>CM062811.1:659787990-660987990 GCA_031772625.1 Pinus tabuliformis
TTTTTTCAGAGAATCATGAGACCAAGGATTGTCCTTCATTTCCTGGGCTCAAAGCTGTCTTTCAAGAAGATCCAAATACAATTGAGTCTCTCTGTTTTGTTGCAAGGAGACCTTGGCAGGGGGCAACAACCAAGGGTTTAACAAACTCTATGAACTTTCAAACCCACCAAATTGGAATCCTTGGCAACAACCTTGGTCCCAACCTCAAAATCCTTTTCAATCATGGGTACAAGGCATGCAAAATCCTTATGGGAGATTTGCTAAATTTTTATCAATATCCTCCATCTTTTCAAAACAACAAGCTCCACAACTTCCAAATCAAATCCACAACTATCATTGCCATTTCCACAACAACAACAACCTTCTCAACAGAATCCAAATTCTCAACTCTTGCTTCCATTCCAACAGAATCCAAATCAACTTCCTTCCAGCGATTGCCAAACCCACAATAAAAACCTCAAAATGCTTACATGGCAGAAGGTCAACAATTTCCTCCTATATGATTGTTCTCTCAATGATGTACAACTCAGATCTGGTAGAGTTTTAGATAAACCTTCTATAGATGCCAAAAAGCAAAGCATTTCTGAGGAAGATTCTCTTGAAGCCAATAAAGGTTCTGAAGCATCTCTTCAAAACCCAAGCACTCAAAAAGAAAAAGAAAAAGAGTTAACCCTCACAACTCCTATAGTTGAGCAACCTGCATCTTCATCCACACCTCCTTTTCTTGAAAGATTACAAATTGACAAAGGGGTGGAAAAAACAAATCTTGTATGCCTAACTATGATTTTCTAGATGAATTGAAGAATGTCTATATCAAGATTCCTTGTTACAAGCCATTAGAGAGATTCCTATTCTAGCAAAAACAATAAAGGAGTTGAGTCTTAAAAGACCAGGAAAGAAAGCCAGAGATATAAGAAGAATCCACCTGGTAAGAAAAATTGCAGATATCATGAAGGGAAAAATTACTATGCAGAGGTATGTAGATCCCAGTAGTCCAATTGTCAAAACACATATCAATGGGGTAGAAATTCCAAATACTTTGATTGATTTAGGGGCTGCTATCAACATTATGAGTAGACAGACTATGGAATAGCTGAAACTTCCTAATCTTCTTTTTACACCTACTTTACTGCAACTTGCAGATCGATCAATTATCAAACTAGATGGTGTATTAGAAGACATTTCGGCCCCCTTAGACTCTTGGGAATATCCAGTAGATTTCATGATTTTAACTCCTAAGAGTAATTTAGGAGGACACCCTCTCATCTTAGGAAGACCTTGGCTAGCCACAACTGATGCTTTTATCAGTTGTAGGTCTGGGGATATGTATATTTCTGATGGTAATTCGACGAAGAAATTCAATCTGTATCCTCCAGCAAAAGAAATTACAGAAATAGGAGATAATGAGTGGGTTGATGATGAGGATACTATACAACCTATCTTTACCATTTCTGAAGTCAGTGAAGATAGTCAAATTCTGAACACATTAGAAAAATTTGAAACATCTTCAGAATATGACCACACACAATTTCAGTTAGATTCTGACATTGAGTATCTATCATCTAGACAAATGTCTCTTTTCTCTATGGAAGAGTTTGGTAGTTCCTCCATTGAGATATTTCCAGGTAAAACATTGAATATCAACAAAAACTTGGAAAGATTACAACAGGGAGAGCTAACCAAAATCTTGCAAAAACATTCTACTGCATTTGCATGGGAGTATACTGATATGAAAGGTATTGACCCTAAGACTTGCATTCATCACATCTACATCGAGGAAAACAATAGACCAATCAGACAACCTCGGAGAAGGATGAATCCAAACCTTAGGGAGATAGTGAAAGAAGAGCTCCAAAAACTACTCAATGTAAACTTCATTTATCCAATTTCAGATAGTTGATGGGTTTCTCCTTTGGTTATAGTACCTAAAAAGAATGGTAAATGGAGGGTATGCATTGATTACAGGGAATTGAACAAAGCAACTTTGAAGGATCACTTTACTTTACCCTTTATCGATCAGGTATTAGATACTTTAGCAGGCAAAAAGTATTTTTCATTTTGGGATGGTTTCAGTGGCTATAATCAGATTCAGGTAGCACCTGAAGATCAGGATAAGACCACATTTACCTGTCCATGGGGAACTTTTGCTTACCGAGTACTTCCTTTTGGATTATGTAATGCACCCGCAACATTTCAAAGGGCAGTACTAGAAATCTTTTCTGATCTAATCCATGATTGTGTAGAGGTCTATATGGATGATTTTACAGTTTATGGTAATTCGTTTGAAGAGGCATTAGAGAATTTGGAAAAAGTCCTTATAAGGTGTAAAGAAACAAACCTATTGTTGAGTCATGAAAAATGCTTTATGATGTTTACTGAAGGGATTGTTTTAGGACATCATATTTCAGGGGATGGGATTAAAGTTGATAGATCAAAAGTTGAAGTCATCTCCAAGTTGCCTATCCAAATTGTCAAAAAGACGTTAGAAGTTTTCTTGGATTTACTGGATACTATAGAAGATTTATTGAAAACTTCACCAAAATAGCATCTCCACTCTTCAAATTACTTACAAAAGACTGTGAATTCAAATGGGATCCTGAGTGTCAATCTGCATTTGAAACTTTGAAAACAAGAATATCTGAAGCACCCATTTTGAGAGGACCAAATTGGAAACTTCCTTTCCATATTTCCACAGATGCTTCAGATACAACTCAAGGAGCTGTGTTGGGTCAAAAGGATTTAGTTCCTTATGCCATTTACTACACCAGTAAAAATTTGACTCCCACTGAGTTAAACTATACTGTGACTGAAAAAGAGTTCTTAGTTGTTGTTCATGCAATCAATAAGTTTAGACATTATATAACAGGCTATGAAACTTTTGTCCATACTGATCATTCTGCAATTAGATATCTAATGAACAAACCTGTTACTAATGGCATAGTTACAAGATGGCTCTTACTTTTACAAGAATTCAATATTGTTGTGTTGGATAGACCAGGGAAACAAAATACAATAGTTGATTTCTTGTCTAGAATCCAAAATACTAATGAAGATTCTCCTGTAGAGGATAAGTTTCCAGATGAGTATTTATTTGTAGTAACTACTAAGACTCCTTGGTATGCAGATATTGCTAACTATTTGGTTACAAGAAAGCTACCTCCACATTTATTTCCTAGTGAAAAAAGAAGAATTATTCAGGAGAGTTCGAATTATTCATGGATTTCTAATGAATTGTTTAAAACAGGGCTAGATTGTGTGATCAGAAGATGTGTTCGGGAAGATGAAATGCCTGACATCCTCAAGGCATGTCATGATGAACCATGCGGTGGACACTTTGCTGACAAAAGGACGGCCTATAAAATCCTTTCTTTAGGATATTATTGGCCTTCCCTTTTCAAAGATGCAAAACAATATGTTAGAAGGTGTGACAGCTGCCAAAGAGTTGGGAGACCGACTATTTCAAATGAAATGCCATTACAACCACAGGTACTCATCGAACCCTTTGAAAAATGGGCTTTAGATTTCATTGGACCCATTAATTCACCATCTAAACAGAAGAAGTATATATTGGTATGCACTGATTATGTCACTAAATGGGTAGAAGCCAAAGCATTGCCTTCTGCCACTGAAAATTCAGTTGTTCAATTTCTTTTTGAGGATATTTTTACTCGTTTTGGTGTCCCAAGAGAAATTGTGACAGATTAGGGAAGTCAATTTACATCTAACTTGATGGAGAAGCTGATAGAATAATACAAAATCAAGCACAAAAAATCTTCTCCTTACCATCCGCAAGCAAATGGCCAAGTGGAGTCTACAAACAAAGTTCTTGAGAGCATCATCACCAAAACTGTCCATCTACACAAAAGAGATTGAGCAGAAAGGCTTCCTGAAGCCTTATGGGCCTACAGAACTACATGGAGGAATACAACAGGACATTCTCCCTATGAACTTGTTTATGGGAAAGAAGTCCTGCTCCCCATTGAGTTTCAAGTCAAGACTTTCAAGATGGCAGTCCAGTTGGGGATGAATCTATCAGAAGCCCAAAAGCACAGAATGGAGCAGCTGAATGAGCTAGATGAAATCATACAAGAAGCAATTTTAAGGACTAATCTAGTTCAACATCAAAGAGCTAAGTGGCATGACAGATACATCAAAGAGAAAAAGTTTCAAGAGGGAGATTGGGCGCTACTGTTTGATTCCAAGTTTAAAGACTTCAAAGGTAAATTTCAGACCCATTGGCTTGGGCCATATGAAATTGACAAAGTCTTTAACAATGGAGCGGTAAGAATCAAGACCATTGATGAATTTCAGACTCCTCTTAATGTGAATGGCCACCGATTGAAAATTTATCATAAGCCACTCTCAAAAGAGGAATTTGTCAAGATGTTCCAAGAGAATTCTACAATAAGGCTGGTGGAGAAGAATCCTTTTTCCCCACCAGCCTAGCCTTTGTTTCTTTCAGTTAAAAAAATAAAAAAATAAATAAATAAATTGTATAAGCCTGAAAACCAATCATAGATTGGCTATCTTATACAGAAAATATAGAGTGAAAATCAGGAACACTTGACACTCTATATTTTCCAAAAAAAATCTCTCCTCTCCTTCTTTTTCCATCTTCACTCCACCTCATTTTCCATCTCACTCCATCTCCATCTCATTCACATTTTTGCTTCACTTCACACCGCTTCACTTTCACTCCATTCCACTCATTTCATTTTCATTTCATCAATAAAAGTTCCTTTCAGGACTATTTTTCACTCAGTTAGTTCTTTTCTAACTATCTTTGTTCAACTAAGTGGGTGCTGTCCTAGTTTCCGCAGCTGGAAGTAGTTTTCGCAGCCAGAAACGATTTCTGCAGCTACCACCACTCTATTTTCAAAATCACAGTCAAAATGTTAGTGCAATAATCATGAAAATGCAGGTGTAATTGAGAAAATTCCATGAAGACATGGAGCATCTCCAAGACATCAAGAAAGAACAGTTGGTTAAAAGCTATGAGCAAGAAATGACAAAGTTTCCAAAGGTATGAGCAATTTTTTTTATCAAATAACAATTAAAGTCATGATTAAGCATAGTTATCAAACCATAAAAAGTTCTACTATGTGCAATGATTCGATATGATAGCTCCATTACCCACTCCTATTCCACGATATTACTCCACACACCATGCATTCATTTTTTAACGGTCTCATGATTGATTTTCGGGTTTAAACTCAAGTTGACTACACTTTCATTTGCCACCTGCACTCATGAGATGTGACCAATCCCTTTACGGCTCCTCTCCACCGCATTTCCCGCAGCCATCCATCAAAATGTGTGATATCCCGTACGCAGCCGTTAATTCAAAAAAGATCTCGACTCCACTCCGTTCACTTACCATTTCATTAAAGATCATCCTTTTCATATACACGCATTTCAATTTGTGAACTTATTTGCGGCTGCTCATCCTCTGTTCTGCCTGTAATCTGAAGCATTCCCGTTACTTGCTACCGATTGCAGCCACTGCATTTTACCATAAACCCTGCAATCGAGCTACCTTCCCTCTGCTAAATCCTCACACGCAATTGCATCCTCAGTTGAAATTCAAAACAGAGGAAGGAATGGGAAAACTACTAAGGGCAGAGCTAGAAGGACCGAAATATTTAGAAGGTTACCCTCAAGCAAAATATTTGCTGAAGAAAGCCAAATGGTTATGCTTCATCCAAAAGTTTAAAGGCTATAATAAAGAGGTAACCAAGGCTTTTGCACGGTCTTTCGACGGTCAAATGGTGGAGATTGGAGATTTGAAGCTCACGGTGATCGAAACAACAGTAGCAGCTGCCACAGGCTTACCCCAGGAAGGTGAGCGATGGTTCAAAAACAAAGCGTGGATGAACATGCATGGAGAATTATGCTAAGAAACCCAGGTATGGACACCACTGTGTTTACTAAAGGAATTCCTGTTCATGCATTGAAGGAAGAATGGGATAGTCTGCTGTTAGTTATCCAAAAATTTGTCACTTGTGAAGGACGCTTTGGTTCAATGTACATGTACCATGCTAGACTGTTGACCCTTCTCGGCCAGAGCTAGAGAGCATTCCTCCTCCTCCACAAGATTTTGAACTCAGTCCAAGAAAGACACCTGAAGTAGATCCCAATCAACAGGAGGTATATGACTACTTGGAATCTTTAGAAAAATCAGCTGCAGGTCCGAGTACCACTCTGCCACTAGATGCACAAGTTCAGTCCTTAAAGCAAGAGGTATTTGAATTAGAGGTCCTAAACAGGCATATCAAGCAAGAAAATGAAGCACTCAAGGAGCAGAGCAAAGTAGATAAAATTATTCATGATAACACTATGCTTCATTTGGGACTGTGGCAAAAGAAAAACAAGAAACTGAAGAAAAAGTGCAAAAAGTTGATCAGAGCATTGATCAATCTCAAATTCAGATGTCTAATAAGGAAACCAAGGATGGTGGTAGCACCAAAGAAGAAGAAAAGAGGGCTAGATGTCCTAGCAGAAGCTTCAGAACATATGGATTAGAGGGGAATGACTAAATTTTGGTTGCATGAGGACATGCAACACCTTCACAGTGGGGGTATGTTGAGTCCCAAACCTGCACTTCCCTATATACCCTTTTAGCCTTCTTTTTCCATTTACTTCAATCACCAAGCTATCAAATCATTGCATATTATTCTAAAAAGAGATTATGAAATGGTTTCCTAACTATGTTTATGACTGTTGTTTGATTTAGATTTTTGTTCAAACAGCTGCGGAAACTTGTCACTTTCCGCAGCCAGCTCAAGTTTCCACAGCCATTTTGTTAAAGGCTATGTTACAGGTGTCCAATGGAGAAACCGGCCACATGGGCAAGCTGCAAGTGACGTGTACATGGAGTGTGTCCCCTCAGTTCATCCAAATCACTCATAAACGGTCATGGTCAACGACGGTCAAAGGAAGGGCCAAACAAGGAGTTTTGCGGTGGCACGGCTCTGTTTTGCCCACGTGAAGGTTTGCGTGGCACGATCCTCAGTTTCCGAAGGTATTGGCACACTTGTAGATCAGCTCGTGAAATGAATCGAGCAGCCACCACTCCATGGATTCAACTGTCTTGATGACCATAGCGCTAGATCTCAGGCCGTGGAGATTTACGTGTCTCTTGGCAGCATAAAATATAGGAATTAGTTGCAGCATTTTCACTTATAAATAACGCGTTGGTATACGCTTGATAGCTAGCTTTTCAGATGTAATTTTGATTGTTGTTATCATCCCACTGTACTGTGCTTTACTTTGTCTTATTACTGCATTTTAATATATGAGAAGACAACATTCCTGAATTCGATTTGTGATTAAGTAATTGACTGGCTGAGGTTGCAGAGGGCCCCTGTACACCAAAGCTCTATATAGTTTCTTACTTGCTTTCATTTACTGTTTTTATAATCATTGCTTGTATATATATTGCGCTATTCTGATGTTCATTGCTGTCCATATTTCCTTTATGTTTTTTTCATAACTGTTAGCTGATCAGTGCTTCTTTTATAGGTTTTTGTAGGCAGCCCGGGCAAATTTACATATTTTTGATAACTACTGACATGAGATCATCTTGTCCTTTCTGCTGATTTTCATTTACTGAGTTTAATTCCAACATTGTCATTTCTTTCAATTTTGTTTTGCTTATTTACTTTTCTGCCACTTAGACATCATATTACTCATCTGTTTATGATTTCCTTTCTATAGCCAAGCGACTCAATTAGTAAGGAATCAGAATATTACTTGTTGTAGTATGATTTAGTTTGCTTTCCTGCAAGTTAGAGATTGAATTACTTATGTCATTTTCAAGAGTTGAAACATGAATGAGTAGTTAAATCTTAGTTTCCTTTTTTGCAATTTAATTTCCTGCAATTTAGATATCATATTACTCAGCTTGTTTATGATTACTTCCTATAGCTGGAGCGAGTCGAAAGGTGAAGGGTCAAACTGTGGGTTGAAGTAGTGTGTTTTAGTTTGCTTTGCTTTCAGTCTTTGAGTTGCTTTAAGTTCAGTTTTTATTTTCTTTTTCATATAGCGGTAAGGATACTGGGCCATTGTCACTAGTTCACTGTTTTGGTACATTTATTTCCTTTTGAGAATTGATTTCATTACAGTCAGTTTGAAACCTTCTTTTTGAGAACTTTTAAGTTTGGAAAATCATTATAGAAATCACCATTACCATCCATACTTAACTTTCAATTTCGCCATCTCATACTAGGGAATCCACAGAAGGCAAACCCAAAAACAAACAAAAAAAAAACTCAAAAATGACAAAAGACTAAGAAAACGGTTATCTTGCACATACAGTGCACTTCACTTCAACAGTTTACGACTCCCAGATTGACATTTTAAATAGCAATTTAGGACACACTAAATTGACCAAACACCATCCATCTTAGCTTCCATGTCATTCATGTTAGCTTCCATCCATTTCTTTAAACCATCCATATTATCTTCTGCACCATCCATATTAGCTTCCATGCCATCCATCTTAGCTTCTATTACTTTTTGTGAGAGTGAATTTTGTTGCACTTAGTCTCGTAATTTTGATATATCATGTTGCATGTATTCCTCTTCTTCATGAGTCATGCTAGAGCTTTCAGGTTGCTTACTAGGTGTTTCCATTTTCTTTCTTCGGGGCATCAATTAATGATCATTATGCTTCAATATTACCTTTGAATTCCTTCAAACTAAATTTTCAAACCAAACTTATGCAAAATTTTAAAAAAACTACACACCTTTTTCCACTTTGTAGGACCTCGATATTGAACTTGATGTATCTCTGAAATTTCTAGTCTCCAAGGTTTGAAATTGCGAATTGTCATAGCCCTTTGAGTCCTCTTTCCAATGCCACCAGTTTGATCAAAATTCGATTCTCCAAGAAAGAGTTATGACCAATCTCCCCAGATAACTTGATTATATACCTTTTTAGTAGAGAAAACTTGTACGAAGTGCCATGTGTCACTGTTTAAACCTTCGGACCTGAAAATGGTGCAAAGAAAACTACAATTTGCCCTCTTTATGTAAATTCTTATGAAATTTAAATATGATACTCAGAGAGAAAGTTACGATGATTTTCCCAAAGTCACCTATTTGGGATGTAATTCGAGAGCCTGCAAAAACCCTAACTTCCTTAGATCATATCTCCGAAAATATAGCGAGACGAGATTTAAAATTTGGACCCAAGAATCATTGAGATTCCGGCTCAAATGATTTTTTTTTTTAACTTTTGAAATGTTGCAGAAACAAATTTATAGTGATAATGCCATGATGAACTATTTGGAGTAGCGAAACCCTAGAATCCAAAGCTCTGATACGAAATATTATGAAACCAGCTCAAAAAGATAGAAAAGATAGATCATCTCCTTAGAAATTAGCCTCTTCGAGGGGGTAACCTCCTTTACATTACACAAATGAACAATTCTTGGATGATATGAATGACTAAACCTCCTTTCTATATATAGGAGTCTAACGGTCACAATATAATCAAAGTCGACATAACAATAATAATATAAGGGCACAACAATAACAATGATGGGTTTCTATGGGGCACACTAATAACAATATGGGGACAATAGGGGCACAATAATAACAATAAGGGCTACAATGACAATAGTAATGGGGGAATCACTAGTATTATAGGGACCTAACATACGAATCCAAATACAACTGAATACCCGGCTGAGGATAGTTCCTACTGTTTTGTAAAACAAATTCTTTATATGATACACAAAACCATGATATTTATGTAAAACTTCCCATAAATCACTATCACGATATACAAAGTTTCCTATAACATTGTTTGATCACTTTTTCCTGTAAAATAGTGTGGAAAAGCTCATCTCCTCCAAATACCTATCCTTAAATATTCCCAAAGGCCTATAGTCTTTACCTAGATCAATGTTTAATTGATTATTACGAAGATCATAAATACTACACGAATCGCTAAATCCATGTAATATTTTTTTTTTACCAGATCTTGATCACAGTAATAATTATCATAATTGTTTTATGTATTTGTCTCATATGCATATGCATCCTTGTTTTGATCAAGAGTTGTTTCTAGTTTTCGTTTATTCTCACATTCTCTAGTCTATAAAGTGGAGTTTTACACAATTGTTTAAATGCTGTCATGACTTTATGAACGCGTATTTTCCCAATAAAAAAACATGCTTTTAGACACTAAATTATTTTAATTGTCACAACCACTGTATTAGATTCATTACGTCATGAGGAAGTGCAACTTGAATTCAAGATGTGTCAGTGGGTACATAGATTAGTCCACCAACCAATGCCAATTGTGATTTTTTAAAACACTCTCCAAGTTCCATATTTGCAAAAATGGTAATCTTAATGAAATTAATCTTTCCTCCAATTCATAAAGTTCTTTGACTATGGAAATTTGCCTATTATGTCGTGATTATGTTTAATTCTCTCTGGACTACAAATTTTATAACTTTGTCATTATCTAATGCTTTTCTACATTTTTATCATATACACTTAGCTTTAGACACATTGATGTATTGTTTTACTATGACATTTATTTTAAACCAAGTTTTATTGCATATTTCACAATCATAAACATGACAACCTTGAATTTTCCTAAAATATTGTTGTTCAACCATTGTTTCAAATGTATAATCAAACATATTTAATGATTCTTTATGTTTATTAGGAAATATGGTATTATGTATTGACTTCCATCACTTCGATCATCTTGTAATCAAACTTATTTCGATAACAATATTTTTTATTATGTATTTTTTGACTTCAACTACAAAAAATGTGGTCTTTTGTTTATATTGACATGCTTTGTATTAAGTTCCATAGAATATTCATCAATGTTGACGTTCTTAGAACTAGAACTTAGTGGCTTGCATTATTTTCTAAGAACAGTTGTTTCAAAGACATCCTTTTTTCTTATATGTTTTTTTAATTGATGAAGTGATAGTCATGATTTCTTGCATTCATAAGATATGTGTCAATTTCTATGACATTTTCATCTATGTTATGTTTTCAAAGTCACTCACGTTATCCTTACTATGTTTTTTATTGGATTCTTCTATATATTGCTCTACATTAACTTCTTCAACAAGACGTGAAATGATTTTCCCTTGTACTATTACTTTGAGAGGTTCATAATGCAAATTCCATACACTCATTCCTAATTACATAACATGGAATATCATTGCGCCTTTCTCGAACCCACGAAATTCAACTACAACAACTAGAGTATCAACAAACCATATGTATATAGTTATATTCAAGATATACCATATCCAATCATAAACATAAAGACCACCATATATCTTACCTTTTTCATATGTAATTGCTAATTATATAATGTATCCCCGCCAATCTACTATTCCAGGAAATTACATAATTACATGCTCGTTCATGTATTTTTCTATGCAATTTAATGCAAACAAATCATTATCCATGATTTCATTGCAAAAATTTTGTGCAATTATGCATCGTAAATAGGGAACATCATATTCATCCTCCATCAATTGGAATAATGTTTCAAAACATCTTTCATCGTAAATACTTTTGAACCCAGAAAATATCTTAAACATATATCTACTCATGCTTTATTCTATCCGCATCCATCTATGTTCTTCTTGTTCATACATTGTTATATTTATTATATGTTCATGGTCAATTCTTATTAAACATTCTTATTGCACAAAAGTGGTTCGAAATGTCCTTGGATTTTCATTATGGAACAATATGTCGTAACTTTATTTGCATAAATTTGAAGTGAAATGAAAATAACTTTTTATTGTTGTATTTGACCAACATCTTATCAATTTTTTTCTCCAATTCAATAACCAATGTATACAAAATATGTCCCCCCAAAGTTCTCGTCCTTTCGCATCGATATAATTTGAAGTTAATTTTGTCATCATTTCCAAGTAAACATCTGGGTTATTTATACCATGCATTTGTATCAATGCATCTATATTCAATTAATATCACTTCAATATTCCATTCATGTAAACAATTCCTAAAATGTTCTATCGTTCCTTCACATAACTCTGTTGACATGTATCTAAAATGCAATAGAGTTCGCATAGTATCGAACATGCAATCTCCTACAACATATGCAAAATTGTTTAAATGAAATAAATTATGTTGCCTTAGAATTGGATATGTACGATTTATTTTTATAGTAAACAAACACTTCTCCATTGATGATTTAATAATCATGCTTCAAACATGTTTTTCCATTGATGCTTTAGCAATCACACTTCAAATATTTTCTAAATTCACTATAAGTTATTGCTCCATGATAACCACAACATAAACAACATACAAGAAAGTGAACAACATGATATAGATATACACAATAAATCCATAAGATAACAGAAAATACACACATTAATAGTATATGCATTTCCACATCGATTCACGTTAACTCTTCTGTACAAACGACATGTAGAATCACAAAACAAATGAACCACAATTGATCAGGTGCTCAAAACTAGGCTCAAACACAATGTGGCAGAATATCAATAAACTTAACTTCAGATTGAAGTGCTTGTCATCCTGATTCCAACAGCATGAACGAAACTCGAATTCGAGCTCATATGAAGAAGTTAGAGCAAGTCAAAGTTCAAGTTTGACTTGGACAGATCGCAAGAGAAGATGACGTGGAAGGGATCTTCAGCGAATGGGGAAGCACTAAGTGGCAAGCCGCCATTGGCCCTGCATTTTGTAAATCGCATATCAGAGCTGGGTCGGCATTAAAGAATCAGCCCTAGAGCAATTCAAGGTTGCGATGTGATGATCGCAATCACACATCACAGAAGGGAAGTGTTACAGAAGCGGCCCCGACAGGATCAAGTTGCGATTGTGATATCACAATTGCATATCACATAGAGAAAAGTCTCGTTATATGTATTACCTTGGCTCCTCTGATTGTGATATATTCTGGACGTGATATAGTTATACTGTAGTTCACAAACCATAAGATGCCCACGCCCCATAGGACCCGCTGGTTCCCACTGATTGCAATTTGCGATGGAGCTGTCAGTGCCGATAGTTTATGGCCGCCTTGCAGTGAAATTTTTGCCTAGTTACACTTTTTGGAGCGAAATTGTAGGATCATGCCAGAAATGGTGCAATTTGTGGAGCGAATAGTGGGAAAACTAGGAGAGGTCATAACTTATTCAATTTTTTCGACCAAATTGGAAAAAAAAGAGAGGCTAGGTAGCCATTTTTGAACATGCTGGACTCATTGGAGTAGGTTTTAGAAGCATTTGAGCATTGTAAACACATCCTTTTACATTTTTGGGAATAATAGAGAGGCCTAAGCCATTGGAAGCTGGACCAGGGAGACATAGCCTAAGAGGGGTGAACTCCTGTATAATGTTCCTGTTGTAATGTGTTTTTGATGATGTTATGTACATGTTTATGCTATTGTTAAGTCTCTTATTTATGTTTAATTACTCATAAAATTAACATAAAAACTCATTTTTCACTTGCAAAAATTCATGATTCCTTAAGCACAATGAAAGAATTTTGTTTCTAATATGAGGAGGATCTTAGCACAACAATCTAATATTCTAAATTAGATCATTCTGGTATCAGAGCTCTAGGTTTGATTTGTGAAAGAAGTATTTAACTGTTTTCAAGTTTATGTCATGCTTACAAAGTTAAAACTCAAAAGAGGAGAAGAGAAGATGGTTGGAAGCCCTGAAGTTGGGTCAAGGGGAAGGAGAGAAAGGTTGCCACAATCGCCAACACCAGTTCAACCTAGATTTATAGTTGGGACTCCATAGATCATGTCTCATTAAGAAGAACCTACAAACATGATAGAAGAGGATAAGACCTTCAGAAAGGCTTTCTTTGATATGACAGAGATGGTGAAGGTCCTCTATGAAGAGAGGAATACCAGGTTGCAAGGGGAAAGTTCCAAACCTCCAAAAGGAGAAATTTCTTCAGGAGGAGGTAATGGAAATGGAGACAAACCTCCACCATCTCCACCATCTTCTTCATCTTCTTCCTCACAAGAATCTTCACCTTCTTCCACTAACACAACCCTTACTCATACTCATCATTATACTTCAAAAGGAACTGGTAAATCACCTTTTTTAAAACTTGATGTTAAATTTGAGCTGCCCATGTATAATGGTGAAGTGAATGCAGAGAAACTTGATAATTGGATTCATCAATTGGAGGTCTATTGCATGATTCAAAACCTTCAAGAGGATGACATAAAGATTCAGTTAGCTTCCTTGAGAATGGAGGGTGCAACACTGATATGGTGGGAATCAAAGACCCAAGAGGAGATTAAAAACATGGTAAGATCTCAATTTCTTGGAATGATTTCATTGCTGCAACCAAAAGACAATTCTACCCTCTAGCTTATATGCAGAAAGCCATCATGAATTGGTAGAACTTTAGACAACTTAAAGGTCAAAATGTGAAAGAATACACCCAAGAATTCAAAAAAAGGTCTTTGATGTTAGGTGTAGATTTGAAATCACAAGACACATTGTTGAAGTACATAGGGGGTTTACACAATTACCTTAGACATATTGTCTTAATACTTAATCCCAATAATCTAGATGTTGTGTGTGTGCAAGCCACTCATCTTGAGGCAAGAGGGAAAAGCACCCCAGAAGAAGGTAGTAAAATTCCATTTAAGAGTAAAGGAAAGGAAAAGACTTTCAAATGGAAGGAAAAGAAAAATGCGTCTATCAAAAACAAAGGAGAGAAAGTTACATGCAAACATTGTTCCAGAGACGGTCACGATTAAGCTCATTGTTGGAAGTTTCATCCCGAAATGAGACCAAAGAGAGACAACAACAAGGGAAAACAAAAGACAACTACAACCACTCAATAGGATTTGGGATCTGATTCGGGTGACGAAACTAAAACCACAACCATGGGGTTAAAATGAAAATAATCCATTGTTAGAACTAGTTCTTCAAACTCTCAAAATGAAACTCCAAATGAAAAGAGAAGAATATAACTTTTTCACATAAGGGTGATCTCAAAACACAAAAATATTGATACGATTTTCGATAGTGGCTCTCAAGCCAATCTTATCTTTGAAAACATTGTCAAAAGTTTAAAATTTGAAACTGTTCCACATCATAAACCATATCCACTTGGATGGGTGTGTGACAATGGACAATTGTAGGTTACTAGAAAGTGTTAACTGAAATTCACTATTACTGCAAATTTCATAGATGAAGTGGAGCTTGATGTTGTGCCGTTAGATATTTGTGGCATAGTTTTGGGCAGCCCATACCTTTATGATATAAAAATTGTCTTCCATAGACATGAAAACAAATATCATTTATTCAAAGATGGAGTAGAAAATATTGTGAGAGCTCATAACAAAAAAAACATTTCGCTTGTTAATGCAGGGCAGATGAAAAGAATAGTGAATTCAAGCAAGAATTTTGTGCTTCTGATGATCAAACCCAAGAATGATGTTGATAATGAAGCTTTTAAACGTTGTGATTCAAATTTGAAATCTGAATTGGTTGACGTAGTTAACCAATATGATGAGATGTTTCAGGAACCAAAAGGATTGCCTCCCAAGAGAGGAATCCAACATGAGATACAGTTGCATCAAGATTGTCCTCTTCCTAACATTGGCATGTACATGATGTTAGTGATGGAAAGCGCAAAATTAAGAAGAAAATTCAAGAGTTCTTGAATAAAGGGATCATCAGACCATATTCCTCGCCATGTGGTTCACCTATTGTCTTGGTGCCAAAGAAGGATGGAACATGGCACATGTGTGTGGACTTTCATGCATTGAACAAAATTACGGTAAAGAATCATTACCCATTGCCTAGAATAGATGATTTAATTGGTCAATTGAAAGGTGCAAATTATTTTACTAAGCTGGACTTAAGAAGTGGCTACCATCAAATTAGAATAGTTGAAGGAGATATTTGGAAGACAACATTCAAAACAAAACATGGATTGTTTGAATGGCTAGTTATGCCATTTGGTTTATGTAATGCTCCTGCTACATTCATGCGTGTGATGAATGATGTGTTGAGGCCATTTCTTGATGAGTTTGTCATAGTATACTTAGATGACATTTTAAATTTTAGTAAACCTCGGGATGGACATTTCATTCATGTAAGAAAAGTACTTGATGTCTTGAAGAAATAATAGTTGTACCGTCAGAAGTCAAAGTGCGAGTTCGGAAAAACTTCTTTAGTTTACTTGGGTCATATTGTTGAAGGAG
Source organism: Pinus tabuliformis (assembly GCA_031772625.1). Taxonomy (NCBI): domain Eukaryota; kingdom Viridiplantae; phylum Streptophyta; class Pinopsida; order Pinales; family Pinaceae; genus Pinus; species Pinus tabuliformis. Next base: position 659,804,219 of record CM062811.1, read on the forward strand.
GTGAGTTGAAAATAGATCCCTCGAAGGTTTATGTCATTGTGAATTGGCCAAGGCCCAAGACAATTACTAAGGTAATATTTTTTTTGGGAGCAACCCAATATTGGAGGAAATTCATTGCTAAATTTTCTCTTATAGCGTTGACAAGTGTGAAAAATATTTTTCAGTGGGGAGGAAAACAACAAAATGCCTTTGATGCATTGAAGGAAAAGATTAGTACAACTCTAGTACTTGCACTTCCAGACTTGAGATAGTCATTTGAGATTCAGAATGATGCTAGTGACTACGCCATGGGTGCAGTCCTCATGAAACATGGTAAGCCTATCTATTTTCATTTGGAAACTTTTAATGGTGTAGTGATTAACTGTTATGCAACTAGTTCACAAAATAGAAGAAAAGATAGATCAACGACTTCAAAATTGGCCTCTTCGAGGGGGAAACCTCCTTTACGTTACACAAATGAACAATTCTAGGATGATGCAAATGAAAAGACCTCCTTTCTATATATAGGAGTCTAAGGGGTCACAATATAGTCAAAGTCGACATAAGAATAATAATGTAAGGGCATAACAATAACAATAGTGGGCTTCTATGGGGAACAATAATAACAATATGGGGACAACATGGGCACAACAATAACAATAAGGGGATACAATGAAAATAATAATAAGGGAATGCACTAGTATTGTAGGGACCTAGAATGCCCCTCTCCTTCAGAAAAGTGTTTTCCTCTACGCTTGAGTAGTTATGGATGATTCTATATAAAATTTTCATCCTCCCATGTGGAATTTTCAATGGGTAAGTTCTTCCACTTGATGAGATACTCTGAAATTGATCGATTTCATAGTTATCAAGTTCTTATTTCTGTGACTGCTTCAGGTTCCAATATGAATTTTCCTTCCTTATCAAGTTCTGGCAATATTGTTTGAAATGGGAGCTTGTCACCACCTTCTTTAAGCATGAAACATGGAAAACTGAGTGCACTCGGGAAGTTATAGGAAACTACAATTTGTATGCCATAGTAGCAATCTTTTGCAACACCTTGTATGGACCATAATACTTTGGTGATAATTTATTATCCTTCTTAGCTTGCTTGAGGGACATTTGTTTGTATGGTTGTAGCCGTACAAATACCCAGTCACCTACATCAAAAATTCTTTTGCTATGATGTTGATCTGCTTGTTGTTTCATTCTATTCTACACCAAAGTGAGGTTATATTTTAAGAGTTGGAGAACTTGTTGTTGATGGTCGATGTGATCTTCCACTCCTTGAACCTTATTATTTTCTCTTAAATATGATGTAATGTATGGTGGATGATATCCATAAATTTCCATAAATGGGGTCATTTTTGCTACAGTATGAAAGAAAGTGTTATACCACCATTCATCCAGAGGCAACCATTTGACCTATTGTGTCTATTTATCAGATACAAAGCAAAAAATATATCCTTCCAAACATGTGTTCACTACCTCTCTTTTCCCATTAGATTGAGGATGATAAGATGAGCTATGAGCTAATTGAGTACCCAACCAAGAAAATAATTCAGTTCAGAAATTTCCAATGAAAATGGGATCTTTGTCCCTTACAATAATCTTTGGGTTTCCATGTAGATTTTGAATTGTTTCCATAAATGCAGTAGCAACTGTACTGGCTTTAAAGGGATGAGATAATGCACAAAAGTGTGCATACTTGGTAAGTCTATCAACTACCACCATGATGACACTCTTTCCTTCAGAATTGGGTAAACCTGTGATAAAATCCATTGAAACCTCCTCCCAACATTGACTTGGAATGTATAAAGGTTGTAATAGACCTGGGGTCTTAATTGTTTCAAATTTATTTTGTTGGAAAACCAAACATTCTGCCACAAACTTTTGAATATCAGATTTAAGGCCATCCAAAAAAAATCCTTCTTAACCCTGTGGTAAGTTTTTAAAAATCCCGAGTGCGCTCCTAAGGGAGAGGTGTGCAATTCCATAATAATATTTTGTTTGAGTTTGGAATTCTTACATAGGTATAAGTGATCTTTGACGAATCATTTTTCCATCTAAATGTGTCAAATGTACTAGGGTCTTGTTGTAACTTTTGAATGAGTGCCCACACTTCTTTGTCATTCTTCCATTCATCTCTTGCTTCATTTATCCAATTTGGTTAGATAATAGAAATGGCACAAAGAAATGCTTCCACATCCTCATCCTTTCTTGAGAGCGCATCTGCTACAACATTTTGCTTCCCTTTTTTGTAGATGATTTCAAAGTCATAACCTAACATCTTTGTGACCCATTTTTGCCACTCTTTTGAAGATAATCTTTGTTCTAAAAAGTATTTAGGACTATCATGATCTATTTTTACCTTGATGTGTCTTCCCATTAGGTAAGGTCACCATTTCTTAAGTGCATGTAGTATTGCCAACATTTCCTTCTCATAAATAACTTTGTGTAAATACTTTCCTTTGATTGGATGACTTTCGAAAGCAATGGGTCTTCCTTATTGCATTAAAACAACACTAATTCCATTTCCTGAGGCATCACATTCCACAATAAAGGTTTTTGTGAAGTCCAGTGTAGTTAAGACCGGTGCTTGGCACATTGCCTCTTTAATATGTTCAAAGGCTTTCGTTGCTTCTGGAGTCCAAGAAAATGCATATTTCTTCAGTAATGTTGTTAGAGGTGCTGCTATTATCCCATAATTCTTACAAACTTGTGATATACCTTGTCAACCCAAGAAATCCTCGCAGATGCTTTATGGATGTGGGGATTTTCCATTCCTTAATCGATTTAATTTTGCTAGGGTCTACCTTAACACCTTCATGAGATAGAATATGACTCAAATATTCCACCTCTTGTACTCCAAAGAAACATTTGGAGGTTTTTGCATATAATTATTTCTCCTCCAATAGTTTGAGCATTCTATCAACATGTTGAACATGATCCTTCCAAGACTTGTTGTAGATTAGTATATCATCAAAAAATACTAACACAAATTTTCTAAGGAAGGGTTTTAAAATGGAATTCATCAAACCTTGAAATGTAGAAGGTGCATTAGTAAGGCCAAAAGGCATGACCAAAAATTTATAATGACCCTCATGAGTTCTAAATGTTGTTTTCAGAATGTCTTCAGTCTTCATTCTGATTTGATGATATCCTGAACGAAGATACAACTTGGTGAAGTAAATTGCTCCATGTAGTTAATCCAATAATTCATCAATGATAGGAATGGGAAATTAATCATTAATAGTGAGCTTGTTGAGCTCCCTATAATCCAAATGCATGTACCAAGATCCATCCTTCTTGTGCACCAATACTACTGGAGTAGAGAAAGAACTTTGACTAGGTTGAATTATACCTGCCTCTAGCATTTCTACAACCATACGTTTAATTTCACTCTTTTGGGCATGAGAATATCTATAAGGCCTGGTGTTTGGATACACTTCATGGAGTCAAATGAATAGCATGATCATGATCACGAATAGGTGGGAGGCCTTTGGGAGTCTCAAATACCTTGGAATGATTGTCCAAGAGTATTTGGAGATTTGGAGAAATAGATGATTTCGACGTGGGAACCTCTAGCGAACATAATTATGTAATTACGCCACGTTTTTACTTCTTTAGAAGCTTTATCATGCAGTTAGAGTTGATTATCTTTCCCGGTTTCCCTGCGATACCCCTTAATTCAACTTCCTTTCCTTCTGAATTTTTTTTCAAGAAAAGTTCTTGAAAATTAAAACTTATCGTACCCAAATATTGTAGCCATTAGACTCCCAGTACAACATCAACACCACCCATTGGAATGGAAAGCATTTGACTATTCAAAACATATTATCCCATAAATAGCTTGATATTATGGCACTTTCCAGAGAAATTTATGGTTCTTCCATTTGCAACCATCACTTGACTCTCTGGTTCTGGATATAGGAAGCAATTCAATTCCTTCACTATCTTACAATGAATAAAATTATGGGTACTTCTCGAATCAATCAACACGATTACCTTTTTCTTCTTGATATTTCCTTTTGTCTTGATATTTTGAGGAGTGGTTATTCAAGCCAATGCATTACAAGATATGTTCATGTTCATTTCTTCTTTCTCTAGGCTTTATTCCTGGTGTGTATCCTCTTCTTTTGATGTTTCTTGTTTCTTTTCTTCTTCCTCTTCCCAATCTATGTAAAATAATTTCTTCTCAGCACACTTATGACCTTTAATGTATTTTCTATCACAACTGTAACAAAGCCCTTTTGCTCTTTTTTCTTCCAATTTTTGTGGTGTCAACCTTGTAGGTTGTGGAAGGCTAGGAGCAACAACACTTCCATATTTATAGTTGTGATTGGTAGGCTTCCTTGTTGCCATAATTTTGCTTTCAATTTTTCTTGACAAACTGAATGCATTCTCTAATGAATCAGGATCCCAAAGGTGAACCTCATGTTGGATGTTATCTTTTAATATTCCTATGAATACATCAATTCCATGCTCCTTTGGAATATATTTTACCCTTATATTCAATTTTTGGAAGTCCTCAATGTGCTCCACCATTGAAACTTTTTGTTTGAGATTTATCAATTGGCTAAAAAATGCGTTGCTTTTTGTATCCTCATAATGTGCTATCATTTATTCCGTAAAAATTTCCCAAGTGAATTTTTTTTTACGAGAGAAAATCCATCGATACCATACAAATTGATTGGGTTCCAAATATAAAGTTGCAATGTGTACCTTTTGTGTGTTTTACACATTATGGAGGTCAAAATATTGCTCCATCTATAGTATCCATGTTATGGGATCCTTGACATCAAAATTATTTATATTGATCTTTGTAGCATAGTGGGTCTTCAATCCAACGTTAGAGTCTATGAAATCATGACTAACTTTTCTTTTGTTCTCATCATGAGTTTCCTCTACTACCTTTTCACCATTAGGAAGCATTTCTTGTAGCAAATTTGCCAAACCTCCTTTCAAATCTTCATTGTCTTTCTTCAAATCTTCAATGTTTACTTCTAAACCATCCATCTTAGCTTCTGCTACTTTTTGTGAGAGTGAAATTTGTTGCACTTGGTCTCATAATTTTGATATATCATGTTGCATTTCTTCCTCTTCTTCATGAGTCATGCTAGAGATTTCAGGTTTCTTACTAGATGTTTCCATTTTCTTTCTTCGAGGCATCAATTAATGATAATTATGCTTCACTATGTCCTTTGAATTCCTTTAAACTAATTTTTCAAACCAAACTTATGCAAAATTTTAAAAAGACTACACACTGTTTTTGGCTTTGTAGGAGTTCGATATTGAATTTGTTGTATCTTTGTAATTTCGGATCCCCAAGGTCTCAAATTTCATCTTATGGTGCCCTCTGAGTCCTCATTCCAACCTTCCAAGTATGATCAAGATTTGATTCTCAAAGAAAGATTTATTTCAAACCTCCCACGATGACTTGAGTATAGATTCGTTCAGTAGAGAAAACTTGTAGAAAGTGCCACGTGTCACTCTTTTGACCTTTGGACCTAAAACAATATACAAAAAACTACAGTCTGTTCTGTTTCTGTATCATTTTACAGAATTTCAATCTGATGCTCATAGAGAAATTTATGATGATTTTCCCCAGGTCACCTGTTTGAGATATAATTCGGGAGCATGAAAAAACCCTAAATTCCTTTGATCATATCTCCACAAATATAGCGAGAAAATATATGCATTTCTTACAAGTGGTTCAAAAAATATTGCTGCTCAAATGGGTTTTAATTTTAGCTTCTGAAACATTGTAGATAAAAAGTTATAGCAAATATTCCATGATGACCTGTTTGAAGCAGTGGAACTCTAGAATCCAAAGCTCTGATACCAATTGTTATGCAACTAGCTCACAAAATAGAAGAAAAGATAGATCAACGACTTCAAAATTAGCCTCTTCAAGGGGGAAAACTCTTTTACATTACACAAATGAACAATTCTTGGATGATACAAATGACAATACTTCCTTTCTATATATAGGAGTCTAAGGGGTCACAATATAGTCAAAGCCGACATAAGAATAATAATGTAAGGGCATAAAAATAACAATAGTGGGCTTCTATGGGGCACAATAATAACAATATGGTGACAACATGGGCAAAACAATAACAATAAGGGGATACAATGACAATAATAATAAGGGAATACACTAATATTATAGGGACCTAACGTTAACTATCCTACATATGACAAGGAATTGTATGCATTGGTGCAAAGTGTTAAAAAATGGAAACACTACTTGATGGGTAAGGAAACACTCATTCACACTGATCATCAACCATTGCAATACTTGCAATCACAATAAAAGTTGCAGAAATCAAGGCACTTCTGATGGATGGGTTTTCTTCAACAATTCCACTTGGTAATTAGGTATAAGAAAGGTATCTACAATAAAGTTGTTGATATGCTTTCTAGGCCTATTGTTAGTGAAGCTACTTTACTCAATCATAATTATGTTCTACATGAAAGTTTAATATTGAGAAATATGCATTAGATAATGACTTTCAAAATGTTTATGCAAGCTTGAGTCAAGGTAACCAAGTAGAGGAATTGGATTATCACTTGCATGATAACATGTTGTACCATCTTGGCAAGCTTTGTATTCCACAGGGAGAAAGAGTTAACATCATAAGAGAGGCACATACTTCTCTTATTGTTGGTCATTTCGGTGTAAGTAAGATGATGGCACATCATAGAGGTATTGTTATCGGCCCCATATGCTTGAAAATGTGTCTCATTTTATTAAAGGATGTTAATTATGTGCAATCGATAAGCCTAGCAATAGGAAGTTAGGATTGTACACACCACTTCTGGTTCCTTCACAACCGTGGGAGAGTGTTTCTATGGATTTTGCAGGAGGTATTCCATTGTCAAAAGGAGGTCATGATTATTTGTATGTAGTTGTGGATAGGTTCAACAAAATGTGTATTTTGATGCCATGTAAAAAGAAAGTTACAACTGAACAAATTGCTCAATTATTCTTTCAGAATGTTTGGGTGCATTTTGGATTGCCCACATCTATTGTTAGTGATAGATATTCTCGCTTTGTTGGGAATTTTTGGTCAAGCTTGTAGGGATTCATGGACACCAAATTGAAAAAGGGTACAACATTTCATCTAGAAACAGATGGTCTAATAGAAGTGGTGAATAGAACTGTATACATCTTCTTCATGGGTATTGCAATAAACATCCTAAGTTGTGGGATGAACATTTGCACTATATTCAACATGATTACAATCGAGCCAAGCACTCTTCAACTCAAACTTCGCCATTTGAGGCATGCTTGGGATACTTTCCTAAATCTCCTTTGGATTTTATTTTTGGCAAAGATGTTGCTATTGAAGGTCATAGCGACATAGACAAAGAAAGAAAGTTCATTGAACAAATCCAATTAGTACACCAAAAGGTTCAAGAACAGCTTGAGAAAAGCCAAGGCAAGTACAAATCAAGGCACGAAAAGCATCGTCAAAATCACAAGTTCCAAGTTGGTGATGAATTTTGGCTTCACATTAACAAAGAGAGGCTCCAAGGAGAAGGTAAAAAGCTAAAACCAATTAGATATGGTTCATTCAGAATTTTGGAAAAGATTGGTAACAATGCCTTCAGGTTGGATTTGCCTTCATATATGCAAATTTATGTTGTTGTTAATGTTGAATATTTAAGGTTGTATGAGCCTACTTTGATTGAAGATCCAGGAGAGAATATTCAAATTCCATCTATTGAAGAATTTTCTCCAGAATTCCTTGATGAGGTTCAGCAAGACACTATACTTGATAGAAGAACAAGGATATCAAAAAGGGGAAGTGTCGATTATCTTCGAGTGGGGCTCAAGGGTACAAATCCTTTAAAAGCCAAATGGATAGAGGTTGGAAAGGTGAGGGAACTGTACCCTCACCTGCTGGACAATTGAAAGTGATATTTTTGGGTCCAAAAGGCTTCCAGTGGGGAGGAGTGATTAGGTGCTCAAAATTAGGCTCAAACTCAAAGTGGAAGAATCTCGATAAACTTAGCTTCAGATCGAAGTGCTCATCATCCTGATTCCAACGATGTGAATGACACTCAAATCCGAGCTCATATGAAGAAGTTAGAGCAAGTCAAATTTCAGGTTTGACATGGACAAATGGCAGGAGAAGATGATGTGGCAGCACTCTTCAGCGAATGGGGGGGTGCCAAATGGCAGGCCTCCATTGGCCCTGCATTTCACAAATCTTATATTGGAAGTGGGCCAACGTTAAAGAATAGACCCCAAAGCAAGTCAAGGTTGCAATGTGATGATCACAATCGCACATCACAGAAGGGAAGTGTTACAGAATTGTCCTCGGTAGGATCAGGTTGCGATTGTGATATCACAATCACATATCGCATAGTGAAAGGTCCCGTTATATGTATTACCCTCGCTCCACCGGTTGCGATATATTCCAGGTATGATACAGTTATACTGCAGTTGATAGTTCCGTCAGGTCTACCGCTTATGATAATCGCATATTTCCCACACCACGTTCACAAATCGTAAGACCCGCGGGTTCCCACCGATTGCAATTTGCAATGGAGCTATCGATGCTGATAGTTTATGGCCACTGCGCAACGAATTTTTCACCCAATTAGCACTTTGTGGAGCAAAATTTTAGGATCATGCTGGAAATGGTGCAATTTGTGGAGCGAATATTAGGAAAACTAGGAGAGGTCATAACTTCTTCAGTTTTTTCAACCAAATTGGAAAATAAAGGAGGCTAGGTAGCCATTTTTGGACATGCTGGACTCATTGGAGTTGGTTTCAGAAGCATTTGAGCATTATAAACACATAATTTTACACTTTTGAGCATAATAAAGAGGCCCAAGCCATTGGAAGCTGGACCAAGGAGACAAATCCTAGGAGGGGTGAACTCCTCATGTTCCTGTTGTAATGTGTTTTTGATGATGTTATGTACATGTTTTTGTTGTAGTTCAATCTCTTATTTATGTTTAATTACTCAATAAATTAACATAAAAACTCATTTTTCACTTGCAAAAATTCATGATTCTTTAAGCACAATGAAAGAATTTTGTTTCTAATCTGAGAAGGATCTTAGCACATCAATCTAATATTATAAATCATACCAACAATGTACCTCATACAAATATCTTAATATCTGTACCTATTTTCAAAAATAGCTTATGTGCATGATTCTTACGCTAACAAGGAAAATGCACAGTACTCGGAACATGATGTTGATTTTGAAAACTTCGGTAAAAACCATTCGTAACAAGCCTCCCGAGAACTAGTCCAATATGCCTTTGCAACATGCATTTCAGAAAGTAGTGCATGATGAACACCTGACCAATGCAACTACATACACATTACTTTTTAAAATTACATTGCAAAAGCTCCATAAAACTTAAACCTTTTCATTCATGATTTGCATTAGAGAATAAGTATGTGCTATAACAAACACAACCTTTATGTCCCAAAGTTCCGCACCTCCACATCCACTCTCTCTCTACATAGTTCTCTGGCACGCCTTCCTTCTACACAATACTAATTTTTAAACGGTCGAAGCTTCTTAATATTAATCACTCCGCTAGACGTAAATTTTTTTATAATAATAATAATAAATAAATTGTAAGTGACCATTTCATTAGTGGGTGCTTTGACAATGACACTATTATGTTACTATTCTGCCCAACGATGCCATAATTTACACGGTTGCAGGTCCTTTGCATGGGCGGGGGGGAATGGGGGGGTGGGATGTTAAACAAATTTGCAATTAATATGATTATGTTTCCTTTTGTGGAGGACCGGGTATGTGCAGGCTAGTGTGATCCCCGATTCAAAGATTTCGTATTGATTTCATTTCATACATTTCTATGAATTTTGGTATACATGTGTATATGATGTGTCTTCACACACAAAATAGTTACACGTAGTGATTATATAGTGATATGACAAATCTAGAGGTAAACTACATTGAGAACATCACTAATTAGACCAACATTTTTAATTACAAAGCATAAATGGCTAGAAATTTTCTCTTTATAGAATGCATTTAAAAGTTGGGAGTATTGTTGGAGTTTCTGTTTTCTTACATAACATTTTATCTCCAAAGTTGGTTTCGCATAAGATCACATCTTCAACTTTTAACTAGGATTGAATCAATCTCTAAATATCGTATGAAAACTACGAAATATTATACATAAAACAATGTAGGACGATGTTCCTTATTATAGATATCTAATACAGGTTGGAGATGTTGTTCAAGATCAATTGGAAATTGAGGATTTATTTTGCAAGAAATCATGAATGTGAATAACATTTGATTCTTCAACCATTGCGTTTTTCCCTTTCTGCACAATGAAACAATCTGTGCTGAATGAAGGACGTCATAAGGATGCAAATACAAAGATGACTTTATTCCACAGAGAATTGGGTTGCAAATACTTTCCTGATAAAATTTCTAGATAGATCGTCTATCACAGACAAATAGACTATCACCTAGATATTTGTCCCAATTACGTGGATGAAATATTGACAATGTACAACAATTTTCTTCATCTAAAAGCTTAGGAAAGAGTCAGGGTGATAATAAACAATGTAACAAAAACCTTATCCAAACACGAAGCAATTACGATAATTGTTATGGTAATGATAATTGAATTGAAATAAAGCAGTCACGATTATCCCAAAATCACATGTTGACAGCAAAAAAGATCACAGAGATGGCCATTTTGTCTCATTGGGTATTAACATGACATGACCGAAAGAGCATTATGCTAGAAGGAATTGTTACCAATTTGAGAGGTGGCACATGCATGTTATCCTTTTCAACCTGAATTGAAAAATATTTCACACAAGTTCCACACGAAAGTGTATTGACTTGGATATGCAAGTACTAATGATGAATCCAATGTAATGATCATCTATCTAAATGAGAAAGTGTAAGGAGTTTTCCAGAGTTATAAAACACTAGACAAGGGGTTACTAGTTGTTACTATTTCTTGTTCATAAAATGCTACATACGACACTCTCAATAATAGCGAATGAAAATATCAAATCCAACAATTACTAGGAGTGACGGAAATAAATCTCGATATTCCAAAACCATCTTGTCCACTTACTTTGCATTTTTATCATGTTTTAATATCATTGAAATATGCTTCATTGGAAACAATAATTTGCAATACAAAATAAATATTAATTACTTGTGATTATGACAATTAACTTAGAACCTATCATAGAAAACTGTAAGGAATTGCAAATAGATATTCTGCATAGATGACATGAGGAATAGATAAAGCTACACTATTAATAGAGAGAGAATTTAAAAGAATGACAACAAAGAAGAGTGTGCAACAAGGGAGAGCCTATATTGTTCACCAATGTAGTATGATCCAACGAAAGCCCTGTGATTATGGGAATTCCTTGCAATCTGGGTAGTCCTTGAAACATGGGTTATAGCACTGGAACAATATTTGATCCTCATGCATACAATAACAACATAAGGAGTGTCGATCAAGAAACCCTGCATTGGTGGGTAGACCACAGGCAGAAAAGACCACTCTTTACACCAATTATATTAGTATCACAAAGGAGGTAAGAGGTCGAGGTCATGCCAATTCTTTCCAAGGAAATGCGAAGACAGAGTAGCCCAAAATAGGGAAATCTCAACAACATACATAAGACTCGGTCAATTTGATTATAATGTTCAATGATGAGAACACGTGCATATTCTACACTGCAAAAGTATCAAAAATATTGTTGGATCATATGTTTGTTGTTAATGGTGATACCATATGTGCATACCCTCAATAAATTATATGTTATAATCGAGAAAATGAACACTTTGGTCATTGATCCAAGACTCAGTCTGTTTTAAATTTTCTGCTTCTATGCAAACTTTGATCTCAAGGAAAAAACCCTTTGGCATTTTTTCCTTTTAGATATTCTATCGTGTTGATCGAATGAATGAAAAAATAAACTTGTTGTAAATTAATGTTTCTTATTTAAAAGAAAATATTAATGCTTAGAGGAAGACAGGGCATTAGGGCACCCATAGGAAAACTTAACATACACAACAAGAAAACACAGATGGTTGAGTCAGCGAAGGGCATCGACGGCACGATGGACACTAGCGAGGCAAGACATGCAGAGGTGGACCGAATGGCATGGGAAAAGGTCAACACAATGGGCACGGGCATATGGTTGGCATGAAATGCAAACAAAGGAACTGAAAGATGAAGGATTAGAGTGTAGTGCATGGCAATAAAATGCCTACTCGTTGGGTACACCTACATGACGATGGGGAACTCGGGCACCCGAATGGGAGTTCTGTGCTAGGAACGTCAGCATGCCTGAATGCTAGGGGTGCCCCCATGAAGAAACATAGGTCGACCCGAGGCTTGAAGGGGAACCTACCCAAAGTTAATACTTGGGCATGAGCATGCATAAGTAAGGGCAACAACATGAAGAAGAAGGAAACCAAAAAAGTTCACACAAAAAGAGGAAATAGACCTGCAGAGTCTAGACGCATGTCACACAAAGGGAAAACTTAACAAATGAAAGTCACAAGAAGAAAAGTGAGGTTCGCTTGGGTGAGCCTGAGAAGTAGTTTTTTTTTTTTGAATTGACTAGGGGGTAGATTTGAGGTTTCTGGTTTTAGTAAGTTGCTAGCCTTACGATTGGGCAGGCCCTGGGTTGTGGGACTTGGTAAGTGCATTACGCTGAGCCAATGACTGCCAGACTTTGTAACTTTGAAGAAACTTGGGCAATGCATAGGTTTAGCTATTGCTTGCCCATTTGTAAATTTGTTGTACTAGATTTGAAGTTGAAGTTTAATATAGAGGGGGAAGAAGTTGCCATTGGAAGCTCCCCCTCCCATTGTACATGTCTATGTCTTGTACTGTTATGTTTATATTAATGATCCAGGTGGATGTTGTTGGCTACCCACCTATTCCACTTGGGCCCCCACCATTGTCTCTTTTAGTTTTTTAGTTTCCTTAATTGTAGCATAGTTTACTATTTTTGCCAATTTTTCGGGTCCTAAACTTCCAGAGCTGTTTTTAGGCCTTAAACAACGTTTTTTGGGGAAAACTGGGGCCAACATGGGTCTTTCATCAATGTTAGCTTCTAGGAAGTTATAGTCCTTGTATAGTTATTTCTTACAAGGTATTGTGTGCATCAAACGAAGATCATATGCCAAAGTCACGACCCTGGGAAGTTGATGTACCAATTTACCCAAACGGGGCCCATAGTTTTGGCGATTCATCTCCTAGGGTTAGGTTTTTGGATGTTTAGGGTTTTCCATTGTTTCTCAATAATAAATAGGCCTTCGAGCCTCATTGTAACACATTTCATAGGCATGTATATGCCACATCTCTTCTCAGAGATAAGCTACCATCGCCCGAGCTAGTCTTATTTCCATTCTGTTTGTTAGCATATTTCAATATTTGATGCTAATGAAATGAAGTGTTATTTTTGCTACCTATGTATTTATGGATATATCTATAATTTGTTGTGTTCATGTTTAAGTTCAGATTAGTGGTATCAGAGCGTCTACTCTTTCTTTGTTTTTCTTTGCATGTCCCCAACGAGGTCGGGATATAAGGAGTTGGGGCTCGAATTGGTCAAACCTTTGCAAGACCAGCCTCGAAAATCCTGACGACCTCCCATCGAAGAAGAGAAGAAAGACAAGGGGATAGGAGATCCTTTCAAAATATTGCTTGAAGAAGCCATCGAGCAACAAAGGAATGAGATGATGGACAAGTTTTCCTAGATCCTTCAGTGGCTACTCAAGGTTGACGCATCTCCTTGCATCAATTACTCTAGAAGAACCACACTCTTTTAAGGTACAAGTTAACTTTGACATCCCCATATTGAGGGTCATATAGATGTGGACACAATAGATAAATGGTTAAATCTACTAGAATGATATTTTTCTGTTCATGAATTTTCCATCCGGGAAAAGATTACTTTTACACTTCTCAAAGCCTCCCCGCACGTCAAGGACTGGTGGGAAACCTAATGTGAGAAGAAGGATGAAAGTACACCCTCACTATTTTCAACTACACCCACTTGGAATTCATTCCGATACGCCATCAAGGACCAGTACTACCTTGTTGGGAGCTATGAGGATAAATACATAAAGTAGACCACACTGCAATAGGGAAGGGACCAAGACGTACCAAAGTTTACCAATGTTTTTCATACCCTTCACACGAAGTTGGGTATCAAGGATTATGAGCTACATTTGGTACTCAAGTACTGCAGTTGCCTATACAGGTACATCTAGGATGAGATGGAGTTCCAGGACATCTCCTCGCTTGACACGGTGTACCGATACGCTATCAAGATTGAGAAAAAGTTTATGAATCCAACGCAAGGGAATGTGCCCCCAATCTTCAGAGAAAAGGACAGATCCAAGGCGGAGTGACCCATGATAACCCACTGAAGCCACAAATAAAGAACAACACCATGAAGAAAAAGAAGGACACGAGAAAGTGGTGTGATTTCCATAAGAGCTCCACTCACAACACAAGTGAGTATTAGGGCAAGCAGCCACTGGTGGCTGAACTAAAGGCTTCTGAATCAGACGCATGTTCTGATTGTGAGTCAAAACCCAACAAGAGGAATGAAAAAGGGAAGAAGATCATTGACGTGGAGCCCAATGCCACTATGATCACCACCAAGATCCAAAAGATTGTTCCTAAAGATCCAGAGGAGGTGGAACACCTATTCCACTCACAGATGTGGGTGAAGGGTTCTCCGCTGTAGTTCATTATCGACAACAGGAGCCAAAAGAGCCTCATTTCAACAGAGTTTGTGAAGCAGTTGGGCCTACCTACTACAACACATCCACAACTATACACCATTGGGTGGCTCCACCAAGGATGAGGTCTCTGCGTTAGCCAACAGTGCTGCCTTCCCTATAGCATCAAGCCCTTCACAGATGAGGTACTGTGTGATGTTTCTCCTCTTGAATTTTGTGATGTATTATTAGGAAAATCATACTTGTGAAAGTGACATGTTGTATATGAGTCTAGACCTCAATATGTTATTTTTTTTTGAGAAATAAACTATACAGGATACCATAGGTAGCCCCACCTACCACCATATCTTCGATCTCTACTAAGCAATGTAGTAAGATCATCTTCCAAATTGGGAAATTTGTTTTCTTTCTGATTCTCTCTCAAAGTAAGGGGAATATCATAGCCACATCCATGGCCCTCATGAAGGGTTCCTCCACACAAAAAAAGAAGATGGATACGGTCGTGGAAGAATACAGGGACATCTTCTCGTCACCCACAGGGGTACCCTTGCACTGTTAGGTCAATCATTCAATTGATCTGAATCCTGTAGCACCTCTACCCAATGGGCCGATATATCACCGCTTCATTATATAAAATGAATATATCAAGTGGAAAATCCAGGAATTGCTGCAAAAAGGGCACATCCGACCAATTTGATCGTCTTGTGGGAGCCCACTTGTACTTGTATAAAAGAAGGATGGGACCTAGAGTCTTTGCATTGATTATCGAGCACCAAACAAAATCACTGTCAGGAATAGGTATCCAATCCAATAGATTGATGAACTTCTGGACCAACTCAAGGGGGCCAAGTATTTAAGCAAGACCGACTTGAAGTCTGGCTATCACCAAGTTCCAATAGATCCCACAAATGTATGGAAGATCGCCTTCAAATCCAAGGAAGGAATTTTTGAATGGTTGGTTATGCCCTTTGGGTTGAAAAATTCCCCTGCTACTTTTATGAGGCTAATGGATGACATCTTGTGACCCTTCACCAACTCATTCATGGTTTTTTATCTTGATGACATCCTCATCTTCAACAAGAGTTGGGAATAACACTTGAAACACATTCGACAGGTCCTTCAAACCCTTCGACATCACAAAATGTGTGCCAACTTGGAGAAATGCATCTTTGGCATGATCCAGGTCCAATACTTAGGTTACATCATAGATGAGCGTGGCATGCATGTGTATCTGACTAAGATCCAAGTCATTCAGAATTGACCAGCCCTGACCACTCTAATGGAGCTTTGCAACTTTTTGGGCCTTGGAAATTTTTATTAGAGGTTCGTGTTGGGATTCTTCCATATCACTTGGCCTTTGAGTCAGATTACTAAGGGCAGGGCAAAAGAAAAGTTTTCCTAGTCCGAGTCCCAACAGAAGGCGTTCATTGAGTTGAAGCATTGCCTTTTCTTTGCACTGATACTCACAATGTCATACCTACATCAACCATTTGAAATTGAGACAAACACCTTAGACTATGCTATTGGTGCAGTCTTCACCCAACACGAGCATCTAGTGGCCTATCATAGTGAGACACTTTCCAATACAATTCAGAAGTACCCCACCTATGATAAAGAGATGTATTCCATCGTGCAAGCTTTCCGACAATGGAAGCACTACATTCTAGGGAAGGAGACAATCATCCACATCGATCACTGATCTCTTCAGTTTATACAGACACAATAGAAGTTTCAGAACGATCGCCATCACAAGTGGTCTACATATCTACAACAATTCCACTTGAGCATTAAATACAAAAATAGTAGCACCAATCATGTTGCAAACTACCTCAGTCGGCCCCCAGTTGTAGTACTGACTACTGTCCTCAACTCTTGTGGTCACGAGACCTATGGATGGCCACAACTATACAAAAATGGTCCAGAGTTCGCCTCCACATACCAGATGCTAGTAGATGGAAAGAAAGTTTGTGATTTCCACTTCCAGGACACATTACGATGCTACTTGGGCCACCTTTTTGTTCCTTCAAGCGAGTGTACCAAGCTGATTTGGGAGGCGCACTATAGTCGGGCCATAGGACACTTTGGTGTGGAGAAAACTGTGGTTGTACAACAAAAGTACTTTTATTGGACCACACTATGGACTGGATGTTGGGAAATATATCAGATCGTTCACTGCCTACGCCATTGCCAAGCCAAACATTAAGAAGAAAGGTCTATACACTCCTCTACCTACTCTCAACCAGGTGTGGGAATCCATATCCATGGAATATATGTCTGGCTTCCCTTCTACCAAGCATGGTAATGACTGTGTAATTGTGGCCGTGGATAGATTTTCTAAGATGGCTATATTGGCGGCCTGCAGGAAGAGTATCACAACAGAGGACAAACTCTTCTTTGAATGAGTATGGGTACATTTTGGGATCCCAAAGACCATTATATCAGATCTTGATAGAAGGTTCCTAAGCACATTCTGGTCAAGCCTTTGGACACTATTGGACACCAAGCTCACCAAGTCAACTACCTTCCATCCCCAGAGTGATGGCCAGATAGAGGTCGTCAATAGGATGATAATGCACATACTCCACATGTAAAACAACAAGCATCCTTGAACCTGGGATGTGAGTCTTCTGTATGTTTCGCATAATTATAATAGAGCTCTCCATAGCTCGACTGGTCGCAATCCCTTTAAAGTGGGTCTAGTATTTCAACCATTCTGTTTGATTGATGTTGCCGTGACTCATGCGACAACACAGGTAGAATCCAAACATGTATTGTCAGAGGTTGATAAAGCGAACAGATTTATTGAACGCATCTAATACATCCGCCAACAGGTTCACGAAATCTTGGAGAAGAAAAATGCCAAGTACAAGCATCGACATGATCAACATCAGGTGCCACACAAGTTTCAGGTGGGAGATAAAGTTTGGTTGCATTTGTAGAAAGAATGCCTTACCAGAGCCCATCGGAAGCTCATGCCACTCTGATATGGTCCTTACACCATTACAAAGGTGGTGGGAGACAATGATTTTAAACCCAACATTCCCCCATTCCTTGGCTTACACCCAATGTTCAATGTAGATTGCCTTCGACCATACTTCCCACCATTACTCGACACATCAGACATTGCAGAAAAACTCAAACCAACAAAGTTAAACCCAAACTGCATGAAACATGCCACAACTAATCAGATTAAGGTCACATAGATCAAGAAAACTCGTCAACAGAAGATCCAACTATATTGGGTTGTCAAAGCTGGCCAACTCCTACACCCAGGCAAGTGGCTCACCAGGGACCAAGTTCAAAAGAAGTTTCCCCATCTCATGGAGGCACTGACCACAATGGGGACCATTGCTTCCTAGGGGGGAGGAATTGCCCCCCCCACCACTGTCTCTTTCATTTTTTCAGTTTCCTTAGTTGTAGCACAATTTGCTATTTTTGGCAGTTTTTTGGGTCTTGAACTTTTAGAGCCGTTTTGAGGCCCTAAATGACATTTTTTGGAAAAATGGGGCCAAATGACACATATATTGATGTTGGCCACTTGGAATTTGTATTCCTCAGATAGATCTTTCTAACGAAGTATTGTGCGCGTCAAATGAAGATTGTATGCCAAAGTTACAACCCCATGAAGTTGATGTACCAATTTACCTAAACGGGGCCCATAGTTTTGACGCTTCATCTCCCAAGGTTAGGTTTTTGGATGTTTAGGGTTTTCCATTGTTTCTCAATAATAAATAGGCCTCCAAGCCTCATTGTAACACATTTCAGAGGCATGTAGCCGCCACATATCTTCTCAGAGATAAGGTACCATCACCCGATTTAGTCTTATTTCCATTATGTTTGTAAGCATATTTCAGTATTTTATACTAATGAAATGAAGTGTTATTTTTGTTGCATCTTTGTATTTATGGATATATTTGTAATTTGTTACGTTCCTATTTAAGTTTGGATCAAGTAAATCATTGCTATTGATTTCCCATTACTATATCACAAACTAAAAGAATTGTTAATACAGTGAATGGATTAAAGTAACATTGAACTTGAATAATTAACTAAGTGTTGAAGTGTTGGGGTAATGTGTTGATTCATTTTGTAAGATTTATTTCCGCAAAGTCTAAGAAACGAATTGATTAAGGTACAAAGGCTAGAGGTGTAGTCCAAGAGAGAATAGTTGAGCACCTCGATACAAAATCTCGTCAGTGTCGCACACCCATGATGGTGCATCCATCGCTAGGGTCATGACACCTTTGTACCCCATTCTTTCGCATGTATCCCATACTTCATACATAACAACTAATTTTGTAATTTTTGTTCATAGTTAAATTAATTATGTGTCCACGAAATAAATTTACCTTCGTACCTCGTTACCTCGCACATATCCCTTCCTCCGCACATACACCATTCCACATAGATTCATAGCTTTATACAACTGCTCTCCCGCACAACTAAGTCTGTAGAAGTTTTAAATGTAAAATAGTTTAAAACTAATTTTGTTCGTATGGAATAAAGTTCCATCTACACCCCCGTTCTCCTGCACATTCCCCTTTCTCTTAACAGTAATAACTCTGCACAAGGAAAACTTCCTGCAAGCAAGCTTTTCAAAATCGAACATATAATATTAATTTGATATTTGTTCATAGTTAAATTAATTACACACACCCCGTCTAAAACGAAAAGGGAAATAAACTCAGAGCACTCACCATTGTCAATATGTATATTAAGCAAATATGCACAAATGTAATAGCCAAATGTCAAATCCTTCCTTACTTCCTTTGTGCATCCTTCATTCCACACAGTTTAACTTTAATTTGGTCCCAACAGAATAAAGTTCCCTATGCACCCTCGCTCTCCCACACATAACCTGTCCTTTGCATAGTAAAAACTCGGCACAATGAAACATAACGATATTATTTAGAGATTTGTTCATATTTAAATTAATTAAATCTTCCTCTGCATCTCCATTCTCCTGCACATACCTCATCCTTCGCACATCCTTCATTCCACAAAAATTCATAGATCTATGCATCTTCTCTTTGGCACAACTAAATCTGTATAAGTTTTAAATGCAAAGAAGTTCAAAATTAGTTTCATCACCACGGAATAAAGTTCCCCTCTGCATCCCGTTCTCCCAAACATACTCCATCCTCTACACAGTAAAATCTCCACAAAAGGAAATGTAATAATATTAATTGGAGATTTGCTTAGCACCCCCTAATCCCCCTGGCCCCATTTATGAAAAGGACCTGCAAGTAACACACTGTTTACAAAATCATAGCTCCATGCAACAACTCTCCCACACAACTAAATGTGTAAAAGTTTTAAATGCAAACAAGTTTAAAATTAATTTCATCATTGTAGAATAAATTTCCTTTTGCACCCCCGTTCTCCCACACAGTAAACGATCTGCATAAGAAAACATAATAATATTAAATATAGATTTGATCAACCCCAACCTCCCGCCTCTACAAAGGTCCTACAACCACGTCAATTCTGGAATCATTCCGCAGAGCAGTGACATAGTAATGTCAGTGTCAGAGCACTAACACACGAAATAACCAATCACAAAATTAGGATTTTTTTTTTTTTAAACGAAATAGGTACTAGCAAATACCAAAAATAAAACACATTCCACTAGGGGAATTATGTTCCATGAAATCTTGAAAATTTGAAATAAGATTTGCTAAAAATTTGAAAATTGATTTTGATTTTGATTTAATAAAAAAATAGAGATATTAAGTATTTTCTCGGAACTCCGGTTAAAATTGCAAAAATACAACCAAATAATGCAAAGTTAATGCACTTTGACTACCAGGCCAATGCTATAGTCCCTAGTAAGGAAAAGACTAATAATTGTTTTTAGGCAACCATTGTATTTTGGAATTGATAAATTACTTGATATAGAAAATCATCTAATTCTTCAATCATTAATTTATTGTTCTTATAATAATGAGGTAAAGAATACACATACAATATGTCATTTTCACTTTTACTCTATATATATTTATTTGGATTTGGATTTGGATTTACATTCACTTTTACACTATAATTGTTGCATACATGTTCTAGAAAACAACATTGATACTCACAAAAATATACTTTTAATTTTTTAAATTTATTGTTGTTGTTATTGTTGTTTAACCTAGAAATTTTAACCTTAAATCTCATAATTTATATAATACTTCATAATATAAAAATAAATAATTAAATTACACCTATAAATTTCATACTTTTAATTTTTAACATTATAACTTTAAAACATTTCTTTACTCCTGCCATTTTAATTTAAGTCCAGTACCAAATATAATTTCATAACTTTATAACAATATAGATTTTTTTTGGGTCTCTTTTCACACTACCTCTTTCAACCTTCCTTTCTCTTTTGAAATTCAATGCTTCAGATATATTAATATTTTCCCACTATGTACCCTTCGTTAAAAAAAAAAAATCACTGTGTGCAACTTCTTGAGATAAAAAAAATCTATTCCATTAATGATTTGATGATGTTTTTGATATGATACAAGTCAATTAACATAATAACATGCTTATTTGAATGTTTTAATTGGAAGATATGTACATTGAAGCTAGATATTATTAGTCAAAACCTTGAAAGGTAAGATATTAGAGGCGGATACAATTAACTACAACGTTATTTTGAATTAAACAATATTTTGAATTAAACATATCGTAATTATAGCAAGTGGATGTTAAAGAATAAGGAAATTTATTTAAAATAATATTGAATTGATTTTACTCAAGTGTATTTGTACACTAAATTTTTGAATGGTAAAATAAATACATGTGGGCCGTTATGGTAGACTTGTTCCATTCCTCTATTGTCCACGAATGTGGAATTACTCATTTTTTAAGAATGGGGGCGAGTTTCTTTTAGAAGCTATATATAGTTTAAAGTCATAAGCAGCGATCATTCAACGGGAATCGATCACGAGTAGGGAGCGGGAAAGTCCTCGGCCCAACCATGTGAGCTGTGCTCATGGACAAATTATTCATGTTCGTGGTATTCATGTCCTTAAATTAGTGTTTCATTTGAAAGACATTCAAATGAATTTATAGTGCAAAATTATAAACATACATTTAATCAAATAATAACGATTTAAATTAAATTTGTAATTTGTAACGTTGACCCAAAAAATAAAAATAAAAATCCATTCATTTTAATTAAAGAACGGGGAAATTTATTTTTACTTGGCACAATGTATGGTTTGGGAATATCATTATAGATTTATATTAGTTCTAAATTTACCCAGCCTTGAGAAAGATAAAATATTTCAAGATTAAAGAATTGAAGTTTCTGTGATCCATATCACATCAAAATTCATTTGTCCATATGTTTCAAACCGACAAGTGTGGTTCATTGTCAAGACAAGATGAAGAACTAGATCAAGACAACATATTAAATAGAGAGACTCCTCATTCAAACGGCTAGAAAGAAGCAACTAATTTGGACCATACTAAACTGTTACAATTGACTGGATTACAACTAAATTTGATTAGATCAAGGGTAGGGGAAGTTTACTAATACTGGATTACAACTAAATTTGATTAGATCAAGGGTAGGGGAAGTTTACTAATAAATTAAATAATAAATTTGTAATATTTAATTATTTTGACTAAATTTCATATGTATAACCGTTAATAATTATTATTAAAAAATCCATTTCAATTTCAAACTAAATAAATTAAATGTGAAAACTATTGTTATGGGATTAAGAATTATTGAAATTGAATTAACTAGCAACTACACCCAATGTTGCAAAGGAAAGGCCGTAGGCATAACTAACTATTATATTTCTCAACAAAACATAATTATTATCTTTATCATTTTTTACTGTAACATATTGCTATTTTATCTTGTCTACGTGTAGGGCAGCTCAGTTTGTCCATATATTCCTTCCTCCTTCCATTCATTTACAAGAAATTCAATCATTTCGTGTGACAGAGCACACTATGTCACACATCTATACTCCTTCAAACTCCTTTGAATTGCATGCTTAGAAAAGAAAATAAAATGATAATTTGAGTAGACTTACATGAAGAGCGAATAAGATTTTCTCTAGGACCTTATTCCAGTATGGGGTTTAATTACCCTATATGAATAAACCTCCAGTCTAGAAATATAAGCAAATAACTATAACCATACATTGACTGAGTTCGAGCTTTATGGGATTTAATTACCCTATATGAATAAACCTCCAATCTAGAAATATAAGCAAATAACTATAACCATACATTCATTGAGTTCAAGCTTTATGGGGTTTAAGTACCCTATATGAATAAACCTCCAATCTAGAAATATAAGCAAATAACTATAACCATACATTGACCGAATTCGAGCTTATAGAACAGAGAGTCAAATAGACATCAAGAAATTAGATAATTTCACAATAAAATGAATATTTATAAAATGAAGTAATTTAAAAATTGGCAGGCTTGGTAGCCAAAAGTAATATGTCAGTTTAAAACAGTGATAAGAGCTCTCGCTCCGTATATTTGCATAAAAAAAACTACATATGAATGCGCAAGGGATAAATACATCTAGAATGTGAAGCCTAGATAATTCTTGGGATAATCTATTTAGCTTCAGTGGAAATATCAACTAAATGAAAAAACAATTTGTCCCATAGACTATCTTTAGCTTAGTGAAAGTTAAAATAATTTAATTTTCTTTTTTTTTTCAATTTACCACCATTTTAACTTTTTGTACTTAGCACTGCTATTTTTTTAATATTCTTGCTCACAGCCACATTCCCAACAAGTAACTTGCATGTGCCTTGATTTTTGTAAGAAATTCAGGGTTGCCACCATTTTGACTTTTTGTGCTCCATATTGCCATTTCTGCCAATATTTTTTGCTTGCAGCCATGTTCCCCAATAGGTAACTCCCTCATGTCTTGATTGTCTTGGAGTAATATTTAGCCCATATGCGAACCAAGAATTGAACTACACCTAACCAACCTTGCAATAAGTTTTGGATTTCACTAGAACTTAGGAGACCTAATTTAAACTTATATTGATAGAAACTCAACGTTTGTTTCTGCAAAGCAAATATTGAAATATGCCTTCTTAATATGGAGTGCGTAGGGTGGTTCTATTTATTTGCAACTAAGTCTACGCATTTTTTGATGGTTTACTAAGAGTACGTATAGTCTTATAAGTTGGTTGTGTAGGGTTTAGTTCTTATTAGATTATTGATTTAAATTCGAAGAAAAAGGAGTTAAGAGTAAGAGTCAAGGTGGGAATAAAAATTGTTCCACGAGATATGACGGAATGTTACACAATCTTAAATAATAACATCCCCACATGGACAAATAGTTTTTCCCTCCTGCATTAAAACAAGAATGTAATTGAAAAAAAACATTTAAAACTTTCTAGTCTGTATTACTTGGTAAAATTTTATGGTCAAAATAACTATTACACATTAATCTTATTGTTAAACATGGTAAAATTCTTAACCCAATCTTTCCATGAACTTGTTAATTTCTCAAACATTTTTTGATTTTTCAAAAATATTCAAAACAACCCCTCATTCTATGAGGAAAATTTTATAGTCAAAATAACTGTTACACATTAATCTTACTTTTAAATATGGTAAAATTCTTAACCCAATCTTTTCATGAACTTGTTAATTTCTCAAACATTTTTTTTCTGATTTTCCAAAAACAACATCATCACTAAACAAATTAAAACCAAATTAATTGCATCCTATAAGAGAAAGCTACTTTGAAGACTCTGGTCATTTCCAGCAATTCCCCCTTAAGTGTTGCCAAAATATAAAGAAAATTTAATTGTTGTTATAACATTCAAAATAATGTTGAAAGTTTTTCTTCTGTCTTTAATTTATAAAAACTATTAAGGAAAATAATCATTTAGCACACATAGAAAAGCGGAAAAAAATAAAATAAAAATAGCATATCATTCAATTAGCATTATATTCGTAAAACATATAAGGAAAATTCATCCAACTGGGAGTACACTAACAATACATGTATTAATTTCTGAAAATACAAAGCATTAAAATTTCTGTATTAATTTTATCACAACAATCCACTGGTTGGTTGGGTGATTGATTTATTGCTATATATTCTGAAATTAATCACAGGTCTGAATGGGTGAGGATCAGTTGGACCTCCAATCACAGGTTTGACCACTACAGAAAGTAACCTTGACTCCTCACTCTGTCCCTTGTGGCATAAAGACAACAGAGACAGGTCTGAATTGGTGACTCCTCACTCTGTCCCTTGTGGCATAAAGACAACAGAGACAGGTCTGAATTGGTGAGGATCAGTTGGACCTCCAATCACAGGTTTGACCACTACAGAAAGTAACCTTGACTCTTCACTCTGTCCCTTGTGGCATAAAGACAACAGAGATAAATAAAGGAACAAAGACAATAGAGACAAATAAAGGAACGACTTCATTCTAATTCTTTGTATAAATTTGGTTTTTATTAAGAAAATAGTGGAAATTTTGGGAAGATTTTGACAAAAATCTTATTGAAATTTAGTGAAATATAAGTTATCACGATCCAGTTTAAAGATTTTAGGTGCTCCAAAGTTTTTGATGGTGATAAATCTATTTCCACCATCTAAAAGATGATTTAAATACACTTATAATTGATTTAAAAAAAAAAGTTAACGACGAAATTCAAAAAAAAAAAAAAAACTTTCCTTCTTTTTAATCGCATAAATTACTACTCTGCTTATTTAATATGATTTCATTTATGCATAGATCTTTGTTTATTTATCATGATTTCATTTATGCAGTGATTTTCTTTTACGATTTGAATTCTCAACTCTTATTAACATTAACAATAGGTAAGTCTTTCTGAATAATGGTCTAACCTTAACCACCCTAGCATCGTCCACATAGGCTCATCAATAACTAACCATTAGGCTCATCAATAACCAACCATTTGGAATTTGCTTGTGAAAGAGGTGGAAGTTATGCCTAATGTGATCGTTCAACAGATTTCAACATCCTCTTCACTGAACGTTTTCAGAGTTTTGATATGCTGTAATGTACTAAACGAAGTTCGATCTACGATGTGATTTTGGTCCCGATGTTCAGAGGTGCAAAGGGGGGGCCAGAGTTTTACGCCAGAACCTGTTCCGGCCTTAAGAACCATAGGGCAAGCGACAGAACGAAACAGTACTGGTGATACATCATTAAAGAGAGTTTTTCTAAATCTATGACTAATGGTGGATTGATCTACTGCTATACATTCCGAAATTAATCACAAGTCTGAATTGGTGAGGATCAGTTGGACCTTCACAGAAAGTAACCTTGACTCCTTGCTCTTGCACCTGTGGCATAAAGACAGCAGAGATAAATAAAGGAACGACTTCATTCTAATTCCCTGCATAAGTTTGGTCTTTCTTGAGAAAAGCCCTTCTGTGATCTGACAGGAGTTCATATGACTGTATTTATTTAGTTTATAAAACTTATTAAGGAAAATAATCATTATTAAAAAAATTATTTCAATTTCAAATTAAATAAATTAAATTAAATTAAATGTGAAAACTATTGGTATGAATTATTGAAATTGAATTAATTAATATGTATTATTTTCCTATCATTAATTAGTTAGTTAATTTGTTAGAATAAACTTGATTCAATTTTATAAGTAACTTAATATATCCATAGTTAATTATTAAAATATTTTTTCCTTTCAATTGAATTGAGACCAAATGATAATATGAATTTATATTATTTAATTTCTTTTTTAATTAGTTAATTTTTAGACCTAATAATTTTGATTCAATTGTGAAAAAAAAACAATTAAATTGAGACTAAATGTATTTAATCTATTTCGGATATGAATATATGGTATTTAATTTCTTTTACTTAGTTAAATTTATTTAGATATAGTAATTTTGATTTAATTTGATATGTGTAAACTTTTGTTAAGGGATAAATTCATGTAATATTAAAGTTTAATGATTAAATAATTAGTTAGTATAATTTAATGGTTAACTCATTTTTACCAAGTATATTAATTTAAATTGAAATGCATTATGAAAAATATATATAAATGTTTAATAAATGACCAAAGATTATTTGTTTACTAATTATAATTGATTTCTTTTAAATGAATGAGCTAATGAGCTACTAAAACTATTCTTCGATAAATATGGATTAAATGGAATCAAACAATTAGTTAAAACAGTTAATAAGATTATATGATATAAATAACCTATTTATAACTCTTTATGTTTATAAATAAAATTAATAATTTTAATACAAATATTTTGAATCAAAAAGATTTTTTTTTAAAGAACCTAACCTAAGAAAAATTAAAAACAAAGGGAAATTCAAACAATACAATAGTTGAGGGAATAAAACAGGAAGGGAAACAACTAGAATGAAGAAGGGAGAAGGGGGACGGGGTGGGGGCTAAGAGGAGGGGGCAGGGATCCAACAACTACTAATCTTCTAGCTCTCATCCCTATTGAGATTGTTCGGCTTTCTTTCAATTTATATGGCCCCCCTAAATTTACGGTGGTGAAAGTGAGGGATCTTGGCAATAACCTTGGTCTCCTCAATACATATATGATGCTTGGTCTTCTCAAAATGTAAATTTCTTTTTTAGTGCAAAATTTAAAGAAAGGTTTACACCTAAAGAAATTTGAGTCCTCTTGATATTTGGTTGATCCGGAATTAAGATAGTTCTATATTAGTTCTTAATAATATTATTTATATTTATATATATTTCATACATATATATGTTTCATTTAATCTTTATAGAATATTCACCAAATGTTTTTATTAGTGAAGATAGAGCCTTAAGATTTATAAAAGTAGTTATATCTTTAACTATTAAATTTAATTAAGAAAAATTTATAAAATGAAATTAAAACTAATTCCATATAAAATATTTTGAATGTTAAATGAGTTATTGTTTTTTGGGCATGTGTTTATATATATATATATATATATATATATATATATATATATATATATATATATGAATGAAAGCACGAGAAACTTCAGAGTACTTCCCCACATTTCATGGATGCTAAACGGGTATGGGAAACTTCAGAGTACTTCCCCATATTTCATGGATGATAAACTGGGTAAAAAATAGTAGCCCTCATTAGAGGGACCCTCCCCAATAGACTTGAAGAGAGTCAATTAGTAAAAATATCTAACAATATCAAAGAACTTCAAATCTATCCTTAAATCAATTGAGCTAACTCTTAGAGCTTAAATATATGTGCTTATTAATTAAATTTATTAAGTTTTTATATCTTTATTAATTATTTGGTTGAAATGTAATGATTATGAATATGAATCATTATTATTTAAATTTATTGTAATGTGATATGCATATTATTTGTGATTTAGTTAATAAAGAAAAGTGAACAATACAATAAACTGAATCAATTTATTATTTTTATTTTTATTAAACCCACATTTAAATGTTTATACTTATTTACAAACATTACAACATCTTCCTTATATTAAATTATAGAATATTTCTAAATGTAATAAAATTGTTAATACACACAAATTCTACTAAAATATAAAACCAATTAAAAAAATAAAATCTTTTTATTTGGAGAAGGAAAGTAAGATTTGAGAATTAATGTTTTATTTATTTAACCTATTAATTTTATGTATATGATGTCCACTCGACCCGGAAGGTTTTGAAAATTATTCAACTTTTTAGCAAATATATTTGCAAAAATTTAAAAGGAAAAACCTTTTAATAATGTATAGCATTTCATGATTAGGAAATTTATTAGATTCATTGAATTAATTTTTAGTTAAAAGTGATACATGCTAATGCTAATGATAATTTTTATTTTTATTTTTATTTGTTATTTTCCAATTGATAATTTTTATTTTTATTTGTTATTTTCCAATTGTAATAATTCTAGGTCACATCTATCGATATGCAATAACCTTTTATATGGTTTTCTTCCTAGGATTTATTTTCTCATATATACTAACATTATGATGGACTTAGGTTATAGGGGAGATATTAACATTATGATGACTTAGGTTATAAGGGAGATATTAACATTATGATGCACTTAGGTTACGAGATGGATTTAGGATTGAAATAGAAAAATATTTTGTGTTTACTTATACTAGTGTATATACGAGGAAATGTTGGATGAACTTTAAGGAAGGAACATCGGTACATGGGAAGACTCTGACATCTATTTACCAGTGAATCCGTGAATTAATCTTCAGGCGAACACTTTTTGGTTAATAGTTATGACGTTGTTCATGATATGATCATCCATCTCGCTGTTTGTATTGATAGGCATTGAAACTCCGAGGCATGCTCATGTGTATCATACATATCTTGATAGTCATTGAAACTCGGAGGCATGCTCATGTGCATCATACATATCTTGATCATGCCCATATATGACATGTGTAGTATTTTTCAACAAGGAAATTATAAAAACAACAAAATATTGTTTATTTTATTTCTATAAAATGCAATATTAACACAAAATGTCACTATGAATACTCTTTTGTTAATGTAAATGGATATTGCTTCATCAATATAATTAATGTGTTGAAATTATCATTTTTCTAGGTGGTGGAATTGTTTTAGTCCTTTGAGGTGTGATTTAATTGGGCCACATTGAAATTAGGGGTTTAAAGGCATCCTACAATCTAAGGAAAAAATATGGATATTCAAATAAGGGAAAATGATCTTAACTAACCCAATGGGTAGCATTTTAAGTAAAATATTTTTTTTATGGTTAGTTTTAAATCAATGAATTGTATCTTGATTCATTAGGGAGGTAAAGTAATTAAGAGCATAATTATAGTGACATGATTGATAAAAAAATCATTATAATAAGATAATTTTGTTGATTTCAGAAAACTTTATTGCTATATGTTAATGCTATCATGCTTTGACAACATACTAATAATGAAAAAAAATCTATTTAGGAAGACATACAATTTGAGTGGGCTTAATGGTTAAGAGCATGTGTTTCCTCCTAAGAAGTCACAGGTTCAAAACCAGAGAGGGGTAGAATATGTATGCCTTTGTAGGTGCATCAATTGCGCAAAGGTGGGTGGTTCCCTTGTCCCACAAACAAGGGAGGGACCCACAAACAAGGAGGTGGGGTCTCATACATAACTTTAGGATTATAATTCAACAACCCATGTCCCACAAACAAGGGAGGGACCCACAAACAAGGAGGTGGGGTAGAGATGTTGTAATATAATGTTTAACATTTTGACTAAGTCAAATTACATAAGAATAAGAATAAAATAATAAATAAATAAAAAGATTAACTTAATGCAATGTAAACATTTTAGCTTAGTCAAAATAAAATAAAAAATAAAAATAATTCTATTAAAAGTAAAATAATAATAAAAATAAAAATGGCCCATGGTATTTATGCGGAATATATACTATTTAAAAGGGGAAATGAAACAAGACTAGATCTATCTTAACTATGGATCTACCAAGCATCCAAAGCATCAAGAGAGATCAAATCACTTGATATGCAAATCTCTTTTAAAGTGAAAAGAGATTTGATCCCTCTAAGTGCTTGGTAAATCAGAAGTTAAAGATCTAAATTGATCATAAAACAAATACATAACCAAAAACAATTTAAAAACATTCATTTTATGTTAAAAATCAAATCGGGAATACAATATAAACCTTCAAATAAGACTAAGTCAAATGACATAAGAATAAAAATTAAATAATAACAAAATAAATAAATAAAAAGATGAACTTAATGTAATGTAAATATTTTAGCTTAGTCAAAATAAAATAAAATATAAAAAATAAAAATATCTGTATAAAAGTAAAATAATAATAAAAATAAAAATGGCCCATGGTATTCACCCATGGTATTGAAAACTCATGGTATTTATGCGGAATATAGTCTATTTAAAAGGGGAAATTAAACAAGCCTAGATCTATCTTGACTATGGATCTACCAAGTATCAAGAGAGACCAAATCACTTGATATGAAAATCTCTTTTAGAGTGAAAAGAAATTTGATCCCTCTAAATACTTGATAAATATGAAGTTAAAGATCTAACTTAATCATAAAACAAATATATAACCAAAAACAAATTAAAAACATTCATTTTATATTAAAAATCAAGTGAGGAATACAATATAAACCTTCAAATAAATTAAGATATGCTCCATAAATGAAAAATCATTCTTATATTGCAATAACTAAAGTGCTTTATAATCTAATTCTAGATACAATTGGGTTAAAAAATTCACTAAGAATGAAAGTCATATTGTGCCAGTGTGATTTTTGACTTAATAATTATTATGAAACATAAGAGAATATTTATAATACCTACCACTATAGACTTAATAATTATTATCAAACATAAGAGAGAATGCTTATGATACTTCTCTTTCATAAATCAGTTGGAATCCTCCTATCCCCATTATTATATTTTAATAATGATATATTTTTGAAATAATTAGTTTATCATTATTTTTTATTAATTTTAAATTTTACTATATGAAACAATTCACTAGATTTTTTTAATAACAATAATATACAAAATTAATTTCTTCGCAATATTAATGTTAAATCCAATGTTGTAGAAGGCCCTTAAATGCCCATTCAAGTCCAACACAAATTTTTTTAATAAGTAATTCATAGATGAAAATCATATATATATATATCTATTTACAGAAACGGTTATGGGATTTCATTAGATATTTGGAAAAAAGCCACAAATCAGGTTACAAATAGTGAAGCTGATTTTTGAGTGCCTCTCCAACAAGAGGGACATAGCACATACGCTTATGAGTCACCTCTTTTTACATTTTATAATGTGAACTATTGCTGCTGCTTTCCCGAGCTTGTGAATGCATACAAATTGTTTCAATAAAATGCAGTAAAACATGGAAGATTAGGGGATTGGATCCCATGAGGTTACTTTGTCTCTAAGAATAGTCCCATCAGCTAGCTGGACTGCCTTGTTTGCCTCTATGTTTGCCTCTTTGTTTTTTGCTCTCAGAACATGAAAGAATTTAAAATTCAGGGGCTTTATCATGTCTTTGACCCTTGTAATCGTCCTTGCAAGCTGCAGATTTGCTGGATTAGTGTTGGTTGCCATTGCTTTGATGATGACCTACGAATCACCAAAGACATTTTCCTCCTTGTGGCCCAACTCTTTGAGTAGTTTGATCCCTTGAAGAAGGGCCATCGCTTCAGCTTGCATGCTTGAGGAGTGACCCAGTCCCCAAGCATATCTGTGGATAGAAGATTCTTTTGAGTTTATAATGAACCCTCCTGCACCAGCAATTCTTGGGTTTCCCTTGGCTGCCCCGTCAAAGAATAGAGAAGGAAGTGTTTGCTTGGAAATACAGGATTGAAATTCTTCTTCATTTTTCCTAATTTGCTAGTCTTTGAGGGAGATAGGTATGATGGTCGATTTTTGGAATTGGAGATTGAGTGCAGTTCCAAACTGAATATCTTGTTGACATAGATTTGTATAATCCCTTTTGTCTCTCAGCCACTCAATTAACTGGCATTTCACTGTATTTGCAACAAGTCTGAAGTCCTGTTCTTTATTTTTGAATATCCTTCTATTCCTCTCTAACCAGATTTGCCAGTTGATGAGTTTAGGCAGAGCAGTCCACGCTGCCTTGATGATTTTGTTTTTTGGATTTGGGCCTGGGTATCTGGCCAGCCATCCAGCAAACAGGTCTGGGACAGAACAAGGGAAGGTGAACTTAAAATTCCATGATCCAAGAAGCTCTTGCCAGATAAGGCCTGCGAATTTTCACTCTAGCGTGAGATGAAGGGTGGATTCCGGGCTTTCCTTGCATAACGTGCATCTTGAAGGCCCGAAAAAGCCCCTTTTCTGTAACCTGTCATCTGTAAGGATTTTTTGGTGGCAGAGCAGCCAACAGAAATGGTCGATTTTTGGAATAGAGGGAAAATTCCAAATGCCAAACCAAGGTGCAAGGTTGGGAGGGACGTGAGGTTGTTCCATGCACTTGGCATAGCCTAGAGCCACAATGTAACCATCCTATTTCGAACCCCAGCCTCGCACGTCTTTCCTCCGAGCGTGGGAAGGAGCCAGCCCATGCATAATTTTTAGGAACGCAACAAAGTCAATTTGCAGTGCGGGTGGAACCGGGAGCTGCTTCCAACCAGCCTAGCAGTCACCGCTCCAATTCGAAAAATCCCACAACGTTTTGATATTTGCGTCTGTCATCCAACTCTTTAGCTCAGTCATGGAGTCTGATTCTGCCAGCGGGGGCCTGTTCATTATGCTGTCATCCCACAGATTGATAGATTTACCATTTCCAGGTATCCAAAAGGAGTGAGTTCTTATTAGAGGGCCAACTTTGTTGTAGAGCATGCTGAATGGGGTTCTGAGATGGGATTTGGGCTGATCCAGGCATCAGAGTCTTTGTCCTCTGAAGTATTTTTTCCACAGTGCTAAGTGTACCCAACCTGGTTTGGGAGCTATGATTTTCCAAATCAACTTTGCTCCCATGGCTAAGTTTTGTGCACAAAGATCATTGAAATTCATCCCTCCCTCTTGAAGCGGTCTGGTGACAATTCCCGAGTTGACTAGAGGGATCCTCTTTTTGTTTTGCTTGCCTCCTTTCTAGAAAAAATTTCTGATTAGCTCCTCCATCTTCTTAAGGATTCCCATAGGTGCCAAGAGAACAGAGAATTGGAATAAAGGTAGGCTACTAAGTACTGCTTTAATAAGCACTGCTTTGCCAACAATGTTGAGCCAAGAGGATCCCCAGGCCTGCATTTTTTATTTGAATTTCTCTATCTGAGGATTCCAATCTTTGCTCAAGGCCCTCTTATGGAAGATGGGAAGTCCAAGGTATTTAAAAGAGGTCCAACTTGAGGAGGCTGCAAAACCTAAACATCTGGCAATGGAGTTTGCAGATGAAGCAGAGATATTCCAGCAGTAGATATGACATTTTCCCTTATTTAATTCGATTCCCGAGACTTCACAGTAATCTTCCAACACTTCTTTAAATCTGACTGCTGAAAGTGGAGTTGCAGCCCCCAACAGCAAGGTATCGTTCGCGAAAAGGGCGTGATTGATGTTCTTTACCCCTCTTGCTATGCACAACCCAGCTATTTCTTATCTAAATAAAAGCTGAGGACAGAAGCCTGCAACACAAAAAGGAGGGGTGAGAGGGGACACCCCTGCCTCAGCCCTCTAGAGGCTTTGAAGAATTTATTAGCCCTACCATTCACCAAGGGAGCAATCCAGGGCTCTGAGATACAAGCTCGGATCCAGTTGATAAAATTTTGACCAAAACCCAACTTGTGCAGAACATCCATCAAAAAGCTATGCCTTACACGATCAAATGCATTTGCTAGATCTAGTTTAATGACCATACCTTTTTCTTTTCGATGAAGACTGGAATGGATTGCCTCTTGGACTAGGATGAAGTTATCCACAAGCTGTCTGCCATGAATAAATCCTCCTTGATTCTCTGGGATGATTTTGGGGAGAATGTTTCTCAACCTGTTCGCTATCACCTTGGTTATCACTTTGTATCCAATGTTACATAAGGAAATTGGGTGGAATCTATTGAATGAGTTTGCTCCTTTTTCCTTAGGGATGAGGGCGAGAAAAGCTGAATTTGTGCAACCTCCAATTTTCTGACAATCTTGGGACTTCTGAATCATTTTAAAAAACTCCTTCTCCACAATCTGCCAATAGGTCTGGAGAAATCTAGCTGTAAAACCATCTGGTCCCGGGGCTTTGTCGGGATCCATTGCAAAGAGGGCGTCCCTGACTTCATTTTTGTTGATTTTTCTTTCAAGCAGCTGATTCATTCTAGAAGTGATAAGGCGGGGAACAACATCCAGGAGATTAGAGCTTTGGCCAGCCTCCATGTCTTCACTATACATCTTCTTAAAATGTTTGGAAGCTGCCTTTTTGATGCTGGCAAAATCCTTTAAGGTGCAGTTTTCTTCTTTGATTTCAGAGATGGAGTTACGACATTTCCTGGCTTGAGCTTGCTTATGGAAAAATGAGGAGTTTCTATCGCCTGCTTTGAGCCATAGACTCCTGGATTTGAGCCTCCAAAATTCTTCTTCAGCCAAACAAGCCTTATGAAATTTCTGCTGTCATTGTGACTCCTTGTCCAGCTCTTCTTTGGTGATTTCAGCTGCTTCTAGATGGCGATGCTGCGTTTCTAGAGTGTTTTGAATTTTTTTCCTTTCAATAGTAGGATTGGGCAAGGTCTTAACCCAGTTTTTCAGCATTGCTTTTACTCTTCTAAGTTTTTCCTCCCAAACAAAAAAAGGGGAACCCTTGACTGGGTCTTTCCAGTAATCTCTGACCTTTTGCATGAATTCTGCCTCTTTAGTCCATAGCGAACTGAATCTGAAATGGATAGGCCCCAGATCCTTGGGAGCCAACAACTCAAGACTAACGGGCTTGTGATATGATACACTACTATGAAGAATGTGCATTCTAGCCTCTAGACGAAGAAGCAGGAAGGAGATTTGAACAAAAAATCTATCAAGTCTTGTCGCTATATGTCTAGGACCAACTCTCTTATTTGACCAAGTAAACTTACCAGTAACTGGCTTGATGTCTAGCAGGTCCCAGTCCTGCATGAGGTCCTCCACCCATTCTCTTGCCAGATCCCTTACAATGCTACCTCCTCTTTTTTCTGACGAGAGGAGGGTGAGGTTGAGATCTCCGACTATGATGATATTTTCCAGGTTCTCTAGATCTGCCAGACTTTTTATGGAGTCCTAGCAGTTTTTTTTGTCACCTGCATTGTTAGGAGCATACACATTAAATAGACAAATGAACTCCTTAGTTTCTAAATGTTGCATTTTTAAGAAAATCCAATGGGTATTCAGAGACTTACAGATTAGTGAGAACTTATTAGGATTCCAAAGCGACCCAAGCCCTCCCGAGGCTCCACGGGTAGAAATTGCTTGCGCTCCGCTTTTATTCCAAATTTTTTTACTTGCTTGGAGGAAAGTTGTGTCCTCCATTTTGGTCTCCTGGATGAGGAGGATATCCGGGGCTTCCAATCTTATTAAACTTTTCATTGCTTCTTCCTTAGCTGTAGTGCCCATTCCCCCACAATTCCAAGAGACTATCTTCATCATTTATTTTTGTTGTGATGAGCTCCCTTGGAGCCCTGAGATTGGTTCCTCGTCATCTTTGGGGTTTTTGCCAATAGCTTCTCTAGAGTTGGCTGGCTGCCCTGAAGCTTGTCCTTGTAAGTTTCTTGTTCTCTTTTTTCCCTTGCAGACTTGCGTCCTCTTGTGGATCTTCTGGGAGAAGATTGAGAGTCTCCTATTTCTCCTTCTTCTTCTAATTCCTCAGATTCTTGGGTTTCCTCCTCCTCTTCTGAGATCTTCCCTTTGGATCTCTCTGCTGCACTTCCACTTTTGATGGAGGGGGAAGCTTTGGATGGAGAAATTTCCTTTGGGATCTCTACCTCTTGGGAGATCATGATTTCAGATCCAAGAAGCTCGAATTTGTTCCCTTGACCTTCCGTGGATGGTTTCTGAGCCAGACCCGTCTATGGAGCTTTAGCATTTGCATTTGCAGTCTTCTTCTGAGAGGTTTTGGTGCGCTTAACCTGATTCCAGCCCTCTTCTTTCCCTTTTTCTTCCACACCGTTGGACGAACAATCTTTGGCAAAATGGCCATAGACGTGGCACTTCCGGCATTTGAAGGGCAGCTGCTCATATTCAAGTTTCTGCGCATGAGTCCAGGGGCCTACGATTATTTTGATGGCTTCCAGTAGTCCGATCTCTAGATCTACCTCCACGCAAATTCTGGTGCAGTCATACTAATCTTTGTTATTAGCCTTGTCTATAAATTTTCCTAGGGTATTGCCTATGTGCTTTAGAGAATCCAAATTCCAATAGTGCACTGGAAGGTTGGGGAGTCTCACCCACACCGGGACTGTTGTGGGCACATCCACTGCTGGATCGAAGTCTGGCGTCCATTTGTTCAAATACAGTCCTTGAGGGCCCATGAAGTAAGGTCCATTCTGGAAAATCAGATCCTTGTCCTCTTTTGTAGTGAACTCAAACAAAAAGTAGCCTCTCCCGAGAAAGTATGAGGTTACTTTGTCTTTTATCAAGGGTGCCCAGTTCCTGGCGACCTAGTTCTTTGTGGATTTCGGGGAAGGCCAGAGTCCTATGAACTGGCCAACAATGGCACGATCTGCAAGAGACAGGGCAACTTGGATCGGCCCTTCTAGCGGGAGGGCGATCTCAGGAATGGCGTCCAGCTTCTTCACGAACTTTGCAGTTTCCACTTTCTTCTTCTTGGGCAAGGAAGCCAGCAGGGTTTTGAATGCATCAGCGGTAGAAGGCGGAGGGGGAGAGATGGGAGGCCCCTGAGGAGTACCCAACGCCTCCATGTCAAGTGATCTTGGAAGCCCCAGCCAGGGCAAGGCGGCCACGGCCTGCAGCACAGAAACCCCGCGCGCAGCTGTTGCAGAGCGTCGGCTAAATTTAGAAAATACCATAGAGGAAAATCATATTTAAACTTTAATGTGACGTAAATTTCTTTTATTTGTATTCGTGGTTTTTTAATTTTATATTTATATATATAAATATAAGGTTGGTTATTGGTTTGAATTAGATTAAAAAAATGGTTTTTTAGTTAATATTTTTATTTTTTCTATGTTCAAATATTTGTTTATAGTTGGAAGATTAAACCATTGTTTTTTTCTTTCTTTTATTATTATAATTTTTTTCTTTTTATTCTAAACACGTGTCTGTTATAGATTTGAAAAAATCACTCCTATTAACACTATGTATTTACAAGGAATCAAAAGGGAGGAACATATTTACATGCCATGACATAAATTCAAGTTTATCTCGATGTTTCGGCCACTTGCTCGCCTCGAGCATTTTTGTTCATAGGTTCCATGTTGTTTTGATCCGCTCTTCACTAAACAAATCAACTAACACTGAGGCTTTCAACACTAATATAGTCCCATCCCTCCCTTTGAGATTCAATACATGATGCCACTTGTAAATGGCATCTATTAATTCTAATCACCATTTGTTTAGGTGATTTAGATAGGGATTTGAACTACATGTCTATGTTATTGATTTCAACGACCTTCCCTTTCCTATTTGCGAGAATTTTCAAGTTGAGGACACACTATTTGATATGATGGTCCACCTTTAAGGCTTGCTCAACATTTTTTATTAAAAAGATTTTGTAAACTTTACAAAAAAAATTATTTTCTAATTCCATGTTGTGGGGATAGGAGAATTAAAATTCAATCTCTTGTTCAATACTAACTTCCCCTACTCCAAAGTAGCTCCTTGATTAGCCATAGAATATGCTACCATGTTTAACTATCTCAAGGCATGGAAGAACTCGATTTTCTCAATTTGCATAAATTGTAAAATAATTTGTTGAAAGATTGAAAGAAAACCTATGCTTTGTGACCTTTTAGCTTTCCACAGGTGGCAGATTGCAATCATTGAATCTCCATAGACTATTAGTTTGGTAATATTCCTTGTTAATGCAATTTTCAGCCCTAAGTATTCAACTTGATTATTGGATGCAATACCCAAACCTCATATATTTTGTCTATGTTTGTTCATGAAGAAAAAAAATAACCCCTCCAATAAAAATATGTTTTAATTTTACAATAATACATGTTTTATATTTTTATTAATTTTAATAAATTATTTTATTTAAGAATACATATTATTTCTTAATTTGAAAATGGCATAAAATTTCAAGTAGTCTTTAAGTGTGGCTTTTTGAAAAAAATTCAATTTATTTTCTGATCTAATTTGTCTAAAATCCAGTAGGGATTCATTGAAATCACAAGTTTGACAGGTGAACTCTTCACAATTGAAGTGCCCCAAAGGTTTTTGAGGGTGTTGAATACATATATATACTTAAAAAACCAATTTAAACAACACAAATTAAAATTAAAATTGCACAAAGACTACTCCATAATATTTTATTTCTATTTATTTATATGTATATAATGTAGGAAAAATATTTTTCTTAACAAATGAAAATAACATGTTGAGAAGTCTAAACACCATGTCTCCATTGAGAATTTTCATGTCATCCGGAAGATTGATCATTTCCATTATAGCAATTTGAGAAACATGTGGTTAATTTCAATACAGATGATGGTTGGAAATTGAGTAGGAGATGGATTCCCACTCTCTTTTGTTCAGTGTTTCCTTCTCCTTTGGTTTATTTATTTATACTAATAAACTAATATATTGGCTTTCTTTATAATATAATATAATAATATTAAGTTTATTCCCTTTTTTATTCTTTTCTTTCCATTTTCTTTACCATTCCTCTTGTTGTCTTTTTATTTTTATTTTTTTTAATATTTAATTTTAGAAGTTATTTATCTATTTATTATTTATTTATTTTAAATTTAAATTTAAATTTTTTTCTTTAATTAATTAATGATTTTTTAGGGATTTTTTTTTATAATATAATATATTGACCAATTCAAATAACTGATTAAATATCTATTAATATAATTTTGACATTTTGATTTAATGACATTTTATAATATAATATATTGACCATTTCAAGTAAAAGATTAGATAATTTTTTTATTATTATTAATATATTAATATATTTACGTATTGTCTTATAAAACGTTCAACTTTTTTTAATTAAAATATTCTATTCTCCTAACGGCTATCAGCTGATGCCTTTCTGCTATCTAATTAATAGACTGATTTTTTCACCTTTGTCGTGAGGATGAACCAACAACATGAAATGTGATTAATCACAAAGACATTATCAAAATCAGTTTGGATCACAAAAGTCTAAAATCAAGAAAATAACATTATTTTTGTGAACCTAATATTATTTCATTAAAGTTTAAATGTGTTTAGTAAAATTTAAATGTGAAACAAATTTATATATATAAAAAAAGAAATTTGATTTTTGTTTTGTTTTTTTTTTTTTTTTTTTTAATTTCATATATATATATATATACTCAAAGGTTAACTCAAGTGATTTAGAGGGAGATTTGAAGTTTTTTGATATTGTTGCTATTTATTGTTGACCATAGTTTGATTTTCTTCAATTCCTTTAGGCAGAGGCCCCATAATCAAGACTAAAGTTTATGGATTCACCACTCTTTCGAGGGAATCTTCAGTTAACTGGAGTACACTAGTTGAGTGCATGCATGCATCCACTGATTGTTAACTCTCTATTAGTTCCTCAAATAATTTGGAACTAATTTAACTGGAATTAACTTAGTAAACTGAGTTAACTAATTACAACTCAAATATAACTCAATCTTATCTCTTTAATTTAAGGGATAACTCTTGCATGACTTCAAAAAGACTTCTAACTTGAATTTCTCCAACTAATTAACTCAAAATGAATTAATTGATTATTTCCAAGTAGCTGGTAAGACTAAATTCGATTTTAATTCACAATTTAATTCAAGGACAAATTAAATTGGGATATTATTGTTGCCACATTTCAACAAGATTCTCCTGCATCATACTCCCAAGGTGAAAATAAATTCATGGTCTCCTGACCATGTGCTTCCAAAGACTGATTGAAATCCTCTTAGATCCTAGACTTAATATTGTATCTATTTTGCTGCATTGTTGCAATATGATCTTTCATTACCATCTTGTTGCACTATTTTCTACATATTCTCCTTTCCAGGATCCCATTGATTACTTTTATTCCGACTCATAATCTTGATGATGCAATCCTTCATAGTTCATGGCAACTTTTTGTTGACTGCACTTTCCATTCTATGAAAATTCCATCTGGTTGCCTCCTTAATAATTCTATGTATTCCATCAAGTCCACTACCAAGCCCTGTCTTCTACTAGTATACTTCTCTTTTACCATTTGGTTACTGCTGACTTCCACAAGAAATTTGTATGGCTACTATTATTTCTAGATCCTTATACTTCTGCGCGACAAAACTATGCATCCACCGTTGCATACCCGTAAGATGGATTAAATCCAAGTTGTCTACCTTCTCTAACAAACTCACATTTTTCATCTTGCTAAAATGACAGATTTTCCATAAACAATTTATACCTTTGTATAAGGCTTCCTCCATGGTTATGCCCCATTCACATGTTGTCATTTATTCTTTCACAAGTTCCATACTTTCTCCTCTGTAGTCCTACATATCCTCTTCCAAAGTTTCTTGTACTTCATCAACTAAAGTATCTCCAAGCCCACTCATTGTTCCCAACACATCCTCATCTTCTTAACAACCTCCACTACTTGTGCTTGTCGTACCTGCACATCTTCCCAATGTTGTCTTCTCTATTGAAATGATAGAATTATGAGCCTGCCCTCTCTTACATTCTTCACTACTTGCAGACACAAACAACTCATTAGTGTCAAAAACATGAGATTTTGAAGTCCCTTTAGGTGGTTGTAGCATCATTTTCTCATGAAACACTGGAATCTTCAAGCCATTCATCAAATCTCCATATGCTTCTTCCACTGTAACAAATTCTTCCTTGACATCTTCAATATCTATAAACACATGTTAAAATATCTCATCAACCTCAGACACCTCATCATAAAATAAAAACTTCTTTGTTTCTACCTTAGACTTTTCTTCCATAACTTCATTTACCCATATCATACAAATTGCCTTTAAAAGAAAATTATGGATTCCTTTTTCTTCCCAAAGAATTTAAGTTATATTCTCTTCCCATATTTATAACAATACTCAGTGATTGTCCTTCATCCTGCATAGAACAAAATTAATATTTTGTCTATCATCTGCAACAATTCCTGCATCCACATACCAATTACCAAAATTAAAATCAATAGGCTCTTTAGCCTCAATAAATGATTCTACCCTCATATGATAATCCTTCAAACAATTTGTGAGACTCGTAAACAAACCCTTCTCAACATCTTCATCACTTTCATCCTCTCCAGGGATTGATCCCTGCTTTGGTTCACAGTAGTGAACTTCCACCTTACACTTAATTGTCTAAGTTATTTATTCAACGTGGTACACATCCTCTGTCTTAGCTTTACTTGTGATGAAGGTCACCTCACCTTCTTCTTCTTCTTCATTATCTAACCATATCCGTGGTCTCGTAACAACTACTTTCCATTACTGAGTTCTTCTCTTAACTCATTCATTTCCCTTTCAAATTCTTCATTTGTTACCTGTCTCATGCCCACTGTTTTGGCACTCTAATTGTGACCTTTATCTGAATCATTGGCGTGACTATTAGTAGTCATCCTTGTTTCCTTTTTCTTCTGTGAACTCCCCTTGTCCACTTGTGAGCTACAATAAGCCTTTCCTATAGAGTTCAGACAAAAACATGGCCTCCTGATCAAGGCATTGGGGTAGTGGGAACAAGTTTTCAAGGGCGCGAACGAGGCTGGGGCGGAGAAGGACCTAGCAGAGGTCAGGGATAAGTGATTTGTTACAATCGTGGAGGACCAGGACACTATTCCTGAGAGTGCACTAACCCGATGCGTCTGTCGTACCAGTACTGTACTCAGTTCGATCATAAGACTGAAGAGTGTCCTGCGCTGATAGCAAGGATACGTTAGAAGGGGGTGTAGCCTCCGCAACTGACTCAGAACCTGCAGATGATGAGGGATGAACCGCGCAAAGAGTGATGAGCCTAGGTATTGCAACAATAATGCTGCAACTCCCAGGGCTACTAGCTTTACTTATCAACCCGGGGTTCGTATAAACTTGGAGGTGACAATGCTATATACACAAGTAGAAGTGAAGGTCCTACCTGTTGTCACTGTTTATCTGGCAAGAGACCCTAGGGGTTCCAAGCCAGACTTCTATAGGATCAGAAGAAGCATAATTATTTGATGGAAGGAGAGAAAACATATTCTAGGAGAGAGCTACTCTACTGTAATAATGAAGAAATCAGCATGTAATGATAAACCACACCATAACCTAACTAACCAATTAAACAACTATGCTAAGCAGAATTGCTAAAACAGTCACTAACCTAAGGCTGCTATCTAAGTTGCAGAAGTAAAAAACATTAAACTAGACTAAGGTGTAGCAAAGAAACTTAAGGCTAAATCGGGTTTCAAGTGGAAAAAGCAATCAAAGGTCAAAATCAATGGAAAGTGGACATAAGGATGCAGGAGCGCATAGGGACCGTTGGATCGATCAACGACCAGAAGATGGACGGTGGAGATCTTATTGCAGGGCTTTAAGCGAATAAACGGATGAATGAGGTTAATGAATAGGATGAATGACTGAGGTCTTATCTCGAAGGCTTAAGCGAATGGATGGATGAACAAGGGAAC
This sequence comes from Pinus tabuliformis, assembly GCA_031772625.1. Lineage (NCBI taxonomy): Eukaryota > Viridiplantae > Streptophyta > Pinopsida > Pinales > Pinaceae > Pinus > Pinus tabuliformis. The sequence continues at coordinate 659,847,195 of CM062811.1, forward strand.
AAAGCAGATGAATGGCGGAGATCGTGTCGAGAGGGATTAAGTGAGTGGATGGATGAACGAGGTTAACAAATCAATGAATGGCCGAGATCTAATCACGTGGGTAAAGTCAAGAGATGTACAGACGAGGCTAATAGGAGCGATGAACGGCTGAGATATGATTGCATGGTTGAAGTCAAGAGATGGACGGTGGAGATTGTATCGCGGGAAAAAGAAACGTGTGGAAATGAGGGAGCGGGTTTCTAAGGTGGTAAGTAGTTTCTCACGCACCCTTCAGGTTGTAAGCAGTATTTGGAAATTTCACGCGATTAGCCTGACTGCGCAACACGTAGCATGAGAAAACCAATTTTCTTATGTGCTCTCAGGTGGATAACGTTCGTGCACTAATCTACGCAAGATTGTGTGATAGCTATTGGATCAGGTGGGGCTGATCAACAGTGGAGATCGTCCAAGATAGTTGGTGATCGGGTGAAGCGACAGCCGTCAGATTAGGCAAGGCAGATCAACGATGGGGGTTTAAAGCACCTAAAGTGATTGGGTGACACGATAGCTGTCAGATCAGGCGAGGCAGATCGACAGTGGGGACTTAAAGTTCATAAAGTAAGTGGTGGACTCCACGCAAGGCCACAGTTGGAGAAAATAGTGAATCAGACGGTGATTGTGAAGGTTTGTTGGTGATCAGACAGCGAGGAAGCGATGTAGGAGGAACGTGTTGAAGATGGTTTCAAATGAAAATGACAGAGAAAACTAGTGTGGTGAACAAATAACTGCATTAAACAACGAACTCCATAGCCAATGCGAGAACTAGAAACTGTGTTTTTGGGGTTGCTAAAGGGTCTCTTCCTCAAGTCATGGTCCTGGAGGGAGGAGATAAGGTCGAGACACCTACGCACAACCTAATAGTGATCTTTTTCCTCTAACTAACCTATGAACTGAAAAAAACACAAATAGAAATAAACTTAAAGCCAATGCAGCTACTGAAGAAAATGAACAGAAACAAGAATCTATTCAAACAAATGAACAGAACCAAAAAACTACTTGAGCAAATGAAGAGAGAACCATGAAACTACTTAAACAGATAAACAAAACAGAAATCTATGCTAGCATACATGTACAGTAAAGAGGAGCTCTGGCTTCTTGGGTAAGGCCCTAACCCAAGAGCTCCAGCCCTCGAAGTTAACTCAGAACTAGCTTAAACAGAACTCATGCTTATTAGAAAAACCAAGGATTACAGAGCAAACTGTCACAAGTCTTTGCAGCTCAGAAATAAAACAGAGTTTTACAATAGAAGTCTGAATCCTAATGAGGTCCTAAGCCTCTCTATTTATACATTTGAAGTCTCTAACGACTTCCTTCCCATTAGGGAGGCTTGGCTCCCAACTTAAGATAAATTGTTTTCTGTCCTTTTCACATGCTTGGCTGTCTTCTAGTCTTCAAAGTGATGGCCGTGTGCACTCTGAGCTGATGGTGGAATATCTGAATGGAGGGGTAGTAAATGAGGATGATTTACCTCCTATAGTTACTTTCCCTTGTCCCATTCTAGTTTTACCCAAGGTCTTTGCCATAGTTCCTTGCATTTATTCTTTTATCCTTTATATTTTCCATAGTTCCTTGTATTCATCCTTTATTCCTGCATTACATGCGCATTAGACCACAAAGCCAAATATCCAACTATAACTCATTTCATAAACAAAATATAATCAAAATTATGCAATAAGTTGTGAGAATAGTTGGTTTGACTAAGCTAGGAGGTGAATTAAGGCCAATTAAGGCCCATATAATTACTCAATGATGAGGCTCATCATCACCCCTCTATTGAAAGTGTTGCTCATCCTCTAAAAAACTTAGTCAATTTCCATGTCCTTCATGGCTCTGGTAGCCTCTCTAACATCCCATTCTTCTGTTGTGGCCTCTTCTTATTGTTAATAGAAGCCTACTTTCCCTTCTACTTCTTCCAACTGCCTCTGTTCCTCTTCTTATTTTCTCCCTTCTAGCATCCCTAGGAGTAGTGGTGGAATGAGTTTTAGGCCTATCCAATTGACCTTCAACCTTTGCATTGATTGCTTATACATAGGTGTCATGTTGAGTGCCTCTCTCAACCTTTGAGGGAAGTGATATTCTCTAATCTTCAAGCTATGTGGCAGTGTTTCATCTCCTTTAGTAGGCATGTATATTATCATCTCTTAGCAGCCTAAACATATCCTCAAAATGTGAAATTGCTTGCTCTTGGGCAGCAAGCTATCTAAGTGCTAGCTGAGGATTATTTGCAATTAGATTATGGGTGTTGATTAGGGCCATGGGATTTGATTGTTCAACTCTGATGAAAAGAGGTTCATTTCGCTCTTTGGCTAATATTATTTTCATTTTTACAGCCCTTGACTCCTCATGGTTTCTCCATGATACCAAAGCCATTAATTCTAGATCTCCTAGATCTGAATTAGGATCCCAAATATTCATGTCTATGAGGGCTATGTTGTGCAAGTAAAACTCAGCCATTTTGGCCCTATCTTCTAGTGCACTTTGATCACAAAGATTAATAAACTGTTTGCAGTCCTGAAATGGCATGGTGCTCCTTTGTGCTAGTGTTTTAATCTGAAATTGCAACCATTTCTACTTTGTTGTTGGAGTCTATGAGTGATTGCATCAAAAAATAGGGTATGATGAGTCTTTAGTGAATTGGTGTTTCTACCCCAAGTCTCAATTCTTCAAGCATTCTCAAATGGTTTTCATAACAATATTGTATCTATGGACTCTTGCATTCTCTTTTGACTTATTAAAGAATTTCCTTTTTGCCACCCTTTTACTTATAAACCAACTACCTCTTAAACTTTACAACTTTTTATCAAATGACGCACATGAGTGAGTGAGTAGGATAGTTACATGTGGTTTTGATGCCATGATGCAGTTGTCAAAGATCAGATGTGTTGTTGATGGTCATTCTTCTTTCTCCTTTGTTGTTTGTTGATGGTTTATTAGTTTTTGTAGGTGTTTGTGACTGAAGATCTGATGCTATTGCTGTTGCTGTGGAGATCTTGGATCTGATGCTGCTTCTGCTGTGGAGCTCCTAGATTTGATGCTGCTACTGTTGTGGAGCTTCTGGATTTGATGTTGTTACTGCTGTGGAGCTCCTGGATTTGATGTTGTTGTTGTTGTGGAGCTTCTGGATTTGACACTGTATTGAATGGATAGAGAGATTAGGAGTGTATGTGGATGCAGGGATGATGGTAATGGTTGAGGTGATTCTGTTAGAAAACACAATCTTCACCTGAATTGAAGCAATGAAGTGAAAAACAATGGAATTGATAGAGGAATGCATGGTAAGGAGTGGAGGAGATGAATATATATGAGGCAGGGTTCTTTTTGGATCTTCTCTTTGCTCCTTGCTTGTCTTTTTCACCCACCTACAAAAATCAATTATGTTTTTTTTCTTTTATTATTATATTTTTTTAAAGAAACACCTAGGTTGCCTCAGAGAGGTTTTCACCCTAGATATCTTCCCTGGGTGCCTCAAGGAAGATTTTCACCCAGGGATATTCTTACTCTTTTTCATTTTTTCTCATCCTTGGGCTGCCTCATGAGGTTTTCAACCCAAATATGGGACTTAGGCGCCTCATGGAGATTTTCACCTGAATCCTCATTATTTTGTTTTTTCCTTTTCAGTGACCTGATGAGGGAGGAGTTGGAACTTGCTCTACCATCATCACTTTCTTATTAATACTGTCAATGGAATCTTGTTTTGATAAAGGCCTCTTGTACATTTTCAAACTGTGTCCATTAACTAGCAATGAAATGGCTTCTTCATCAATAGTTCTGATTTTCACTGAACCATTGTCATGGCATCTTTCCACCACATAAGGTCTGAGCCATCTTGTCCTTATCTTTCCCTTGAAGTCTTTAAACCTAGAATCATATAACAATGCCCAGTCTCCTTCTTGGAATTGCTTCTCCTTGATGTGCTTGTCATGCCAGACCTTTCTCTGAAGCTGAACTATCTTTGTATGTAGGAGGGCCTGCATTCTGAATTCATCCAGGCCTTTTAAATGTAACAATCTTTCTTTCTGTGCATGGCTGAGATCCAAATCTAGTTGGGCTGCCATCTCAATGTGTTATATTCAAACTCATTGGACAACAAAGCCTTTTTCCCATAGACTAGCTCATAGGGTGTAAATCTAGTGGTGGTGTTCCATGTTGTATTATAGGCCCACGTGACCTCAACTAGTCTATCTGCCTAATCCTTCCTGATGTTGCTCACTACCTTGGTTAATATATTCTCCAGTGCCCTATTGGTCACCTCCACTTGCCCATTAGCTTGTGGATGATAAGGAGTGGAGGTAGTATGCTTGATTTTGTGATGGCTAATCAGTTCTTCAATCATTCTGGAGGTAAACTATCTACCTTGGTCTGTGACTAGCTCTCTAAGGTACCCAAATTTGTAGAATATATTTTCCCTTAGGAACTCAACCACCTTTTCTTTTGTTCCTGCCTTAATTGCCTTGGTTTCAGCCCACTTAGTCAAATAATCAGTGCACATAATGATGTGCTGTTTTTGCTTTGAAGGAGTGTTGATAGGCCCAATGAAGTCCATGCCCCACTTGTCAAATGGCTCGAAAATCACTTGAGGTTGTAGGGGCATTTCATCTCTTGGAGTAGGCTTTCCCATCCTCTGGCATCGATCACACTGACTAATATACTTTTCACATCCTGATGAAGAGTAGGCCAACAATAGCCTGCTTGCAACACTTTGAATGTTGTCCTCTTTGTTGCAAAGTGACCTCCACAAGGCCCATCATGATAGGTCAGAGGGATTTGAAATACTTCCTCTTCCCTTACACACCTTCTTAAGATTTGATCGAGGCCAAGTTTGAACATATTGCCCCCAATCTAGGTGAAGGGGGCGCTCTTTCTGATTATCTTGCTCTTTTCTTTGGAGGGAAAGTTTGGTGGGAACTGTGATGATACTAGATAGTTTTCTATATCAACAAACCATGGGGAGAGAACTGAAATAGCAAACATATGCTCATATGGTAACTAGTCATCCACCATTCCTTCTTCACTTGCAGGTAGATTCATCCTAGATAGAAAGTTAGCAACAACATTTTCCTTACCAGGCTTATCAACAATAGTTAGATCAAATTGTTGTAATAAAAGCAACCATCTTATGATTCTAGCATTCACATATGGTTTATTCATTAAATATTTGATTGCAGCATGATCAGTATGCACAAATGTTTGATAGCCTATAATGTAATGCCTAAATTTGTTCAATGAATGCACAACAGCCAGGAGTTCCTTTTCGGTCACAGTATAGTTTAGCTCAGCCTTTGATAGGTTCTTACTGATAAAATATATGGCATAGGGCAATTTCTCCTCTTCCTGACCTAAGGTTGCTCCTATGGCTTTGTGTGAGGCATCAACATGAATATGAAAAGGGAGGGCCTAGTTTGGGCCTCTAAGGATTGGTGCAGTGGTTAACTTACCCTTTAGAATGTCTAAGGCCTCTTGACAACTCTTTAACCATATAAACTCAGAATCTTTGGCCAACAACCCAAACAAAGGAGAGGCCAACTTGCTGAAGTCCTTTATGAACCTTTGGTAAATTCTAGCTAACCCTAAGAAACTCTTGACATCTCTCTGCTTTTGTGGAGGTGGGACCCTTTGGATGATTTCTATTTTGTTTGGGTCCACCTGCAGTCCTTACTAAGATATTGAATGACCTAGCACAGTCCCTTCAGTCATTAAGAATTCACATTTTTCTGGACTGAGAGACAGGTTCATTTCAATGCATTTGTGTAATACTTTTCCTAGGTTAGTTAGGGCTTCTTGGAAATCACAACCATAAGGTGTAAAATCATCCATATAGATTTCCATAGCATCATGTACTAATTCAGCAAAAATACTCAACACTGCTCTTTGGAAAGTGGTAGGAGCATTGCATAGGCCAAAAGGAAGGACCCTATAGGCAAAATTACCCCAAGGACAGGTGAATGTGGTCTTATCCTGGTCTTCTGGGCAGATTTGGATTTGGTTATACCCACTGAATCCATCTAGGAAAGAAAAGAATTTCTTCTTTGCCAGGCAATCTAACACTTGGTCAATGAAGGGTAGGGGAAAATGATCCCTTTGTGGCTTTGTTCAACTCCCTATAATCAAAACAAATCCTCCACTTACCATTTTTCTTGGGAACTAGCATTAAAGGAGAGACCCACTCACTGTCTGAGATAGGGTATATGAATCTTGAATCTAGTAGTTTTTGTAGTTCTTCTTTGACTATGTCTTTAAGAGCTAGATTCATCCTCCTTTGTGGTTGCCTGACTGGCTTGCAACCTTCTTTGATGTATATGTTATGAGTACACACTTAGGGGTGTACTCCCTTCATTTCTTTATAACTCCAAGCGAAGGCTTCTAGGTTCTCTCTCAACATGTGGCATAACTTTTTCTCTTCTAAAGCAGAAAGAGATGGATTAATGTTAACAGTCTTCTCTAGACAAAATTCTATGGTTTTGACACAGAGTGGGTTGGAATTGGCCAAGCACAAGTCAATTGGATGATTGTTCTGGGTTTCCCTTACTTCTTCTTCTAATGGCAGTGAACTCGGAGTTGGACTTTGGAGCAGGTGTTCAATTAAGTCATCCTCATCTTGTTGCCCTCGTCCTATGATTGCTTCCAAAGTATAAAGTTGGGCAGAATAACTCTCATCTTCTTCCTCCTCCTCCATCCATAAAGGTAAATCATGCTCTAGAGAAGGTTGAGCAGGAGGGTATAGCACTAATTGTTTGGACATATGCCCATTCTTGATGGTCATATTCCCAGCTCTGCAGCTAATGTAAGCATTAGCTGTGGCCAACCATGGCCTCCCAAGGATGAGAGGGTAACTAGTAAGCTGAGCCTTAGGTTGGAGAACTAGGAAATCTGCAGGGTACTCCCAGGAATCAATGGAGACCATCACATCCTCCACAATTCCCTCAAGGGTGACTGTGGAATGGTCTGCTAGTTGCAGAACTGTTTTGGTCTTCCTTAATGACCCTTGGAGGTTGAACTTGAGCATGGTGTCCTTAGTCATCACATAAATGGCAGCCCCAAGATCAATTAGAGTGTGTGGGACAATGGTGCCATTGAAGTGCACATCTACTATAGGGCTTCCAAGGTCTAAATATTTTGTACATACTACCTGCCCCAACATTAAGTAAGACAACTTCCCAATGACATTAATGGTAGGGTCATCCATTTTTCTTCTTCCTGGATGCTTGAAGCACTTCTCCTTAATAAACTTATTGTAAATGGGAACATCTTTGATTGCCTGGAGGAGGGGAATATTTACACATAGGTTTTTCAATTCTCCCAGAATTTTAGTTTCTTCTGGGGTAATTTGAAGTGGTTGGGCTAGTTTCTCAGGAAAGGGTGGATTTAATTTAAGGTTGCGTTCCTCTCTTTCTTCCTCAAACTCCCTATGTGGAGAGGGATATTGGTTATCAGGAAGAATTCTCCCAGATCTTAGGTGGATCTCTTGGATTTCTACAGCATAAGCCGAGTATGATGTCTCTCCATTGTATGCTTGTTGAGCCTGCCTATTGTTTGGGTTCAGATTTGGTTGGGCAGGCATCTAGGATTTCTTAGGTGGAGCAGAGTGCAAGAGTTGTGGTTGGGTAGGTGGTGTTGGCAATAGGGTTGGAACATTGTTGAATTGGGGCCTCCACCCCTGGGGTGGGGCATTCGACTGATGTTGTGGCTGAACATAAGGTTGAAATTACTAGTTGGCTGGTTGGGATTGATACTAAGATGCATAGGACCAAGGAGGGGATGTAGACCAGGATGGATGAGCAGGGGGTCCCCAAGAAGGTATAGTTGTGGTTTGGTTGGGGTTGTAATATGCATAGGGTGACCCTTGCATACCCTGCTCGTATGGTCTAGGCCCATGAGGTTTCCTTTGGTTTATGTAGCAAAGCTTCTCAGTGACCCCTTTAGCTCCTTTATATACAGCTTTGAGTCCAGGTAAAGAAGGGCACTTGTCTATGGAGTGGTTTTCTTCACAGATTGAGCAAATCTTAACGCAGTTCAATGGACATTCATTCCTAGGATTCCTCTTGGTGCATCTAGGAAAAAATATGGCCAAGGATCTCTCTGCTTCCTCTTGCTTCATTTTGATGTTCATGGTGTCTAATTGCAGGGCAAGGGTTTGCAACATATCACTTTTGAAATCTTCCAGCATATTTCCAATTTCACCCTTGATGGATAAGTTAGAGGATGATGTACTGGCCATAGGTTGACTACCCCTACCCTTTTTCCTGGCTGCCCTAGAATGGTTTATAAAGAAAGTCTTAATATCCTCATAGGGTAATTGGTAGACATCTCCTCCTGCTATCATATTTAAGGTATCCATAAGATCTTCCCTTACTCCTCTAAGCAGGACTAGTTTTAGTGACTCAGGGTCAAGTGTGCACCTAGCCCTTTTGTAACTGAGCTGGAATATTTCTTTATAGTCTTCTAAGGATTCATCCTAGCCTATGGTCATCCGAAAAATCTCTTCTTTAGTGTCCTTTGACCTACAGTAGTCCCTATATTTATTGTTAAAATTCTGCTGCATCTGAGCCCAAGTTGTGATGCTATCTCCAGGTAAACCCATGAACTAGTGCAATGCTGCATCGTTAAGGGTAGATGGAAACAGTTTTGAATTTTGCTCATCATCTGTATAGTCATAGGTTTGGAATATCACAACAAACTAAAATAGGAAAGTGTCAGGGTCCTCTGTGGTCAGGCCATGGAAATGAGGTAGAGCAGAGGGGCTTATATTCTTCATCTTAGTGTCCCCATTGGTTTCCTTGATGGGGAAGGAACTCTCAATTCTCTCTCTATCTCCTTTGTAATTTTGGTTTCCAGCCATTGGTTCAGTAGGAATGGGTTCTTGCTCTTCTTCTTCCCTTGTAGGTTCTTCAAATATGTAAGGTTCCTCACCTAAAGGTTTTTCCACTTCACAGTCACCGAAGAAGAGAGAAGGTTGACTATTGGATGTAGTAGGGGTATTTGTCAAGAATTTACCTAAATTGTCCCTATTCCTAAGAGGCATGAAAGGAAATGTTTTTGGGTTGATTTTTGTAATATTTTGTTAAAGCTAGAAAGTACTTGTAGAATGAAATTGTTGATAATGACAAATGAAAGAAAGGAAGCTAGATTACTTTTGCAGAAATAAACTAATCGAGGAAAATTGAAGGCTAGAAGTAGAAGAAAAGAAGTTTGGAGACTAGAAAATAGGATAAAGCAGTAATTACTTCTACTTAGACACTTCCCTGACAACGATGCTAAAAAGTGATGAGCCTAGGTATTACAACAATAATCTTGCAACTCCCAGGGCTACCAACTTTACTTATCAACCCGGGGTTCGTACAAACTTGGAGGTGACAGTGCTATACACACAAGTAGAAGTGAAGGTCCTGTTTGTTGTCATTGTTTATCTGGCAAGAGACCCCAGGGGTTCCAAGACAGACTTCTATAGGGTCAAAAGAAGCTTAATTATTTGATGGAAGGAGAGCAAACCTATTCTAGGAGAGAGCTACTCTACTGCAGTAATGAAGAAATCAACATGTAATGATAAACCACACCATAACCTAACTAAGCAATTAAACAACTATGCTAAGAAGAATTGCTAAAATAGTACTAACCTAAGGCTACTATCTAAGTTGCAGAAGTAAAAAACATTAAACTATACTAAGGTGCAACAAAGAAACTTAGGCTAAATCGGGTTTCAAGTGGAAAAAGCAATCAGAGGTCGAAATCAATGGAAAGCAGACGTAAGGACGCAGGAGCGCATAGGGACCATTGGATCGATTAACGACTAGAAGATGGATGGTGGAGATCTTATTGTGGGCCTTTAAGCGAATAAACAAATGAACGAGTTTAATGAATAGTATGAACGATTGAAGTCTTATTGCGAATGTTTAAGCGAATGGATGGAAGAACAAAGGAACAAAGCAGATGAATAGTGGAGATCATGTCGCGAGGGATTAAGTGAGTGGATGGATGAACGAGGTTAACAAAGCAATGAATGACTGAGATCTAATCACGTGGGTGAAGTCAAGAGATGGACGGACGAGGCTAACAGGAGTGATGAACACTGAGCTCTGATCACACGGGTGATGTTAAGAGATGGACAACGGAGATTGTATCGCGGGAAAAAGAAACGTGCGAAAATGAGGGAGTGGGTTTCTAAGGCAGTAAGTGGTTTCTCGCGCGCCCTTCAGTCTATAAGTAGTATTTGGAAATTTCACATGATTAGCCTTACTGTGTGACATGTAGCATGAGGAAACAAATTTTCTCGCGTGCCGTCGGGCAGATAATGTTTGTGCACTAATCTGTGCGAGATTGCGCAATAGTTGTTGGATCAGGTGGGGCTAATCAACGGTGGAGATTAGCTAAGCTAGTTGGAGATCTGGTGAAGTGACAACTGCCAGATCAGGCAAGGCAGATCGACGGTGGGGGTTTAAAGAACCTAAAGTGATTGGGTGATGCGATAGCCATTAGATTAGGCGAGGCAAATCGACGGTGGGGACTTTAAGTTCATAAAGTAAGTGGTGGACTCCACACGAGGCAACAGTTGGAGAAAATAGTGAATCAGACGATGATTGTGAAGGTTTGTTGGTGATCAGAAGACGAGGAAGCGATGTAGGAGGAATGTGCTGAAGCCAGTTTCAAATTAAGATGACAGACAAAACGAGTGCGGGTGAACAAAGAACTGCATTAAACAACGAACTCCATAGCCCATGCGAGAACCAGAAACTGTGTTTTTGTGGTTGCTGAAGGATCTCTTCCTCAAGTCATGGTCCCAGAAGAAGTAGATGAGGTTGAGACACCTACGCAGAACCTGCTAGTGATCTTTTTCCTCTAACTAACCTGTGAACTGAAGAAAACACAAATAGAAGTAAACTTATAGCCAATGCAGCTACTGAAGCAAATGAATAGAAATAGGAAGATATTCAAACAAATGAACAAAACCAGAAAGCTACTTGAGAAAATGAACAAAGAACCATGAAACTACTTAAACAGATAAACAGAACATAACTCTATGCTAGCATACACGTATTGTAAAGAGGAGCTGTGGCTGCTTAGGTTGGGCCCTAACCGAGGAGCTTTAGCCCTGAAGTTAAATCAAAGCTGGCTTAAACAGAACTAATTCTTATTAGAAAAACCATGGATTACAAAGAAAACTATCACAAGTCTTTGCAACTTTGAAATAAAACAGAGTTTTACAATAGAAGTCCGAATCCTAATGAGGTCCTAAGCCTCTCTATTTATACATCTGAAGTCCTAAAAACTTCCTTCCCATTAGGAAGGCTTGGCTCCCAACTTAAGATAAATTGTTTTCTGTCCCTTTCACATGCTCGGCTATCTTCTAGTCTTCAAAGTGATGGCTATGTGCGCTCTGAGCTGATGGTGGAATATATGAATGGAGGGGTAGTAAATGAGGAGGATTTACCTCCTATCATTACTCTCCCTTGTCCCATTCTAGTTTTACCCAAGGTCTTTGCCATAAATCCTTGCATTTATCCTTTATCTTTGCCATAGTTCCTTGCAGTCATCCTTTATTCTTGCATTACATGCACATTGGACCACAAAGCCAAATATCCAGCTCTAACTTATTTCATAAACAAAATATAGTCAAAAGTATGCAATAAGTTATGAGAATAATTGGTTCGACTAAGCTAGGAGGTGAATTAAGGCTAATTAAGGCCCATATAATTACTCAATGATGAGGGTCATCAAAGAGGACCCGAATGTGAATATAGTACTACGAAGTGGAGTTGCAACTGGCAAAGATAAGGGGGAACAACCTGAAGAACGTACGTGGGTCCGCAAAGCTCCAAAGAAGGTGGATGAATGGAAGGGATGATCCGTGTGATCACCTGGCCAAATGGACTAAGGCTTATGGAACAAAGCCCCAACCTTAATGGGTGCATTTGTTTTGTCATACAATCTTAGCACTCCAAGAAGCTGAAAGGAAGCGCAGGACTATAAACCACACTTCCCAAGTCAGAGAACTATGCAATTGGGGAACTGCGCAGAATGAAGAAATGTCATAGAGCCTGCAAAAGAGCTTAGGCAGTTGCGCTACCAAAGGAAAAAACACGCAGGATAGCCGAAAAGTGACCATTAAAGTCATTGTTCATGATTTGATGATGAGAAAATGGCCAAATGGAGTGGGGTGGGGGGGGCGGGGGGCGGCATTTATGTCAAAATTTATGGACTAGATCTTTGAAAATTTTCCGCCAATCTCGCATTCAAGAACCAATTTTGGGGGGAATGGTAGGATTTGAATTCGAAAATGCCTATAAATTACAAAGGGTTTCCCAACGGAAAACACTTAGCATTTTGAGAATTAAGGTGTTGAGCTCTCGAGTGCACATGAACCGTGAAAAATTTGAAGTTTTGATAGCAAGTTCAATATTTGAAACATTGCCAAAGGAAACATTGGAGTTGTTGCATAGCATCATGTCGATGCCTACAGAAGCTATGAGCATTGAAGTAGTGACAGCTGAGGGAGCTGTCCGAGAGGTAGTTATGGCAGCAGAGGGAGCTGCCCCAGAAGTTGCACCCACGGAAGTACCGACATAAGTGCCTAAATCATCCACGACACCCAGGCCAAAGCCTACGCCGACCCAGGAGGGTCCAAAATCGAAGAAGGACAAGAAAAAAATGCAGTCGTTGGTGCATGCATCACCTAGGAAGCACCCACAGCCGGGAAAACCAACCGTACAAAAAAAGGTCAAAATGATTGACCTAGAGCCGAAGGAAGAGGTCGAAGAAATCCCCATGGATGATGAGGATATTGCAGTAGAAATGGAGGTCGTTGAAATTGAGGGGTCAAACCCCATATCTAAGCTACCTGAATACATTCCTCTGCACAGGGTCAAGACGAAGGTGCCCAAAGATATCGATGAGAGTAAGGTCACCCTGCACACACCCTTCCTGTCGGACCAAATTATCTTTGAGGGACCATGCTTGGGGCATGTCCCCCTTTTGAAGTTGGAGGATTGGGACTTAGCCGATAGGGTGCGCTTCTCTCATCTAGCGACAGACCAACTCATGCACCGTGTCTTCCACAAAGATACTGGAGTGGCCACTTTAGAGCCGAGGAAGTGGCTGATCGACATGGACAAGGTAGGCCTGCTAAACCTGCTATGGGTGCTGCATTACAACCGTGCACCTATCACGATGGTAGTGATCAAGCAGATGATGTCCTTGGTGCACGATGGGTGTATGTGGCTGGAGGAGTCGATACCCATCATGAACATGTTGATCCATAGAATCACGTGGCTTCCATACATAGGAGAAAATCTGGCCATGGCATTTGGCGGAAAGGCCAACGAGCATGCGCTTGCCGAGACAATGAAGGAAAAATTAAAGCTGGTAAAGAAGTCACACGACTACACCATTTCGAGAATTTGTGACCCAACGGTCAAAGTGGTGACAAAAATCTTAGCAGGAAAAGTCATGTAGAAGTGTCGCGCAGATGAAGTTCCAGCACCAGTGATAGCTTTGGCAGCCCAATGCATGGAGGGAGTTCAATTTAACTGGGCGCGCTACCTCTGCGGTGAGTTCCTCATGAACTTCCGCGAGGCATAAGATCACAGTAAGACCTTTCACTATGCATGGATATTGTTGTCCATAGTTCTGGTTGCATGGGAGCTACCTGAAGATAGCCAGTTCCCTCTAGTCGCATCAAACCTACCAGAGGCAACGAAGTTCGCTTCGCTATGGGGGATGAAGTATCCTCAGCGGATAAAGGACAACAAGATCTTCTAGATCTTGATGAAAATGAGCATACATATGGCCATCAACCACAAGCTACGGTTGACACCTAGAAATTTTGAGAAGTTACAAGAATATGTGGAATTCTAGGCTGACTTCCACCATGTGTCAATACGGGCGTGGAAGGACCCTGAGTAGAAATGGCACGACCTTCCATACTTGGCCACCGATGATGCAATTGCAGCAGTCCTCGACTACTAGCCTGCAGATTGGCGCAACACCCCGGATTTGACGGTGGGGTCTAGCAAGACCACTGCGCAGCAGAAGAAGGAAGAAGCCAAGCTGAAGATGGAATAGTTGGCCGAGAAAAGGAGAAAGGAGACCGACGATAAGGCCAAGTCAGAGCGCGCTGCTGCGCAGCAGTCAGGTGGACAGGTAGGCAAAGAAGAGTGCGACTCTGACTGGAGTCAGAAGTCGCCTTCCCTGGAGACCGAGGAAGAAGATGATCAGATGGAACAAGGAGGAGTGGACCTGGAGACGACTCTGTTTTGCACAAAGCACACTAGAGATCCGGAGAAAGTAGGGTTGCGGAAGAAATCCAAGGCTAGCAAGACATCTCTGGACCCGATCACCCTAACAGAGGGGGACTTAAATGACATAGGTGATACGGTGCGGGATGCCACTACAGAACTGCTGCAATAGTTCGAGCAGCAACAACAACAAGCATTGGGAGCTATACATATGGGTTTGTGCGAGTTGTAGATCCACGCATCACAGATATAGACCAACGCAATGTCAACCAGCTTGGCGCCCGACACCTTAGAAGCCGCAGGGATGCTACGCAGAAGGGATCCCTGAGCAATAGTGCTGCCGGATTGAGCACTAACAACAGAGACTGAAGCTGACAGACCTGTTGTCATCGCACTCAAGAGAGTTGGAATCAGCCTGGCCGCACTACTGAATGAGGTGCTTTACCTTTTGCAGGACAACGTGATCATGGAACTTTGGGCTCGTGAACAGTGCGCATTACAGGTGATCAATGAACAGAAGGTCAACAACGCCCAGCTAACCGTGCAGAGAGACTCTTCCATTAACCTTGTCAAAGACATTATAGACAAGAACCAGTGCATTACCACTGTCGTAATTGAGGCGTGCAGAAATGTCCCAAAGTTGGGCATTCTCGAGGCTGAGGTGATCGATGTGAGGGTTCGGAAGGTCACTGCTGGAGTGCAAGATGCATGAACTGAATTGGAAAAGGTTCATCTGGAGTTGAACCTCAAAATTGCATAATTACAGTTGAAGGCCCAACCTTCGACTCCACCAAATATCAGAGAGCCATGCGAGACTGCTGTGAAAGACACGATAACAACAGTAGAGAGAGCAGTGAAGGACTGTACCATGCTCTTTGAGTAGTCAACAATGTAAACTTTGAAACGGGAACTGATACTGTTACCCGTTTTGTAAAGATAGCAAAAAAGTGACCCGATTTTGAAAATGGGTGATGCAGAACACACATGTTTTTTTTAGAGCAGAGTAATTGGCACTTTATTTTTTTTTATGTACATTGCGTTTTAGAATGGTAGTGATTTTCATGCTGATTTTAAAAAGTGGTTATTCTGCATCAAACCCTTTTTTTAAAAGACCTATTTTTTGACTTCAAATTTTTTTATTGTATGAAATGTAAATAATTATTTTTTAAATTTAATAATTTTGGAAGTGGTCTTCTTCTTCATATTATCTTGTTTTTTTTTTTGTAGTGTTTTTATTGTTTTGCATATTTTTTTTCTATATTAAGACTAACCTACGTACCCACGGGAGATTTGAACCGGTGACCTATCGCAAGGAGTGCCTTAACAGCGCACCCATTCACCGTCAATCCAAACCCCCGTGGGCCTATTGTTTTGCATATTTAAAGAAGAAGGTCGATATTTTTTATTTTCGATATTCTACATATTTATACATTGTTAATTAAATTTTCAATCCAAATGAAATAATTGTCTCTAAAAAACAAATACAAAAAAGACAAAAATAAAAATAAAAAAAAAATGTTCAAAAAAAATTATCTCATAAACCATAAAAGAATTTGGAAAAAAATAAAAATAAAAATAAAAATAATATCTATATATATATATATATATATATAAACACATATAAGTAAGGAAAAATAGAGAAATTAAGAAAAAAACATTAGCAAAAGCTAGGAAAAAAAAAAATAAAAATAAAAACAAACTAGTTTAAAAAAATAGAAAATTAACGAAAAAAATTAAAAAACTAGTAAAATTAATATTAAAAAAAAAACAAAAATAAAATCAAATTATAAAAAAAAACCCAAAAAATATGAAAATGGCGGACAATATGTCTTTTCAAACGAAAAAAAAAAAAAAAAAAATAAATAAAATAAAATAAATTAAAATTTACAATTTATAAAAAAATACCTATTTTTTGTTTAAAAAAAAATCAAATTAAAAAAAAAAAAACCAAAAAATAAATCAAAATTATATAAAAAAACCCAAAAAAATGCATATTTTTTATTTTAAAAAAACAAGAAGTTAATAATTATTATTTTTATTAAACCTAACATTTTTATTTAAAAAAAATTAAAATTAAAATTACATTTTTTTTTAAACAAACCTTTTTTTTTATTAAAAAAAATAATAACTTTTTTTTAAACATTTTTTTAATTCAAAAATACAATATAAAAACATTTTAATCTTTTTTCGAAAAAAAATTAATTTTTTAATTTCAAATTTAAAAAATTATTACAAAAAAAAAAAATTAAATTTTGTTTTTTTTTTATTTTAACTGAATTTTTTTTATTAAAAAAAAAAAAAAAAAAATTGCTGCCCTCCGCCGCCTATGGTGGCGCGGCCGTGGGCGGAGTGCCTGCCGGGAATCGCCCCCCGGCCGCCCGTGGTGGCGCGACGGTGGTCGGAGGTGCCTGCTGGCAGGCCCTCAGCCCACGGCCACGCCACCACGGGCGGCGGAGGGCAGCGATTTTTTTTTTTTAATAAAAAAAAATCCGTTAAAAAAAATTAAATTAATTTTTTTTTTTGTAATAATTTTTTAAATTTGAAATAAAAAAATTAAATTTTTTTGGAAAAAAATTAAAATGTTTTTAATTTATTGTATTTTTAAATTTAAAAAAAAATTGTTTAATTTTTTTATTTTTTATTTTTAAATAAAGATTGTAGGTTTAATAAAAAATAATAAGGTTTTTTTTTTTAATAAAAAATATGCAATTTTTTTGGTTTTTTTTTTTTTATAACTCGAATTTATTTTTGTTTTTTTTTTTTAATATTAATTTTACTAGTTTTTTAATTTTTTTCGTTAATTTTCTATTTTTTTTAAAAAACTAGTTTGTTTTTAATTTCTTTTTCTTTTTTTTCCCGGATTTTGCTAATATTTTTTTTTTTAATTTCTCTGTTTTTACTTACTTTTATATATATATATATATATATATATATATATATATATAGATATATTTAAATTTATTTCTTTTTCCAAATTCTTTTTTGATTTGTGAGATATTTGTTTTTTTAACTTTTTTTATTTTTTATTTTTGTCTTTTATATATATTTTTATATTTGTTTTTTTAAGTAATCAACATTTTAATCTTAATTTTAGTATTTTTTTTTTTGTTAATTTTCTATTTTTTTTAAATCTAGTTTGTTTTTAATTTTTCTATTTTTACCTACTTAATTTCTAGTTTATTTTAAATGTTTTTTTTTTCTTTTCCGTATTTTTTTGCTTTTTTTTTTTTTTTTTTTTTTTTTTTCTTTTGTCAATTTTTTTATGGTTTACAAGATTATTATTATTATTATTTTTTTTTTACTATTTATTTGTTTATAATTTATAATTTTTTTTAGTTTTTTAATTTTTACTATTAATTTTTTTTTTTATTACATTTTTATCATATATATATATATATTTGATTTTTTTTAAGTTTTATATTTTTATTTTATGTTTTGTTTTTATTATATATTTTAATTTATGTTTTGTTATTTAAATTTTTTTTTTTTGTTTTGTATTTTTTCATTGTTTTATTTTTATTTTTATTTTATGTTTTCATTATTTTTTTTAAATTTAATGTTTTTCGGGGTCATGATAAAATATTTTACGCCATTATTTCGAAATGTTGATATTTTACTTTTGAAAAAAAAAATGTTCTTCCAAAATTAACACTATTCGTTTCTGAGGGTGTTTTTTGGATAATTTTTGTGCAAAAAATTGGTTTTCACCGCCATTTTTAAAACATGTTGAAAATTTACCCAAGAAAAAAGAAGGTGTTATTCCAACATCAACACTTTTCATGTTTAGAACTGTTTTTGATGTTTTTTTGGGGTTTTTTGGCCAGAGTTTCCGTTTTTGAGTTTATAGTTCCCGTTTCAAAGTTTACATTGTTAGTTGCTCGAGGTAGTCACTTACCTGCACCTGCAAGAAGATCCTATTGTATAGCAGCTGGAAACAGAAGCGCAAGAACTACAACAGCGCTACGATGAAGTCAAAGAGACAACGCGCATTGTCGCCATCACGCATAGGTTAGCGAAGCTGTAGGAGGCCAAGGCATTGAAAGAGCAGGTAGATGCAACTTAGCACAAGGAAGTCGTGTAAGGAGGCCAAGTAATTTGAATAGAGACAACTGTTGAAAAATTAGTAGGTGTTGGATACCTCCCTTGCCTTCTTAAATTTAGTGTTTTTTGTTTTACTATTATTCATTTTATTCGCTTTAATATGTTAACTTTAATTTATTTTTCTTTCTCAATTTTCATCTCTTTCTCATTCTTGACTTTCTCTCTTGTGAACATTAAAATTTGAGTTGTTCATTTATTTCATGTGATTTTTTATATTTTTACTTCTTCTTCTTCTTCTTCTTTTTTTCGTGGAAAAGTCGTAATTTTATTCATAAGACAAAATTACATTTTGTAGATGCTGAAAAGCATATGCAATGATATTGTTCCAGTTTTCACAGAAACCACAAAAATAAAAAAATGAGATATAAAAAGCTATTCTTTTCTCCCTTTCTTTTTCTCCACCTTTTGCCATCCCCCCGAGTTTGGGGTAGTAGTTACAATGGAGAGCTGATTTTCTGTTGTGGTTATGGGAGAGTCCTTATCCGACTCAGATCCTTCTGATCCATGGGTTCTCTTTGTGCCAATTATTTCCTTTCCTGTTGTCTGGGGATCATGTTGCTGCGATGGATTACTGGGGGCTTCCTCTTGCTTTTGCATGTTGAGCTGGACTTTTTGTTCATCCTTTTCTACTTTGTTTTCTGTAATGTCTGTTGTGTCGTCTTCTTCATCCAATGGCTTTGTATTTTTCCATCCTTTAGGCTTCCTCTGTTGCTGCTTGTTTCAATTGGGGATCTTTCTTGCCTGTGGGCAAGCACTGTGAAGGTGGCCTATTTGTAGACATCCCCGGCATCAGAATGTTGTATTTTCGTAATCCAAGGATTGTGTCCACTGAGTGTTGTTAAAGTTCAATATTATATTTTCTGGTAGTTGTCTACCTCAACACACATTCTAGCAAAGGTAAATATTCCTTTTGTGAGTCTGTCTTCATCAAGCTTTAGAAATTTCCTCAAGTTATTCCCGATAGCGATTAAGACCTTGTGGTGCCAGAAATGTAGTGGAATATTGTGCAGCCTAACCCAGATTGGAATCTTTGATACCACCATTGTATTGGTGTCGAAATATGGAAACCATGGTGTGAAGAAGAGCCCTGCGTTGCCCCAGAACCATGGTCCCTTATTAAGGATGTATTCCTTTTCCTATTCTGTGTTGAATCTTACAATAAAAAACCCCTTTGGGCATAAGTATATTTCACAGTTTGGTGTCCAAGTAGTGTGGATCCAGTGGTGCAGGTCACCAGATCTGGGCCAATACCCGTTGAATCTACAAATAACTAAGTGGGAATATAGATCTGAGTACAAAGCATTTACCTCAGGCATTGCAATGGCGAGAGTCAGGTTCTCATCTTTTTGTTCAAAAATTTAAGGCCCGGGAAGTATAGGGGCTGTTGCAGGATTGGCTTGTGCTTTCCCTTTACCCTTGACAGCGTCCTTGAAGGAGCCTTTGTTCTTGGAGCTTGTATTCTTTGAGCTAGTTCCAGAACATCCACCTTTCAGACGGAGGTTGATGATGATAGTCGAATCTGTGGTTTTGTTGTAGTCCTGAAGGGTGTAGTTGTCCTGTAGGCTACGTCCCATGTAAATCATATTTTGCCCCTATTCTAGAATGCCAAGAAGGTTCTGTATTTTTTCCCGTAGATCCTAGATGCTGCTACCCTTCCATAACCTCAGGCAGTAATGCCTGCCTTCCAGTGCTTTAATAAAGAGCTGTATGAGATCTGCCTCTTTGGGGTTTGAGGCCAACTGAGTTTGTCCCAAATTTGTTGCCTGCTTCACTCAGATCCCACGCCCTAGATCTTCGTCGTTCTGGTGTTCCTTTGTGATTTTGGCCCGGGAATCAGGGCATAGGGGTATCATGATGGTTGCATGTCCCCTGATCTGGATTTTGTGAAGGTTGTTTGACCATTCCAGAAGACATGCTACTGTATAGTTCCCTGATTGAGGGTATTTCCTCTATATCAATGTCCATGCGTTTACAATGTGCACCCAATCTGGAATATGATCACAAATCCTCCAGAAATTGATCAGATCTGGCTTCCCCTTAATATTTGCGTGTTCCAAAAGGTAGACGACGTCTCTGGAGCACCGATCCACTGTAATATGCTCATTTCCATCTTGGGGAGCCTTCAAATTGGCCCAGACAATCCCCTTATCCTTGAGATCAGGTTTCTTCAAACCCTCATCCCTCTTCTTGGTTCGCTCTCTCGGCAGCCCCTGCCCTTGATAGCATCGCCAATCTGTGTTATATTAGCTGAGACAGGGTTGTCCTCGGGTACAAAAATATTGTATGCGTTTACAGGTCCAGATCCGAACTTATTCTCCAACAGATGTGAGGTAACATGGGTCCAGAGCCAGCAGGGAGGGTAGGCATATCCCACTCCGGATCCGGTTGCGAGACGAGTGCAAAAGGATGGGCAAGCTGCGATTGCCGGTTGAGTGTCAAGGCGTTTCGACAGATCGCTGCGAAGTCTGCGTGTACTGGGGTCTTTGCCATTGCCGTCTCAGAGCTCTCTCAATTTCTTAATCCAAAATGTACTTATTTACTTATTTATTCAATTTTATTTTATTTTATTTTTAAAATTTTAATTTTATTTATTTATTTTATTTGTTATTATTTGTTATTTTTTTACCTGATTATTATTTTTATTTTAGATATTCATCTCATTTTCATTTTCCTTTATATTAATTATATTTCTTAATTCAGTATTAACAACTATATTCTAACAACTACTTTCTTTATATTAAAATATAATTTATATTAATATTATTTTTTTAGTCAAAACTAATTGTTATATCTTAATGGCTAAAATGTTTTCTCTACATCTATTTAACTTGATGCCAAGATCTTGTTCTTCATCTTGTCTTATGAACCACACTAGATGGTTTGAAACAACAAATTATTTCTAATGTGATTTTTACCGAAATAACTCTCAACATGAATAATTTATCTTTTTCCACTCCACATATCTATATCTATATATATATATATATATATATATATGTGAATGATAATATTTAATGTATTATTCATAAAATATTAAAAGAAGAACATTTAAATATACTTAATTTTTGTATTACTTAATTTTATAATTATTTATTTAATTTAGTTAGATGTATAAGTTTTTGACCCCTCTTTCAAGGTATGATAATTTAAATTAAAATTTCATGAAAAATAAACTTTTCCTAATCTTTAACACTCTTCACTTTTCACGTTTAAATATAATTTTTTTGAAAAAAGTATTTTTACTATATTTATTTATTTATTTTAAGTTGTATTGCTTTTAAAAATCATGCAAACCACATGCATCCATCATGCTTCGTTAGGTCGTAAGTCTTCTAGTCGGTGTTCTCAATCTCCATAGTGGAAAACTAGATGTTTTTTACCACTGACCAATGGAATAGTTAGTCCACAATTCAATAAGTATTAGTATCTCTAACATGACTAAACTATATATGCATGAACTGTAAAAGTAAAAAATAAAATCATGCTAATTCAAGAATGTGAAGAGGTATCAACAACATTATCTCAAGTACTTAGTCCAAGAGGATCCTGAGAAGTTGGTTTACATTGAAGGTGGAGTTCAATATGGACAAGCCTATCTTCAATTCTTTCTAGGTGGTAATTCTTGCTATGCTTGAATCTTTTAAAAAATTTCAAGCCTACAAACATATTGTATCTCTTGGCCTACATGTCCTTGAGAATCATGCCAACAAGGTATTCACTTTCCAATAGAGAGTTAGTGCTCCAAAGTCGTGCTTGCTGTGTTCCCAAATGTTCCCTGAGATAGGAATCCTTCTTGCTATATGATCCACGATTTCTGATCAAGAAAAAACCTAGTGCTCATTAACAACACGAGACTCCAAGTTCTAGATTTCATTATAGGTATCCACAAGGACAACTACATGGTAGATTTTATTAGCTTTCTAAACTTGTTGATGTGCTCTACTTCGGCCTTGTGGTATGTGACCCCACCCCCATGCCTATTGTGCATCCTCTGTGTTTCTATACGCTACCAATTATAATAACACTAAGAAATATGGCTCTTGGCTACCCACCTTCGAGAAAAGGGTGCACAATTATTAGCCTTGTAATTTAATACCCCTAATTCCAAACTCTTCAACAAAACATAGACTTAGGTTAAGGTACAAAACTAGGCACAACCAATTCAGGGATGCTTCATTCTTAGGTTCAATGGGTCTCGATGTGAGTCCTTGATTCCACAACCACCTAGGTTGGACATAAATGACAAAACCTCACCCACCCTGACCTCTAACATGTCACCAATAAGACATTTGTAAATTGATTCTACTGCACAGAGGGAACCCATGCAACACAGAGAGATCCAATATAGTGACACAGAGAAACGACCCATGGCCTAGGGATACCCATCTCAGGGGACAGTTTCCAATGCATTCACAACATATACATACAAATTAACTTGCAAGGGAGAAGGACTCAAAAAACTGAGAATTTTCCCAAGCAAATACCGGACATAGTTCAAATGAAAATATTAAGATTTTAGCAATACCCAATAATGTTAAGAGTGCTTCCTTTCTTCATGAACCAAGTGAGACTCTTGTTGCTTCAAGTTGGCCATGACCAAGAGTGTCGAATCGACCTAACCAGGAAACCCCCCTCATATCCTTTTCTCTGCATCACCTCTCCACTCCTCCAGACACATCCGCCAATCAACCCTCCATGCAATCTTCAAGCAAGTGGGTTCAGTGGTCCTTGCCAAAGTTTTCCTCTAGAAATTTTGAATTATTTTCAAGCTTCATCCCTTGAACTCCTCCAATGCTAGAGATATAAACCTATGCCAACCTGGATGATCACCAGATTCCTCTCCTCCCTCACTCAACATCTCTGAGTAAATGCATTGTACACAAAGATTAATTTGTTCTTGCATGCATAAGCATGCGAGGAGTTACCATGCCACCCTTTCCATTAACGCTCCTTTCATCTCAAAGGTGGTGAGCACAACCCCTAACCACCTAATCATCTCAAAATCCATCCCATCGATAAAAAAATCTTTTATTATTATTATATATATATAATTAAATTACTATATAAAAACTTAGATTATAATGAAAAGGTTTTTATAATTATGATTATGATTATATTTAATATATATATATATATATATATATATATATATATATATATATATATATGACGCAAACCAATCTTAATTATATAATATTTATATTCGATAGTTTTTAATCGTGGTTCACTGGTTTTTTATTATATATAAATAGTAAATGATTTACACACCTATTGAAAATAAAAGTAAGCAAAAATCTGAATATCTTGTGATTTTTAGTCATATCTGAGTCCTAATGGGAGAAGATTTAGGAAATTCCTTTTTCTTTTTTAATGATAACCGTGGGCATAATAGTTAGCTATATGTTGAAAAAGAATTTAGCTTATCATTTGATACTTGAGGCTGGAATTAATTTTTGCTTTTAGACTCAAAAAGCAAAATCCAAAGCCGAAGGAAATCATTAAAGATTAAACCTTTCTTCGCCTTCAAACTAGTACATGGAATAAAAAAGGTGAAGATGCCGCAGAAACGAAAATGCTTTCCCTCATTTACATCATAAAACCATACAACTTGAGTAAAAGACATGGATATTCCAACAAGGTTTATTGATATTAACTAATCCAATGAGGTAGCATTTAAGAAAAATATTTATCTATGGTTACAATCAAATTAATTAATTTTATTTCAATTTATTTATTTTTGTTTTTATTTTTATTTTTATTTTTATTTTTTTTCTAGTGGAAAAATCTGTAACCTTTTATTAAAGAATGAAAAGTTACAATTGCAGATGTATGATGCATTTCCTTAAACTGCCCAATGGGCTCCAGTGCCATGGCACCTGACGCACCGTTACATGACTAACGTGCAAAAAAAGATGAGAAGAAAATAGCGGGAGAGAGAGAGAGGAAAGTGATGAAAGTAAGAAAAACTGAAATATACACATTTCAGGTTTTCCTTCCTTTTTTCTTTTCGACCTTGCGCCACTCTCCTTGGGTGGGCTCGATCGAGGCTATGACTAACTGTGTTTCAGCTTTCTGCGAGCCTGATTCCTTGTCTGAATCTGATGTGTCCGAATGGTGGTGCCGTTTTATCCCTCCCATATTCTGGTCATTGTTCATCTTCCTTGCCTGATTTGGATGAAACTGTGGAGCCTTGTTTTCTGATATGTTTTCCTTCTGATTCCCTGTTTCGGCTTCCTCTATGATGGTATCATCCTCTTCTGCTTCTGATTCTTCGTCTTCTGATATCGAAGAGGCTTTTTTTTCCGAGGCTCTCTTCTTTGCGACATCATCTATATTCTGCCATCCTTTGTGCTTCCTTTGCTGTGACTTGCTCTTGTTGAGGCTTTTGCATGCATTGTACAGATGACCTGTTTGTTGAAATCCCCTGCATCTGAAAGCTGTATTCTCATAGTCCAAAGATTGTTTCCACTGTGAGTTGTTGAAGTTCAGAATGATGCTTTCAGGTAATCCTTGGCTAAGATCTACCTCGACACATATTCTAGCAAAAGTAAAAATTCCCTTTATGTGTCTCTCTGTATCAATCTTTAACGTTCTCCCGAGGGTATTCCCAATAACTAATAAGGCCTTGGAGTGCCAAAAATGTATCGGGAGATTATGCAGCCTAACCCATACTGGCATCCTTGATACCACCATAGTATTGGCATCAAACTCCGGGAACCATGGGGTAACAAAAAGTCCCGCACTGCCCCAGAACCATGGCCCTTGATTGAGAATTTTTTCCTTTTCTTCTTCTACGAGGAAAGTTACTATGAAAAAGCCCTTAGAGCACAGGTGTATTTGGCAGTTTTCTGTCCAGACCGTGTGGATCCATTGGTGTAATGCATCGGTTCTGGGCCAAAAACCGTTAAATCTACAAATAACAGCATTTTTTTGTAGATCTGAGAATATGTACTTTACCTCTGGTAGATCCAGGGATATGGAGGGGTTCTCTGGCGATTGATCCACGATATACTGCCCTGGAAGTACATTAGCAGCTGTAGATTCTTTCCCCTTTGGGGGTTCTTTCCCTTTGGCTGCATCGCGATAGGTACCTGAAGGTTTTGAGGAAGCTCCCTTTGATCCACCTCGCAGTCGGAGATTGAGGATAATAGTTGAGTCCTTTACAACCCTGTAATGCTGGAGTGTGTATTGATCCTGCAAGCAGAACCCTGAAGATAATAGGTTTTGTAATGCTACTGGAATTCCCAGTTTGTCCTGGATCTCTTTTTTTAACTCCAATACACTCATCCGTTCCCAGATCTGCACACAAACGTGTCTGCCTTCTGTTGATCTGATAAAGATTTGCTTCAGATCCGCTGTGTCTACCTTGATCAAGTCCCGATTTCCACCGATCTGTTGCCTATAACTAGACGGATCGGATAGATCCGTCCCGGATCTGCAATATTTGGCCCGATCTGTTGTGAGGGGGGGTAGATCTGCTGCATGCAGGCCCGCGCCCCTCTGAATAGGGCCAAAACCCCCTTTGCCCCCTCTCAAGCGATGGCTTTGTGGGTACCAGCCGACTCGGCCAGCAAACGGAGGGGCGTCTTCTGCAATCTGGCGGATGCCCAAGACTATCCTCTGAAACTGCAGGGGGACTTTAATCCGGTCGAAAAACCTGTCCTTCAGATCCAAGACCGCTAGGTAAGATGTAGACCCCTGCATGCATTTTGTTCTGCCGTCCAAACCCTTAGCGAAGATTTGATGCTTGACAAAGGGTGGTCTCAAAATCGAAACCTGGGAAATCCGCCTTTCGACCCTAACTTGTTCATCGTTAGTGCTGGGGAGATCTCTGTAGCGCTCTACATCAAGTTCCTCCTGGGTACCATCGGAAAAAACGGAAACAGGCGGTGTCGCGGCGCACTTCTTTCTCCAGAGAACGGTGAGATCTCGAAGCAAAAGCCTGGCATCAAAACGGTCTATCACGAGGTTAGGGTCGCCGATCCATGGCATGAGGGCGTCCTGTGAACTGGTGAAAACCACAGTCGAATCATCGTCGAAGAGGAGAGCGTGCCTGCCGGCGATCTCCAAAGACAGGGCAGAGGAAGGGCTGCAGATGATCCTCAAAAGCTGCGGGGGAGTTTTGATCTGATCAAAGAGCCTGTCCTTCTGGTCCGACGCCGCACAGTGAGATGCAGAAACCTGCATGCGATTGTTTCTACCAACCAAACCCTTAACCAAGAAAGGCTGCATGATTATCGGAGGTCTCACGATCGAAACCTGGGAAACTCGTTTCGTTCCGCCGGGTTGATCTTTTTATTTTTATTTTTTAATTTGATAAAAATTTTATATTATTGAATGTGTTTTGTCAAATTTTTATTAGACTCATTTTTACTAGATTTATGGACTAGTAGGTAATTTCTCATAAATATAACACACTCTAAAGATACTTTATTATCCAAAAGCAAAAAGGAACATAAGTCCGAAAGACTGGGAAAATTAGAATGCAACCATAAGTCATTATGTCTCAGAGGATGTTATCGGAGTAGGATTGTTTGGTCCTGAACCAAGTGAAGGCAGAGGCCAAAACTCATAATCAACATGTTTTTCCATGTGAGCAATCTAACATCCATATGGTCCAACTTTTCCTGAAGACACCATTGTCCCATTTGGAGACTCACTAATTTGTCTTGCATGTGCCATTAATTTCTCTCGAGGTCATCCATGAAGGAAATGACCACATTTATGTCATTGTGCTTGTCTCTACTAAGTTGTTCGATGATCATTTTGAGGTGATTGAGTTGATTACGAAGGTTGTCCAATCCAGGGTCAGGTTCATGAAGGCTATGAGGGTTGACAGGATTGGGATCTATAGCCTCACCTTGGGCAAAAGTCTCCTATTGATGTCGATTGGATATCCCTCTCTCACCTACCCCTGTCTCACCCTGCCATGTTGGCATGGCATTATAAACTTTCCCAAAGAGTAATAGGCTCTGAACTTGGGAAAACTACAAGAGAGTAAAAGGGTTAGGACTCTCCACACTGGCCATAATCATAAATTGTTCTAGCAAGAACACAAACCTTGTCAACCATGCTAGTACAATAGAACATATGCCCATAGGCAAAGATAAAATTAAGAACCCCCAAACCATAGAAAATGAGAGGCGTGATCCTCCAAACAACAAATGGTATAGAGAGGCTAGGTTGAATAAGTATCATCGTGCAACTTTCTCCTCAAGCCACACCACCCCAAGAATGAAAATAATAGTAAGACTCATGGACCACAAATTAGACACAATGCCCCGAAACCTTGAATATCAAAACTACCATTACTACTAGTGACAAGCCTGAAATATAAGAAAAACCAACTGGACACTGATACAATTATAAATTGACCAGATAGAATATCCACATTACCTTATGTCATTGTTGAGACTCCAGAAGAGGGTTCCTCTTCCAGTCCACTGAGCTAAGGAACACCTCCAATTTAAACTTCCCTGAGCCTAACTATAGTCAAGGGTGTAGATAAATACAGATGCCAAGATCCCATATGATATGCACTAAAGGCCCGAGCAAGTTGTGCATTACAACTTGATGCCTAGGATACTACCCAACACTCAATTTCTAACCAAACCAAGTTAACATTGAAAGTACCCAATAAAGGAGTACACTATCATGGAATGCAAAGGCATTGGGTCTAATTCCTAACCTTCAATAGACCCATTGAATCCCTCTTTGCAACATTTCCTATGACCAAAAGAAAAATGAAAATTTAACCTTCTTGGACATTTAGTTGATTGACTATCACATCTTCGTTTGCATGGTGGAGGTGTGCCACACCACCTTCGCCTTAATTATCATGGGAGTTAGTGGGGTAGCGGACACCCTCCCTAATATCATATTTCCACCGCTCATATAACCCCATCAGGGAATCTCAATCCTTCTCTAGAATATTGTACATCTAATCAGACTAATTGAATTGTTATTGTATAGGCTAGGAAGAATTGAAGGTCAGATCTCGCTGTCAACTTCTCTAATTCGCTAATAGGTCTATCACCTTATTTCTAGTTCTCCGAGAAGGGGATGTATTAACATACGTGAAAGATGATAACAACTACTGAATTCAAGATACTAGAAGTTTTAAGTTCCAAAGTTTGACTACTTTAGCCATCAGGGTACCATAAATGAGTTTTTGGGCAGTAGATACTACTAGCTAGGAGTCTCCATCCAATTGCACATTTGAAAAACCTCCTTCCCTTGCAATCCTCAAGCCTCTTTCTTGGGAAATAAATTTTGTGACATTATTGTTAGTGAAGACACAATTACCAACATATATCCTTAAGAGTATTTCTTGACCAATCTCGAAAGATTCCTCCATATCTAGCTGGTTCAGGGTTGCGTTTAGAGGCCCCATAAAAGTTTAACTTGATGAAACCAGGGGGCAGAAGAGTGAAATAGTTTGGGGATGACTTTGGATTCATAGGACATCTAGGATTTCCTAGAGAAATCATGTCTTGAGAAATTTTCAGCTCTTTTAGTATACGCTCCTCTTGTTGATTGACCTTCCAGTCCTCTAAAATTCATGACTCTCATACGATAATCTCCTTCAATTATTTTTTAATGAGCTTCCATATGAATTTTGGTGAGGTCCTCTAATTGATCTGGGTAAATATTGGTGGCCACCCATGTATTCCACCTAGACCTCCAGTTGGTTTCATCAATTTCTTTGATTATAATAACATTTACTATTTTTAGCAGTTTTTTCGATTTCTGAACTTCCGGAGTTGCTTTTGTTGAAGAATGAAGGGAACTAGTGTTTGTTAGGATTCTTCACTGCTTGATAACAATTTCTGATGCACTTTTACATTTTTCTTAGCATTATATTCTTCTTCTTATTATAGTGTGTGTTTCATCAAACTTCCATCAAAATAAAAAAGACAAGAACACAAATGTTGGCTCTTTGCTAGGGCCAAAACCTATCTCTCTTAGAGAGGAAAACACTTCGGTAAGTTTCTCTTATTGAAGCTTCTTATTGACTAATGCCAAACCCTAGACCCTTGACTAGAATTTCCTCCAAGCACAAGTCAATTCCTTCCTCTTTTCTACACTATGTTCCCCGACACATAGACTTCCTTCTTCCGACACTTTTCTCCCCAGCACTTCATCCTCCTTCTTTGCTTCTTGTCTAGAGATAGAGCTTTCTTATGTGATATTCTTGATGAGATGTGTTTCTTCTTATCTTAGATATGTTCTCTACTTAAGGAGACACCCTTCTCTTGATTCTACGAGATACTTCTTGAGATATGTCTTCACACTGAAGTGACGGTACAATATCCCTAGTTTTCCCACGTGTGGATGGTTCCCTTGGCGAATAAGGATATTTTTATCTTCGATAGAGAGAGGGACTTATTAGCTTGAATTGCAAGGCCTTGTAGGCCTAGTAGCTAGCCCAAACACCAACAAAACTTGAACTGTGATATTGTTGTTGTTGTACCCACAATCTATCCTCCTTCTCTTTGCATGTGTGTATGCTTCTAGCCCTAGAAATAGTCCTCTACCTTCGTTGAGCTTCCTCCTTCCTTTGCTGCACATTTAGGGACCCTTTAGACTTTCTTATCCTTCCTTTTCTCTGCTTATCTCTTCATTGATTTCAAATCTTGCTTCGTTTTCTTTATGAGCAAGTGGACAATCTCTATATATAGAGGATTGTCCTTCCTCTAGGAAAACATTATGCCGACATTCTGTCTATAGGCCGAATTGACCATATCTTCATTATTTTCATCGTTTTTCTTATTTTGGAGGACATTGCTACATGGAGAGGACTTGCACTTGTCTTGGAGGTATTCCTTTGACCTTATACATAGTGTAACATGCCCTCTAAGGGTCTTACATAATTACATTCACCTTTTGACTTCCTTGAAGCACTTAGCCATGTGATTGACCTACTTAAATGAGCAAGAAACTCATTGACAAATAATATAAAAATAATTTCTCTTTTATTGAATAAATACAAAATGTCAAAATTGCATTTATGAAGACCGAACCTAGTTACACTTTCTTCAACACTCCCTCTTAACTAGGGAGGTATTCATAAATCATTACAAGGTATTTGGCTATTTTTAAATCTTGAAGAATTCACATAAGAGAAACCAGATTTGTAATCCATCTGTTATAGCATCATATCAATCAACATTTTCATAGTGCAAGGTCTTGACTAACAACTTGATCTCTCCATGAGACCATAAGCTACAATTTTGGTGAGACCAATGATTTATAGAAACCTTCATCATTGTCTCTCAAGGTACATACCCACCCTGTGTTCACTGAGTATGACCTTCTAGGACTATTCTTGTCTTGGGTTCCCAACCCTCAAAGAATATCAGTCCTCTTTCCTACTCTTGTCTTGGATGTCCTACACATCCTCAAAGAGTATCAGATGCCAGAGTATCAGATGCCAGATGATTACCTAATCCTCCCATTCTTTCTTCCCAAGTGAAGATAAGAATGTTGTGTCTATCACTTCCTCTCAATTGAGGAAGACATGCCCAAGTATCTTCTGACAAGGTACTTTTCCAAGTTCCTTTGTAATTGATAACTTGTTATAACTCCCTCTTAGCTAGGGATTTATCCATTCATCAACAACTTCTTCTTTGTGGGTCCTCCAGCTGCTTGATCTCTTTCCTTCCTTTGATGTCATGAAGTATTTGGTCAAACTTCTTCTTGGTAGGGCACCATCCATCAATCACTTTCCTTCTTGTTTTGTCATGTCATTTCTTCCTTCGTGGAAAGTGGCCTTCTTGTCATAGATCAAGTTCTCTTGTCATCTGGTTATTCCATGTCATCTTGTATATGCTTCAGGCTACTCTTCACATGGATACTTCTTTGTACTTTTTTGTTCCCATGCTTTGATCTAGTAGCCCTCCATGACTTAATCCTGATATTGCTTCAACATTAAATGGTGCTTTTGCTGGATGGCTTCTTCATCATGACATCTTCGTAGAGTAGAATCAGTTATTAGCACCTTTCGTATCTCCAAGGCCTTCACAGGTGTCAAGGGTCCTTTGACATATCTCTTCCTTTGTCAGAGTTGTAATGCTTCTTTCGGGAGATGTCTTCAAATTATCTTGTCAAATAATGATTATTGATGATCATGGTGTTGTTCACATTGTTTACCTTTTTCTTCAATTGTTTATTCTTGGATAGATTGGTCAACCACCTTATTGTCCTTGTGAGAGAACTTCTTCATTGCTTGCTTCTAGGACTAGTCAACATTCCTTCTTGACTTGCTTCTTAGTCAATAATCTTATACTCCTTATGTGAGTATTTATTTTGTTGACCTTCATTACATTGTAGTACATGCCTTCGAGCATGTCATTGGTGAAAGAGATTCTTTGATACTCAATCATGTCATAGAACTATTCCCATGACTCAATAATATACATATAATAACATGACTAAACTTGATGCATACATACCTTATCTTGATTCTCCTTTGATAATCTTAGCTTCATTTGGTTTTCCTTGGTGTGACCCTTCTTGCTTCATCTTAGCTTGGCTGATCCTTTTCTTGAATCCCATGAATGGGATTCCCAATGAGAAATCTGCCTTTGTTTATGAATCTTATTTTGAAGATTCCATGATAGGATCTTGAAGACCCTTACCCTGCAAATGTTTCTTTCCTTTTGATGATGGAGGTCTTCTAAGATTATTAATCATGATCAATTTTCTTTAATTGTGGATGAGGTCCTATACTAGGTATGCTCCTTCTACATGAATATCTTGAGCTATATCTACCATGCTCCTATATTCTAGAATATATTTATAACCATTGATATTGTTCTTATTTATAAATGATCTTTCTACATGATTTTTTAGAACTCTATGTACATCATGCTTCTAGATTCTAGAAGATGTTTCTAGCCATACAATTTTATTCTATTCCTACATGCTCCTATCCTACACAAAAATTTGAAAGAATATTTAAGTAAAGAGTTTGACTAAGTCATAGTTTTCTTCTTCTTTCACCTCTTGAGTCATGTGACCTTCTTCCATTTTTATTTTGTCGTTTAGGACAATTCCTTTTGTAGTTTCCATATTCTTGGCATCCATAGCATTGGATTTTGGACATATCTTTGTTGTTTGTTCTTCGTGGACCAAATTTGCCAAATTTTCCCTTTCTCCTGGCCATGGTAGCAAGTGCTTTCTCCTTTGATCCCACATCTTCCTTTTCTTTAAGTCCTTTTTCCTCTATCTTGAATAGAGACCACATTTCACTTAGTGGGGTGGATTCCTTCTTGGAATATATGCTTGATGTGAAGTTGCTGCGGCAGGGAAGGGACCAAGACGTGCACAATTTCACAAATATTTTTCATACTCTTCGCATGAAGTTGGGTATTAAGGATTCTGAGAATCATTTGAAACTCAAGTACCATGATTTTCTACAAAAGTACATCTAGGATGAGATGGAGTTCTTGAACATCTTCTCACTCAACACCGCCTATTGATATGATGTCAAGATCGAGAAAAAGTTTAAACAAAAAAAGTGAGACTTTGGAGCTGCGAATCCGAAGCAAGGGAAAGGCGCTTCCAAATCGCAGAACAAAGGAAAAATCCAAGGTGGGGAGACCCATGATAACCCATCGAAGCCACAAGAAAATAACAACATCTCAAAGACAAAGAAGGACACGAGAAAGTGGTGTGAGTTCCATAAGATCCCCACTCACAACACAAGTGAGCGTTGAGCCAAGCAGTCACTAGTGGTCGAGCTGAAGACTTTCAAATTAGATGCATGTTATTACTCTGAGTCAGAACCTAACAAGGGGAATGACAAAGGGAAGAATATTATTGATGCAGATCCTAGCGCCACCATTTCCACAACCAAGATCCAAAAGATTGAGCCCAAAGATCTAGAGGAGGGGGAGTGCCTCTTACACTCACAGATGTGGGTGAAGGGTTCTCCGTTGTAATTCATTTTCGACAAAAAGAGTCAAAAGAACCTCATTTCAGTAGAGGTCATGAAGTGGTTTGGCCTACCGACCACACCACACCCGCAACCGTACACCATCGGGTGGCTTCACCAAGGATGAGATCTCCACATCATCTAGTAGTGCCACCTTCCCTACAACATGAAGCCCTTCATAGATGAGGTACTGTGTGATGTTGCTCCTCTAGAAGTTTTTGATGTATTATTAGGCCAACCATACTTGTGGAAGTGTCATGCTTTGTATGAGTCTAGGCCTCACACTGTTATTATTACTTTGGGAAATAATTTATACAGGATACCGAAGGTAGAACCACCTACCACCATCTCTTTGATCTCTTCGAAGCAATGCAACAATATCATTTCCTAGAATGGGAAATTTGTCTTCCTTATGATTCTCCCTTAGGGAAAGAAGAATATTGTGGCCACCTCCACGACCTCAAGATCGATATCCTCCACATAGCAACAATAGATGGACAAGGTCATGGAGGAGTACAGGGACATCTTCACCTCACCCATAAGGGTACCCCTACACATTCAAGTCAATCACTCCATTGATATGACCCAGGGCGCGCCACTACCCAATGGACCAATATACCAATTTGTTATGGAGAACGATGATATTAGTAGGTAGATTCAGGAGCTGCTGCAAAAAGGGCACATGAGGCCAAGTTCATCAACCTGTTGGAGTCTAATCGTGTTGGTACAGAAGAAGGATGGAACATGTAGGCTCTATATTGACTATCGGGTGCTGAATAAGATCACTACATGGAATAGGTAACCAATCCCATGGATTGATGACATTCTGGACTAGCTCAAGGGTGCCAAATAATTCAACAATATTGGCTTGAAGTCCAGTTATCACCAAGTACTAATTGAACCCTCAGATGTGTGGAAGACCACCTTTGAATACAAGGAGGGCTTGTTCGAATGGTTGGTCATGCCTTTCGCGTTAACGAATGACCCCACAACCTTCATGTGGCTGATGTATGACATCTTGCAGACCTTCACTAACTCATTCTTGGTAGTGTACCTAGACAACATCCTGATATTCAGCCAGTGTTGGGAAGAGCACATACACCATATTCAACAGGTCCTCCAAACTTTGTGACAACAAAAATTGTGTGCCAATTTGGAGAAATACACTTTTGGTATGACCCATGTTCAATATATGGCATACATCATTGATGACGATGATGTGCATGTGGACCCAACTAAGATACAAATTATTTGGGATTGGTTAACACCAACCACTCTAACAAAGCTCTGCAAATTTCTGGGTCTTGCCAATTTCTATTGCAGGTTCGTATTGGAATTCTCTAATATCACTTGGCCTCTGAGACAAGTCACCAAGGGTGGAGTGAAAACAAATTTCTTTTGGTATGAATCCAAACATAAGGCATTTTTTAAGTTGAAGCATTGCCTCTGATTTGCACTAGTGTTGCAACAACCATTTGAAATTGAGACAAGTGCCCTCGATTATGCTATTGGTGCAGTTCTTACCCAACAGGGGCATCTGGTGGCATATCACAGTGAGACATTTTCATATACAGTTCGAAAGTATCCCACTTACGGCACAGAGATGTATTCCATTGTGTAGGCCTGCCGATAATGGAAGCATTACATGATGGGGAAGGAAATGGTCCTCCACATAGACCACCGACCCTTGAATTTCATATAGACACAAGGAAAGTTGCAGAACAATCGCCATCAGAAATGGTCCACATATCTACAACAATTCCATTTGAACATAAAGTACAATAAGGGAAGCACCAATAATTTTGTAGAATGTCTCATCAACCACTGGTTATGGCGTTGACCACTATGCTCAACTCTTATGGACACAAGACATAGGGGTGGTCGCATCTTTACAAGAGCGATCCAAAATTAAGCAACACGTACCAGATGTTCCTGGAAGGAAAAAAAGTACCAGATTTCCACCTCGAGGGTGCAATGTTATGCCACCTAGGTCACCTCTGTGTTCCTTCAAGTGAGCGTTCCAAGATGAATTGGGAGGTGCACTACAGTCAAGTCGCTATACATTCTAGATTAGAGAAAACAATGAAAATGCTACAAAAGTATTTTACTTGGTCATACCTTTTACATGATGTCAGAAAGTACATCAGATCCTGCACTGCTTGTGCTAATGCCAAATCGACAATCAAGAAGTAAGACCTATATACTCCTTTTCCTACTGGTATTCGGTCTTGGGAATCCATTTCCATGGATTACATGTCTGGCCTTCCTTCTACTAAGCATGGAAACGACTGCGTTTTCGTGGTCATTGAAAAATTATCTAAGATGACCATTCTGGCGGCTACAAGAAGAGTATCACAACAGAAGCCATTGCTAAGATCTTCTTTAAATGAGTGTGGGTACACTTTGGAATCCCATAATCCATTATCTTAGATTGGGACAACAGGTTTCTGAGTACATTTTCGTGAAGCCTTTGGTTAATGTTGGATACCAAGCTCATGAAGTCCATGACCTTCCATCCCTAAACTGATGGCCAAACATAGGTCATCAACAGGATGATCATGCACATTTTGCGTATGTACAACTCAAATCATCCACGCACATGGGATGAAAGCCTCCCATATGTCCAACATAGCTACAACATAGATCTCCAGAGTGTTGAAGAATTAAGGGAAATTAGGTGTAGTGTGATTCTTCTTACTTGATAACAATTTGTGGAGTCTTAGACTTTATAATGGTCCTCTTAGACTCGGTTGTGCAGCCTTCCTCCTCAATGCAATTGGAGACCCTTTCCTTCACTCTTTTCCACCATTTTCTAGTCCCTTTACTTCACTAATTTCAAAGATGATTGCGTTGTCTTTTGAGGGAGTGGACAACCTCTATATATATAGAGGCATGTCCCTCCTTTAGCCTAATTTTAAGGCCGACTTGAAGACTATAGGCTTAATTGACGTCAATAATTCATATTGCTTCTTTGATGGTGTCGTTGCATGGAGGAGACTTGTTGACTTTGCTTGGAGGTATTCTTTTTTACTCTAATACATAAATATACATGGTGTAACATGCCCTTAATGTCTTTCATAATTTCTTTTGACTCTTTGGGTCACCTATAGCACTTCAACATGTGCTAGACCTATTTCAATGAGCAAGGAACTCATTGACATATATTATAAAAATAATATTTCTTTTCTTGAATAAATACAAATAGCAAAAGTACATTTATGAATACCGAACCTAGTTACATTTCCTTCAACACATAGCTCAACTGGCCATAGCCCCTTTCAGGTGGGGTTGGGATTCCAGCCACTATGTCCCATTGATGTGGTCGTACCATTTGTAGCCAATCAGGCAGATTCGACTCATGTCTAGTTCGAAGCTGATAGGGATAACAGATTCATTGAGCACATTCAACACATCCACCAGCAGGTCCATGACATATTGGACAGAGCCAATGCTAAGTTCAAGCATCGTCATGATCAACATCAGGTAACAGATAAGTTCTAGGTGGGCGATAAAGTTTGGTTACATTTGTAGAAGGAATGCCTCGCTGGGCCCCACTGCAAGCTTCACCCGCTCCAATATGGGACATACATCATCACCAAGGATGTAGGGGGCAATGCCTTCGAGCTCAACATTCCACCATTCCTTAGTTTGCATCTAATATTCAATGTGGATTGATTGCGACCATACTTTCCCCCATTATTGGACACATCCAATGTTGTTGAGCAGCTGACACCAACAAAGCTCAACCTAGGCTTCATTGAACATGCCACAACTGACAAGATCATCGACACACATATCAAGAACACTCGCCAACAGAGGATCCATCTATATTGAGTTGTCAAAGCAGGCCAACTCCTTCACTAGGGAAAGTGGTTCACCAGGGACCAGGTTCAACGGAAATTTCCTCACCTCATGGAGGCTCTGATCTAGGTGGAAATTGGTGGCCACCTGCCTATTCCACCTAAACCTCTAGTCATTTTCATTAGTTTCCTTGATTATAGTAGCATTTACTATTTTTAGAAGTTTTTCGGGTCCTGAACTTCCGGAGTTGTTTTGACCCCCTAAACGACATTTTTTTGAGGTCTGCAGTAGGGCATGCGCCAAACAAATATCACGTCACACGCGCCAAACAAAGACCATATGACCAAATTATGACCCCATGAATTTGGCTGCCCAACTAATACCAATGGGGTCGACAAACTCTTAATGTTCCATCTCTTAGGGTTATGATTTTGGTTGTTTAGGGTTTCCCTTTGTTGTTCAATAATAAAAAGGCCCTCAATCCTCATTGTAACACATTTCAGAGGCATGTATCCACCACATTTCTTCTCAAAGATAAGTTACCATCGCCCAAGCTATTTTATTTCCATTTTGTATGTAAGCATATTTCAGTTCTTTGAGATTAATGAAATGAAGTTTTATTTCTGCTGCATCGCTATTTTTATGTTTATATCTGTATTCTATTGGGTTCCTGTATAAGTCAAGATCATTGATCCTTAAAGAAGCATCGCTTATGCTCCTTCCAAATGCTCCAGAGTATGAAACCAACCACTAAAGCCCAAGCTCTACTGACATCTGGATTTTTGGGCGAATCATCCATATGTCCAAACAA
Organism: Pinus tabuliformis; assembly: GCA_031772625.1. Classification (NCBI taxonomy): domain Eukaryota; kingdom Viridiplantae; phylum Streptophyta; class Pinopsida; order Pinales; family Pinaceae; genus Pinus; species Pinus tabuliformis. Next base: position 659,885,110 of record CM062811.1, read on the forward strand.
ATGAGTGACCCAGTTCTATATCTCTTCTATGAAAGTGAAAGTTTTCAAAATATGCTCCATAATTTCCTCTTGTTCTTTGCATAATAGACACATTGAGGGTCCAATGAAACCTTTCTTACGTATATGGTCCCATGTTAGAAGCTTTCTTCTTCCAACAAGCCATAGAAAGTGGGCCACTTTTGGCCACAATTTTACAGTCAAAATCCTTTGCAAAATGGGTTTTTGATGGATATGTGTGTGCCCTACCATGACTGCATAGGCTTCCTTAAGTGTAAACATACCTTTCTCCTGGTGACCCCACCGCAACTTGTCTAGATCTAAAGCAAGTTGGATATTTTTTATCTCAAAGGCATAGGTCAAGATTAGGCCATAAATGTAATGCATGATCTTCTGGCCAATTTTTTCGAGTCTTCTAGTCTCTCCAGGAAGAGTGAGAATGTTCCTTTTTCCAAAAGTCTACTACCTTAATAGCCCCCTTGTTGATGGTGAAGTGTTTAAGATCCCTTAGGACCTATTGATCTCCCAAATGAGGGTGTCGTTTCCGAGTTTCCTCCCAAAATTGTGTTGTTGGACCATCCCATTTCCCAGAACATATGTTCTTATAAAACGTGTTTATTCTCTTGCGCAAAGTTCCAAATCAACAACCTTAGGGGATAATATTAGGCTCTTAATTTCTTCGCATGGGAGTTAGAGTGATTGTACTTTCTATCCCAAATTTGCTTCCATAGCTCATGGCCCCTTGTAGCCAATGCCACCACAACTTTGCTCCCAAATCCTTGTTAAAGACTTTAGGATCCCTCAAACCCAATCATCTTGCCAACTTTAAAAAACACACCTTCTCCCAAACCACTAAAGCTCACTTCCAAACCTACTTAGCTCAATTAGATTTGAAATTATTAAAAAAAAAAAATTGACAAGAAATCATAGTAATAAGATAGATAATATATTGATTTCAAAAAGCTTCCTAACAACTTTTTAATGACAACATACTAATAAGAAATCTGTATAAAAAAAGACTTTTGGATTGAAATAACTAACAAATTTATTTCATATAACTTTAAGATCATAATTTAGAGCTCGCCAACCCAAACAAAAACACATATGTGACCAAAATCATACTTAAAAACGTTCATTTTGCATTCCAAACACATTAAATAATTAATAAATAAAAAGGAAGCTAAGATTTTAAACCCTACAATAAAAATGTACTAGAAACTTGTATCCAGCTATCTTGTAAAGAGTTGAATGATCATATCACTCTATAGAAACATTATGTAAACCTCAACGTATATTAACTTACGCTCTATAAATGAAAAATCATTCACATATTGTAATAATCTAAGTGTTTAATAAAATAATGCAATATATATAATTCAGTTACAAGAGTTAGTGACGAAGGAAGTCAAATATGCTTTTACTAATTATCACTACTATATGGTAATTGATGTTGTGCCGAGATGTGATTTTTGGCTTAATAATATGTACCCATAGATTAGTTGGAATCATCCTAACACTTATGTATTTGTGTTTTAATAATTATATATTTTTGGATTAATTAATTTATCATGGTTTAAATCAATTTTAAATTATTAATTTTTTAAATAATATAATTTTATTTTTTATAAGTTTTTGTGTTGAGAGGCATTTTATAGTTTAGTGTTCGAGAGATACGTAGGTGTACTATAAAAAAATTTGTCAATATTTTTTAAATGTTAAGAAAAAAATAAAATAAATAAATAAATAAAATTCTAATGGATATGTTTCAATTAAAACATATATAAATACTAATTATAAAATGTGAATGAATGTTAAATAATTTTACTTGATAATGATCTATTTCAGTTATCTTAATTTATCAAACAAAATTTAATGAACAAAAATGATAAATTAGATAAATATAAAGTATAAAACTTGGAGAAAAACCTAATAGATTAAATAAATATAAAGTACTCACTACTAGCAATAACCAAATTATAGAAGATGACACTTTTCTCAAAAACTATTTTAACACAATCAAATCGAACAACTAAAATAAATGGTTTAGTAAGTTATAAACTCAAGTTATATATATATATATATATATATATATATATATATATATCAAGCTTTGCTATTAATTTGGAAGATTACATCTTCATGTGAGGCTTCTCAAAATTGTCTTGGTCTCACTCTTACTAGATTTATTGGCCAATAGTTGCATACTCAGATACAAGGTGAATTTTCAAAATAACAATGCTCTACATATGTTGAGAGGAAAAACGTGCCAAAAGATCCATAAAACAAACTGACAACCAATAAGCATCATTCATCATTAGAGTTTATTGAGACCGGATGATCAAGGCCTGATCCAGGGGCAGCAAAGGTTTGAATCCACAATGCACATGCCTCTCCATGTGAGCCAAATGAGCCTCTACATGGTTCGAGCTACTCCTAAATGCATTGCTTCCCTCTCCACAGGCTGATTAATCCGTCATGTATCTCCCACAGGTTATGTTGGATGTGATGCATAAAATCCAGAGTTTCACTATGCTAATAATATCAGTCCCCATTGAACTAGTTCATAACATCACTCAGTTGCCAAACCACACTATAACAATATTTATACATGAGAGGGATCTCCACAGAGGGCAAAGAATGGGAGCGTGGCAGGTCTATAGTTTCAACATGGTTTTGTTCATGGTGTTGCTACCGACAATTCTTCTCCTACCTAGTCCTCAACTTGCCCAGTCATGCTGGGGAGACATATTAACCACTCACCATTGAATTTATTAGCTCTGAGATAGCATGGCACAATTACCCCAAGTCGCCAACCTCTTTGTCCCAGTCAAGGCCTCAATCAACCATGACCCCCAATGCAAATAACATTTTCTAGTGAAATCCCTGCTCACCATCCCAGTGAATACCCAAACATGCACAATGTCATATATAACAATGCACCAACTAATCAAATCCCTAGACAGAGGGAAGAGAAAACCATTAGTTAGAAAGGGTATGAAATTTTCTAAATTTATTCTTTGAGCCAAAACACAATATGCCAATTTGAAATTAATCCCAAGAGGCTCGCCACTGAGCCAATTGCAATTACCAAAGCCCAAGATACCAAGGCATACAAGGGTATTTTTCCCAAGTGATCCAAATTGAAAGTGGTATTGACCCATGGCATCCACCCATGGTATTGTAACTTAAAAAATGCTATAAATAACAAGCCTGATTTTGCAAAAGGATAGATTAGGCTTCCACGATGTAGCAGCCAAAAGCTTCTTTCATTTAATAAATGATTTCTTAAATGGTTAATGGTTGTCTTCTTTATGTTGTGCATATTTTGAATATTGTGTTGTTGCTTTCCTCTCCTAGTGTAGTGTTCAATGTGCTAAGTTTTCTAGATCTTGGCCCTTCCCAAGATTCACATTAGTGGTAGCAGAGCAGGGTATGATTCCATGACAACCAGAGTTTATAAGGGTTTTTAAATTCGCAATATAGATTTGAAGAAAATATCTCCATGCTCGGATTTAACACCTAAAAGCTCTTCATATAGCGAAGTAGTATGAGACATGGGTTGGCCATGGGATTAGCAAGATATGACAGTGAAAATGTCTAGGATATTTGCTGGAAGGCTCTGAAAGGAGGTGTATTTAATCTCAGCTATTGACTTTTCTATGTCTCTTTTCTTGTCCTATCGACACATCCCTATTGGTAGCATTCTGATTACTTAGTAGTTCTAGTCACAGGGGATAACGTCGGGCGAAATTCAGTTAACCCAATGCTACGAGCTTGAAGTATATTGTTTTTGACACAGTAGCTTCAGATCATAGATGGAAGCAGAGGAAACCCTACATAGATCTATGGTAGAAACTCGGGTGGACCCAGGGATTCGTTTGGTTGGTCTCCCGGATCACCGACCAAAATCTCTTAGGATACCCCCGACTTTAATTATACTCACACCCAAGGAATGCACTCTGCTACTTAGATTTCTCAAATTGTTTCAGAGACTTTAAAATTGGGGCTCCTCTATGTCAGGTGGTTTGTAATGGGAGATGATGATACACTTTTTTGTGCCACATAATCTGGTGTGGGTGATCGCCATACACGATCACAATCAATACTACTACATTGGAAAACAATTTTGAATCAACCGATCAGAACACATGGAACAACGTATGGTGGAGGAGGTTTCGCCCTCGGTTATCCAATGGCCCGAGCCCTCACCCGAGTCCAGGATGAGTGCTTCCACTGCTACCCCCATTTGTATGGCAAATATCAGTGTGTAGGTATGCTTAGTCGAGCTCGGGGTGCCCTTAACTAAAGAGTCGTGATTTCATGAGTTCGATATTCATGGAGTTATATTTGAGATTCCAGCAACTCATCTGATTTTACTGCTATTCTCCCTCCATAATCTTGACAGTGTTATAGCCATATTCCCCAATATGAACTGGGTGGCTACCTTGAGGCATCTGATTGAGGTTAAACAAAGTTGACACAAAACAGACTCCCCAACAAAGCATCTGCTACAAGGGGAGGCAAAAGTGGACAATCTCCATTTCCTGGCAATACTGCGTGTAGGTCTTGTACATGATCGAGCTCCCCCATGTTCTTGAATACCCACTGCAGAAATTCATGGCATGGGGTCACTCAATGAAAAAACCCTTCTAGTTCAACACACGCCCTGTTCCCAGAAACCCCTGCCAGAGAATAATCATCTTGTTCATGGAAAAGGCAATGCATGCCACTTCTTCTGATGATGTTGTGAGGAAGTATATGAAGCTGCAAAATCTTGATTTGATTAATAGAAAATGTAGTGAGGTTCATGACACAACAAAATAGTGCCTGTAACGGCTGGGAGTTCAACCTTCTAGCTTGGTGGAGTACGTGAGATTTGACAGCAAATCAACCACAGTGAAAGGAGGAAGGATCGATCCCCACACCACCAATGAATCCTTCCTTTTTCTTCGATCCTCCCTCAAAAAAATTCCCTCGTAGGTTCTGCACAATTCAATACCCTGGAACACCTTGATTATTTTATAACCATAGAAATATTACTATTGTTCATATCAACTTCTCCTGCGATGATCAATTCCAGTTGCAGAACCAGATTGCCAAAATTCATTCTGGCACTGCATTTTGATGACTAGATCCATGTAACTGTTTCCAGTGCCATGACATGGGGCTCAAAGCCCAATAATCTTATACTAAATGCAAATTGTGATATGAAGAAATGCAATTTTGGTTTGGTTTGGATTACTTCTGAAACCAATTTCATGACCACATATGTGGTTACTTGATGGTATAAAGCTCCATAATTGCTGTTGAATTCATCAAGTTAGGCTGCAGCCATAGATATGTGGTCAATGGACTGTTTTTTCATGGAATTGATGAAACCATTGTCGAATGCAAATGCTATCAGACAAATGCTATCAATTTTAACTAGCATCAGTGATCAGATATCACATACTTGGTTCTTGAAGAGTTTTCGTTGTTGGGAGGAATATTCAACTTCAAATAAGGCTCCTGTAGTTGACAAAGACTTTGACAAGAGTAAGATTGTAGGGCTATTTGGAGGTTACAATCTTAAATTGGATAGTTATCAATTTACAATGTAGTTATCCATTTACAATGTCCATCATCTTGTTGCAGGGTTGTCCCTGGCATTGTTCCAAACATGAGACCGGCCGCCATCCATATGAAGAAAGTGGACTTACTTTTATTGTTCTTTAGATTAGAATCGTGGAGGTTTTATCTTTTTTATCCTCTAAAATATATTTATGTCTACAATGGATTGTAGGGAAGAAAAATAAACCACCAAATTTTTCCCTGACAGATTAATAAGCAAATTATTTTGAGGTCCATTTGTTATGCCATGCACTGTCAGTGTCATAGGAGGTCCACAAGTTTTACAAGGTATCTCTAGCCTTGGACCTTGTTCATCATAGTTTTTGGGTCATCCACAAACCCATGGTTATGAGTCAACCACACAAAACCCTTGTCATCGAAGTCCATTTGCTAGGTCGCACACTGTTAGCATCACAAAGCATCACAGGGTGTCTCTATCCTCAGATCTTTGTTCATCATGGTTATGGGTCAACCACACAAAATCATTACCACCAAAGTCCATTTGCTAGGCCACATATTGTTAGCATCACAATTAGCCCACAAGAATTACATGGTATCTATGCCCTCATATCTTCATTCATCATGGTTCAGGGCCATCCACAAACCCACAGTTATGGGTCAACCCTGCAAAACCCTTGTCTTCAACAACACTTGGTTTTGGGTCATCCACACACCCATAGTCATGCTTGTATTCAACAATGGCTTCCTTAAAGGGAACTTCACGCAATGGGAACCATTTCTTCCTAGGGGGGGAGGATTGATCCAAATTGAAAGTGGCATTGACCCATGGTATTGATCCATGCTATCCACCAATAACATCTACCCATAGTATTGTAACTTAAAAAATACTATATATAAAAAGCCTCATTTTGTAAAGGGACATATTAGTCCTCCCAATGTAGCAACCAATAACTTCTTTCATTTAACAAATGGTTTCTTAAATGGTTAATGGTTATCTTCTTTATGTTGAGTGTATCTTTAATATTGTGTTGTTGCTTTCCTCTATTAGTGTAGTGTTAAGTGTGTAGGTCTCCTACATATTGACCCCTCCTAAGATTCAGATCACCAAGCCACCAAGACCTTCCAAATTCTAACACCAATTCTGGTTATAATTTCCAGATAAAAAAACAGTAGAACTAGCAGAAATGCAAGCTAACCAACAATAGATGAAACAAAAACCGACCTTAGTACAAGGCCTATAAAATTTACCAAGAGATTAAAACCCAACAAGTTCTCTAGCAATGCCACCTCTATGCCTGAACCCTGCGTTTGCCATCGCCACCAAACGACGAGGACACAGATTATCACCTAGGTAGAGCACCTTGAGCCCAAATGCTTGCTCCGAGCCGCAACAAAGAATTTAGCAACGTCATTGAAACCAACTTTAGTCCCTTTCCAAATTTCCCATGTTTGAAGAACACAGAATGCCATAGTCAAAATGGCATGTCGTGTGCCCAAAAATCCAACTTCACTCACCTCCTCAACTCTCATACCCTCACTCATCCAACGTCATTATATAAAGCTGAATTTGCCAGGTATATCCCTCTCCTTCTCTAGAAATATTCTTTTGTACTTGAAGCCATAAATGTGTTTGACATGCATCATTGAACTATGTGACGTGTGGATTAGGGTGGCAGACCCCCTTCAACCCTTCATTTTTGTTGATACTCACCCCTAATGGGATAATCAGTAATATTTTTAAAATTAATTATAATTAATATTGATGTGGGTAGTTAAATTTGACCATCAAAATTTAACATAATAATTTTATAAGATAAATTATGTGTATAATCAATTCAAAAAATTAATATGAAATATAACTATACATATTAATGATTTAAAAATGTAAATACAAATTTGTTTTATATGAGAGACCTATTAAACACTTTAACAATAATTAAATTAAATAATATATATTAAAATGTTCATCTCAATTTATAAGTGGAATTCAAAAATCATAAATAAATAAATCAAGAACTAAAAATTAATTTATAAATGGATTAATAGTTAAAGATTATGATAGTTTTTATTAAGATTATGAACAAAGTTTGGTAGTCTAATTAATAGACAAATAATTTTTTTAGGAGCAGTTTTTTGAGTCAGTTTTATTCGAAAACTAGTACAAATTTTTAAAATCATATGTTTAAATTATTTAATTTGCAAATATCAACTGCCTTAGGGTTTTTTCAAGTTGCAGAATCCATTTATGCATTCAAAAATGTATTTAAAAAAATAAGAAATCACAATATTGCTAGAAATTGTATTGTCAGAAAGCCATTAGTAATAAAACCATGAGAAATATTCGTAATCTCAGTAAAACAATAATTCTTCAAGGTGCAAAATACATTTAGGCATTCAAAAATGTATTTTAAACAACAAGTAGCAATGTTGCTAGAAATTGCATTACCAAAAAGTCATTTCATCTATTAGTTAGACTACCCAAATTAAGTTTAAGATAATAATTATTTTTTATTAATTTACATGTTTAAATTTCAACATTAAAAAAAAAAAAAAAAATTCAAGACAAGTTACTATTAATATATTATAATTTATAAAAATAATATTTAGCAAACAAAAAACTAATACTTAAGCATATTTAAGACATGAAATAAAAACTATAAATTATATGATTTTTAAAAATAATTAAAATTGTGCACCAATTCAATTTATGATAATCATGTTATGAAGAATTGTTTTCCTAGAAACACTCTCCATTCCAGTATAATAGAGATGTTGTAAGGTAATGTAATGCATTGTAAATATTTTGACTGGATAAAATACTTAATAGCTATAATTATGTATAAAAAAAATTAATTAGGTGAAATTACATAAATATAAAAATAAAATAAAATATAAAATTAATAATTTTTTTTGTAAGCTTAGTAGGTCCTTTCATTGATTCATAAAAAGGGGATTACAACTATAATAGGCATTCTGTGGCCTCAACCTGCCCATTGGGAAGCCAGGTTTGTTGTTCATCGGAATGCATTATACGCCATCCAAAATATGAAGTTCTTAAGTCCGTCAAACTTAGCCTTATAGGCCTGAATGTCTAAAACCGAGTTCACTCTTAACCTACTAACAACCGTACTACTTAACGACATAAAAAACATCAAAATTTAACAACAACCACAAAAAGAAAGCATCTAGAGCTAGTCCTCCGAGGACTCCACTAGAGCTGGGTCCTTTGCACTAGAACCTGGAACCTCTGATTGAGGCAACACCCGATGTGTCATTCAATATGACGCAAAAAAACATTTTGCTACTGAATTTGAAATTGGACAAGTTGGAATTCCTTTTGGATTTTCCTGAAATCTTGGATCAGTTTAATGAAACTTGTTGTGTTCATAATTGCCCTCACCACTATATTCTTCATCATCTAGTAGAAATGAATTGTTTGTTTATACTTTGTAAGCCTACCGCGGGTATTTTCGGGATCTGAAACCAACAACCTCTATTCTTCCTCCTATATCTCCTGCTTGGTTGAGGTCCGCCTCCCAACTTGCAATCATTTGTCTCACCTAGGCAGGGGTGCTTGAGACATAAGCTTGAGCAACAACACTGATATGTCGAGCCTGCGATTTCTGGCCAATCTGCCTTGGTGGTTGTGAGAAGGAAGCTCCTCTTCCCTCCCTAGGTGCCGCATTTAGCCGATGTCTGTGCCCTCCTGTATCATTTTCTTTTTTCACTATGGTTGGTCGCGCCCCACTAAACATCAAAACAATCTTTGAGCCAAATTGCCAGTTGAACATAAGCCCATGGCTCGCAAACTGGGAGGGCTTTCAACCTACTAACACCTGGTACATTAACAAAGAACAAAAAGAGGGGACACATAAACTTAGGTTTATTTATGATAAAAATACAGTAGAACTGGGCATCCACCTGCCATTGGTACTCTTGTCCATCTTATTGTACATCGTGCTCTAGCACCACATTGAAACAATACAAACCATGGTGGGTCGATCTCCTTCCGAGGAAGGGATTGTGTGCCTGCTCCTCAGGCCATTTCTCACATTGAAATTCAGAGTAACAATGAACCAAAACCGACATCCTATATGTCCTAATTGTAAACCAATTCGACTAAATATAGAAACAATCATGCCGACTGATGAGCCCCAATTTTGGTAACATTTTGGGCTCATTTGGCCTACTTACCCTTGCTCAACCCTTCATTTTTCATCACTTATGCATCATTTTTTAGTATATTCATGTTATTTGTACGAAGAAGGGCAGTCACTATTCCTAGGTGGCTAACACATGTTTATTTCAGGTCTTTTTGACATTTAATGGAGCAAACCACGCAGATGGAGGCTAGGAGACAGCCAAGATGGGATTGCGGTTTTGTAGGAAGGTTGTCCACAGCCTTGAATGGCCCTCCTCATGATCTCCACCCCAACTCCGAGCTCCAACCACCACCGAGCTAGAAGGCAGCCAAACGGATTGAAGGGAAACAACAGATTACTCTTAGTTTGGACAGCCAAACCCCACTAATTTAGGAGGCCAGCTTGGCCCTTGTAATGTATAAATGATGAGGCTGTAGCCTTCGATGGGGACTTTTGAAACTTTGTTGTTTATGCTAGACTACGAGCTGATAGCTCTGTTTGCTCCTTGTAAGCCATTTTTGGCATGTTGTTAGACTTATGACTATTCTCTTTTAATAAAAGGCAGGCAGATTTGAGTTCAGTTCTGAGTTCTTAGAGGAGCTATAGCTCTCGGGGTTGGGCCCAACCTAAGAGCAATAGACCTCCTTTCGTTGTATTGTTACTTTCCTTTCAGCATTTTATTTCTTTTTCTTTACATGCATTTGGAAACACAGTTTGCTGAGTTGAATTTCTTGATGTGATTAAGTAGGTTAGTTTTATGGATAAAGTTCTTTCACTAGTTTAGATTAGAGTAAGGGGATTAGAGTTAATCAGAGCTCCACAAAAGGGTTGATTGCACACTCACTTCCACCTCTGTTTAGAGATTGGGAGTGCAGCCCGTGCCACCCACCAAAAACACAGTCTTACATGTTCATACAAGCTTCAATGCAATGTTCTCGGTTGTAGCAGCATCCATGCATTTAGATCTTGTGGAATAACTCTTTGTTTCAGCACCATGCACGATTTCCCTTTAAACTACATTGCTGTTCTTTGGTTTCTAATAAAACAGTTAGACTAGGTTGACGAACTTTCGGTTATATGCGAGACAGGGGTGATTTGTTTCATTTACACTGCGCAGCACTACTCTATCATTTCCTTATCCTTCTAAGCCGTGCCTAAGCCATCTACTTATCCCCCAGTTAGATCATTTGCCTCCCAACTCTTCTATCATCCACGTTGTTTTATCTTTTCGGCCTTCCATTGCCTCTACCCTCCTCTAGACCAACCAGCTTTCCACACCCCCTCTCCATCTTATCTCTCTGTCCATAAGCCATCACAAGCTCCCCTCCTACCTCCCTATCCACCCATACAGCTCATTCACTCATCCATCACCCAAAACTCCGATTGCAGAACATCCTGTAGAAATTACGGGACTTCCTGTAGAAATCCTGAACTTCCTGTAGAATCCCCTGCAGACATCCTGTAGAAGCTTGCAAACACGGTTGCCAGGCATTTGAACTTCGTGAACTTCTGTGGAATGATGTTAGGGATCCCTTAGGCCCTCTCAGAGTCCTCCTGACCTTTTCCAAGCCTTCCTCCCCTTGATCTACACCTGCACAGTTAAGACCCAGTAAGAAGCACAGTCATAATAACTCCAACAACTTGAGCAAAAATACAAAAACATGTTCTCTTCAGATGAAAGTAGCTTAGGCACATGCATCTCATCTCAATAGAAGTAATGGCATCACTTTTAGAAGTTGCATTCCCACCATTGCTTCATAAGAATTAAGCTGGTAGAATTAGGGTTTACTAGGGTTTCCATGTTTTGTTGGCTTTTAGTTCATTTTTGCAAAGTAGGTTAATTTCCTTTGAGATAGCTTCCGTTCATCACTTAAAAAGCTTCTTTTGAGAACATATAGAAGTTGGCTTGAGCCCTAGCGGACTTGTGCCAGCTGACCAAGTGACAACTGCGACAAGAGCTAGTACTTGTGCATACAGCACCGTCGCTTCCAAGTTTGTTACGAACTACCGGGTTGATAAAATTAGAGAAGGAAGCTCCAGGAGTTGTAGCATTATTGCTACAATACTGGAGCCCACCATCTTTTTGGCGCCGTTGCCGGTGAAGCGTCAGAGTATTAGTAATTGTTGCTTTTCTTCTATTTTCCTACTCTCGCCTTCTGCCAAGTAGTATATTTCATTTCCATTCTGCAAAAGTAGCATAGACATTTCCTGCTTTCATAGATTAACATTTCAATTCTGCAAGCGTAGACTAGCATTTCCATTCCTGCAATTTCATTTGAGCAAAGTAGATTAGTTCTTTCCTGCTTTCATTTCAATTCTGCATTTCCATTTCAGCAAGATAGTTAGTTGTAGATCAATCTGTTTCAGTTTTTGCAGGTACCAGAGAAAAAAAAAAAAAAACAAAAGCAATCAATAGTCTTTCCATTTCATGCCTCGTAGGAATCGAGATAAAACAGGCAAATTCTTACCCAACACCCCCACTACATCACTGAGTCACCCTTCTCTCTTCTTCGGTGACAGTGATCCAGAAGAACCTATAGGTGAACCTCCTGAGATATACGAAGATCCTATAGCAGAAGAAGAATTAGAGACCATCCCATCTGAAGCTATGGCTGACAATAGAGGAGAAGATGAGAGAATAGAAGGTGCCTTCCCCATCCGAGAGATCAATGGAGACATGAAAATGAAGAATATTAGCCCCTTCGCTTTACCTCACTTCCATGGACTGACTACTGAAGATCCTGATACCTTCCTGTTTGAGTTTGCTGTCCTTTGTCGAACCTATGACTATACTGAAGATGAGCAGAAGCTGAAACTCTTCCCCTCAACTCTTAAGGATGCAGCATTACGCTGGTTCATGGGCTTACCTGGGAACAGTATCACCACTTGGGCTCAGATGCAGCAAGATTTCAATACCAAGTACCGGGACTACTGTAGGTCCAAGGAAACCAAGGGAGAAATCTTCAGGATGACCATGGGAAATGATGAGTCCTTAGAGGATTATGAGGAAAGGTTCCAACTTAGCTACAAACGGGCCAGGTGCACACTTGACCCTGAATCCCTCAAGTTGGTCCTGCTCCGAGGAGTCCCTGAAGACCTCTTAGATACCCTTCACATGTTAGCTGGAGGAGATATTTACCAGCTGCCTTATGAGGACATAAAGACTGTGTTTAGAAACCACTCTAGGGCAGCCCAGAAACAAGGTAGAGGAAACCTCCTCTCAGCTGGTATTCCTTTCTCCAAACATGAGTTTTCAAATCAATTAGAGGATCTCAAAAGTGAGGTGAGACAGACCATTGCCATGCAACTTGATACATTCAGGATCCAGCAGAAGAAGGAAGAAGCTGAGAGGGCCTTGGCTATCTTCTGCCCTAGGTGTACAAGGAGACACCCTAAGAACGAATGCCCATTACATTCGGTTGAATTATGTTTCGTTTGTGAGGAGGACCATCCCACAAATCAATGTCCAACCTTACCTGGGCTTAAAGCCATGTATCAAGGGACAGAAGCCCCCACCGAACCTCTCTATTTCCTCAACCAAAGGAGGCCACAAGGACCTAGACCTTACCAGCAGGGGATGCAAGGGGCACTCCAAGCTTATTACAGCCCCAACCAATCTACTCCTATACCCTCCTGAGGTCCCCCTGCTCATCCTTCCTGGTCTGTGCCTCCTCCATGGTCTTATCCACCTCAGTACCATACTCAACCCACTACTCATTCGTATCACTCACATGCCCAGCCACAGCCTCAGTGGAATGCACCTCAGTCGGGGTGGAGGCCCCAGTACAACACTCCTCCCGCCATTTTGCCTCCACCACCAATTCAACCTCAACCATTACCTCCTGCTCCTCCAAGGCAACCTCAAATGCCTGCTCAACCGAACCTGAACCCCAACAACAGACAGGCCCAGCAGGTATACACTGGGGAAACATCATGCCCTACCTATGCTGTGGAGATCCAGGAGATCAATCTGCGATCTGGAAAGACTCTTCCGGATCGCCAACCTCCTCCCCCAGAGGACGAGGAAGACAAATAGGAAAGTGAACCAAAGGCTATTCCACCCTTTCGTGAGAGACTAACAACCACCACACAACCCAACCCAGAGGAGGATGAGCTTCTGGGAGAGCTCAAGCAGTTGTGTGTGAAAATATCGCTTCTCCAAGCCATCAAAGATGTACCGATATACAACAAACTGGTTAAGGAAAAGTGTTTCAGACACCCAGGCAGGCGAAAGAGAGATGCTTCAACCATCAATGTCATAGGACAACTGTCTGACCTTATGTTGGGACAAGTCATCTGCCCAAAGTACCTAGATCCTGGGAGTCCTGTAGTAGATGTCCACATCAATGGCACCATCATACCTCACACCTTGATTGATCTGGGGGCTGCCATTAATGTGATGACCAGGGATACCATGCTCAAACTCAACCTTCAAGGTTCCTTGAGGAAGACCTCGACAGTCCTACAACTAGCAGATCGCTCCATCGTGACTCTCGAAGGGATTGTGGAGGATGTCTTGGTCTCTGTTGACTCTTGGGAATATCCTGCAGATTTCTTGGTGCTGCAACCAAAGGCAAAGCTCACTGGATATCCTCTTATTTTGGGAAGGCCTTGGTTAGCCACTGTAGATGCTTACATAAGTTGCCATGCAGGAAACATGACCATCAAAAATGGCCCTATGTCCAAGCAGCTAGTCCTATACCCTCCTGCCCAACCCTCATTAGAGCATGACCTGCCACTTTGGTTGGAGGAAGGAGAAGAAGATGAGGTGTACTCAGCACAAAGACACCACTAGGGGAGACCCCCCAACTGAGGATGATTTGATTGAGACCTTGATCCAGAATCCACCTCCCAGTGCACTGACTTTAGAGGAATTGGTGGAGGATGCCCAAGCCAGCACCTTATTGGACCTTTGTGCAACCAACCCTGTCACTCCCAGAGTCAAGAATGTGGAGTTCGGCCCTGAGAGAACGTTAAAAATCAGCTCCTCCCTATCTCCTTCTCAGGAAAAGGAGCTGTGTAGTCTGTTGGCCAGTCATCTAGATGCCTTTGCTTGGAGCTATAAGGAGATGAAAGGAGTCCATCCTTCGGTCTGTACCCATCACATCTACATCAAAGAGGATTGTAAACCGGTTAGGCAACCCCAGAGGAGGATGAATCCAGCCCTTAAGGACATTGTCAAAAAAGAATTGCAAAAACTGTTGGATGCCGGATTCATTTACCCCATCTCAGATAGCGAATGGGTGTCCCCTCTGGTGTTGGTTCCCAAGAAAAACGGGAAGTGGAGAATCTGTGTGGACTACCGAGAACTGAACAAAGCTACCAAGAAAGACCATTTCCCTCTACCTTTCATAGACCAAGTGTTGGATGGATTGGCAAGAAAGAAGTTTTTCTCTTTCCTAGATGGGTTTAGCGGGTACAACCAAATCCAAATCAGCCCGGAAGACCAAGATAAGACCACCTTCACTTGTCCGTGGGGTACCTTTTCCTACAGAGTTCTTCCCTTTGGGCTATGCAATGCTCCTGCTACCTTCCAGAGAGCCATCTTGAGCATCTTCTCTGAGCTGGTCCATGATGCGGTAGAAATCTATATGGATGACTTCACTCCTTATGGGTCCAACTTCTAGGAAGCATTGTCCAATCTGGGAAAAGTCCTAACCAAATGCATTGAGATGAACCTGTCCCTTAGTCCTGAAAAATGTGAATTCCTGATGACTGAAGGGACCGTGCTAGGCCATACCATTTCTTGCCAGGGGTTACAGGTGGATCCTAACAAAATTGCTCTCATCAAGAGGGTTCCACCTCCCCAAAAGGTAAGGGATGTTCGGAGTTTCTTAGGATTAGCAGGGTATTACAGGAGATTCATTAAGGACTTCAACAAGCTAGCCTCACCATTGTTTGGCTTGTTGGCAAAAGATGTGGAGTTTAAATGGACTGACGATTGTCAGAGGGCTGTGAATGAATTAAAGGACAAGTTGGTGTCTGCCCCAATCTTGAGAGGTCCAAACTGGGCCCTACCTTTCCACATCCACACTGATGCCTCGAACAAAGCCATAGGGCCAGCCTTAGGACAAGTCGAACAAAAACTTCCGTATGCCATTTACTTTGTCAGCAAAAACTTATCCAAAGCATAACTGAATTACACTGTAACTGAGAAAGAATTCTTGGCTGTGGTCCATGCACTGAACAAGTTTCGACATTATATCACTGGCTATCAAACATTTGTACATACTGATCATGCTGCAATTAGATATTTAATGAATAAACCAGATGTGAATGCTCATATTATTAGATGGTTACTTTTGTTGCAGCAATTTGATTTGACTATCGTTGACAAACCAGGTAAAGAAAATGTTGTTGCTGACTTTTTATCTAGATTGGATCTATCAGCAGATGAGGATGGAACAGTGGATGACCAGATGCCCGATGAACATCTGTTTTCTATCTCAGTACTCTCTCCATGGTTTGCTGATATAGCAAACTTCCTTGTTTCAGCACAGTTCCCTCCGCACCTATCCTTAAGAGAGAAGAGCAAAATCATCAGAAAAAGTGCCTCATTTACTTGGATCAGGGGCAACCTGTTCAAGCTTGGCCCTGATCAGATCTTAAGGTGTTGTGTAAGGGAGGAGGAAGTCTTTGATATCCTCCTCACCTGTCATGATGGGCCTTGTGGAGGACATTTTGCAGCAAAGAGGACTGCCTTCAAAATCCTGCAGGCAGGCTACTATTGGCCCACACTTTATCAAGATGTCAGAAGGTATATCAGCCAATGTGACCGATGCCAAAGAATGGGGAAACCGACTCAAAGGGATGAGATGCCTCTCCAACCTCAAGTGACTCTTGAGCCATTTGAGAAGTGGGGTATGGACTTTGTGGGTCCAATCAACCCTCTTCGAGGCAAAGGTCTTACATCATTGTGTGCACTGACTATCTGACAAAGTGGGCAGAAACTAAGGCAATCAAAGCAGCAACAGAAGAAAAGGTGGCTGAGTTCTTAAGAGAAAACATCTTCTACAAATTTGGCTACCCAAGAGAGCTAGTCACCGATCAAGGAAGCCAGTTCACATCCAACTTAATTGAAGACCTACTAGCTCATCACAGAATCAAGCATAGGACTTCCACCCCCTATCATCCACAGGATGGGCAAGTGGAAGTCACCAACAGAGCATTGGAAGGGATTTTGACTAAGGTGGTGAGCAGCAATAGGAAAGATTGGGCAGATCGCCTGGTTGAGGCCACATGGGCTTACAACACCACCTGGAAGACCACAACCGGCTTCACACCTTATGAGCTGGTCTATGGGAAGAAAGCTTTGCTATCCATTGAATTTGAATACAACACTTTGAGGATGGCAGCTCAGCTGGACCTAGATCTCAGCCATGCACAATAAGAAAGGTTATTGCAGCTGAATGGACTGGACGAGCACCGAATGCAGGCCCTCCTTCACTCAGAAGTGGTTCAACTTCAGAGAAAGGTGTGGCATGACCAACACCTCAATGAAAAGCAATTCCAGCCAGGAGATTGGGCACCGTTGTATGACTCCAGGCACAAAGATTTCAAGGGGAAGCTGAGAACCAGATGGCTGGGACCATATGCAGTGGAAAAATGTCGTGACAATGGATCTATTCTTATTCGGACCATTGATGAGGATGCCATCCCCATGCTTGTCAATGGGCATCGACTGAAGATCTACAGGAAACCTCTCTCAAGACAAGATTTCATCAAAACTGTGGAGAAATCAGTGTTGGTCATAGAGAAGGGTTCTGCCTCTGCTTTGGGCATACCCTGAAAGATCTAAAAAAAAAAAAACAAAAAAAAAAAAAAATAAAGATCCTTGGGTGAAAACCTTTATGAGGCTCCCAAGGCAGGTGGTAGGGGTGAAAACCTCATTGAGGCGCCCCTATTGTCTTTCAAAAAAAAAAAAAAAAAAAAAAAAACAATAAGCAAAAAAAGATAGGGACAACAAGTTTATAATATGGTAATGCATGCAGGTTGCAGGTTTATGAAGGAAGAAGAGGTCCCTCAATTTGGAGACAAGGGTCCATATCATGCTGCCAGGAGACCCTACCAGCACCTCCTCCGAGAACACTCATCTTCTCCAAGGTATGGGCACGATTTCATCACAGCTTAGTCTTCTACAGGAAGTTACAGACTTTCTACAGGAAGTTACAGACTTTCTACAGGAAGTTCTGTATTTCTACAGGAAACTTCCTGTAGAAGTTTTGGATGGCCCAGAACTAATTGTATGAGGAGATCTAACGACCAAGGTCCGGTATGGACGCATGCAAGCTACTATTTTCTCCCTCACACACTGCTGTCACCTCCTTCTACCACCCCTGTCGACATGCAATAAAAGTACCTGCACCATCAAAACAGATCATTGAGTTATCAAGAGAAAGCAATTTCTAAATGAAAACAGATGCTGAGATGCCATGCAATACCCATCACAGCTATCCAAGGGCCCTGTGAGCGTGATCGTGATGCCGCTGTCTTCATCGTTCAGCATGCACCCGAGGAGGAAAAACTGCTACAGGACATCCTGCAGGAGTCCCGTAGCAGTTAAGCCAACTAGAGTGTACACCATTCAAGCGCCTGCAACATGCAATGATAACGCGGGCACATGTAGCCGAATCATAAGATTCATCGTCAGCGGCCTGTGAAGAGGAACCTCCGGGCCTGTGCAATCAAGCAGCAGCAAACAAATCTAGTCATCGTCGTCCAAAAACCTGAAGAATCATGTCGCGACCGCACAGGTAAGTGCCTCGCCCTTTCTTCCGTCGAATTGCATGAATTTTACTTTGAAATGTTTGCAAGTGTGAAGTGAATGGGTTGAGCGTTCGTATGGCCATTCGACTGGCCACGTCGACCAGTCAGATGGTCTAGTCGGATGTGTAAACAGTGGTCATGGCAAAAGGAACGGGTAGTGCACACGTGAGAGCCATCCAGTCGGGGAGAAGCGCGTTTTAACAGAAATGACGGCGGCGGATCTGCGGGGAATGATGCGGCAGTAAGGGAACTTACAGAAGAATGATTGAGTGACGTCGTCCAACGATCCGGCAGGGACAACTCACCCCCGCGCCACAGATTCCGCCGGATTCAAATCTAATCGGCTAGATTGCCACCCCACGCATTTATCATTCGCCGTTTGAAAGTCGAGTGAGCATCCGGATTCCTCTGAAGCTCGACACTCCAAGTCTTCGGCCATTCGAACGTCTGTTAAGCAGCACAGAAGGCGTAGACCCACTGCAGTATCCTCCAGAATTCGTGCGCTGCTTCTACAGGAAAGCTGCTTCTACAGGAAATTAGGTTCCTCACGTCAAAAAGGTGGCAGATTAAAAAGGTAAGCCTGAACCTTCCATGCAATTGGTTTCGAGGGTGGTAGAGTTGACGTTCTACAGTCTGGTCGTAAAACAATTGCAAGTATTGTCTGCCGTTTGCATGAATCGTCATCCTACAGGATGTGAGTTATAATTAAGCTGTGTTAAGGCTCATCGGGAGATAAGTTTTCGTGAATTGTATGCGTGGCAGAGGCGTAATTCTACGCTCTGTCCCAGTAGGCCAATTTTCTTCCGCACTCGCCACCTTCAGCTAACGCAACAGTTTTTCACCATGCCGGGTGGGTTCATCAGAAGGGAACCAACCGACTCAACAAAGCTAAGAGAGAATCCTGAGGTGGTGGAGCTGTTCACACAAGCGCAATGGATGTCGTTCTGCGACAAATTGCAGGGCTATGACGATGAGGTGGCAGAGGAGTTCTTGCAAGCTCTGAAGCCGAAATCCAAAACATTGGCCACCGTCAACTTCAGGGGTTTGAGTCTCAGACTCACCCCACAATTCATCAGCCGAGTTACTGAGCTCCCAATGGGATTACCATGGGACAAAGAAGAGAGGAAATTGGGCCAGAAGGCTAAGAAGGAATTCTTCCCCCCAGAGGAGGAATTCTCAGAAGATAAAAACGAGGTTCGTAGAACCAGCTTACTGCCACTTTGGAGTGAAGTTAGCCTCCAGATTATGAAGTACATCACCTGCGAAGGTCGGTTTAGCATTGTATATGGGTACCATTTTCGGTTACTCACGGAATTAAGGCATCAGATGGACCTGCCTGTAGAAAAAAAACTAAGTATCCCCTACTTTCTACTACAGTCTATGATTGAATGTGCCACCAAGTTGAAAGGAGGCATACCAGACCAGGTAGCCCACCATGGACTCATTAAACTCCTCGTGGAGGATGCGCTCCACACATACAAGGTTCCTCTCTCATGGGAAGCCTTCAGGAATTTGACCAAGGATGGTGATATAAAGATGTTGACCGAAGAGCTCGGTTCATCCAACAGTGAGGAGAAGGAGTCAGTGCCCGCAGGAAAGAAAGAAAAAGGCTAGAGATCCACGACCAAAACACCAAAGACATAGAAAAAGGAGAAACAAGAGAAAAAGGGTGCCAAGGAGAAAGAGGAAGCACCCATGTTAACACCCTGAGAGAAGAGATTACAAAGCAAGGTGGACAAGACTGAGCAGGTCCACATCAGCAAAGGCACCTCGACAGCAGCCTCGACCAAGTCAAAAAGTAAAACACCCTCAGCAAAGCAAACTAAAATGGTGTCACCTACTCCTACAGGAAAACCGAAACTGGCTTCTACAGGAAGCCCGAAATCAGTTGAAAAAGGGCCTTCTACAGGAAGCCCTGAGAAAAGAAAATCAAAGGAAAAGAAGGCCGACGCTCTTGCAAGGGAGGCAGCAGCTGTGATGGCCGCCCTCAGTACACCCCCTAAGCCCAAGGAAAAGAGAAAGAGGGAGGCCCCTCTATATTTTAAAGCTCGAAGAAGTGTGAGAATAAAGACGGGCAAGCCACAGCCTCCGTCCAGCAGCCCAATCACTATCGACGATGCCCCTACTTCGCCCAAGGAGAGGTCCCCCTCAAGGATATCAGTCACCTATGAGAGGGGGAGCCCAAAAACAACCACTTGGAAAGAAAGGCTAGACCAATTGGCTTCAAAAGCCCGGCTACAGGATGCTGAAGCTGCTCTACAGGAAACCTTAGCCCGGCTTAAGGAAACAGAGAGAATGGAAGGGGAAGCACCCTCATCACCACCGAGGGAGGGCGAAGTAGAGCCACCAAAAGAAGTAGAGAAAGAACATATTCCAGAGCCTAGCCCTCAGCCAAGTCTGAGTTCATATTACAACTTCTTAGAGGCTGGCAAAATTATACCTCAGAAATTCATTGTGCCACTGTTCTTTGCATTGGAGGAAGAGAGAGTACGTACACACACATGGATGAAAATAGCCAAGTCAAAAGGTGTGGCGGACATAGGTCCCTTGGAGGAGCAACTCAAGAAGACCAGAAGTGAATTAGCCATGGCTAAACACGTGGCAAATTGCCAACGAGTGTTCCTACAGGAAGAAAACGAAAAGCTTAGATTGCAGCTACAGGAGCTGAGGAGAGGAACAGGCACACCCTCAGGGGACAGCACAGCAGAACAACAAGGCAAAAAGGAACTGCAAACCGGTCTTGGGGAGCCAACCTTGCATCTACAGGAAGCAGAACAGCAAGCACAAATTGAGGTGCAAGCTCTCAGACAACAGCTGCAGCAGAAAGAGGCACAATTGGCCTGCATGGCCAGTTGGGCCATGGATGCTATCCAATGCAGACAGCCGGCCAAATCCTATGGCCTGTACCTGAAAGACCAATGGCTGCAATTTCAAATCAATACCTTGGCGCAAAGGGGTATCTCTCAGCTCCAAGACCCACAACAATTCACTGAATTATGCAGTACCAGCTCATCAGAGGATAAGGCCAAATTAGCGGAGTTCTACCTCCATAATTTGGCCCTGCCTAATGAAATTTCATGGGATCCCAATACGGCCTTAGGAGATATGAAATTAATGGCATTTGCCTCATGGTTGAACCATGAGGACAAAAGAGCAGCAGAAGCCAAAGCGGTCATGAACCGAGAGCTGAATGAGCCATTGCTAATTAGAGCAGAACCAGGGGATCCAGTTGCACTAATCTCGGCACACCAACACTTGTCCACTGACCCTCAAGTTTCATTGAGATATATGGATCAGCAGGCCCAGGCCATAGCGCATTTTGAGGACATGGAGAGACTGTTAGGAGACAACTCTGTCCAAGTTTGCACTCGCCGATGGAATACATTGGCCCACAGTCTGAAAATCAGAGAGTATCATACCCCAACTCGGATGAGGGAAGCTCTAGTACGGGTGGCCCTCTATAAGAAATCCATGCAAAACCTCCAGGCCAGCTGGATTGGCCTCAAGCTAAGCCCACCACTGCTGCTAGGATTGATGGAAGGCAGCACAGAGAAAGATGATAATGAACAGTGGGAAGAGGTGAACAGAAAGGCTGGGTTCCATATCAGCAAGGAGGACACTACTACAGAGGCTTGGGATGTAAGGGTGGCAGTAAAGGCAATGAAGGATGAGGAGCTGGATTAGTTGCTCAAGGATGAGCAAATATTTTAGCTGGGGGGTGATGATGAGCCCCAATTTTGGTAACATTTTGGGCTCATTTGGCCTACTTACCCTTGCTCAACCCTTCATTTTTCATCACTTATGCATCATTTTTTAGTATATTCATGTTATTTGTACGAAGAAGGGCAGTCACTATTCCTAGGTGGCTAACACATGTTTATTTCAGGTCTTTTTGACATTTAATGGAGCAAACCACGCAGATGGAGGCTAGGAGACAGCCAAGATGGGATTGCGGTTTTGTAGGAAGGTTGTCCACAGCCTTGAATGGCCCTCCTCGTGATCTCCACCCCAACTCCGAGTTCCAACCACCACCGAGCTAGAAGGCAGCCAAACGGATTGAAGGGAAACAACAGATTACTCTTAGTTTGGATAGCCAAACCCCACTAATTTAGGAGGCCAGCTTGGCCCTTGTAATGTATAAATGATGAGGCTGTAGCCTTCGATGGGGACTTTTGAAACTTTGTTGTTTATGCTAGACTACGAGCTGATAGCTCTGTTTGCTCCTTGTAAGCCATTTTTGGCATGTTGTTAGACTTATGACTATTCTCTTTTAATAAAAGGCAGGCAGATTTGAGTTCAGTTCTGAGTTCTTAGAGGAGCTATAGCTCTCGGGGTTGGGCCCAACCTGAGAGCAATAGACCTCCTTTCGTTGTATTGTTACTTTCCTTTCAGCATTTTATTTCTTTTTCTTTACATGCATTTGGAAACACAGTTTGCTGAGTTGAATTTCTTGATGTGATTAAGTAGGTTAGTTTTATGGATAAAGTGCTTTCAGTAGTTTAGATTAGAGTAAGGGGATTAGAGTTAATCAGAGCTCCACAAAAGGGTTGATTGCACACTCACTTCCACCTCTGTTTAGAGATTGGGAGTGCAGCCCGTGCCACCCACCAAAAACACAATCTTACATGTTCATACAAGCTTCAATGCAATGTTCTCGGTTGTAGCAGCATCCATGCATTTAGATCTTGTGGAATAACTCTTTGTTTCAGCACCATGCACGATTTCCATTTCAACTACATTGCTGTTCTTTTGTTTCTAATAAAACAGTTAGACTAGGTTGACGAACTTTCGGTTATATGCGAGACAGGGGTGATTTGTTTCATTTACACTGCGCAGAACTACTCTAGCATTTCCTTATCCTTCTAATCCGTGCCTAAGCCATCTACTTATCCCCCAGTTAGATCTTTTGCCTCCCAACTCTTCTATCATCCACGTTGTTTTATCTTTTCAGCCTTCCATTGCCTCTACCCTCCTCTAGACCAACCAGCTTTCCACACCCCCTCTCCATCTTATCTCTCTGTCCATAAGCCATCACAAGCTCCCCTCCTACCTCCCTATCCACCCATTCAGCTTATTCACTCATCCATCACCCAAAACTCCGATTGCAGAACATCCTGTAGAAATTACGGGACTTCCTGTAGAAATCCTGAACTTCCTGTAGAATCCCCTGCAGACATCCTGTAGAAGCTTGAAAACACGGTTTCCAGGCATCTGAACTTTGTGAACTTCTGTGGAATGATGTTAGGGATCCCTTAGGCCCTCTCAGAGTCCTCCTGACCTTTTCCAAGCCTTCCTCCCCTTGATCTACCCCTGCACAGTCAAGACCCAGTAAGAAGCACAGTCATAATAACTCCAACAACTTGAGCAAAAATACAAAAACATGTTCTCTTCAGATGAAAGTAGCTTAGACACATGCATCTCATCTCAATAGAAGTAATGGCATCACTTTTAGAAGTTGCATTCCCACCATTGCATCATAAGGATTAAGTTGGTAGAATTAGGGTTTACTAGGGTTTCCATGTTTTGTTGGCTTTCAGTTCATTCTTGCAAAGTAGGTTAATTTCCTTTGAGATAGCTTCCGTTCATCACTTAAAAAGCTTCTTCTGAGAACATATAGAAGTTGGCTTGAGCCCTTAGCAGACTTGTGCCAGCTGACCAAGTGACAGCTGCGACAAGAGCTAGTACTTGTGCATACAGCACCGTCGCTTCCAAGTTTGTTACGAACTACCGGGTTGATAAAATTAGAGAAGGAAGCTCCAGGAGTTGTAGCATTATTGCTACAATACTGGAGCCCACCACCGACCATGATGAATACCCTTCCCACAAAGACAAAAGGTCCATACTATGCCATACATTCCCATGCGAAGCAATAAAATACCATACATGACCAAAACTAGTTTAGAAACAACAGATTCAACCACATTCCCATCTAACGAACAGACCATACTGAATCTCACAGTCACCCATTCACAGGAGGGAACTAAAATCTTATGAACTACTGTCACATTTTTGGTATGTCTCTGGCAAGGGTTAAAGGGAAGAGACAACACATACCCTAGAACCATTGCCATGAAGCCTATGCTGAGACCCTTCCGCAACCAAGGCCTATCGTCCAAACTTGCCATAGGAAAGGAGCTTGACCAATGATCCTTAGCTCCCAAAACTGCAATACACCACATCTAAATTGCATACAAAGAACCGAATATATCGTCCACCACCTGGCTATTTAATTCTTGGCACGCCTTGCTACCCAACTTGCTCTCTCCCACACCTCCTTGCATCACGTCATATCTGTCATACATGCCGCGTACCTGCCACGACTGCCCTCCAACATTAATAACCATCATATCATTCATGTCTTGGGTCCCAAGTGGGATGATCCTCTTTCACGCACCCCGATGGGGGAATAAAATTAATAATTATAATTACAATTACAATTAACTATTTATTATAATTAATAATTAATTATAATTAGTAATTATTATAATTAATAATTAAGTCAACTTAGATCCATCTTAGCTCCAAATCCAACAAGCACTAAGAAGAATCAAATCTCTGATGCAAAACCATTTTTGAGTGAAAAGGGATTTGATCCCTCTTAGCGCTTGGTATATCCAGAGTTAAGATAGATCTAGGGTAGTTTAAATAAAATGCAATTTCTTCGCAACTAGTTGTAGAATTTTTCTAAATGCCCATTCAGATCAAGCATAACAACACAAATTTTTTAATTATATTGATAGACATATTTTAATTTTAATGTGATGTAATTTTTTGTAATTTAATTATTAATTTTTCATAGTAAGTGGTGAATTAATAACTTCAAAGCACTTCTAGGAAAGACCCGAGATATGAGGATTGTTCTAGACAATACCCAATATCAAATCACAATGACTACCATTATTCACCTCAATATCAATATCAAGATATTCAAATTTTCCTACCCCCTCTAGCTTATGGGAATTACTTGTCAAGATTTTCAACTTGTTCAAATTTTTGCCAAATAGGCTAACATGACTTTAGTGTCTAGAAACTGCATGGAGAAGGAATTAAAAGCACTAGCTACCACTCAAACCATATTATTTTTTAGTGAGCATTTTTTTAAATAAACAATTTATATAAAAAATATTTTAATTTATATTGTAATTTTTTCATTTTTATTAATTTTTAATAAATAATTTTATAAAAAAATTAATTACTTAATTTTAAAATGGTATAAAAATTTCCCATAGGGCGTATAATAGACAGTGATGGGGTAATTGTTAAGTCACTCTGTGATGTGAAGGTCATCGGTTTGAAACTCCATGTAGAAAAGTCCAACCATGTTAAGCGCTAGCGTGGCCCAGACCAGGTATGGTCACTGAGTGATTTTAATGGCTTAGATGTCCTTGGGTCACCGTTTCTCAAGTCACAAACCAAGTCTAAAATAATCTCTAGAAAACTCACACAACTTAACAAGAAAAAATATAAAATTTTATTTTTATTAATTTAATATATAATAAAAACAATATTATGTAACCCATCACTATCTTTATTTCCATTTTCATTTCAATTTAAAAAGAATTATTTCCATTTTCATTTCCATTTAAAAAGAATTAAATGTATATCATATATGGAAAATATTTCAAAAAAAGATGAAAAAAATATTAATACTATTTTTTTAAAAATCTAAATGCGTTTGGATTGAATGTATATCATGTATGGAAAATATTTCCCTAAAAAAATTTAAAATAATATTATTATTTTTTTAAAAATCTAAATGCGTTTGGTTAAATTTAAATGTAAAATAAATTTTATAATATAAATTAGGTAATAAATTAGAGATATATATACTTTTGATTTAATGTATGTGAGAGAAAATGATAATGATTAATATCACCACTCATATATTAAGAATACAACAATAAATTTGATAATCATAGTACAATAAATATATAAACACATTATAAAATTTGAAAAATAAATAATTTTTGTTTTTTGGGATTATGTAATGTGTCATATTTATTTGATAAGGAATATGAAATGTCTCAAAAGAATATAAATAAATGTCACAAGTCTAAGTCTATTTCTTAGAAGATGAACTTAACGTGAGGAAGACATGTATTCATATGTATATTGTTGAAAAATAGAGTGAATGGATACAAATACTATTTTTTAACTATGATAATTACTTGTGAATATATATTACAGTTCTTTTATCTTCATCCAACAATGACACTTAAAAAATTAGCCAATAGCCATGAAAAGATTGTAGACATCACAATGTTGAAAACTTAGGTTGTCTCCAAATTCAGCTCCTTCAATTTTTTTTGCCTCATTCTTAGATTGTTTTCCACATGAAAGAGAGAGATATGTGAGTGATAAGTGAGTTAGAAAATGAAAAGTTCAAGTGTATTTTTATAGTGATTTTAGAGTTCCCAAGAGGCATGTCTCTTTGCAAATTAAATCACATCTTTTGCAAATTAAATTTTGGTGGGTAGTAATCACTAGTAAGTCTGCACATTTAAATTTTTACCCATATTTCTTAAAGTGTTGAAGAACATGTAAATAACGGTAGACTATAATTCTTGGTAATTATTTTTATTTATATCTTGTTCCTATCCCAACTATTATGCAAATATATGCTTAAATTATGGTGGGTAGTAACTGATGGTAAATATGTTATTCGTGAGTATGAGCTATTTTCAAAGATTTTAATTTTAGGTGGTTTTGTTGATTTACTTTCTTTTAATTTTATTTCATGTTTTTATAGAGTATTATAAATACATATAATATTATGAATACCGACTGTAGCTACTTTCTTCACCACTCCTTAGCTAGGGAGGTATTCATAATGTCTAACAAGATGTCAACAATTTGAAGAGCTTTTTTAGGAAATATCAAGACTAGATTACCATCCGATTATCAAATCAATATCAACATTACTAGCATCATCAAACAACTAGTACCTAACAATCATGTTTCTCATATACACAGTCTACTAAAGAGACATCAATCAAACAATCTCCATCTAGAAAGAGATTTGAGCATGATGTTAGGAGGCTAAAACTCAACCTCTAGAACCATTTTCCTAATTCTGGTTAATCTAGTTGATACAACAACAACATCCCTAATTCTCGTCATAGTACATGACACGAAAACATCTATTGATTAGATGATTCTTTCTAATTTTGGTCAATGTACTTGAAACATGGATAACATCCTTAATTCTCGTCACAACATGGGACATAAAAGGAATCTTTGTACATGAAACCATTCTTCCTAATTTTGATCAAATTGACAGAGGGATAATATCCCTAATTCTAGTCAAGTGACATAGGAATAATACAGATGTTGCCTAATCTGTCAAGCCATTCTTCCTAATTTTGGTGAACTTGACACATGGATAATATCCCTAATTTTGGTCAAGTGACATAGGAGGAACATCATCTCTCAAACAATTCTTCCTAATTTAGGTCAACTTGACACATGGGTGATATCCCTAATTTTAGTCAAGTGACACAACAAGAATATCATGATGCAGGAAAAATCATTACTCCCTCTCAGCCAAAGAGGCATGCTCCTCAAGTTCCACCTTATCTATGAAAAACACAAATCTCCCTTTGGAATGAAGCATAGTTAGGGCATTAGTTGTTTGCTCATCAATGGAGATGTATTGAAGCTTTTCTGCTACCTTATACACCATGTCACGAACGTGTTGGTACTTGATACCAATTTGCTTCGACTTTCCATGCAGATTTGACTATCACAAAATATCATGGTTGATTTTAGCACCTACTCAAAGATTTTGGTAAGCAATATCCAAAGCCAAACTATTGCAGAAAAAACTATACAAGTTTCCATGTATTCATCTCCAACAATAGCAATCGCCATGGAATATTGTTTCATGCTCATCCATGAAACCATTTTTGAGCCCAATCAAAAACAATTTCTAGATGTACTCTTTCCATTAACAACACTTTCAACCCAATCAGAGTTAGAGTATCCCAATAGCCTAAGTTCATTGCCCGTCACATACTTCAAACAGTAATTAGACATACCACAAGAGTATCAAGTGATCATACTTTAACTTCATCTTATTTAATATATTCATTGCAAAGAAAATATTCAGATCAAGTTCATTAAAGAACCAATCAGCTGCCTATCATCATCAAAATTTTGCAAAGAATATTTCATCAAGCTTCATCAATTCAAGATCAAATTTAGTGGCCAACTCCCTCTTATTGTAAAACATACTCTATTGTGATCATTTTAAGTTCCCTCGAAAGCTAACATAAGTTTTTCTATCTACCCCTTCTTTGGTGTAACATATCATAGTTGCTCCACATGAGTCCTTAAGGGCCTTCTTAAATTATGAGACTTCTTCAAAGTCTTAACAACTAGAGAAAAAACATGATTTACCTCTTACTCAGAGAATATTATATTCTCTCATCTCTAGTCATAAATAGGCACATTTCAAATTTACTTATATTCCCGCTCCCTCTTAAGCTTAGCTGTTCAAATATCGATTTTGTAATCCTCACTAAGAGGCCATGGAAGAACAAATTTTGACAAGAATGTTAGCTCCCTCTTGATCTTGGCCTTCTTGCATCAACTTCATCCACAATTCCATATATTCCTTGCATGCACTATGTTAGGTTCCTATACCAATAGGAGTCATAATTTCGAATGACTAAGGTTAAGCCTTGTAATATTGTACATACCTTTTCTTTCTGCAAATGTTTTCTATATTATAAAAATAAAAAAAATGTAAAGAGGGTATGTCCTAAAAGAAAGATCAAAGGACAAAAACAATAAGAGAAGGTCAAAAAATCAAAATATATGAACCCCAAAAAACAAAGAGACCATGAAAGTGTGCAAGTCTAAATGCCACTACTATTTACTTTTATGCATAATAATGATTGTGTGTGTCAGACCAGGAGGTAACTCCTCAAAAAAATTCATGATATTCATTCCGGTTGGTCTTTATTATATACATGAGGCAGAGACTGTTCATTTCATCTCCCAGTGACTCTTCATATTTTCTATTATTTTTTTACATCAATTACAATTATTCACCCAATCCTGATGATTAGGTGTCAACATTCCCCCCCTTAATCTGAAGGGATGTTGGTGAGTCCAAGCATCGTTCTGAATCTTTCAAGCTTTTCTCTTCCAAGTGCTTTGGTGAAGATGTTTGTGATTTTCTCATTAGTGGAACAATGGCAGAGATGGATTGTTTTGGCCTCAACATGATGTCGAATCAGATGATATTTAGTATTGATGTGCTTCATTTGATCATGGAACTTTGGGTTCTTGGCCAACTTTATTGTCGAGGTATTGTCAATCATGAGTGGAGTTGATTGTACTTGTTTTACCTGCAAATATTCAAGAATTTTCCTGAGCCACACAATTTCTTTTGTTGCCTCAGTTGCTGCCACATATTCTGCCTCTGTTGTGGAATCTGCTGGAACTGATTGTTTGCGTGATCTTCAGGAGACAGCTCCTGATCCAAGAATCATAGCTTAACCTGAAGTAGATACCCCAATTTCTTTGTCTCCATCGAAGTCTAAATCAGAGTATCCAATCAAGCTGAAGTTGCCCACCTGTGTATACTTGATTCCAAAGTCTTGAGTTCCCTTCAAGTACTTTAGAACTCTTTTTGTAGCAGACCAATGTCCCTCACAAGGATTTTTCATAAACTTGGAGAGGATTCCAACAGCAAGTGAAATGTCTGGTCTGGTAGTAGTTAGGTAGTTGAGACTTCCTACACGCTGTCTATACTTTGTTGCATCCTCAAATTCTTTTCCATCAATGGATGTGAGCTTTAAGTTTTGTTCCATTGGAGTAGTCATAGGATTGCATTCTGTCATGCCAAGCCTGTTCAACAGATCTCCAATGTACTTCTTTTGAGAAAGGAATATGGATTTCGGATGTTGAGTTACTTCAATACCAAGATAGTAGTGAACATAGCCCAAATCAATCATTTCAAAACCTTTCCTCGATTCCTTCTTTATGGATGCAATGTAGCTCTCATTGTTCCCTGTCATCAAAAGATCATCTACATATACAACAATATACACAACTGTTTTGCCAACTTTCTTGACAAACAAAGTTGCATCATCAAGATCATAATGTTTGAAATTGAGTTTCAGAAGATGCTTAGTTAGTTTTTCATACCAGGCTCGCGGTGCTTGTTTGAGGCCATACAAGGATTCCACAAGTTTGCATACTTTATGTTCATGTCCTTTCACAACAAATCCTTCAGGATGGGATATAAAAACATTCTCTTTTAGATCTCCATTCAAGAAAGTAGTTTTTACATCCATTTGATGGACTTTCCAACCGTTCTGAGCTGCTAGGGCAAAGAGTGTCCGGATGGTAGCCCATTTCACTGTGGGGGAAAAAGTCTCCTCATAATCGACCCCTTCCTTCTATACAAAACCTTTTGCCACAAGCCTGGCTTTGTGCTTGTCAAGTGAGCCATTAGCGTTATACTTGTTCTTGTAGACCCACTTGCAGCCAATTGGTTTGGTTCCTAATGGAGGATCAACCAGCTTCCAAGTGCCATTCTTTATCAAGGCATCATACTCCTTTTGCATCGCTTCTTTCCATTCATCATGAGAAGCAACTTCTTTGAAGGAAGTTGGTTCAAAATTTGTAGACAAATTCAATTCACAATCATAAGAAACATCCATATCAATAGGTGAATCAGAGTCATCTACATCACCTCCATTTTGCCAGTTTGAATTTCTAGTTCCTGTCTTTCCAACCTCATCAGGATGACTACTTTCAAGTGTCTTTGTCAGCCACTTTGGGGGACCTTTCTCAGATGGTCCAGGCTGCTCCATTGATTGAGTTGGGATTGAATCAAGATTGAGTCTCCCAATTCTATCAATCACATCACTTAAAGTATCATCCGTTGTTGGAGTTTCATGAATGGGAGAGAGTGCTTCAGAAGAAGATTCCACAGGTTGATCTAGTATAGGAATTCCCCCCTTTCAAGATGTTGAATCTGATTATCAAATTCTTGAAATGATTTTGCATTTGCGAATCTATCCAAGCGATCAAGTTGTCTCTCAACAACATTGTCAGTTTTGGATGATTCAAGAAAGATTACATCTCTAGATACAACAAACTTTTTATTGACTTCATCACAGAGACGGTATGCTTTGGAGGTGTTTGAATACCCGAGGAAGATACACTTAGGACTTCTTGCACCAAGTTTGTTTCTATGTACTTTTGGTATCAAGGCATAACAGGTGGAACCAAAGACCCTGAGATGCTTTACCGAAGGAATTTTCCCATACCATATTTCATAGGGAGTCTTGTTTCTGATAGCATTAGGTGGACATCTATTCTTTATATATACAGCACATAGAACTGCATCATCCCAAAACATCAATTTTACATTTTTGAAAAACTTTATGGAGTGCACCATATTTAAGATTGTCCTATTCATTCTTTCAGCTACACCATTCTGTTGGGGATTATAAGGCACAATTGTTTGATGTTTGATCCCATGTTGGCGAATATAGTTTTCAAATTCATTTGAAGTGTATTATTTTCCATTATCAGTGCAAATAGAGCCAATATGAGATTGTGCATCATTTTCAATCCATGTATGAAAGTTCTTGAATGTTTGAAAAGCATCAGGTTTGTTCTTCAATAAATAAACCCAACACATTCTGGTGTATTCATCAATAAATGTCATCATATATTTATTTCCATTTGCAGAAGGAACATGCATTGGACCACATAAATCTAAATGAATGAGTTCAAGTTTTCTATATGCTCTTGAATGTGAATCATGAAAAGACTGTTTGCTATGATTTCCTAGAATGCAAGCATCACATTGCTTAAGTTTCCTAAGAATTGTAGGCAAACCAGTAACACCATTTTTCTTCAATAAGTGGAGGCTATCATAGTTAAAATGTCCAAATCTAGCATGCCATAATAAACTTGATGGAAGTGTACCTTCTTCATAATGAGAAATGTTGTGCACGAGCAGAGGTACCCTGCAGCTTGAGAAGCCTTTCTTCTTCTATCCCCGTCATGACAAGTGAGTGGTCAGATGATTTTCTCACCTCAAGTTTTCCATCAAATATATGAATGGAGTGACCTTGCTGGCGGATGTGGACCAAGGAAAACAAGTTTCTCTTGAGCTGTGGGAGATATAGAACAAGATGTAGAAGGAAGTTTGAAAGACCAAGCAATTTAAGCCTGATTGTGCCAAGCCCTAATGGCTTGAGTTTTGATTGGTCTACAAAATATACTGCTCCATCAACATTGTCAGTAAATTCTTCAAAAAAATCTTTTCTATGAGTCATGTGGCAAGTTGCTCCTGAATCAAGCAACCAATCATTTTTCCAAGAAGTAAGTGAAGCATTAAATAAGTCTTCATTTACTCCAATATTGCATTGTGCCACAACATAATGAGCGGATTCAGGTGCTTTACCTTTGTCTGTGTCATTAGTTTTACCTTTGGGTTGGTTTCTTTGCAACTCAATTTTGTCCCAAGGTAACTTGCATGTGGAGGCATCATGTGATCCATTTCTTTTACAACGCATGCAGTGCAAATTTGACTTTTCTCCTTGTGTTTGGCCCCCCTGCCTCTGAAATATCTTCCTCTTCCTCTTTGACCACATCTTCCTCTAGAAGAATCTTGGGCAAGATTCTTTTCTTTATGAGCAAGGAACACAACCTCTTCAGAAGATTTAGGGGCTGTCTTCTTTCCAAAAGCTTTCTCTCTTTCAGCAGATTTTTTCACAAGAGAGTCAAAGGTAATATCTTTGAGATTTCCATTTGCTTGCAATGACTCAAGGTAATTGGAGTAAGTAGGATAAAGTGCCTTGAGAAAAGTGATCAGAGGAATATCCAATTCAACCTTAGTGGCTTTGAAATCATGCATTATAGATTTTACTTCAGATGTAAGAGCAAGAGGATCATTATTTTGTAATTCAAGAGTGAAGAGTTTAATCATGAGTTGAACAAATTCAAGTGCAGAGTGTAAGTCATAGAGTTCCTTCAGTTTTTGTAAGGCTTCGAAAGAATTTGAAAAAGGCGAAACATGGTGACTCACCTCTTCACTTACTGATGTTGCAATCAATGCATAGGTTGTTCTAGCTCTTTGTCTCCATCTCCAACACACACTCCTTTCCACAACTCGTTGAAATGAGGGTGTGTTTTATCTTCCGGGAACACTTAGGATACTTCTCCTTGCCAGTGAGAACTACTCGCAAAATAGATATGATTGAATGCATTGTAAAATTTTTGTGATGTAAAAATACTCCTGCTTGCAAAAAAATGCTTTTTTGATGTAAAAAAATTGCACTGTAGTAGCGATATTATGAATTCTTATGAAAATAAAGAAACAAGCTGCACAGATCGGGGTTCTAAGGATTATTTTGGAAAATAACAGGATCGACTAATATCATATTTCATAATGAATAATATCAGACAACCAAGTTCCAATCCATTTGGAGCACAACCAACATTTAGGCAGACCAACACTACAACAAATACTAATCCATTTATCCTCAGGCCTTTTGGGAACATGACATGGATCACAACCTTTAAAAAATTCACACCATATATCAAAATGTAGTCAACACATATCTTCCTTTTCAACCATGGGCAGTGCACATAATTCAATACGACACTTCATATAATTCAAGATCAAAGACAGGAGAATGCCCTATAAAAAATATATGACCCTTCACACTATCAACTTGTTGATTACCCTCTACCATTAACTCAATTCCATTTGGTGCGCAAATTAGCAGTTCAATGTTTAGTGCCACTAGTTTCTTTCGTTCCAGCAAAAGGCACCTTTAATTATTACACACAGGGTGCAGGAACACAGTGTGGAGTGGTTGCGAATGGGAGCGGTAACATTTTTAGTTCTTTTACCGCATATGGGAGCAAGAACTCCACGCTCACCGCATCTCCACCAGACTGCGTACGGGAATGAGGTTAAGGGGAGAGGCCGAGGGGCCGAGGTCGATACCACTACACTAGATGCAATACCACTACGTTTCCGCCGATTCCAGCGATACCACCGAGCATGACTCAATGAGATACCATTGAGCCAGTGGATGGTTGGAGGGCCGACTGTTCAGAGGGAATATAAAACACATATGACAGTGTATGGAAGGTGGGTTCAGGCCTCAGGAGCATGGCAGAGGTGTGAGTTCTACAAAATAGGCAGAACATAGGTAGGAAACTGACACCAGGAGTTACACAAAAGCTAATTTTGGGAGCTGGCTCTAATACCATGTCAGACCAGGAGGTAACTCCTCAAAACAATTCATGATATTCATTCAGGTTGGTCTTTATTATATACATGAGGGAGAGACTGTTCATTTCATCTCCCGGTGACTCTTCATATTTTATATTATTTATTTACATCAATTACAATTGTTCACCAATCCTTATGATTAGGTGTCAATAGTGTGCAACTTGTTATTCATGCCACAATCCATGGTAATCAAACTATTTAATCTTGGTTATTTCATGCTTTGAATTTTATGTTTATAGTTAGAGAATAAAATCTGACCAAACAATTTAATCTTGGCAGATCATTAGATAGGTAGAGAAAATAAAAGGAGCTCATAAGCTTAATCTGAGCCCTTGGATGATATAAGGTTAGAATTAGATAGATTACTTTTCAAAAGAAAAATATATAAATAAGGGTCTGCTAGCCTAAATGCACCCAAAAATATGAAGAAAACATGTTAGAGGTAAGAAATGGGTAAGTAGAAGAAAGGTTGCTGAACTACAAGGTTAATTGGATCAAAGCACATGCATCATGCTTAGACACATCATTCAATATGTATGGTCAACTATGGAAGAAAATGCAAAGGTTTACAATTTCATGTGATTAACTCCCCTTCATTCACTTTTCCCCTATACTTACTAATTTCCTATCCACAAGTATGTTCTAAGTACTTTTAATCCTACAAGTCAAAGAGGCTCAGAGCATTTCTCTGATTTTTGGTGGGATCGGACCCTCAACTTAATGACTTATGGACACAAGTGCTAGAATCCCCTTCATAAAATCATTTCCCCCTTCATACAAACCATTTCCCTTCATCACCGTAAGAAAACCCCTTTTCCTAAGGTTAAACACCATTTACCTAGGAAAAGTGAAAACCCCCCATGTAAATCCCTTTCTGCTAAAAAACCCATAAAAATCCTTTTATCCTAAGTATAAAGCTAAGTGCACAAATGCATACCTTTTACCCTTTTACTTAAGAAAAACCCACTCCACCCATTGCATTTCATATTAATTCCTAACTTTATTATATATTTCTCGATATAACCCTTTTCCCGTATATAAACTAAATCCCTATGTAAATACCCCCAACCCTTAGTTTTAATAGAAACTAATACATTTACCCCTTACCCTGACAAAACAAATAAATCCCCATTAACCCCAAATAAACACAAATCACTCCTAATTAAAGCCTCGGCCCCCCCCCCGCCCCCACCCCCCAAGCCTCCGTAAATTTCACCCGTGCTTCTTCATCGACCCGACCACCGTCTGATCATCCGCGCTCAAATCCAACGACGCACAGCTGTATCGGCCTCACCCAACGCCCGAACTTTATCCAAAGAGTTAAACCCCTTCATTAAGCCCTGCCCGATGGCTTTAAACCTGCGATCAATCCTTAAATAATCTTATACCGCCGAAGATTAAAGCGTTGGGCCCCTCCTAAACCCAAGATTTTATAACCCACGTGTTTCCCCTACCTGATTACCATTAGATCAACTTCCCGCTCATCCAACGGCCCAAAGCCATATTGGTTGAGCCTAATAACCTACCTTTACCCACTTGATAAGGTGGTTTTCCCCAACCCCTCGATGCGTATGTGTCATGCTCTAACGTAGATTAGGTGATCCCTCCTAAAAACCGCCCACGCCACAAAAGCAATGTGATGACCCTTAAAACTACCTCCCCACAAACCCGATAAACTGCCTATTATCCATAAAATATAAAATTTCATGCCATATTTGAAAAAGTTTCTCGTTAAGCTTTAAACCTTGAAAACCCGTGTTTTCGTGCCTTTCGCCTGTTTAACAATATAAACCCATTAAACCCTTCACCGCCACCCTGAACCTCTGTAACACCACTTGACCTCCATTTATGTACAAAACACTACCACGACCCCTTCCCCAGGCATCCCTGTGCAAATAAAGCCATCAAGTTCCTATCAAGCCAATCGAGGTTTTCTTAATAATTGTTGAATTTTACAGGTAGTTAGTCG
Organism: Pinus tabuliformis; assembly: GCA_031772625.1. Lineage (NCBI taxonomy): Eukaryota > Viridiplantae > Streptophyta > Pinopsida > Pinales > Pinaceae > Pinus > Pinus tabuliformis. Next base: position 659,921,831 of record CM062811.1, read on the forward strand.
AAGACCAAAGCTTGGATAAATCGTTCTGATACTAGTCGCAGAACCTGTTTACTCCAAGACTCAACAAGAAAGCTGTTAAAATCCTATATTCAGAAGAAGAATACCATATTACAAGGAACAAAGATGACATCAGTCATACACAAGACCAAGAAAAAGACAACTACACAGAGCCTTGACAGTCAAAATAGAGGAACCAGATCGAAGATGCAGTTGGAAGACAAACAAATGAAACATACAGAGACTTGATCAATATCCACTTCCTGGTACTGATACGCATAAAAAACTAAATAATTTACTTTTGAAACACACAGTAAAAGGTTAAATTGTAGAGTAAAAGGGAAAACACAGTGAAGGATAAAGATAGGTCATCCAAGTGAAAGAGTATCAGAGTCAAAGAGTATTAGAGGAAAGCTTAAAGTAAATAAAGCCTCCAGCGTGATAATTCAAATATCAAAGAGCATAAAAAGCTAAAAACAAACCATAAAAGCCAGCAATACCACAGTAAAAGGGACAACATGAAAGCAGTTCAATAGCTGCCTCTATCTTCCTGCGAGAAGATATTTGTATTTCCTAGATTAAATCTCAAGTCAGTTTGAGATATTTCTAATAAAACCTTAGTATAAATATTTCACAATTTGAAGTATGTTGGGTGGATTCTTAGACATTTCTATAGATTTCTTGATCAAAAGACTGTAAAGCGCTTGGAGCATTGACTGAGCCAACAAGCTGGATTGATGAATAAAGACCATATATTTCAAAGGATTCATGTGTAGATCGAAGTGAAAACAAGTATTTTCTCATGTTTTTGTTATCTTTCTTAAATATTTTCATAATTTTTATCTGAATCTAAATGCCATAACTGGAGGTATTATCTCAGAATTTGTTTAATTACACTCTGTTATAACAGTTAGACAAATACACGTTTTCTACTAATAATATAACTTAAGGAATTCTTAATTGCTCCTTATTTTAGGTTGTTTCTTTATAATCTATAACAAATAATTCTTAATTGCCCTTTGTTTCTGATTACCCTTTGTTCCTCGTTTCAATCCCAGTTTAAGAATTCTTAATTGCTCTCTCACCCTGGTTAAAACCTTTTCACCCCTTTGGCCTAAAGACCTGCACTCTACTCTGCTATATTGCCCTTTGAACATTCCCTTTAGTGATTTGATCTAGTTCTGTTTCCCTTCTTTTGACTCCATATGCCCAATGGTCTAGAGACATCATTCTATCCATCTGTTTCAAGGATTCCACCACCCAATCTTCCATACAAATCAAAAACCCCTTGAACATTCATAACTAGCCTAATATTCAAATAAACAAAACTAAATCATATAGAGAGAGCCCTCTCTGAGGATCAGGAAGGCTAGGTCCTAATCTCCAAAAGTGGTTTGTGGTTACCTCAATGATCTCTTTCTTTAACCTTGGAAAATTACTGGGTGATAACATAGTGGTGACCATACTGGGGAGAACTAACATTTTCTTTAGAAATGTTTTACAGGTTTAGATCTGATCTATGATGGTGGACAGTGATCAGACACACAAAGGTTAAAATCATCCACCTGGCAACTCCAAATCAATTCCACAATCAAGACTCCATTGGAGGAATGAACCTGAAAGAACTATATGAAAAGATTAGGCTTTTAACTTGGATTGTTATCCAAGACATTATGTTCTTTCTCATCAATAAAGTTTTTCAATGTATATTGTATTTTAGAGAAGATTTTAGATTAATTTTTTATTATTTCCCTTTGAAAATTGTAGATATAAAGTCTCCTTACACATTTGAGCAACATTCTTCTAACTCTTATGAAGATCATTTTCCAATTGAGGAGCATCAAACAATCAAGACTAATCATACAATCCCTATACATATTCCTGTACCTTATAAAGTTCCTGATAGATATAAGCCACTCATCTTACCTCCTACAGTCCATGCTTTCCCTAACAATTATTACGAGTATCTCCCTTGGTTTGATGGAGAGAATGATATCGCTGCTCAAAAACATATTCAAGGTTTTGAGAACTATTTAGACTTATTTGAAATTGATGAAGATGATGTTATTATTAGACTTTTTTCTCTTTCTTTGCAAAGTAGAGTAAAGAGTTGGTTCAAGAATTTACCTATTGCAAGCATCTCAAATTTCCAACAGTTTGTCAAATTTTTCCTTGATAGATGGATAATCAAAGTCAATCTTGGTGATCATAGAAGAAGATAATCAGTTAAAAAGACAGCCAAATGAAACAATACAACGATTTTCTAACAGATTTAATCAAGTCTATTATTCAATGCCATCAAATATAATACCTCCCTTGATTCAACTCTTTTGCATTATCCAAGATCATTTGATCCAGAGATAGAATTTCAGCTAAGAGAAAGAAACCCCTCAACACTGGAACAAATGCAGAACATTGCAATAGATGTAGAAGTTAATCTGCAAATTAGAAGGGAAAAGTTGAAAGCAGAAGTAGAGGAAAACAACATTGCAGAGGAAAAACTCGACATTTTGATGAAGAAAATAGAGGAAAGGATGCAGAAGATCACCATGAAAGATAATTTTTTTGCTCAAAATCACCATGACACATTTATTTCACAAAAGGAAGAGGTTGAGAGCCATGAACAAGTTCCTGCTAATTCCAACTACCATAGATCAAAAGATAGATTCATAGAGCAATATGTGGAGGAGAAATCTCCTGATCTAATGTGTATGTTTGATGATATTACTTCTTTTGAGGAGTTGCCTAAATATGATCAATATGATGATAACAATGTTCTCCAAATCCAAACTAACTTTACAAAGAAATCAAAAACTAGTTTGGGAAATAAGGAAATTCAGTTGCAGTAGCTTGAAAACAGTGATCATCTTATCCATGTCAGCTATGAAAGTTAGGAAGAAAGTACATAAAATTTGGAAATAAAAGCTTCTTTGCCTCTTTGTTTTGAATCATTTCAGTTTTTAAAAGAAATGTGGTATAAAATCTCTAAAGAAAAGGATGAGCAGCATGTAGAAACCCATGAATTCCATTCAAACCTATATGCAATAAGTTGCAGCAATCCTTTCAAGTTGTTTATGATCCAATAGCTGATAGGTTGGCTAATGAATGCAATCCAAATTTTTCTCCATTAACTGACTGTGAGAGTCAAAATCAATATGATAAATGTTTCACCAAACAAACATTTCAATCGCTAGAAGTATCATCACAAAGCTTATCTAAAAGTCTGCAGGGTGTTAAAGATAAAAGTGATATTTCAGTTTCATGGCATGGAGGAAATTCAGAACAATCATACAGTTGCTTAAATCAGTGGAACAATAGTGTATATATTTTGGAATATCCTTTTGTACAATTTTTAGATTCTACAAAGGAAATCAAGTATTTCCTCATCTTCTCATTGGTTGACAAGGTTATATTTGGCTTTAGAATCTCAGTTTGAATCACAAACAAGCCTAAGAAGCAAAAACCACCAATGTATATGATGCTTAAATGGTTGCATTGACTATTTCATTTTACCTAACCAACAAGTAGAAAGCTGATTAGAGTAAGTAGGTAGGATTTCAGTTTGAATAATTCAGTTTTTCAACATCATGTTTATGTTAGATCGGATTTCAGTTTGCAGAAAAGGGTGTATTTTCAGTTCAAGAGTTTCAGTCACAAAGATTATACAACAGAGCATATACATGTCTGGAATTGGCCCAATGGATCAGGCTACTAGTCGACGGTGTTCTTGACATCTCACAAGGAGATGTCATCCCCATGTGGAGCCACTGTTAGGTTCCTATACCAATAGGAGTCATAATTTTGAATGACTAAGGTTAATCCTTGTAATATTGTACATACATTTTATTTTTGAAAATGTTTTCCATACTATAAAAATTTAAAAATGTAAAGAGGGTATGTCCTAAAAGAAAGATCAAAGGACAAAAACAATAATAGAAGATCAAAAAATGAAAATATATGAACCCCAAAAAACAAAGAGACCATGAAAGTGTGCAAGTCTAAATGGCACCACTATTTACTTTTATGCATAATAATGATTGTGTGAAACTTGTTATTCATGCCACAATCCATGGTAATCAAACTATTTAATATTGGTTATTTCATGCTTTGAATTTTATGTTTGTAGTTAGAAAATAAAATCTGACCAAACAATTTAATCTTGGCAGATCATTAGATAGGTAGAGAAAATAAAAGGAGCTCATAAGATTAATCTGAGCCCTTGGATGATATAAAGTTAGAATTAGATAGATTACTTTTCAAAAGAAAAATAGATGAATAAGGGTTTGCTAGCCTAAATGCACCCAAAGAAATGAAGAAAATGTGTTAGAGGTAAGAAATGGGTAAGTAGAAGAAAGGTTGCTGAACTACAAGGTTAATTGGATCAAAGCACATGCATCATGCTTAGACACATCATTCAACATGTATGGTAAACTATGGAAGCAAAGGAAAAGGTTTACAAGTTCATGTGATTAACTCCCCTTCATTCACTTTTTCCCTATACTCACTATTTCCTATCCACAAGTATGTTCTAAGTACTTTTAATCCTACAAGTCAAAGAGGCTCGAAGCATTTCTATGAATTTTGGTGGGACCAAACCCTCGGCTTAATGACTTATCGACACAAGTGCTAGAATCCCCTTCATAAAATCATTTCCCCCTTCATACAAACCATTTCCCTTCATCACCCTAAGAAAACCCCTTTTCCTAAGGTTAAACACCATTTACCTAGGAAAAGTGAAAACCCCCCATGTAAATCCCTTTCCACTCAAAAACCCATAAAAAGCCTTTTATCCTAAGTATAAAGCTAAGTGCACAAATGCATACCTTTTACCCTTTTACTTAGGAAAAACCCATTCCGCCCATCGCATTTCATATTAATTCCTAACTTTATTATATATTTCCCGATATAACCCTTTTCCTGTATATAAACTAAATCCCTATGTAAATACCCCCAACTCTTAGTTTTAATAGAAACTAATACCTTGTCTTTGAGATTTCTGTGAGTTTCATTATTATTTAGATTCTCTTCCGGATTAATCTGGAAGAGAATCTAAATAATAATGAAACTCACAGAAATCTCAAAGACAAGATACTCACCCAATACAGAAGGGAGATTATGAAAGAAGTTCGTAGATTTGAATGACACAGATGGCTCTTAATGGAAAATAAGACTGACCTTACATTTATGAAGAGATGCAGAGATTCATCAATTATTCCTACCTTTTAACCTAGAAAAGAATAATTAAATTAATTATATCTGTCGGCTAAGCATCTCTATATATATAATTGAAAATGAGACCAGCCTTTCAATATTCTTTCACATCCTAAAGATGAACGACCATTGCTGGTTCGAAACGTTGATGAAAAAGAAACCTCATGCAATGTATCCGGAAGAGAATCTAAATAATAATGAAACTCGCAGAAATCTCAAAGACAAGATACTCACCCAATACGGAAGGGAGATTATGAAATAAGTTCGCAGACTTGAACGACACAGATGGCTCTTAACAAAAAAGAAGACTGACCTTACATTTCTGAAGATATGCAGAGATTCATCAATTATTCCTACCTTTTAACCTAAAAAAGAATAATTAAATTAATTATATCTGTCGACTAAGCATCTCTATATATATAATTGAAAAATTAGACCAGTCTTTCAATATTCTTTCACATCCTGAAGATGAACCACCGTTGCTAGTTCGAAACGTCGATGAAAAAGAAACCTCATGCGATGTATCTGGAAGAGAATCTAAATAATAATGAAACTCGCAGAAATCTCAAAGACAAGATACTCACCCAATACGGAAGGGAGATTATGAAAGAAGTTTGCAGATTTGAATGACACAGATGGCTCTTAACGAAAAAGAAGACTAACCTTACATTTCTGAAGAGATGTAGAGATTCATCAATTATTCCTAAAAAAAGAATAATTAAATTAATTATATCTGTCGGCTAAGCATCTCTATATATATAATTGAAAAATGAGACCAGTCTTTCAATATTCTTTCACATCCTGAAGATGAACCACCGTTGCTGGTTCGAAATGTCGATGAAAAAGAAACCTCATGCGATGTATCCGGAAGAGAATCTAAATAATAATGAAACTTGCAGAAATCTCAAAGACAAGACACTCACCCAATATGGAAGGGAGATTATGAAAGAAGTTCGCAGATTTGAATGACACATATGGCTCTTAACGAAAAAGAAGACTGACCTTACATTTTTGAAGAGATGCAGAGATTCATCAATTATTCCTACCTTTTAACCTAAAAAAGAATAATTAAATTAATTATATCTGTCGGCTAAGCGTCTCTATATATGAAATTGAAAAATGAGACCAATCTTTCAATATTCTTTCACATCCTGAAGATGAACCACCGTTGCTGGTTCGAAACATCGATGAAAAATAAACCTCATGCAATGTATCTGGAAGAAATCTAAAGAAACTAATACATTTACCCCTTACCCTCACAAAACAAATAAATCCCCATTAACCCCAAATAAACAAAAATCACTCCTAATTAAAGCCTTGCGCCCCCACCCCCCTCCCCCCCCCCACAAGCCTTCGTACATTTCACCCATGCTTCTTCATCGACCTGACCACTGTCCGACCATCCACGCTCAAATCCAATGACGCACAGCCGTATCGGCCTCACCCGACTCCCAACCTTTATCCAAAGAGTTAAACACCTTCATTAAGCCCCGCTCGATGGCTTTAAACCTATGATCAATCCTTAAATAATCTTATACCACCGAAGATTAAAACGTTGGGCCCCTCCTAAACCCAAGCTTTTATAACCTGCGTGTTTCCCCTGCCCGATTACCATTAGATCAACTTCCTGCTCATCCAACGGCCCAAAGCCATATCGGCCAAGCCCGATAACCGACCTTTTCCCTCCCGATAAGGCGGTTTTCCCCGACCCCCTGATGGCTACGTGTCATGCTCTAATGTAGATCGAGTGACCCCTCCTAAAAACCGCCCATGCCACAAAAGCGGTGCGATGACCCTTAAAACCACCTCCCCGCCAACCCGATAAACTGCTTATTATCCATAAAGTATAAAATTTCACGCCATATTTGAAAAAGTTTCCCGTTAAGCTTTAAACCTTGAAAACCCGTGTTTTCGTGCCTTTTGCCCATTTAATAGTATAAACCCATTAAACCCTTCAACGCCACCCTGAACCTCTGTAACACCACTTGACCTCCATTTATGTCCAAAGCACTACCATGACCCCTTCCCCAGGCATCCCTGTGCAAATAAAGCCATCAAGTTCCTATCAAGCCAATCGAGGTTTTCTTAATAATTGTTGAATTTTACAGGTAGTTAGTCGAAGACCAAAGCTTGGATAAATCGTTCTGATACTAGTCGCAGAACCTGTTTACTCCAAGACTCAACAAGAAAGCTGTTAAAATCCTATATTCAGAAGAAGAATACCATATTACAAGGAACAAAGATGACGTCAGTCATACACAAGACCAAGAAAAAGACAACTACACAGAGCCTTGACAGTCAAAATAGAGGAACCAGATCGAAGATGCAGTTGGAAGACAAACAAATGAAACATACAGAGACTTGATCAATATCCACTTCCTGGTACTGATACGCATAAAAAACTAAAGAATTTACTGTTGAAACACACAGTAAAAGGTTAAATTGTAGAGTAAAAGGGAAAACACAGTGAAGGATAAAGACAGGTCATTCGAGTGAAAGAGTATTAGAGTCAAAGAGTATAAGAGGAAAGCCTAAAGTAAATAAAGCCTCCAGCATGATAATTCAAACAACAAAGAGCATAAAAAGCTAAAAACAAACCATAAAAGCCAGCAATACCACAATAAAAGGGGGAGAATGAAAGAAATTCAATAGCTGCCTCTATCTTCCTGCGAGAAGATAGTTGTATTTCCTAGATTAAATCTCAAGCCAGTTTGAGATATTTGTAATAAAACCTTAGTATAAATACTTCACAATTTGAAGTATGTGGGGTGGATTCTTAGACATTTCTATAGATTTATTGATCAAAAGACTGTAAAGCCCTTGGAGCATTTATTGAGCCAACAAGCTGGATTGATGAATAAAGACCATATGTTTCGAAGGATTCATGTGTAGAGAGAAGTGCAGACAAGTATTTTCTCACGTTGTTGTTATCTTTATTAAAGATTTTCATAATGTTTATCTAAATCTGAATGCCATAACTGGAAGTATTATCTCAGAATTTGTTTAATTACACTCTGTTATAACAGTTAGGCAAATACATGTTTTCTACTAATAATCTAAGTTAAGGAATGCTTAATTGTTCCTTAGTTTAGGTTGTTTCTTTATTATATATAGCAAAGGATTATTAATTGCCCTTTGTTTCCGATTACCCTTTGTTCCTCATTTCAATCCCGGTCTAAGAATTCTTAATTTCTCTCTCACCCTGGTTAAAACCTTTTCACCCCTCTGGCCTAAAGACCTGCACTCTACTCTGCTATCTTGCCCTTTGAACATTTCCTTTAGTGAGTTGATCTAGTTCCATTGCCATTCTTTTGAATCCATATGCCCAATGGTCTAGAGACATCATTCTATCCATTTGTTTCAAGGATTCCACCACCCAATCTTCAATACAAATCAAAAACACCTTGAACATTCATAACTAGCCTACTATTCAAACAAACAAAACTAAATCATATAGAGAGAGCCCTCTCTGAGCATCATGAAGGCTAGGTACTGATCTCCAAAAGTGGTTTGTGGTTACCCCAATGATCTCTTTCTTTAACCTTGGGAAATTACTGGGTGATAACACACTAAGATTTATATCTTCAACGAAAATGACCAATTTAAGTTTTCTCCTCTTGCTAGGATTTACAAACCCTAGATTTTCAATTTCCTAATCAAATGTCAAAATCCATGAATCAACACACCGTTCACATATCCAACATTGTCAACAATCAATCAAGGGAGTCCAATGATGATCTGATTTCTCTAAATCAGTGTAGCAGTAGTATTTTTTTCATAAGAGGTTGACCTTCATTTCAATGTACAAAGAATAACTTCATCATTCTTAAACAATAGATGGAAGATATCTTTCTTGGCATCAATATTTTCTTTGCAATAAAATATTCAATGTCTTTAGTCATTTGTGTCCTTGACCTGTAATAGCGCAGGGGTTGGAAATGAATTTATCAAGAAAGCCTTAGAACTTCTAATCTTGAATAGGGGCCCAACCTTTCCTTGTGAACTCAAGATATTTGAGCCAACTAAGTGACCTTAACATAATCATTTTTAGATTTTGTAGGCCTAATTTCTAGGCTTCTTTAATTCAATAATTTTATATTTTGGGCTTAGGTAATGTTATGATAACTTATCCCTCTATTTCTAAATATATCATCATGATTCTTAAGATACATTGCAACATATTTTTCATGGTAATAAAAATTTCTTCAAAGGTATACTTCAAATATACTTTTAGCAACCATTTGCAACATAAGGTTTATGACATAGTAACATTTTTCAAATAAAGCATATGTTCAATACTTTAATCTAAGCAAAGGTCACATAAGTTCTTTATGTGGTTGTGATCTGATCCACAACTTGCATAATAGAGGTGTCATTACTCTAAATCATTATCTTTATGGTTCTTCTTATAGGTCTATATTACCATTACTAATTCAACACTGTGTAGCATAAATTCTTCATTTAGACTTGTACTGGTCATGAGGTTCATAAGGATACTTTATGTTGATATATCAATCCAAACTAATAAATTTTCTTAATGCCTTCCAAAACTTCACAAAGGATGAATTTGCTAGTATATTTAGGGTGACATCATTTTGGATCCTTATGAGATTAAGGGACTTGATTCCATACCTTCAAAGTTCGTTGTTGTATATGGGTTTTTTTATAGTGGAATGATAGAAATACGATCACAAGATTGTGATAGGAACATTTCTTATAGACAAGGCATGCTATGCATGGAAACCTTTATCAATATTGAGTTCATTTCAACTGCATCTAGGCTTTTGATTACAATAAAGTATACCTGCAGCTCCAATACCTTTATAGATAGCTTTAATGATGTTCAATATTCTTCCATGTTGTGATGTCATCATGGTCACTTTTCAGGCAAGATCCTTGCCTTGGATCATAAAGAAATAATTATGCTTAGGACTGAGAACAATATGCTCCAATGGCTCTACCTTCCAATACATTAATCAAATCACAACAATATTATCCATAAAAAAAATAGTATTCTAAGGATATTTTAAAAGGCTTTTGGCCTTTGGATAGACTAAGATTTTCTCTGAGGCTAAGGTTTGATCCAAAAGTTACTCGACATCTATAGTAGGTCTTCAAACTTCAAACTTTTATTATTGTTATAGTGTGCTCACAAACACTTCCAAATTTTCCATAATTCTGAGATCGAAGAAAATATTGCTTGTTGATAGAGATTTCTTCTTCTTAGGGTTTCTCTTTCAAAAGATACTAGGTCAATTGGACTATCATATGCACAATCTACAAATTGATATCTAATGATACATGAAATATCCAGTAGATAAAGGCTTCTAAACTTCTTGATGATAGACCTTTTGGCTTCCTGAAATTGCTTGACACTTTCTGAGGCTTTTGGTCCTTTGAGATAGATCTGAGGTCTTAGAAGAACTTTGATTTCACACCACATAAGCATAGATGTCCATTCTCATTCATAAGGTTTCTATGACTCTAGAAAATATTTATTTATAGGATTGACCTTGATCTATCTTCTTTGATATTGAAGCCAACAATTTAGATTAGGGCTTTCTAAAGAGCTGCTTACTCATACATTTCACAATTCTAGAGTATAGAGAATTCTTTAGTCCATTGATAAATGTCATGACTTCTTGTGAAATTGTGCCCTAGACATATCATATACCAAAAGTAATTGTAAGTTGGCCCCTTATTTTCACCATTCTATTCTTTGAGGCCACAATCTTTGGAACAAAAATAAATTCTTTATGTTGGACCTCCTAATCAAAGATGCATCAATATTTAGCTTTTTTTGCAGATAGAGACTAGTTAATTTATTTACATAGGCCTAGATGTGATCTTCAATTTCCTTGCTTAATTGAAGCTCTAATACCATGTTCAAAAATATAATGAATGTATGCAAGAACTATTTATGAACTATGGTAATTACTTGTGAATATATATTATAGTTCTTGTATCTTCTTCACGTAATAACACTTGAGAAATTAAACCAATAACTATGAAAGAAAAACATAGATCACAATGTTGAAAACTTAGGTTGTCTAAAAAAATCAGCTCATTAGAAACTTTGACCTCTTTCTTAGATTCTTTTCCATGCATGAGAGAGAGAGACATGTGAGTGATTAATGAGTTAGAAAATGGAAAGTTCAAGTGTATTCTTATAGTGATTTTAAAGTTCCCAAGAGGCATGTCTATTTGTAAATTAAATCACATCTCTTTGCAAATTAAATTTTGGTGGATGGTAACCAATAGTAAGTCTCTTCATTTATATTTTTACTCATATTTGTTAAAGTGTTGAACACATAAATAATGATGGGTAGTAACTCATGGTAAGTATATAATCTTGTTCCTATCCCATCTCTTTTGTAAATACTTGTTTAAATTGTGGTGGGTAGTAAGTGATGGTAAATATGTTATTTATGTGAGTATGAGCTATTTTCAAGGATTTTAATTTTAGCTGGTTTTGTTGATTTCCTTTCTTATAATTTAAACTTTATTTTGCTTTTATGTTTCTACATAGTATTAAAAATACATCAAGGATTATGAAGACTGGTCATGACTACTTTATTCAACATATATCATTTTAATAATATGTATTTCACGCTTATCATTAATCAGTCTTCCATTTATATAAATCTAACAGTGGTATTAGAGCCATGGGTGTGTGGCCTTCCTTGACAACAATTTTATTGTTGTCCCCCCTATGTTTGGTGCATATTGTAAATAAAATAGTGCAAAGTCACTTAAGGATTTCTCCAAATGTCCCTATGCAATTGTCTCTTTGTTTATTCATAAGATTTATCTACCACTACAAGCTAATTTGGGTTTGAAATTCCTACATGGCTAGCCTAACTCTTTGCCTCTCTACCTAGAAGGTATGCCATTATAATGTGTCAGCTATAGAGTTGCTTCCATACAATTTTATTCTTCATTTCATATGGTTTGTTTCCTAGATTCTTTTCTTCTCTAAAATGTAAGGGTTCTCAAGATCCCCATTGCTATTCTCTTTGCACTTTGCATTGGTATACCCACATCTCTATACCTAGGGTTCTCTAGCATAGGATCTATCCATTTCTATCCTTTTCATTGAGCTTCAAATAGAACACAAACAACCTTTCTACAAGTTCATATTAAACCAACCTTAGTGTTCACACGTTAATTGAAGCTATTTTGTTGTGGATACCAAATTTTCTTCCAAATATTTCATTTTTCTTTACTCCTCTATGGATCTACTAAAGATCCAATCCCTTTAATTTCAACATCTGCAAGATTAGCATAATTATATGCTTCTATTTTTGCATTGGCTTAACATTGTTGTAGAATGTATCTGCTTTAGATGTTAACTCCTCATCCAAGTAAGTGTTATTCTTTTCAATGAATTTATTCTCCTACGTAACGTGAGTCTATGTTGTGTGTGGAAAAAAATTCTAATAACTCTCTTTGATTCATGTGGCTCATTGACTTAGAATAACTCTCTTGTTGTCACTGTGATGTATGCAAGGGGAGAGGAGCACTTTTGGTGAATGGTAATGGGAACCCAACCTACAATAATATTCATGTCAAATGCCAAAATTGGTTTATGGTCACCAAGGTGAAAAGGATTGTACTAAAGTTGCTCCATAGCCTCTTGTCAACTCTATCACACTAGTACACATGGGTGGAAAATTTAACGTTGTTCACTGCTAGTTTGACTGTACTGCCGTATTTTACTTTCATTTTTTATATTTTTTAAAAAATCCCTGACTTTTGTTGGGTATTTTATGAACACAATTATCATTGAATATTCGACAATACATTAGTCAGATATCCGATGATAATTGTTTTCATCATATATCCAACAACAATTGAATGTTTGTTGGATAGTTGAAGTTTGACTAGGTAAGTTATTGATATGTCAAAATACCACCTTCCTTTTCCATGGGGGTTATCATATTAATTTTTGTAACACTTTTAAAAACTTCCTTCTCTTCTCTACAATATTTCCCTCCCTCCATCCACAATCTTCTCTCATCCTCCTCTATGCAAATCATCTTTCCAATAAAATTCATCATTGATGAACTCCCTTAGGACCATTGGCATTCTCACCTAACTAAGGGTAAGTTGACCTAACCCAACCCTACCAGTTCCTTGTCTCATCTCTATCGGTGGTCTTAGAGGAGGAGGTAACGGAAGGATGGTTACCCTTGTAGCAGTAGGAATGTAAAGTTGGTTGCCTGAAAAATACCCATCTTCATGAGTCTGTGGTATTAGGTAAGGTGTGGATCAATCTAAGTAGGTTTGGATCAAGGAAGGGCAGGGGGGATTTCATGGACCCTGCTATCTTATATGATATAATAAACCGGTTTATGGAGGTTAGAGGTTGAGGCCCAACAAGCGGGTCTAGCTCTCTAAGGTAGAGATTCGACATCTTTGTCTTACATCCAAAGATATTTTTATTGGTCATCCCAGCTTGTTGAAGCTCAAGCAACAATTAAGATTTGTGGTAAGAAATATTTTACTCTGTCTTTTTACCATTTATTGTGAAGAATCACCGAGTTTGTTTCCTCAATTTGTTAATTCCTCGTATTAACGATGCATAGGGTATGCATTTTTTTATTTATTTTGGGGGTTAAAATTCTATTTCAAATTCAGTCCAGTTTCGACAATTTCACATAGTCTTTTGGGGTTTTTAGTTTTTCTAGGGAAAACCCAACTTATTTGATCGTGGAGTTTGCAAAAGAATATGATTTTTCCTTCTTTTTTTTTTCCATCTTTTTGAGCTACAAAATTGATGGATAATTTTCCCATTGAAAATGTTTAGTAGACACTTTTTTTGGGTTTAATTAGAAATTTTTGGGGATGCGACTAAAAATTCCAACTATTTCTAAGTGATTAATTTCCCTTCTAGATTATTTAGAAAAACATGGGGAATTTTCATGTTTCTTTTTTCCCAATGAAGCTGCAATTTCCTCTAATTTGCGATATTCTTTTACATATTTATTTATTAAATTTAAGCTTTTTTGGACTATTAATATAAACATTTTGTACATATTTTGATGAAAGGGGCGTCTGAGGGAGATTCCACAAGTATGGAAAAACACTAAACAAAAGGCAAAATTATAAAAATGGGCTGACTTAAGCCAAAACACTTGCAACAAACACATACCAACTGAAGAGTCCAAAAAGAAATATTGTCTAATAGTCCAAAGAGTTATAACAGTAATAAACATATGACCACAACCTGAGCATAGATAAATTAAGAAATGATCATTTTATTATTAATCAGGGTTTAATATATTTTAACCTTTCGGATAAATTCATGTATACTTGTTCCATTTGAAAAATGAAAAAAATTGGATTTTGTCTCGATGAGAAACCCTTTTATTGTTTAATTTGTAATAACCATCACAAATTTCTTTCATAAACACACACAATCACACAAATACACACATATGCATATGTGTGTATTTTTTCATACACCCACATTCACATAGATCCTCAAACCATAGTAGCAATGTTTGAGTACAATTTGATATGGAAAAGTGCGTAACAAAAAAATTCAGTATAGCTTCAATATGGAAGTATACATATCATAGATATAAGAATGATCTTGTTCCAACTTTTAGAATAGTTGTAGCGATAGAAAAATTTAGTAAATCACAAAAAAAATTCAGTGCCCTAAATTTTGGTGATTTATTTTATATTTATGAGTGCCTTTAAGAATTTCCAAAATATATTTTTGGATTTTTTGGACTATATTTTGGGTTTATGGGCGGATTCCTATCCACTACATGAGGTATAAAGTTGATTATATCATATTCATTCTATATTGATAATTCACCAAATTTTGTATTTCTTCTGAATTTATGTATAGAAAATGCCAATATAGATAAATCTTGCTACTATGCCCTACACACATATTGTATATATGCATAAAATAAAGGTTGTGAATATTGTTTTCGAGAATAAAATAGTGAGGGTTATGTCAAAAGGTTTACTGAACTTCAACCTTGATGTTTGATATTTGGTAGACCTAAAAAACCTCATCAAAGCTCATATCCATTCACCAAGTCCAAAACTCAAAACTCAGAACCTTATGTCACAACTTAAAGCTTGCAATCCATCCTTGCAGTTTCTAAGTCCATACTAGAATTTTTTATGTTTATTGATGTTGATTTCTTACTATATGTATATAAACTTAATGACGGACCTCATAAAAAAATTCGAACTCAAATTCAATCTAATTATTGTCCAACTCGAACTCAAACCATGTGACTTAGGTTCAAGGTACAAAAAGGAAATTATTGGAAATGTTGACAAATGTAATCTTGGATATAAAAACTTAGCCATACGTGACCTAAAAAAACCATGGAAAATGTGGGAAAATGGATGAAATTGGAGATATAGGATTTTACTACTCAATTTGGAGATTTATGATTATTTTTCTCAGTAAATAAGGAAATATTTGTTATGCTCCTATGAAAAACCCAACTATCTTGATTACAAGGTAAAATCCAAGATCCATATACATTTAGTGATTATTTTTCCAAATCTATGCTTAATTCAACTTATTTAATCAGAATGGGAAATCCATTTTTGGTATTTATTAGAAATTATATTTTGCTAGTCATGTTTATGGATATAAAAGAAGTGCTAAAACATGAAATTGTATTTATTTAAAACTTGTTATATATATTTAAAACCTAGAAAATTGTATTTCACATATTTAATGTATTCTAGTATTTGAGAATAATATTGGAATAAATTATGATATCTTGTTTCAAAATCTCTTTTGTTTGTATATGTTAGATAGATAGATACATGCCTAATGAGCTGAATTAGGCATAGATTTTTCTAGATAATCTCTCTCTTTATATATATATATATATATAACCGTTTATTTTATTTTATTTTACATATTCAACATATTTGAATATTTGAGAATAAGTATGATACCTTTGGTTTTAAACTTCTTACCTTTTTCTTTTCTATATGTTAGATAGCTACATACATATCGTGGTGTGCTAGATTAGTTGAGTGATTTTAGTATAGGTTAGTGGGCTACCTTGAGTGGTTGAGTGAATTGAGATTCATGTAGGAGGTCTTCATATTGATCCCTGAGCTTGGCTACCTCTATTACATGCCATTCAATTCCTATACATAGTTAGACACCATAATCAATATTGATGGGTTTACATTGGATACCATGCACAAAATGTGGGGAATTGTCTAAGGTTTTCCCTCAAGATTTTTCTTAGGAAAAAAGGATAAATAGATACTTGCATTGTTGAAAAAATTTCCAAGTCTTTTGAGTTCTCCAAAACCACACTCTACTTAACCCTCTTGCAAACTTAGGTTCAAGTCCCCATACAGAATCAGACATATATGTGATTAACTAATGTGTTATGCATTTCTTAATGAGTGCATTATTCACTAGTTGATGAGTGCAACTTGTAGGAAGTTGGAAAAACTTGTTGTCATCAAATATGAATGCCAGAAAGGAAAAGAAAAACCTTATTTTGATTGGTTTTTGCTACCTACTAGTTTGCCAAATCTGAATTAAATCCCTACACACAGGGCCACCAAGGTGTTCACATTCTCAATGTTGGATGCATGCATATACTATGTGCATACATATGAGATCAAATAACTTTATTAATGTCCACAAGTGAGCAAACAACTAGGTTAATGGTGTTAGAAAAATATAACAATCTACATACATAAGGGGGTGCCAAGGATACTTTTGAAAAGCTTTGGAAAAAAGAGATACAAATGAAAATTAAAGGAAAGTGAGAAGAGAAGGGTGAACAAAGAAGGTAAACCCTAGCAAGTCCTCAATGGTAGAGATAAAGGTAGATGTGGAAAAGGAAACAAAGCCATATCCTTATAGAGGTATAAGGGAGTGTCAAGGATACTTTTGAATGTTTTGATAAAAATGAGATATAAGTAAAAATGAAAGGAAAATGTGAAAAGGGCCAACCAAGAGCGTAAACCCTAGCAAGTCTTAGTCAACACTAGATATAAAGGTAGATGTGGAAGAGGCAACAGACCCGTATCTTTTTGGTGAGCAAACTATTTCAATCCTCTTTGAAAATTCAAGTTAGATATTCAAAAGTGAATATTTTGCAAAATTTATGCATAATTCGGTTGATTTGAAACATAAGTAATCCATTTAATTTTTTATGTTTTATAATTTTTCCCATTATGTTTAAAATCTAGAATTTTCTGTTTTACATATCCAATATATTTCAATATTTGAGAATCAAATTACTAGCTTTAATTTCAAAACATTTTTTTCCCCATATTTTAAACACTGCTATTTTTTGATAATGTCTATTTCAATTGTAAGATATTTTTTTTATGATTATGAATGCCTTTTTAATTTCACTTGTGATACCAACAATTTCTATTTTTGAAATTTAAAGAAAAAAATTGATTTCTTGATTTTATTTTTGGTGAAAGCTATGTTTATCTGTTGTTATAGGTGATCATTTAATCTTAAACTGATTTATAAATTATAGATAAGAAGAAAGTTCAAACCAATATTTGATACCCTACACCTCATTGATTTTAATCTGTCCTTGAAATAGATTTACAATTGACAAATTTTACATATATTCTATTAACCAGATTTTGCATATTGTGTCCTCCATTTATATAAAAAATGATCAAATATGTACTTATTTTTCTTAAAAAAAACGATAGAATCACAAAAATTAAACATACGAAAAAAATGAAATAAGTCACAAAACATTATTTAAAAAAATATAAAATTACAAGAAATAAAACCTAACCAAACAAATTAGAATAAATCACCAAAGAATCATACTTAAAGATGTGTTCAAACTTCCTACCTCCTAATTAAACTTTCATGCAAATTCAATGATCTCTGAGGTTAAACAATAATCTCTGAGATAACACCAAGAAAGTCCTTGCAAAGCTCCATATAAATGCAGTGTTTTAATAAATGCACCCACTCCCATCATTTTGGCAACTAATCAAATATGCACAGTTTTCCAGATAGCGTATATGTTTTATTAGCTATTTGCTCTTATAATTTAAGTGATTCCAATGATGTATGCTTCCTTTTTCTCCTTTGAATATGTAATCAAAGTTAAATTTATACACATACAAGTGTAGACAAATACACATATTATGCATATTTCATATAACCGTGGTGGTAGCAAGAATAAGTGTAGATTAAATTTCCGAATGATTTTTTTTTTGTCTTCTCCATCTTCATTTGATTAACATATACAAACCAAACCAGCATTGAAACTTTGAAATAATCTCATTAGCTAATAATGGCAGTGATGCCATCTAAGAAGTATTTTCAAAGCAGAGATTCCCGTAGTAGAGAACGATATCTTGACCAATTTCAGTTAATTAAAATTCAATTAAACCTGTTTAATATTCCCAAATTCCTTTGTCAAATAAATTCACCTATTTATTCTAACACACTGGAAAAAGGGTGGCAGTAAAGTAAACATGCATTAACCAATTAAAACTAAAAGCAAGACCAATTTGAAACATATCTTCTAAGAATACCCCAAAGTCAATCTTCGGTTTTCTTACCTGGTGCATATATTTGGTGACTCTTACAAACAATTGGACGTCTCTTTGGCTTCTTCCTTTACTTGGGTAATCAGGGAACATGACAATTATTTGTCTGTGCTTGTGATGTACTGAAATTTTGTGCAAGTCACGGATTATTTTTTTTCAAATTACTTCGAGAAACACATCCAAAAATCTACATAGAGCAAAATCCTTTAGACTAGGTATTGGGTATGAGAGGTAACTATTCCACCAAAATTTTTCTGGGACTTGCACCTCGCTTTATGTATATTATTGTGGGACAAAAGGAAATTTTGTCAAGAACTTGCTACTCTATTGACCTTATGTGAACCAATACCGTTGTCAAATTTTGTAAATTTATTAAGTGGTATATGTATTCCACCAAAATTTTTCTAGGACTTGCACATGGCTTCATCTATATTATGGTGAGACAAACTATATAGAAAATAAATTTTGTCAAGAACTTGCTGCTCTATCAACCTTATGTGAACCAAGATCATTGTCAAATTTTGTAAATTTATTAAGTGGTATATGTATTACTTCTATTTTTTAGTTTCATCTTAATACCAAACATTTTCTAGATTTTTTGAACAAATAATTTTTCTAAATTTTGATTTTGTTGTTTTGAAAAACCTCATAATATTACTACCATGGAGAATAATCATAGCATGGGTGCACTCTAAACTTGGATAACTTTAAGGTTTCTCATTTTGTCCAAATTATTTGGACAAAGCCATTTGGGTTAGGGGTTCCTTTAATAGTTAGATGTGTAGAGACTCCTCATGTGAAATCACTGAAATGAAAATTTCACATGAAATGAAAAATGTGACAGTTTAGTGATATTTTATGTACATGCAATATATTATATAATGGTAAACAAGACAAGGATTGTGGTTGAAGTTGCAATGTCATGATTTCTACATAAGCTTTTTTCTTGTATTGATAGTGGTAAAAGCTTCTTTCTTGTATTGATAGTGGTAAGATTGTCAATTTTTTGTATTTATCTGTCCTATTATTAGGGAAACAAAATTTTACTATGTTTATAAATAACCACTTCATTCGTGATAACAGTACTAAGAAGCATCACTTTTTTTTCCATGATAAAGGGTTACAAATGCATGGTCACATTAATGGTTGTTTCTATGCATGATTAGAGTAAGTGTGGTTGTTATGATGCCCACATTTACGTCTTTCTAACTTATGAGATACCTTGTAACTCCACCTATATTCAATGTTTATTAATTTGCATTCAACATTGTCACTAATTAAGGATTGCAACTTTGATTTTTCTAATGTGCAAGTAAGATCACTTGTTATAAATGGATCTTACACATTAGAGCATAGTCACCAAATTCAATTCGATATGGAAAAAAACCGATTGTATAAAATTCAATACCAAAAAAATTCAAGAATTTACATCTTATATAGATTAATATATTGTTATTATTTTTTTTCAAAAGTTTATAAAATTAAAAAAAATCTTTCCTATAATGATACCCTTATTTCCTTATTTCAAGCCTTAATATTTTTTGTCTATTTTTTTTTTATCTATTTAAGATAAACATCTAAATAAAATATAATAATATAAATAACAAAAACTCAAAGTTGATGTCCAATGTAAAGAATGAAATATTGGATATTTAAATAATCTCCACAAACCAAAAAAATTATATCTCAATTACTAATTCCCTTTAGAATCTAAATTTATTCAATAATCACTGTGTAGATTAATCTTTGTGGTAAATCATAGAAAATAAATGCTTTAATTGAATTCCAAATCAACTATTAGTAAAACCAATTTAGATAATGACCACTATTGAAAACTATATTTTAAAGTTTTTAAAATATAGAACTTACCCTTTCTTGTACTTTTTTAATACAAAAGCCACATTTTTAATAAAAAATTTACTATTTTATAATTAAAATTTTTAGATATAAAATTTCCATAACATTTTTTAATATATAAATTACTATTTTTTTCATACTTTTAAGCCATTCAGAAACTAGTGAATGCTCCCGTGGATGGATGTTTATCTATATATATAGAAATGCTCATGTGGGATGGATGTTTCTATATATGTATAAATGCTCTAGTAGGATGGATGTTTCTATATATGTATTACGTTGGCTGCTTGATTATTGACGAGGAAATTTAAACATTGCTCGGAAGCATCGTACCCTCTATTGAGCCGTTAATCGCAACTAGAAGTAGAGATGTGTAAACTTAATTGATTTCATGAACCAAAAATTTCGTACCATATCGAAATTAACTTATTAAATGGCGAACCAAATCGTATTAGTGAATTTCCGAACTTTTTCGACCAATACGACCGAACTTGGTACCTATGCATTAGAGTAGGGGCTCTTACACATTAGAGTAGGGGCTTTTGTGAAGTGCCCTATTACAGGTAATCTGGAAGAAAATTTTTGGGCCAAGAATAATGCAACATACTGCCTTGGTTTTCCCTTGAGTTGGAATCTATACCTTCTCATGATAGTTCATTTTCAACATACATATTTTCGAGGTCATATGATGTGCATCTACAAACTATTTTTGCTAACAATTTTATTCTTCAATATTTGTCTTTAGTTCTAGCTTAAATCTCTAGTATTTTGATGGTGTTAGTATTGTTCATCTCTTGGTTGTTGGTTCTCCTAAATTTATTGAAGAATTTGTTCTTTTTATGGCCTTGTTCATTTCATATTTTGTTGTAGCTATTACCTTGTTAGTTTTAGATTTTGGATTGATTTAGTTTTTAAGACCAATTTCATATTTCAATGTAATAACAAAATTATGGGTTGGTTCATAGGAGTGGTATCAGACTCCCAACTAATAGCAAATTCTTATAAGCTTTTCCAGATCTATGAGCCCTTTGTGTATGATCCATGGATCCAATGAGGATCCTCCAAGATTCATCATGGAAGTATATCACCTAGAGAAGGAAATAGATCACGATCCTATGAAATGAATCTTGAAATTTTGAAAATCATGATTTCAACGTAATAATTTTTTTTTGTATTGGGTCATAATAGTGGTATCATAGCCCCAATTGATATAAGATTCTTATCAGATTTTCAGTTATAGATCAGATTATCTAATTCAAGTGAATATTGATGGCCACCTTTCTATTCCACTTGGACCCCCAACATTATTTCCCTTCAATTTCCTAATTTCTAGAACAATTACTATTGAATTTTTTTGGGTCCTAAACTTTTGAAGCCATTTTTAGGACCTAAACAACGTCTTTTGGAAAACAAGAAAATCCATAACCTATAGTAGGGTTTGTAGTCGAAGTTTTAGTCCTCGGATAGATATTTCTATCAAGGTATCGTACACGTCAAATGAATATTGTATGCCAAAGTTACGACCCTAAGAAGTTGATGTACTGACTAACCTCAACGAGGCCCACATACTTTTGGCACTTCTTCTCCTAGGGTTAGGTTTTTGGATGTTTAGGGTTTTCCATTGTTCCTCAATAATAAAAAGGTCTCTGAGCCTCATTGTAACATATTTCAAAAGAAATGTAGCCATCACATCGCTTCTCAGAGATAAGTACCATCACTCGAACTAGTTTATTTCCATTATATATGTAAATAATTTTTAGTATTTGTTATTAATGAATTGAAGTTTAGTTTTTGTTGTATCTCTGTGCTTTTGCTTTAAATCAGTATTTCATTTCATTCCTTCATAGATCTTGATCAGTGGTATCAGAGCGGCCTGCTCTTTCTGTATTTTTATGTGCATGTCCCCAACAAGGTCGAGGTATAAGGAGTTAGGACTTGAACTGGTTGAACCCTTGCAAGACTAGCCTCGCTAACATTGATGACCTCCTATGGCAAAAGAAAATAAATACAAGTGAGCAAGAGATTCTTTCAAATTATTGCTCGAAGAATCCCTCGAGCAATAGAGGAACGAGATGATGGACAACTTTTCCTAGATCCTTCTGTGGGCAAAGCATCTTCATTTGGCAGCCACCTAGGAAGTGCTTCCCCCTTCAAGGTAAAAGTTAACTTTGACATTTCGATATTTGAATGCCAAATAGATGAAAATGTCATAGATAAGTGGTTAAATATGATAAAAGGGTACTTTTTAGTCCATAATTTTTTCAATAGGGAAATGATTACTTTTTCACTCCTTAAGACCACCCCCCACATCAAGGTTTGGTGGGAAACCTACTGTGAGAAAAGGGATGAGAAAGAACCCTCACTATTTTCAGCCACACCCACTTGGGATTCCTTCTGAGACACCGTCAAGGAACAATATTATCTTTTCAGAAGATATGAAGATAATTACATAAAATGGACCACATTACAATAGGGAAGGGACCAAGAAGTGTCGAAGTTCAGAAATATTTTTCATACCCTTCGCATGAAGCTGGGTATCAAGGATTTTGAGTGACATCTGGTACTCAAGTACCGCGACTATTTACACAAATATATCCAAGATGAGATGGAAAACTTGGATGTCTCCTCACTAGGTGCCACATACCAATATGTTGTCAAGACCGAGAAAAATTTTAAACAAAAGAAGCATGAATTTGGCTCTGTGAATCCAAAGGAGGGGAAATCCCCCTCCAAACTGTAGAAAAAAGACAAAGCCAATGTGGGGTCACTCAAGACAATCCATCAAAGACACTTTCAAAGAATAACACCACAAATATGAACAAGGACACAATAAAGTGGTGTGAATTCCACAAGAGCCACACCCAAAACACAAATTAGTGTTGTGCCAAGTAGTCACAGGTGGCCGAGTTAAAAGCCTTAGAGTTAGATGCATGTTCGGACTCTGAGTTAGAACCAGACAAGGGGAATGACAAGGGGAAGAATATTATCAATGTAGAACCCACCACCATTGTTGCCACCACCAAAGTCCAAAAGATTGAGCCCGAAGATCCAGAGGAAGGGGAGCATCTCTTCCACTCACAGATCTGGGTGAAGGGGTCTCCATTGCAGTTCATTGTCGACAACGAGAGCCAAAAGAACCTCATCTCAGTACAAATCATTAAGCAGTTGGGTCTTCCGATCACACCACACTTTCATCCATATACCATCAGGTGGCTCCTGTAAGGGCGAGATCTCCACGTCAGCCAGTGGTGTTGCCTTCCCTACAACATCAAACCCTTCACGAATGAGGTACTCTGCGACATTGCTCCTCTTGAAGCCTGTTATGTGTTATTAGGCCAACCATACATTTGGAAACATCATATTTTGTATGAGCCCAGGCCTCACACTATTATTATTACTTTGGACAATAAGTTGTACAGGATATCAGAAGTAGCCCCACCTACCACCATCTCTTTGATCTCTACTAAGAAATGCAACAAGATCATGTCCCATATCGAGAAATTTGTTTTCTTTCTAATTTTATCTAAAAGTAAGGGTAAGATCGTGGCTACATCCACGGTCCCCATGAAGGGTTCCTTGACACAACATAAGTAGGTGGATAAGGTAGTGGAAGAATACAAGGTATCTTCTCCTCACTCACAGGGGTACCTTTGCACTGTTAGGTCAAGCATTAGATCATTTGACTCTTGAAGAACCCCTACCCAATGGGCCAATATACTACTGCTCAATTCATGAGAACAAAGAAATAAAGTGGTAGATACAGGAGTTGCTGCAAAAAGGGCACATCCGACCAAGTTCCTTACCTTGTGGGAGCTTGATTGTACTTGTGTACAAGAAAGATGAGACTTGGAGAATTTGCATTGATTATCAAGCACTACTTAAAATCACTGTTAGGAATAGATATCCAATCCATAGATTGATGACCTTCTTGGCCAGCTCAAGGGGGGGGGGGGAATAATTCAACAAGATCGATTTGAAGTCTGGTTATTCACTAGGCTCCAATAAAACCCACAATTGTTTGGAAGACCACCTTTAAATCCAAAGAAGGCCTTTTTGAGTGGTTGGTCATGCCTTTCGAGTTGAAAAGTTCCCCTGCAACTTTTATGAGGTTGATGGATGATATCTTGCAGTTGTTCACCAACTCATTCATGGTTGTGTGTTTGGATGACATTCTCATGTTCAACAAGAATTGGGAAGAGCACTTGCAACACATTCGGTAGGTCCTTCAAATCCTATAGCAACAAAAACTGTGTGCCAACTTGGAGAAATGCACCTTTGGCATGAGCCAAGTTTTATACCTAGGTTATATCATTGATGAGAAAGGTGAACATGTGGATCCAACTAAGATATAAGTAATTTGGGATTGGCCAGCCTTGACCACTCTGACAGAGCTTCACAACTTTTAGGCCTTACCAATTTTTCTTAGAGGTTCATGTTGGGATTCTCTCATATCACTTTGGAATTGAGTCAAGTTACCAAGGGTAGAGTGAAAGCAACATTTTTTTGGTCTGAGCTCCAACATAAGGCATTCTTTGATTTGAAGCACCACCTCTTCTCTGTACTAGTACTCACATTTCTCGACCTACAATTACCATTTAAAATTAAGACAGACACCTCCGACTATGCAATTTGTGCAATTCTCATCCAGTAAGGGCATATAGTGGCCTATCATAGTCAGTCACTTTCCGATAAAATTCAGAAATACCCCACCTATGATAAAGAGATGTATTCCATCATGCAGGGTTGCTAGTAGTGTAAACATTTCATTTTGGGGAAGGAGATGATCATCCACATAGATCACTAGCCTCTTCAGTTTATATAGACACAAGGGAAGTTGCAGAATGATCAACATTAGAAGTGGTCAACATATCTACAACAATTCCATTTGTACATAAAATACAAGAACTGCAACACCAATCATGTTACTGATTGCCTTAGTTTTCCCCTGGTTGCAACAATGACCATTGTTCTCAACTCTTGTGGCCAAAATACCTCTGGATGGCCACAACTATACTAAAATGATCCAAAGTTCACCACCACATACCAAATACTAGTGGATGGAAAGAAGGTACCAAACTACCACCTATAGGATGAATTATTGTGCTACCTAGGGCACCCTTGTGTTCCTTCAGGTGAGTGTGCCAAGTTGATTTGGGAAGCGAACTATAGTTCGATCACATGACACTTTGGTTTGGAGAAAATTGTGGAAGTACTATAGAAGTATTTCTATTGGAAAAAACTTTGACAAGATGTTGGAAAATATATCAGATATTGCACTGCCTATGTCATCGCCAAGCCAACTATTAAGAAGCAAGGCCTATACATTCCTTTTCCTACTCCAAGCCAGCCATGGGAATCCATCTCCATGGACTATATGTATAGCCTTCCTTCTAGCAAGCATGGTAATGTCTATGTATTTGTGGTCACTGATAGAAATTATAAGATGACAATACTGATGGCCTACAAAAAGAACATTACAACATAAGACACTGCCAAACTCTTCTTCAAATGAGTTTGGGTACATTTTGGAATTCCAAAGACCACTGTATCAGATTGGGATAGTAGGTTATTCAGTGCATTCTAATTGAGACTCTAGTCGTTTTTGGACACTAAGCTCACCAAATCGACTACATTCCATCCCCAGACTGATGGTCAGATGAAGGTCGTTAACAGAATCATAGTGCACATACTTTGCATGTGCAACTCTAAGCACCCACAAACATCGGATGAGAGTATTATCTATGTGTAGCACAACCATAATATATCTCTCCATAGCTTGATTGGCTACAACCCCTTCAAAGTGGGCATGGGATTTCAACCACTATGGCCAATTGATGTTGCCATGCCTCTTACAACTACATCGACAAAGTTTTCACATGTACAGTCCGAGGCTGATAAGGTCGCCAAGTTTATTGAACACACCCAACACATATTCCATCAATTTGATGATATCTTGGAGAAGATGATGCCAAGTATAAACAACGCCAGGATCAACATCGGGTGCCACACAAGTTTAAGGTGGGCGACAAGGTATGGTTGCATTTACTGAAGGAAATCCTTGCTAGAGCCCATCAAAATATTAAACCACTTCGATATAGGCCTTACACTATCACCAAGGCCATGAGTGAAAATTATTTTTAGCTAAGAATTCCTCCATTCCTTGGCCTGCACCTAGTATTCAATGTGGACTAGCTCTGACCATAATTGACCATTGTTGGATACATAAGACATCACTGAGTAGATGACACCAACAAAGATCAATCCACAGTGCATCAAATAAGAAACAATTGATTAGGACATGTACACACAGGTTAAAATCACTTGCACACAAATAATTCAACTGTATCGAGTTGTCAAAGCCGACCAGCTCCTGCAACAAGGAAAGTGGCTCACTAGGGACCAAGTTATGTAGAAATTTCCTCATCTCATGGAGGCACTCAACTCAATGGGAACCATTGCTTCCTAACGGGGGAGGACTGATCCATGTAGATATTGGTGGCCACCTTCCTATTCCATTAGGACCCCCAACTTTATTTCGTTTCAATTTCATAATTTCTAGCACAGTTACTAGTTTTGGTAGTTTTTCAGGTCATGAACTTCCATAGCTGTTTTGAGGCCCTAAACAATGTTTTTTTGGAAAGTGATAAAAATTACTACTTATGTAATGGTTTTCAATCAAAATTTTTATTCCTCAGATATATCTTTATAACAAGGTATTGTACATGTCAAACAAAGATCGTATGCCAAAGTTATGGCGCTCGGAAGTTGATGTACTAACTAACCCCAATGGGGCCCATAGTGTCACACGGAATGAGTCGATCTTGCGGACAAGATTGACCTTCCTAGAATCTAACGATATCTAGTGACAAGCAAGCCAATAAAAAACTATCTTTCTCTAAATATGCAATTATAAACAAAGGCAAACAAGTGTTTTAGGCCTTCCTTGGGTCCAATGCAAGTTTATGAAAGCCTCGCTCCTTTGATCCAAATGAGCTCCCTTGTAGCGAATCTGCAAACACAAACAAGCAAACAAATTAAATAGCACCTGAAATGCCAATATCATAAAGCATATCTATCATGATGATCAAGGAATTCATGAAACAAATGACATAAGACAATTTGTTGAGAAAAATGAATCTGATTGTATTAATTCAAATGAAGAAGAACTTTACAACCTGTCCCTTGATGTTGTACAAGCTCTTCCCAGGGTCCAACAAGAAGTCTCCTCTACTTTGACAAGTTTCACTCTCTTCCCAACGAAGCCAAAAAGGTATGTGATCTCTCCTCTCAAGCTTAACTAGGAAGTCTCAATTCCACCAGCATTTACCCTAAAAAATGTTCAGCTTCTAACCTCCCTAGCAACCAGCCCAATGCCTTAATTTATAGTGCAATTAGGGAAGTTACTAGGTCCTCCTTCAAAGGGATAGCTCCTCTCATCAAGGGGTTAGCTCCTTCTCTTTTGGGATGCATGAACCACCTAGGAGCACTCAATCCATGTCAAAATTCCTTCTAGAATCATCTAGAATTAACCCAAAGTGAGTTTTTTAGAATAAACTTGCGCCTTTTTGACTTTCACAGGGGTCCGCACCCACTCCTTTAGAGATAGAGCGGGCAGGTCCGCAGGTAACACGAACAAAGGGTGCGGGACCGCAGGTAACAGTGAGAGAAAGTGCGGAACCAGAGCTTTGTTGATTTTTAATGTC
The DNA here is from genome assembly GCA_031772625.1 of Pinus tabuliformis. Taxonomy (NCBI): domain Eukaryota; kingdom Viridiplantae; phylum Streptophyta; class Pinopsida; order Pinales; family Pinaceae; genus Pinus; species Pinus tabuliformis. Next base: position 659,950,150 of record CM062811.1, read on the forward strand.
TTTCTCTCATTTTCAAAGCTTGACTTGAAGAGCTGAGGTCTAAGACTTGCTTAGGAGGACAGTACAAGTGATGATAGACCCATACTGACTGCAAATAATCATGGTGACGATATTTTTTTGTAACAGATTTCCCCCTAAAGTGCGAAGTCTGTAGTAGATGAGGATTTCATTTATCATATAGGAAGAGTGAAGTACTTTATCATTTCGAGGATCATCTTGTGGAGAGCCCGGTTGGAACCTGTAAAAACATTCAATGCAAAATATATATATGAGATCATATCATCGCTGAGGTAGGCATTCCCATACTCAGATCAAAACTAACTAGAAAACTATCTACTGCTCTGATATAGGAATGATCTTGTAATACATCACAAGTATAGACACATGTAGACACATTATGGACGCAGCGATCTGTTTCTGAATAGTCCACAGTATAATGAATACAAAATTCCTCGCAGCCTGGATGGTAGAAACTAGATCCAGGGTCTTCATTTCTACTTCCCGAAATAGTACGATTCTATCCATGCGAATGAATGTGTTGAAGTCGAACATGGTAGAAACCACTTGATTACCAGTCAATGATGTAAACTGTTAACAAGTGTGAGAGAAACCACCATTAATGTCAATGGCTCTCAAAGTACTTAGTACAATCCATGAGATGTGAATAGATGTGTTGATGTCGAACATATCACGGAATCCTTTGATCGAAGGTCAATGATGCAACCTGACGTCGAAGGCGAGAAACCTGCCATTGAGGCATGCAGATCCCAGGGTACTGACGATTTCTAGATCATCTTTCTAGATAATGAGATGAAGTCGATAGAAAGCGATCCATCGTAGGCAAGCCCACAACACGAAATCATAGATCAAGTTTGAAGAAATTTAGTTGCAAGGACTGAATCAGGGATGGTCAAGATGGATGACAGATATTTTGTAGATGAATGGCTTATTTGCACAGACATAACAACACATCAGATGGTTTGGTGACAATTGACCCAAAGTTAATACCCAGAAACCGGATGAAGACTTTCAATGTGGTTTGATCAACTGTTAGGCAAAGGATTTCCCAACCTAGGTGAATGAAAGTGTCGTGTTCAAGAGTGGTTACAAAGTATGACAAACAGGCTCATTTTTCTCTCTTTTCCCCCACCATTTCTGGCAAGTACCTCTTTATTTTTGACAAGCTTGAGGAGGATAACATTTGCTTGATTATAAGCTCATCCTTCGGATGATTCCAACTTAGTTTAAATTCAAACCCTAAGAAGGAGTTGTCCGTTCCTGTTTGTAATTGAACAGGTCCTTTACTGTAAAATTTTAACGAGTCCAGTATAGGAGAAACTTGGCGTTTTTCAATTTTAGAGAGTATGAAAAAACTTAAGAAGACTCGAGGGTTGACCTTTTTTGTAAATTTGTGTCTCCCAAGCCTGAAAAAGTATAAAATAATACTTGAGAGAACTGCTTGATCATTACAACCAAGGAGTACTTTTCGTAATTAGTGCCTCTGATCTGAAAAAGTAAAAAAGCGATCAATGACACGTCGTTTTATAACCAATATCGAATTTGAAACGACAAAAATCCGACAATCTTTTCGTGTTTTTACGGTCAGAAAAAGAGCTGTAAGTGGACCGTCTTTTTAGTTCCGTTTTAACGAGTTTAAAAAGAAAAACTCGGCGATCTTTTCATGTTTTAGGAGTCAGAAAATAGCTTAAAGGTGACTCTAATGTTTTTCGTCGAAAATGACCGATTTCACCTGAAAAATCCATTATCCTGCACAAAAACTCAAACATTACTCATACCTGTTTATAATGGATAAAAATGCTGCAAAAGTGTTGAGATTGCAACAAGATGATGGAGCTTAGTGAAAAGAGTTGCCTTCACTAAGTGGGCCCGCAGGCTATTTTTGGCGGAAGTCTATTTTTAGACTATGTCTATTTTTAGACATGTGGATCGTGTCTATGGATTGCAGGTTCCTGTTTATGGATGATTGGTCAAGTTGGGAAAAATAGATGGACTTCTATTTTTGATCAAAGTGTGAGTGATCACAGTGTGAGTGATCAAAGTCTATTTTTAGACTGGCTGTCAAAAATAGAAAAGTCAAATATTATTGTCTCATAATAATATTTGGACTATAAACTTGATCTTATTCTCTTGGAGCACTTCAGTTTGAGCTATAGAGTTGGCACATGCAGCTGTCAAAAGGAAATACGCTTTTCTTATGAGTCAGTTGAGTTGTTGCATGCATGACTTCAGTTAGAACTCAACCAGTTGAGTTTGGTGGAGTTGATTGTGGAGTTGATAGAGTTGTGTTCAGTTTGACTTGGTTAAACTAGTTGTAATTAGTCTAACTGCAAATAGACTAATGATGAGTTGTTAAACTAATTATTAACTCATGATGCAACTAATGAATACATCAGTTAACTCAGTTGCATGTCAGTGCATGTTCAGTTCAACAGGGACAGGTGGTAGAGAATCAGATTGCTATCAGTTGTGACTATAGTTGTGCACCAGATATTGCACAATCAAGGGATTGAGTATGCCAATGAGTTTTCTCACGTATTTTCCCAGTATTGTAGCCTTTGCTCACGTCCAACAAAGTGTGAGTGATTATTTTGAGGTGAAATACGAGTTTGGTAAGCCATTCTCATCAGTTCTTGAGCAGTGGAGGCAGGCAAGCAGTGGAATAGATTTGGAGATCAGATCTGAGTTGTATTGTGTGTAACAGGTGGAGCTGGTACTGGATTTCTTGTGATAAGCATTGTACTTTGTAATGTTACATGTTCTCAATCATTAATATACAGATAGTTGGGGTTTTTAGCGAGATGCTTTCCCCGGGTTACATACTGTGTTAATGTGTGAATGCTCTTGATGTTTTATTGTTATTGATGCTGCTATATTGATGATCAACGTAGAGGAGCTTATGTATTGTGTATGTATTCCACAATAGTACATGATTAGGATAATCTCTGTTGAATATGTGTTAAATTATTCAAAATTTCTACATGGTATCGGAGCTGCTTGATTTGTAGAAGAGATTTTTACAGGATATCAAGTGAGGATTGATCATCAGATCTATTATTCAGAAAGTGTTTACATTTTATTTCTTCAGGCAGAGTCTGTAATCGGGCCAGGTAGCCTCTGGATTCATCCTTCTTTTGGAAGGTGAGATATCTGGTGAATGCCCATACAGTCAATCTCTGTACGAGAAATATTGTGTTCTCACGAATTTTAGATCGGAAGCAGTTGAGTTTGAGCTGGTGGAAATCGAATTTGCAGCAGTGTTGTTGAAATGTCTTTCAACGGATTGCAAATGTTATTCCAAAGCAAGAGCGACCTGGCGCTCAAGGATAAACTCAGAAACAATAAAGGTGAGAATGGATCTTCATCAAAGGTATTTGATGAAGAGAATTGTGCTTTGGCTGCCAAAGCAAAGAAAGGGAAGAGCAAGAAAGCTTCTCAGTCTGGTGCGAAAGGCAAGAAGCAGGATATGTCCAAGGTGACGTGTTTTCACTGTCACCAGCACGGACATTATGCCACAAATTGTCTGCAGAAGAAGAAGAACAATCAAGCTGCTGGATTTGCAGGGGGAGAGGCCTTAGCTTCTCAGTTTGAGCTTGATTTTTCATTGATCGCATGCTTGGTTTCAAGTGTGATGGGATCCGTGTGGTTCTTGGACAGTGGTGCGTCTTTTCACATGACAGGAGATAGAGATTTGTTCTCTGATCTGGAGGACAAAGATCTTGGAGTGCACATCGAGATGGGCGATGATGGTAGATACAGTGCGACCGGTATCGGTACCATTTCCTTTGAGAGGGAGTCTGGTAAACCCTTCGTATTGAAGGAAGTCATGCATGTTCCAGGATTGAAGAAGAATCTTATCTTAGTGGCGATGTTAGAAGACAAGGGGTATGATGTTGTTTTCAGCGAGGGAAAGGCTTTCCTGCGCAGCAAGACAACTGGTGAGACCCAGAAGATAGGGGTTCGAGTGAGGAACCTTTATCAGTTGCATGTAGATGGATGCGCAGCAATGGCGGGCAAGGCAGAAGGATTGGTGAGCCGGGATGATGGCGAGTTGTGGCACAGGAGATTGGGTCACCTTCACCATGGAGCCTTGAAGATACTGCAGCAGATCACTACAGGGCTTCCTAAAGGCACACTTGCGCAGTCAGATCAGTGCAAGGGGTGTACTTTGGGGAAGTTTGTGAAAGCCACCTTTCACGAGAAGGATAGTTGCGCCACGACGATCCTTGAGAGAATTCACACAGACGTGTGTGGACCTTTCTCAGTTGCTTTGACAACAAAACACAGGTATTATGTGATTTTTGTTGATGATTTCTCTCGTAAGTGCTGGATCTTCTTCATGCAGAAGAAGAGCGAGACATATTCAAAGTTCTGTGAATTCAAAGCACTGGTCGAGAAGGAGTCGGGGAAGAAGGTGAAGGCTCTTAGGAGCGATAATGGTGGTGAATACATCTCGGATGAGTTCAAGGATTTCTGCAAGGCAGAAGGGATTCGTAGAGAGCTCATAGCTCCCCATAACCCACAACAGAACGGGGTAGCTGAGCGGAAGAACAGAATGATTGTGGGTGTTGCACGGGCAATGTTGCATGATCAGGGCCTACCCCTTCACTTGTGGGCGAAAGCATTCAATACAACAGTTTATGTGCAGAACTGTTGTCCTCATAGGATACTTGGCATGAGTACACCTGAGGAGACTTATTCTGGTAAGAAGCCTGATCTTTCTCATTTGAGGATTTTTGGTGCCCGTTTACATGCATGTGACGAAGGATGCCAAGAAGAAGTTGGAGCCGACCGCAGAGGTTGGGATATTTGTGGGGTACACTGATACGCCCCACAACTATCGTGTGTATTTGCTAGACAGTGGTAAAACTGTCGTGTGACGGGATATAAAATTTCAGGAGGAGAAAGCCATGAAGTGTTCGCTTGAGAGGGAGCTACACTTACATGCAGATGAGGAGCTATTAGTTCCTAAGGATGAACTTCAGGATGTGGATCAGCCACAGGACGAGGTTCATGGAGTGGAAGAGACCACTCATGCAGTGCCAACCATCAGAGGGCGAAAGCGCTTGACAGAAGCTGAGCGACTGGCTCAACATGCAGAGAAAGTTGTAGGACCGCCTACAGCCCAACACAGGCAGAGACAGTCACCTGATCGGTACACTGGATACATGGCTCTTATGAGCAAGTGTGTTGTGACTGAGCCATCCTCTTTCGAGGAAGCTGTGGAGGATCCCGCATGGGTAGACGCCATGGTGGAAGAGTATGATTCTATTGTCAGAAACAGTGCATGGGATATTGTTCCTAGACCGGAAGGGAAATCAGTGGTGGGTTCGAGATGGATCTACAAAGTTAAGCAGGCAGCTGACGGGAGTGTGGAGAAGTACAAGGCAAGATTTTTTGCCCAAGGCTTTTCATAGATAGAGGGGATCGATTATGAGGAGACCTTTGCACCTGTCGCAAGGTATTCTTCCATACGGACGATTCTTGCTCTCTCAGCGCAGATGGGATGGCACATTCATCAGATGGATGTGAAGACTGCGTTCCTCAATGGAGTCATTGAGGAGGAGGTGTACATTGAGCAACCCGAAGGCTTTGAGGTCTTCAACAGCGAGTCGCATGTGTGCAGGCTCAAGAGAGCGCTGTATGGGTTGAAGCAAGCACCACGTGCTTGGTACACACGGATAGACAACTATTTCACAGGACTTGGATTCTCCAAGAGCGAGGCGGATCCTAACCTATACCAGATTGTGGTGGAGGGTAAGTTGCTTATCATTGTACTGTATGTTGATGATTTGATTCTAATGGGTGATGAGCTATTGATACTGTCATGCAAGAAGGATCTTGCTACAGAGTTTGAGATGAAGGACTTGGGCCTCCTTCACTATTTCCTAGGATTGGAAATATGGTAGCGCAGTGGTGGACTGTTTGTTTCTCAGGGCAAGTATGCTCGGGAGATACTGGAGAAGTTCAACATGCATGGCTGCAAGCCTGTTGATACTCCTCTTCCTGGAGGTTGGAGGAAGGAGGATGCCACTTCGGGAGAAGAAGTGGATGCCACTGTTTATCGACAGTTGGTGGGGTCGCTGATGTATTTGGTCAATACACGAACCGATATATGCTATGCAGTTAACCAACTTTCACAAGCTATGGTTAAGCCTACCAAGCTCTTCTGGAAGGCGGGCAAGCATGTATTGCGCTACTTGAGAGGCACATCGAGATATGGTTTGTGGTACAGACAGGAGGATGAGGTGAAGCTATGTGGCTTCACGGATGCAGATTGGGCAGGGAGCCCAACGGACAGAAAGAGCACATCAGGAGGGGTCTTCAGTATTGGATCGACAGCAGTTTCTTGGTACAGCAGGAAGCAGAGATCCGTGGCACTCAGTTCAGCGGAGGCCGAGTATATGGCAGCAAGTTTGGCTGCATGCGAGGCTATATGGATGAGGAAGATCCTGGTTGGTTTGTTCGGTTCTCATTTGGATCCTACTGTGATTTACTGTGATAACCAGAGTTGCATTAAACTCTCGGCTAATCCTGTATTTCATGATAGATCTAAACATATTGACATCAGGTACCATCATATCAGAGATTGTGTGCAGCGGAGGATCATGTTGCTTTCATACATTCCAACGGAGGATCAGGATGCTGATATTCTGACGAAGGCTCTCACCAGGAGCAAATTCGAGTACCACCGAGGCAGGATAGGGGTTGCTGATAATCCATATCTTGTCGAGAGGGAGTGTTGAGATTGCAACAAGATGATGGAGCTTAGTGAAAAGAGTCGCCTTCACTAAGTGGGCTCGCAGGCTATTTTTGGCGCAAGTCTATTTTTAGACATATGGATCATGTCTATGGATTGCAGGTTGCTGTTTATGGATGATTGGTCAAGTTGGGAAAAATAGATGGACTTCTATTTTTGATCAAAGTGTGAGTGATCACAGTGTGAGTGATCAAAGTCTATTTTTAGACTGGCTGTCAAAAATAGAAAAGTCAAATATTATTGTCTCATAATAATATTTGGACTATAAACTTGATCTTATTCTCTTGGAGCACTTCAGTTTGAGCTACAGAGGTGGCACATGCAGCTGTCAGAAGGAAATACACTTTTCTTATGAGTCAGTTGAGTTGTTGCATGCATGACTTCAGTTAGAACTCAATCAGTTGAGTTTGGTGGAGTTGATTGTGGAGTTGATAGAGTTGTGTTCAGTTTGACTTGGTTAAACTAGTTGTAATTAGTCTAACTGCAAATAGACTAATGATGAGTTGTTAAACTAATTATTAACTCATGATGCAACTAATGAATACATCAGTTTACTCAGTTGCATGTCAGTGCATGCTCAGTTCAATAGGGACAGGTGGTAGAGAATCAGATTGCTATCAGTTGTGACTATAGTTGTGCACCAGATCTTGCACAATCAAGGGATTGAGTATGCCAATGAGTTTGCTCACGTATTTGCCCAGTATTGTAGCCTTTTCTCACGTCCAACAAAGTGTGAGTGATTATTTTGAGGTGAAATACGAGTTTGGTAAGCCATTCTCATCAGTTCTTGAGCAGGTATTGAGCAGTGGAGGCAGGCAAGCAGTGGAATAGATTTGGAGATCATATTTGAGCTGTATTGTGTGTAACAAGTGGAGCTGGTACTGGATTGCTTGTGATAAGCATTGTACTTTGTAATGTTACATGTTCTCAATCATTAATATACAGATAGTTGGGGTTTTTAGCGAGATGCTTTCCCCGGGTTACATACTGTGTTAATGTGTGAATGCTCTTGATGTTTTATTGTTATTGATGCTGCTATATTGATGATCAATGTAGAGGAGCTTATGTATTGTGTATGTATTCCGCAATAGTACATGATCAGGATAATCTCTATTGAATATGTGTTAAATTATTCAAAATTTCTACAAAAAGTTACCTTTCTAAAGTGAACATAAACAAATTTTACAATTCATTTATTCAAAAAACTTATAAAAAGGAATTTCATCAATTCATTTTTACCGTTTGAGATTTGGACGAGAAAATAGAGCTTTTGGTCAGAAAACTTCCCGTGAAGATTGCGGAAAATCCATCCGTCGGAATCGAGCGCCGTCTCCTCCAGGTAATCCACATCATCGTACTCTTTAATTTCATCCATTTCAAATTGTTTTTTAGGCTTTCAATTCATTTTTTGGGAGTTTTTAGGTTTAAAAACCCGCGCGCAGGGGTCCGCAGGTATAACACTGGGGATCCGTGGACCCCGACTTTTTCGCAATGGGGAAAAAGTCAGGGGTCCGCACCTTCCGTGAAGGCAGGGTGCGGACCCACGCACTGTATCTAACAGAGAGGGTGCGTACCCCGCACAAAGGTTTTCAAAACCTAATAAACTCCAAATTCACCCAAAAAATTTCATTTTATATATTCTAATTCACCTTTTTACTGGATGCAGAGTGTACATCATGCTTGATTGGCGAGAACAGGAGCATGAGGACATAGATCTTGCCACGATAAATCACCAACCTTCGATCGATGCATTGAAGGCATGCGGCTTGTACAAATTCTGGGCCATACCTGGCATGAGGGCCCAGGTGGACTTTCTGTAGTGGCTGGTAGACAGGTGGAGCATTCAGGACCAGTGCTTCTTCATTGGTGGCCACCAGCTCGAAATGGAGCCGGCAGACATATACTTTTTGACTGGTTTGCCTAAGAGAGGTGAACACTTGACTCTATTCGAGACTAGGCCTGGTGGCCAGTCTGTCGATAGCCTCCGGCTAGAGTTTTGCAACAACCAGACTAGAGACAAAGGGATAGACATCAAAACCATATCCCTTCGTGAACTCATGGTGATAGCGTTTACTGTTACCAGACTTTGCGGGAGTGCCGCACTACATGTAGCCACTGGATCCCAGATGCGGATGGCAGTTGACTGCTTTCGAGGCACCGTCTTCAACTGGTGCGATGCTGTGTTGGCTAATGTAAAAGGCCAACTGACCAGAGCCAAGAACGAACAACTAAAGACCTTTGGATATGGTGCTTTAGTTGTGAGCTTTGGTCTGGAGAGGGTCCCAATGTTGGTCCTGCAGCACCTCACTATTGGAGCTGGACTTCCTCGAGAGCCCAAACTAATGTGATGGGTTGCAGTTATGGCCTGTCATCCTGACGAGGGGACAAAGGTCGTTCGATTCAAACCTGAGTATTTCCATTGGTTGGAAAACCAGATTTTTGCTATTCAGGACTTTCCTTATGTTGGGGTAGATTTTCGCGGTGACCCAGACATGGCTCTTCCACCATGAGAGCAATGGGATGATTCAGGTAAAATCATTTTCAACATTTTCCTAATTTAATTTTTTTTTTGTTTTTATCTCGTCCCAAAATTGATAGTTAAAGTTTCAAATGCAGACGTGGGTCCACAGCAACCAGCCGCTCTCTGGCCTTACGAGAGGAAACAACCAGCTACAGCGGCACCAGCCCCACAGGACGAATCAACAGAGACCTTGGCCGAGTTGGAGAGCCATCTAGAGCGCTTGACAGGAGACATTCCAGAGACCGGCATAGAAGACATTCCTCGTCGAATACATCGCTATGTGATTGGGGTCCCAAGACCTTTTAGGAGGTTCCTTTGTAAAGTGGCCCGTACAGTGGTTTCTTATCGAGATCATCACCAGTGATAAGATGATCGCCTATTGTAGACACATATGACATTTTTGTTTTTTGTACTATCATTTTTGCCGATCAAAAGGTGTTTTTCAACCTATGATCAAGGACGATGTATATTTTGACACACTCCTATATTATATCACTATTGCCGACTTATCTTGTAAAACATGTTATGGAATGTTTTTAAATTTACATGTATGATTATTGCAAATGTCTACTTAACATTCGAGAAGCAATTGCATCTGGCAATGTATTTAAAGATCTTGGAATATGCTGATATTCAATATAATCAAATTCACGTTCCAAGAGACGCACTCTCAAAAACAATCTCAATAACATTGGATTTCTAATGGCATATACTCTATTAAGCTGTAATATAACGAGTTTAGAATATAACCTCACTATCAAACTCCGAATCCCAAATGAAATAGATTCAGATAATAACTCAATCACTGCACTATACTCAGCAATGTTGTTTGTTGTTTGACCGAGGCTTACCCCATGCATAGATACCAACTCGTCAGAGGGCGAATAGATAACCCAAGCTGCGGAAGAAATGTTCCGTGTATTACGACAAGCACCATCAAAAAATCCAATGTAAGTTTGGAGAGGCATCGACATCTGCAATATCAAGAGTAAAACCAAGATAAGTAGGAATAATGACGAAAAGCACTCTCTAAGCTAAGCACACTTTTTAAACTAAAACACACCAGCTAGAAAGAAGACTAACCTAACTAAAAGATCTCCACACCCATTATTTTAAGCGTAATACTGATGAGCCCCAATTTTGGTACAATTTGGGCTCATTTTGGCCTGTTCTACTTGCTCAAACCATTCATTTTTTATTGCTTATGCATGCATTTCTTAGTTTGTTCATGTTGTTTGTAGGAAGAAGGGTAGGCACTCTATCTACGTGACTAATGCATTATGATTCCAGGTTTTGGCATTAAAAGGGAGCAAAAGACAACGAAAAAGGAGACAAGGAGACAATGAGGTGGCACTGCTGGTTTTTAGGAGAGGATGTCCACGGTCTTGGGGACATTCCTCGTGATTCCCACCAAGAACTCCGAGCTCCAATCCATCTCCCCTCCGAGCTTAGAAGCAGCCAGCTGTTCTACAGGAACAACAGTTATAACTGTTCTACAGGAACAGTAGTTATGACTGTCCTACAGGATCAGCAGTTAAACTCTAGTTGGACAGCCGAGCTCCTAAAATCAAGGACACTTGTTGGATCATCGTTTTTGTATAAGTATAGAGGCCTTAGCCTTGGATAGGTTGTTGAAAATCTCGTATTTCTATTGTAATTTTGGAGCACAGCTCAGTTTTTGTCCCTTTTTGTAAGCCAATTTGGCATGATATCAGATTATGAATAAAGAAGGCAGATTCTGATCTAGTTCTGAGTTTTCTTAAGGAGACTATAGCTCTCAGGTTAGGGCCCAACCTGAGAGCCATAGATCCCCTCTGCTGTAGTGTTGTTTCCATTTCATTTCAGCACTTTGAGTTTTTCATTTGCACATGCAATTCGAATTACAGGTTGTTAATTTGGTCTTTTTCATGAGTTAGATAGGAGTTGCTTATGGTGAATTTGTTTCCACTTGCTTAGTGTAGCAGAGGATAGATATAATCGATTGGAGCTCCAGCAAAAAAGGTTGTTAAGGCTCACTGCCATCTCATTTGGGATTGGGGTGCAGTCCATGACTAACCACCAAAAATACGCATTTCTTTACTTGATGATTGCTGCAATACAGTCACGGTTATGTTAGATGCTTCCTTGTCATTCACACATGCACCACACTCCTTTACCACAGCTTCATGCACATTCTCCTTCGCGTTTTGGATTGCTGATCATTGAATTTACAAGCACAGGTAGCTTAGGTTAATGCATTTTCGGTTTGGTCACAGTCATAAGCATTTGTTTCATTTACACTGCTATCTCTCGTTCCATTACCTTCTCCTCCATCTTGATCACGCATGCAACCACATCTCCGACCTCTGTTCCGCTCTGTTATCTCCCAACGTCTTCCACTCCTCACGTAACTTCATCCTCTAGCCTTTTCGTTGACATAGCCCTCTATCTTCCAACCTACTCCCTACATTCACTCCCTATCCTATTCCTCCACTTCTAAAGCCATCACCAGCCTTATTCCTACCTTGCACATCTCCCCCTACCATTCCATCACTCCTCCATCACTTCAAACACTCACGGTAGGTCATCCTGTAGCAGTTTATAGACATCCTGTAGAAACCTCTGAGTATCCTGTAGGATCCCCTGCAGCCTTCCTGTAGGAGGCCACTCACTCGGTTGCTGAGCTTCTGAATGTGAGGAACCTCTGTGGATGGTTGCTAAGGATCCCTAGGGACCTCTCCTAGCCTCCCCAACCTGTTCCACGCTTTCCTTCCTTCTCCATCCCATCTGCACAACCAAACCCTAATTAGCACACAATCACAATCGCTCCATACACTTAAAGGAAAAATACAAAAACATGTCTTTTATGATGCAAGCAGCTTAGATCCATGCATTTCCACTCATTAGAGGTAACAGCAGCATTGGTAGAAGTTTCATTCCCATTCTTTGCATTATAGAGGTTGGACTAGTTAAATTAGGGTTTCCTAGGTTTACATGCTTTGATTTGCTTTCAGTTCATTTTTGTCAAGTAGAGTAGCTTCCCTTTGAGAATAGCTTTCGTCCATCAATTAGCAAGCTTCTTCTGAGAGCCTATAGAAGTTGGCTTGAGCCCTAGCGGACTTGTGCCAGCTGACCAAGTGACAGCTGCGGCAAGAGCTAGTACTTGTGCATATAGCACCGTCGCTTCCAAGTTTGTACGAACTACCGGGTTGATAAAATGAGAGACAGGAAGCCCCAGGAGTTGTAGCATTATTGCTACAATACTGGAGCTCACCAAATACCTCTTTAAGTAAAGACCATTTCTGGGTTTACCTAAAGAGTCCCCGTCAAATTCTACCAATTCATAGGCCCCTTTTGCTAGCTTTCGCTTGACAACATAGGGACCATGCCACATTGGAACAAATTTTCTAGTGCCTAATTTATCATTAGCTTGATCGTACAATAAGACTAGGTCTCCTTCCGAAAAATTTCGAGGGGTCACATTTCGATCATATTGAGCTTTCATACGTTTTGCATGAGTTTCGATCACTAATGCAGCATCACGTCGATTCTAATCTAGCTGAGCTAAGTATAACAAACGTCTTTCCTCTTCGGAAGTGGCTGGAAGTAACTCGATGGTCATTTGCAGTGACGGGATTTCGCATTCAATGGGTAACACAGCTTCCAGACCATAAACTAGTTGGAAAGGAGTGAACCCTGTTGATGTTTTTACTGAGGTTCGATACGCCCAAAGCGCTGAAAATAGCATGTTATTCCAATTCGACCGATGAATCCCAATGATTCGCTGGATCATGATGACTAGAACTTTGTTGATGGATTCAACCAGGCCATTAGCTTGTGGATAATAAGGACTTGAACTATCGTGACGCAAGCCAAGCTCGCCTGTAAGTTCAGTCATCATAACGTTTCGAAAATGACGCCCATGATCAGTGATAATCGCTTGTGGAACACCAAACCTAGCAATTATATGATTGAACATGAAAATCACAGCTGTTTTGCCGTCTACCTCAAATGTAGGCATCGCCTCGGCCCACTTGGTAAAATAATCTACCGCAAGGATGATATACGCATGCCCCCCCGGCCGAGTGAGGGTTACATGTAATAAAATCGATACCCCATTTTCAAAAGGACCGACGGCAATTATAGGGTGGAGAGGAGCAGGTGGAGCGCGCATCTTTCGATCAAAAATCTGGCAGTTGTGGCATTTTCGGACCGTGTTAATACAATCTTTAAACAAAGATGTCCAGAAGTAGCCAACACGCAATATCTTTTGGGCTGTGGCATACCCAGACATATGACCGCCACACGCTCCAGAGTGACATTCATTTAGAACCCTTTCAACTTCCTCATGAGTTAAACAACGTCGAAAAACAGAGTCCGCCCCACGGCGATAAAGAGCATCTCCAATAATTCTGAATTGTTGGGACTGGAATCGTATTTTTCGATGTTCTGACCTTGAAATTTCTGGCCGAAAGGATTGGCTCTGGAGATAAACAATGATATCCCCATACCACGGATCTAAAGTGCTGATTAGAAACAAGGATTCGTCCGCAATGGGCTCCTCCGCCACAGTTTTTGTGTCAGCACGCGGGAAGTCACACATTAACTCACTAAAGATTTCTTCGACTTAGACTTTTCAAATTCCAAATCGAACTCCTGCAGGATCACGATCCATTTGGAGTACTTGCCCCCTAGCAATTGCTTGGTCAATATATAGATCATAGGGTTGCAATCAGAAATTATTGTAGTTTTACGTAGTAAAATGTAATGACGAAAACGTTGGACAGCTTGAACAACTGCCAGTGCCAATTTCTCCACATGTGAGTATTTTAGCTCAGTTGGATTTAAAGTGCGACTAAGGTAATATATCACATGTTCAGTACTGAATTCATCTTCTTGAACTAACACCATTCCGATGGTGGAATGCGAAGTTGCGAGATATAAGAAGTAGTCCTGGTTGTAGTTGGGAGGATGCAATAATGGTGCATGGGTTAACGCGTGTTTTAGTGCATCAAAAGATTTCTCAGCTATCTCATCCCAAAAGAATGGAGTATTCTATTTCAACAACCGGGTAAAACCCTTAGTGACCTCAGCGTAGTTAGGAAGGAATCGACGTAAAAAGTTTGCTTTCCTTTGCAAACTTTGGAGTTGGCGAAGACTCGAAGGAGGAGGCAATTTGACAATAGCTTCAACCTTCGAGGGATCGACGTGAATGCCGGCTTTCGAAACAGCAAACCCCAGTAACCGACCCGTTTTTATACAGAAAACGCACTTGTGGATTCAACCTGATTCGATAATGCCTACACCTCATAAAGATTGCTCGTGGATGGATGAGATGATCAGCTCGATGTAATGAATGAGCAGGCAAATCATCGATATAGGGTTGCACAATGTGCTTGATGTCATGAAACGCGTAAGACATGGCCCTTTGAAAAGTTGCCCCAGCGTTCTTGAGCCCAAAAGGTAATTTGCAATAAGCAAATGTCCCCCATGGACAAATGAAAGCCGTTTTTGGTTGATCGGCAAGTAGAATATTGATTTGATTGTATCCGGAAAAACCATCCATGAAGGAGAATATTTCACTACCGGCACAATCATCAATGATTTGATCGATATAGGGAGTTGGGTAATTGTCCTTTGGACAGGCTCGATTAATGTCCCTATAATCGATACATATTCTTATTGTCCCTTGCTTTTATTAACAGGGACAATATTCGATACCCAATCCGTTAACGGGATCGGATAAATGAAACCTGCTTTGAGTAATTTTTCAACTTCTGCTTTAATAGCAGCAACTTTTCTCGGGTGAATCTGACGCAAACGTTGCCAGACGGGTTTAGCATCCGGGTAAGTTTTGATTTCATGAACAACAATTTCGGGGTCAATTCCTGGCATTTCCTCATATGACCAGGCAAACACGTCGCGAAATTCTTGAAATAGGGCCTTATATGTTTGAAATCCTTCTTCCGTACAAGAGGCACCTATATGAATGTTTTCAACAATTCCAGGCTTAACCGAAATAGCAATAGGAATATTTCGAGAAATGTTTCCCAAATTTAACTCTGAATCATGATTTTTCATTAGATTCTAAGGTTCCTTGACATATTCAGTCGTAAAAATTGATGAAAAATCATTTTCAATACGATCACTCTTGGGTAAAAACGAAGATCTCTGATGAAGATCTTCCCATGGTAAATCATCGACACATAGGATTTCACGAATTTGCTCATCAGTGTGAACAAGTTCAGAAAACGTTGTTGAATCCGAGTTTGATGTGAAAAGTGATTCCTCATGGACCACATTCATTAAGTCAATTTTGGTTGAAGATGGGTCGGTAAATGACTGCACGGCCTGATACGCAATTTCATATGGACTCAAAGGCATATCATCACCAAATGAGTCTATCTCAAATTCGGAAGGTACGATCCAAGGATCATCATAAACAATGGTGTCTGACGTAATCATATGAATGGTTGTAGTAGAAGACGATGCATTGATAGGAAGAAAAGGAAAAGTTCCCACTAAACCGGCATATTTAACTAGTCCTACTCCAACATCCTTATAGGGATAGTCGTTTTGCCGACATGCTGAATGCTTTCAAAAGAGGCTGGGTTGGACGAAAAGTAAGTCCGCTGATCTATAGTTACGATCTTTCCATTATGAGGGAACTTTATAAGCCGAAAGACCGATGAACCGACAACTGTCATTGCGTAAGACCAACTACGACCCAAGAGAAGGTTGTAATCTAGAGGGGCATCAACCACCTCCACATCTAGATTAACAGTTTTTCCTTCAACCCCTATAGGTAGATCCTGTAGAATGCCAAAAGGATGAAACCCACAGCCATCAAAGGCCTTTAGAATCGTCGGGGATTGATTTAGCGAAGGAGAACCAAGCGATCTCCAACACTGTATCGACATACTACATGTTGAGGCTCCCTCATCAATCACAGTCCTATGAACAGGTCTGTTTTTGACTAACACTGGGATCTAGAAAGCCATTTGATGAGGTAAGCGTGGTGTACTATTTTCTAGATCAAAAATTATAAGGTTTGAGTCCTGAATGTCAACAACTCCTATAGCCGACAAAAGTAATTTACGCTGTGCTGGGCATGATCGCAGCACTTCCAAAGCCGACATTGTTGAAGGTGAAACAACTAAATCTTCAACAATGTTATAGTTCTGAGTCGCTCTCGCATGTGGATTGAAAGCTGACTTTCGAAGTATACCCTTGGCGGGCAGTTTGATTACTAAGTCTGGGTTAGGTTTCTCGATCTGTAGCGGATCAGAACCGGGAGCTGAGGTTGATGGGTTAGAATGAGAAGATTCTGCTTCTTTACCATCAACAGGACTTTTACTTCCATAATCATGCGATCGAGTCGCAATCCTAACATGGGACATCATCATTATGGGTTCCTCGGAGGCATTTGAGGAAGAACCTATCATCTTACTATCTTGACTTGGAAAAGGATCATTCAAAACAGCAGGAGTTTGGGAACCTTTGACAATCTTCGCAACCTTTGCACGATGAGGGCAGTCTCTTGTAAAATGCTCTTCATCACAAATGAGACAAGGATAATGAGGTTTGCGTTTCTCATCATTTGATTCCGCTTTTTCTGGTTTCTCTTTCGAATTTTTATCTGTTTTATTTTTCTTCTTCCCTTTCTTCTTACCACCGGATTTTGATTTGGCTATAGATGACTCTACAACATGAATATCAGCGGAAATTTCCACGGAAGAATCTCCTGTCGGGGAATCTGGCAAGGTTATGATAGGAGAAGAATTCTTGGAAGACTTCTTCTTACTTTTGGTATTAACCGTACCAATCATACCGTCAGCGGCATGAGACCCTGAAGGAGCTGCAACGATTTGATTTTGCTTAGGAAGATCGGGGATTTTCTCGTGTAACATACCCGACTGAGTATAAACTAAGTCAGGGTATTGTGCTTGAGCAATTACTTGCTCCTCAGTAACGACTCCGGCCTTAGCTACAACCTCAGTGATCTTTGGCAATAAAGATTTTACAAACCATTTAGCTAAGATCTGATCTGAAATAAAAACCTTCACTAAACACCGTCGACATCTCCATTCATGAATGTGATCTGAAATGTAAGTGGATGTAGATTGTTTTAGTGAAGTTAATAATTCCGTGCCATTGTCATATCTGACTAACAACTAAAAATGAGTTAAAAATGAAGTAGCTAACTGACTAAAGTTATAAAAAGCGCCTCGTGGTAACTCAATGTACCACTTGGCCGCAAGACCAATTAGAGTGCGCTGGAAAAGCCTTCAACGGATTGAATCATTTGAAATGGAATTAGACGCACACCAGAGGTGATAAGTCATCACATGGTTCGACGGGTCCTCTCCTGATTTGCCTTCAAACTTAGGAATATCACTAGGCAACTTATTCGGCATTGGCGGCCAAAAGGGAAGATAGTTAATTGGATCGTTTGTAAGGTGCGACAATTCAGGCAAGTCCAAAGTTGCGATAAACGGTAACTGACGATTAGGGTCCCTGAAACCCCAGGTCATGAGACCAGCCCCAGGAGGAGGATATCTAGGATAACTAGGAATTGGAATTGCATTTGGGATATTATATCCTCCCGGAAAACCAGGATTAACCGGACCGTACTGGGGTTGTTGAGGTTGTTGATATGTATACCCAGGGTACGGTTGATACTGATAGACTGGCTGCTACACAGCAGGACCGAATTGGTACTGTCCTTGGTATGGTTGACAAGTAAATTGAGGTTGACTTGTGACAACCGTACTTGAACCAGGTTGTCCTACAGGCATCTGAACCGAAGTTTGAATTGTGGGTCCAGACTGAGGTAAAGATGCCTGAGGAGTTGATACAGGAACAGTAGAAACCGGAGTTGTCAATACTCCAGAAGTAGGTGGGGTAGATTGAATAGATGTTGCAGCAGCCGTTTGAGGTGGAGTACGAGGCGTACTAGGCCCAGGCTGAGAAACTACAAAAGGTGTAGAAGTTTGAATAGTAGACTGGACGGGTTGCTGGGGTGAACCAGAAACCAAGGGATGTCCAGTTTGAGATGACAACTGTACATTCAGTTGCAAGACCTGTTGAGTTTGAGATGGATCCCACACTAAATTCATTCCGGGGTACGGACCCATTACAGGTTGAGAATATGGAGGACCATAACCGGGTTGAGGGTAGGGTTCATAATTCAGAGGCACATTTCTAGTTCCTTGAACATATGACTGACTGGAAGGTGGTTGGAAACCTTGGTTCGGGTACTGACCTTGAGGTTGAAAACCTTGAGGCACGTACTGATACTGGGGTTGACCTTGAGGTACGTATTGATACTGGGGTTGACCTTGAGGTACATATTGAGTCTGGGGTCGACCTTGAGGAACGTATTGTCCCGTAGGTATGTACTGTCCTTGAGGTTGCCCCCCAGACACAACTTGGGTACCTTGAGGCTGCCCCCCAGGCGATATTTGAGGACCTTGAGGCTACCCCCCAGGCAGTAACTAGCCACCTTGGGGTTGCGGATTAGGAATAGCACCTGACATCATTAGAATATCTTCTAAACTCAACGATTTATTACCATTATTTCTAGTTAATAACCCCTGTTCAATAGGTTGAGGAGATGCTCCTGAAAAGGTACCAGTAAGTGACTGATACCCAGAGGGAACAGAAGGACCGCCGTACAAAAAGGTTTCTGGAGATTGACAAAACATGGACGACTGGTTCGACATATTTAATAGAGGATAGTAACCTCTAGGTGTTGGGTGACAAGGAATACGAGGTGGTGAAAAACTTAGTCCCGGGTTTTCCAAAAAGTTAGTCAATGAAAGATACCAAGCACTGCTCCTAGGTGGAGTGTAAAAGATCGATTCATGCTCCCTAAGTTCTATAGCTGGTTGATTTTCAGGGATAGGGATACCTTCTTCCAGAGTAGCAAGTTCTTCAATAGCTATCAGACCAGAAGGAAGATTTTGGGTAATTACTCTTTCTACCCTTGGTGAACTAGGACCACTAGAAAATGGAGAGGCAAACCCCGATGTTGGAGTAGCAGGTTCAGATATCTCAGGTTCCTCACCTATATCACTAGTAGATGAAAAGCTATCAATAAGTTCGGAAACTGAAATAGATTGCGGATTATAATCTGCTACTAGAGCTTGATAATCAGGATGTACAACCAATGAAGACTCTCCTTCTTCAGGTGACCCAACTCTACTGTCACTAGGAGTGACAAGGGCTCGTAGCCCTTCAGGCCGGCTCGGTGAAAACTCAGGAGGTTCACCCTGAAGTCTACGGGACTTCCTCAGTAATTCAGCCACGATTAAATACTTTAACTACTTTACATGCAAACAAAGTAAAATCTCAATGAAAACCACCTAAAGCCTCTAAAGAACCAAACAAATTTGAATCACACACCTAAAGAATCTAGGAGATCAAGCCACACACGAACAATAAATTTTCGTACTGAAAACACTAGTTGGTGATGAAATCCAACGTCGCAGAGTTCAATACAGAAATGGCGGTTGGAATAGTTACCCCGACAACCTGCTTAATGAATAGACTGGCACAAGTTCCTCCACTAAACCGTCTCGAGTGAAGAGAACACCCCAGAAAATACAAGTGAGTCTAGCCGACGTCTGCTCCAGGTACAGTGGGATCTTCCCACCACCGTCACCTTAGGAAGAATCCTATAGAATATGGTCACTATGGTTACCAACGGAAACAAATACACCTGGGGGAATAGTCTATGATCCGATACGCACGCAAGGGTAGAGTAACAAGCTCAATCCCCTTGAAGGCTCCTTGACATAATCCAAGGTTTACCAACAAGTGACTCCAGGCTCCTCGAGAATGGTTAATCCAAGGTTTACCATTTTTAATACGTGAATATCTAGCGTCGTTCCCAATGAGGAAGGATTGATTCCCACACTGGTTCGGACACGATCTCGTGCTTCTCCTTTAAGAGGAGCTTTCCCAGAGCATAGATGCAACAATTGGATTTTTCTCCTACTGCAAGATACCGCTACTTGTTTGTTTTACTGTCTTGGAGAGTTAATTACTCCCTACTCCAAGACACTAGCCTAAGCTATGTTGGTGTAATAGAGCCCTAGAAATAAAATGATTACTAGATAGATTTTACTTTAAGCGTTATTTTTATTGGTTTTTTTTTTAAGTCAAGAGGTGCGGAGATGAAACTTGTGGTGTGAAGAATCAACTTGAAATCACTAAAAAATGCACTTAAGATGATTAAGAAATCTTTTCCCTTCAATGAACTTCTAGCTAGGAAAGAGTTTGAGAATGCAAATGCTTGTAAACACAAATCTTTCTTCACAAACAAATCAAAAGAAGAGCTTTTTGTCTTTTCCAATGCACTCAAAACGAGACAACTAGTTATTTTCACAAAAATTTCCCTTTTCTTTCAAGCACTCAAATACTACAAAAACAAACTTTTTTCCAAAAGAGATTTTTTTATTTTTCATAAAGACACTCAAAACTATGGAAATAACTAATCTTGAGATCTACAAACTATAAAAAACCTATTTGAAGTAAAAGCTTACAAGATGTATTTTCAAGGATGTTTTACTTAGCTAGATGCAAACTAAGGACTAATTTGACCAGAATCACAAATCAATCAAAAAACAACCATTTTTTGTTTTCTTTTCTAAAAATGAAATCCAAACTTTTAACACAAGTATTTTCGAAGTTTTGTAAAAAGAAACACAAGATGGATTCCTCAACAAAGGTAGATTTTGCAAATGGTCAGACTCATAAAAAGGCCAGTAAAAACCAAGGTGATCTGAGGCTTCTACAGCTTCTAAGCTCAGAGCTACTACAAGACCAAAAAGAAAATCAAGTCCGGCAACCAAAACTTCTAGGAATTTCACCTAAAACCCTAACACCAATGGATTTAACCTAAGGAAAGCTTCTGACAGGTCACATGCAGGTCTGGGCAGGGGAAATAAACATCTAAACAAAAACTAAGCTGACTGAAAGAGAAAATCTTAAGTTTTCCAAAATTTTGACAGGGTCTGCAGGCCCACAGTTCACACAGGTGCGGTACCGCTCTGTGCAAAAAGCAAAAGTGTGGACAGGTCCGCACTGTGTTGCAAGCCGAGGGTGCGGTCCTCTCCCAAAGTTATGAAAAACAAAAAATAAACCAAGATCTACTAAATCCACCCAATTCCACACACAACAAGCCAAAAACAGAAACAAAAAGACAGTTTCTCAGGTCAAAGTAAAGCAAATAAAGAAATCAAGTCCCCAGTATGGTCGCCATTTTGTCACACGGAATGAGTCGATCTTGCGGACAAGATTGACCTTCCTAGAATCTAACGATATCTAGTGAAAAGCAAACCAATCAAAAACTATCTTTCTCTAAATATGCAATTATAAACAAAGGCAAACAAGTGTTTTAGGCCTACCTTGGGTCCAATGCAAGTTTGTGGAAGCCTGGCTCCTTTGATCCAAATGAGCTCCCTTGTAGAGAATCTGCAAACACAAACAAGCAAACAAATTAAATAGCACCTGTAAAGGCAATATCATAAAGCATATCTATCATGATGATCAAGGAATTCATGAAACAAATGACATAAGACAATTTGTTGAGAAAAATGAATCTGATTGTATTAATTCAAATGAAGAAGAACTTTACAACTTGTGCCTTGATGTTGTACAAGCTCCTCCAGGGTCCAACAAGAAGTATCCTCTACTTTGACAAGTTTCACTCTCTTCCCAATGAAGCCAAAAAGGTATGTGATCTCTCCTCTCAAGCTTAACTAGGAAGTCTCAATTCCACCAACATTTACCCTAAAAAATGTTCAGCTTCTAACCTCCCTAGCAACCAGCCCAATGCCTTAATTTATAGTGCAATTAGGGAAGTTACTAGGTCCTCCTTCAAAGGGATAAAGTCCTCCTTCAAAGGGATAGCTCCTCTCATCAAGGGATTAGCTCCTTCTCTTTTGGGATGCATGAACCACCTAGGAGCACTCAATCCACATCAAAATTCCTTCTAGAATCATCTAGAATTAACCCAAAGTGAGTTTTTTAGAATAAACTTGCGCCTTTTTGACTTTCACAGGGGTCCACACCCACTCCTTTAGAGACAGAGCGGGCAGGTCCACAGGTAACACGAACAAAGGGTGCGGGACTGCAGGTAACAGTGATAGAAAGTGTAGAACCAGAGCTTTGTTGATTTTTAATGTCTTTATCTCATTTTCAAAGCTTGAATTGAAGAGCTGAGGTCTGAGAATTGCTTAGGAGGACAGTACAAGTGATGATAGACCCATACTGACTGCAAATAATCATGGTGACGATATTTTTGTGTAACACATAGAATTTTAGTGCTGCATATGCTAGGGTTAGGTTTTTGGATGTTTATGGTTTTCCATTGTTCCTAAATAATAAAAAGGCCTCTGCGCCTCATTGTAACATAGTTTATAAGGCATGTAGTACATCTCTTCTCAAAGATAAGCTATTATTGCCTAAACTAGTTTATTTCCATTATGCATGTAAACAATTTTTGGTATTTTTTATTAATGAATTGAAGTTCAGTTTTGACTTTATCTCTATGTTTCTATTTTAAATTAGTATTTCATTTCATTCCTACATAAATATGGATCATTATTTCTTGAGACTTGTGCCATTGAATTACTAGATCTATCATGAAAGCATATCCCCTAAAGGAGGAAACTAATCATGAACCTATCAAATACATCATTGTGGAAAATGAAATGAATCCTGAAATTATGAAATGGATCCTAAAACTCCCAATGATTTTGTGATCCACCAATTTCCCACAATTTTTTTTAATGAAAAACCTCCATAACCCTAAGGGTCGAAAGTTTAAAACCCTAGACCCCATTCATGGTTAACGTCTAATCTATCTTTTTGTCAAGATATGCTCTCGAGGTATGATCTATCAAGGTTTGTCCCGAAGGTTTGATTTGTCATTATGGTCAAGGTATACCACCAAGGTCTAACATATCCTTATGTGATATGTAATTCTCACTTCACCCACATTGTTATTTTATCCTACCATATCCTTCGAGAAAATCGATTTATTTAGAGTTGATATGTCAAGAGAACCACTTTATTACTATTGATATGTCACGAAAACCACTTAAATCCATCTATATAGCTCCATGCCCCTGTTTTATCAGTGGGCTCATGTTTTTTTCCTCTAAGGGATGGACCTAGGAATAGATTTGTGACTAGAAAATATAGGTCTACTTTGAGATTCACATTAGAAGGGAGGGATGAATCTCCCCTAAAAGGTGCTAGAACTCATGCAAGCCAAATGCCCCATGATACTATCAAAATAAATCTTTTAATTCATTTAATTTCAGATTCTATTGCCATTACTTAAAATATTTTTTAGTTTACTCCTCCTGCTAGGCATTCCTTACCCTTGTCAAACATTCCATTTGAGCCCACACCTTGGATGAATATGGACAAAATATAAGCCGGTGGGGTATGGTTTCCACATCCTCTTTGCATATGGTACATTGATGTGGACATTTTTTTATTTATTTTCTACGGTACATTGAAGCTTATTGATTAAGTCTAACCACATCAACATTCTTGCTTGTAAATGGGACCTGATTTTCCAAGTGTTTTCCACCACTATTGGTTTTCTTCATCCCTATCATTAATAAACATTACTTTATAGCCTAGTTTATGGATAGAGGATCCTATAGTTGGATTATTTTATTATTATAACTCATCCTCTACCTCTTGGAGGGAAATTTACTCAAATTTAATTTAGATATGTAGGCCCCCATTGCTTACACTCATTTCCTAGTAGGCTTAGAAAGTTATCCTTTTACCATTCTTTTTGCAAGATTGTGGTGATTTCTTGTGAGGCTACCTGAGCTAGATTAAAAATACCTTTCCTTTGAAGAGATAGAGTCACATTATTAGAAAGCCTATATGCATATTTTCTCATGAAGTCCCATCGCAGTTTCACTTTGATAGTCACAAGGTTTATATAGAAAATTGCACAAGTTGGTTCCGTTGCTCGCCAATTAGGTAGAAAAAACCAGACATCTTCTTATACATTGCGTCCAACTCCATATATTTATAGTGATTTGAATTTATTAGAAACAAGTTATTCAATTGCCACCATAACTAAAAATATTCATGAATATTCTCAAAAATCATTTCTCCTCTCAATGCTCCCACTCATAGTGTCAATTTATTAGCTTTATTCCTTTCCTTATATAACTTTTGTCAATATACCTCTAGAGGAAATAAATTTTCATGTTGGTCCCAACAACAAGGAAAACCTAACTGTAATGGTTTATCAAACTTGTTAGAAAACATGTTAAGATTATTTTTAATCACTCTCGATTGATTCTGAACCTGGTTCATCAAGGTGGGGGTTCTGTTTACTGATGATTTCTATGCATTTGCTATGATGTTCATAAGTAGATATTCTTAAAGATGGAGGGGATTGAATTGAAATAGGAGGGGCCTTTCATACATGTCTCTTTGATTTCAAGAAATATGGGCTGGTGAATATCTGACGCACTTTTGACAAAAATTAGGTGAATATCTGATGATTATGTGTTGAAAATAATGATTAATTTTGGTGAGGATAGCTGACAAAGGGGTGTCACATATCCAATGAAAGCATGTTTGTTATGTTATCCAAAAAAATTACACCGATGAAACAACAAAACCATTAGATTATCCAACAAAATTACACAGATGAAACTAGGAAGCCATATTTCGTTAGAGTACCTACATAATTTTGTTGAATCTTTCTGATTAGGATGAATCTTTCTGAGCTTTTGTTGAACAAGTTTTACATTTGGCAACATACATATTGTATGTTGAATGATAGAAGTATCATAAGTTTTCAACTGTTTATAATTCCAAGCAAATACATCTTTGTATCTTCTCAATAAATGTATAAAAGCAAGCCTTTCATTAGGAGAGAGTCTGAGTCCTAGATTAATGTTTTTGGGTTTATCCTCATACCCTAGATTAATGAGTTCAAATATGAAGGTATTTATTTGGAGTTTACAATTATTTGTTTTTTTAAATATATCTTTCAAGTCATACAAATCTTCTAGCTTCACCACAACTTTTGGCAATGAATTTTCATCTAAGGACATATTAAGATTTTTATCATGTTCATCCTCATCAATAATTTGTCATGTGTATGTTCCTTCTAAAGCAAAAAAACTCAGAAATTTAGTATCATCATTAAACACTCTCCAGTTAGTAATATTATCAGAGATAGAAGGTTGAAAAATCAATTCAATAAAAAATCTAGCAGGACTAAATTCCTTAGGAAGGATGAGCTTGGAAGAAATGTTGGCTAGTATATCTGCACTCGCATTTTGGATTCTAGGTATAGGGGATATATAAAATGCCAAGAAATGTGAAGTCAAATCCTGGATCAAAGACCGATAATGTTTTAAATGATTTGAAACACAATGAATACCATTTCAGACTTGTTTAATGACAATTTAAAAATCACTAAAAACTTTGAGAAACTTAACATCAATACTTATAGCCTTTTGTAATTCTTGAACCAATGTTTCACATTCAACCACATTATTCATGCATTCAAACTCAAGTCTGCAAGTCAATTGGTATTTTATCCATTTGGACTTACTAAGATAGAACCAGCTCCTACACCATCATTGGACTTAGATCCATCAAAATAAATAGTGCAAAATAAATCATCAAACTTATTTATAGATAATTATACAATATTTTTACATCTAGATGAGTATGTTTGTGAAAAAATTTCAATGTGTGATGTAACTAATTCAATGGAGAAATAAGAAGATTGAGTCGGGACACTGCCAAAGAAAGACTCAGAAGAACAATTTCCCAAGATATTATTACTAAAAGTTACAACCTCATTATTGTCATCAAGATTGGTGATAGTACATTTCATATGTTTCTCCCTATCAACTCGGATTTGACTCGGTTTTACATTATAAGGGAGCCATAAATGAGACCAATCTATAGAAAAATAACCATGTAATGTTTCATACCAATCCTTGCTCAATACGAGACCATAAAATTAAGGGATATCGACTACCAAAATGTCTATAGTCTGAAACACTTTCGAATTGGAGGATAATATAATTAAGACATCATTAATTTCTCCTAAAACCTTAAGTTTTGTTCAATATAATTGAACTATTTGTACAATGAATTTCTGTGGATTTACATTCGATTTTAAACAAACCGTATAAGGCATGATATTAGAAGATTCCTCGGAATCTACTAGACAATTATGAACGTTCTTGTTGAAAAGTTCAAAAGGTAAGAGGAAAGGAGGAGTATGTGAGTTAGATCTTTCTCTAATCATAATGGAATCAAAATAATTGAGCTTATCATAAGGGACGGGAGTAGGCTTATTTTTTCCCTTAGAGGTTTTAGTGGTAACAACAACTGAGGGTAATGGACAAGAAAGAATAACATTTAACTCATTAAGAAATATTTTTTGTTGTTGCTTTAGCTCACTGACCTCATATAGGGAAATATTAGCTTTATTTTTCTTCATATCCTCAACTATATTATATTCATTGTTATCTGATACTATTAAGGTTTTCAATGTAGGAGAGGTAGCAGGAGTACTTGATGCGGATTTTGAAGATTTATTAAAACACTTTTTAGACATACCTTTTTCATTCAATGAGATGTTTGGACCTTTTTAACTTTTATTTGTTTTTTATGTAGGTCCCTTTCTTCATGTACTAATAGGTAGTGCCTCTTCTTCTTCTTTAGTCTCTGAAGTAGTAAGGATAAAATCCCATAGGCCATTTTCTTTGGTTATTTCATCGTCTTATGTTTCTTCTGTTGATATTGTTCCTTCTTCTTCCTCTTCTTCATATGAACGTGCATTGGATATCTGAGCAAGTGGTTGAGATTGAAAAGTTTAATTCCTTTTTGTGGATCTGAAAGGTCTTCTTGTTGATGTTTCATCTACTTGCTTCTTCAATTGTACCATTTCATTGGGCATAGTTTTGAGAAGTTTTCATAGACATTCTAGATCAAAAGGATCTTTGGGAGATTTCTTTTTAGGTTCTTCTTTAAAAGGAACCTTTTTAGCTATTTTTCTCTTTTTTATAGTAGCTTTCTTCTCAAGGGATAATACCATTTTCTCCATAGCTAGAACTTCTTTCATATTATCACTTAATACTGTCTTTTGAGATTTGTCAACCAACATCGCGATATTTGATGAGAGGGAACTAATATACCATTCAATCTAAACATCAACACTAGGCTGATATGTAGCATGGATATTATTCAAAATGTTATTAATTCTTGAATTGAAATATTTTAATTTCTCATTAGGTCATATTTTAAGATTTGACAATTCTTAAAGTAACATTGCTATTGTTCTATCATCTCCGAATTTCTTTAAAATTTCCTCTTCGAATGTATCCCAATTAGTAATTGATCCAGATGGTAATGAAAAATACCTAGACCCTGTTGATCCCTCAAATGTATAAGGAAATAATCTACACACTACATCCTCTTCAGAAACCCCTTTAATATTGATTTCTAACATAAAATTATGTAGATGTTCTTTGCCAGGAAGTCCATCATCAGTATTATATTTAGGCAATCATTTTTCTAGATGTTTAGGGTGAGGGTGCAAAGGAGTCATTATAACTGCTCCTAGATTGTTCCACGGTCTATATTCCATTCAGTGATTAACAATATGAAAAGTGGTTGAAGAGGAAGATCCAAAAGTAGATGTACTAAATGAAGGGGTTGTTGAAGTATTGACAATTATAGAATTTCCCCAACAACATTGTTGACAACTATAGCATTGGTTGGTTGAAGGGAAGAGATATGGGTGGATGAATATGTCCAAGGTGATAATAGGATGGTATAGAAGGTTATGTAAAAGTAAGATGAATAGTAGGAGTGTGAGGTGGAGAGGAAGAAATGTTCTCACTAGTCGAGGATTCAACACCAGAAATATGTTTCTTTTTCTTGTGAGTCGGTAATGGGAATTCGAAGGCTTTGACTATGATCTTCTCATGTTGTGATCTGGTGAGGACTCCGATAGACTTTAATAATGAACTAACACTACGCTAAGAAGGTTCTAGTTGTGTAGACCGCTCTCCAAAAATGGAAATCCCTTCCAATTTCTGTATGATATTTTGGAGTTTTGGTGCTTCAATAGGTTGCTATGAAAATGGAATGTATTAAGAGGTTGAAATAGCTTATTTTGTAACAAATATAGGAGCTTTTGATGATGGTTTAGCAACTTCAGATCTAGAAGCAGGTTATTTGGAATGTGTTCTCGAAGTTGTAGGAGAATTTGAGGGGGATTGAATCTTAGAATGACCTCTTGATTTATAACTAAGACCTTCTTGCCATTCATAGTTGGTTGGCCCTCATTCTAGTGCCAAACTGTTGATGGCCTCAATTGACCTTATCAATATTGGGGTAAAGGAACTTAGTCGAGGCCCCAATTACACCCTTATCTGTTTGGAGTGGTTATGGGACCAATTTCCCTTAATTAAAAATACGCAGAATGAGATGAATGATGGAAATAATGTATTTATTAAGAAAACTAATACATTCTACTTATAACTTGTAATAACTTGTTCTAATACCCAGGTAAGCTGATAACATATTTGTTAAAAAGATTTCATAATAAACACAGTAATGTAGATCATCATGCAATTACAATATTAATTCAATAATAGAAAACTATTGAATTTAGGCTTCTATGATCCATATCAAGTTTATAGAGAAGGTTTAGGTGATAATCACATCAAAATTCATTTTTCGACGCGTTTCGAACTAGAAAGTGTGGTTCATTGTCAGGACAAGATGAAACCAGATCAGGAAACAAGTTAAATAAAGAGATCTACCATTCAATGGCTAG
The DNA here is from genome assembly GCA_031772625.1 of Pinus tabuliformis. Lineage (NCBI taxonomy): Eukaryota > Viridiplantae > Streptophyta > Pinopsida > Pinales > Pinaceae > Pinus > Pinus tabuliformis. Next base: position 659,979,292 of record CM062811.1, read on the forward strand.
AACGAAAAGCAGAATGACTGAGGAATCTTTGCATATCTTAAGGAATTCCAGATCTGACTTCATCTTCGAAACCTGCAAGTGTGCCCGTTAAAAATGATGAAACTTAGTTGCAGTGGCCCTTCCTACAGGGATGTGATTATTGAATTTAGGCTTCTATGATCCATATCAAGTTTATAGATAATGTTTCGGTGATAATAACATCAAAATTCATTTGTCGACGGGTTTCGAACCAACAAACGTGGTTCATCATTAGGTTAAGATGAAGAACGAGATCAGGCAACAAGTTAAATAAAGAGATATATCATTCAACAGCTAGAATGAAAACTAGAATGATGGAGGAATCTATGCATATCTTAAGGAATGCCAGATCTGACTTCATCTTCGAAACCTTCAAGTGTGCCCGTTCAAAATGATGAACCTTAGCTGTAGTGGCCCTTTCGTGCAGGAATGCAATTATTGAATTTAGGCTTTTGTGATCCATATCAAGTTTATAGATAAGGTTTTCGGCGATAATCACATCAAAATTCATTTTTTGACACGTTTCAAACCAAAAAGTGTGGTTCATCATCAGGACATGATGAAGAACCATATCAGGCAACAAGTTAAATAAAGAGATCTATCATTCAACGGATAGAAAGAAAATCGAAATTATGAAGGAATCTCTGCATATCTTAAGGAACACCAGATCTGACTTCATCTTCGAAACCTAGAAGCGTGCCCATTCAAAGTGATGAACCTTAGTCACAGTGGCCCTTTCGTGCAAGGATGTAATTATTGAATTTAGGCTTCTCTGATCCATATCAAGTTTATAAAGAAGATTTTTAGCGATAATCACATCAAAATTCATTTGTCGACACGTTTTGAACCAAAAAGTGTGGTTCATCGTGAGGACAAGATGAAGAACCAGATCATGCAACAAGTTATATAAAGAGATCTATCATTCAACGGCTAGAACGAAAACCATAATGATGGAGGAATCTCTGCATCTCTTAAGGAATGCCAGATCTGACTTCATTTTCGAAACTTGCAAGCGTGCCCATTCAAAATGATGAACCTTAGTCACAGTGGCCCTTTCATGCAGGGATGTAATTATTGAATTTAGGCTTCTGTGATCCATATCAAGTTCCTTCGTCATTCCGGTTTCCATTTTAGCCATTGAATGATTGTTGGGAACGGGTCCCCTGGGGTCAATTTTGAAGTTAAAAGCCCAAGTTTTGGGGCAGAAAGCCCAAATTTTGTAGGAAAGAATGTAAAGTCTCCGCATTTTGTGGCCATAGAGCGTGAAGATGTAAAGAGTTACTAAGGGTTTTTTGCCCTAATTTTGTATAAGTCATGGCGGCTTTAGAGAACTACCCATGGTTTGCGGACCACGAGATTGTATAAACAGGGAGTCTTAGAAGAGTCTAAGGTAGTTCAGTAGTTAATAAGAGTTTAGTAGTGGATAAGTTGAGTCATTGTTGGGTCTGTGAAGCTAAGAGAGAAGAGTCTTAGCGTAGGAAGAGGCTTTGCAGCTGAGTGCGCAGATGCCTAGGGTAGAAGTCTGTAGCTGAGTGTGCATTGAATCAATAATAAAGAGGAGTATTCTGGAATTACCTGTGTATTTTACTTCTGTTAATTACATGCAATTATGTTATGTTGAACACTGGGTTTACGTTTTATTGTTATTCTGATGTGCGAATCTATATATTTCCCTGTGTTATATGAACGCAAGTAGAGATATACGTTTACGTGAAGATAATCATAAATGCATGTTAAAGTTGGCCAACACTTAAGATAATTCGGGTAATTATATAGTAGAGGCACATAAGTGCCTGAACCACCTGTTAAGGTTGAGCGAAAGACTGTCGTAGACCTTCGCGGAGGTTCATAGGATGAATAAGGAGAATATATCAATATGCCCTAAAAGGCTTATCGACCTGCACGAGGAAAGAGTTGAAGGTATAAAATCGACATCCCAACCATCTCAGGGTGTGAAAACTTGGTTCCTGCATCCCCCCATACTGCTTTGGGTGAGACTTCAGTCCGCGCTCCATGGATTGATGCCGAAAGGGCCAGTAGTGTAGGGATTTGCTTGGCTAATTAACGCCAAACCTAGGTCAGGGCCCATCACACCAACAAATGGTTCTATTGCCAGGACCAGGATCTGCATAACGATATGTGTGATGTCGCATCATTGGAATCCAACTAAGAAAGAGATCGAAGACTGGTTGGATAGAAAAATCCACAAATTCACAGCGTAAGAAAACAAGAATCCGCGATTGACGAAAGAACATTGGTTGGACAAATATTTGTACACAGAAATACAAGAAATATTCTTATGTTCCTTCCTGATTGAATTATATGAGTGGATCACAAAGTTGGTAGACAGCCAAGGGAGGTGGAGGCTTGATGGTCCGATTGTATGGACACCGGATTTTGTGTGGAGATTGGAATCCTTTGAAGATAAGATCGTGTGCGCTGTCGATTTTTGGATCGATTGTATCATAGGAGGATTTTTGACAGAGTATGTGGTCGATACTTCAGTGAGTTACAGTGAAGCAGAGTGTGCTTCTTCAAAGGGCCGCGAGGTAAATATTTAAGGTCTTTAAATATTTGGATTAAGATGTTATTGTGTGAAAAGTTGGTTATGTAGTTGCCTTGATGTTTGGGGCTATGCGAAGTGGAAGAAATTTTAGAGACTGAGGAAGAAAAGGCCTTGAATATAGCCCACTAATTGAACCTCCTCTTAGTGACAACGAGGGAGCAGCATAGGCTTCTTCGCAGAGTGCTATTGAGTTGATAAAGCAAGGATTCCCACGAATACCTCATCCAACCACACCACCTCCATCTTCACCTCCACCACTTACACCCTCACCTACACCACCTCCACTTCCACCACTGTTCATATGGTGAATTCAGTAAAGCTTCCTGTGTTCAAGGGCTTGGGAATGAAGATCCAGACTAGTTTTGGTTCATCACGAAGGTTGTATGGGAAGCTCAAGGTATCACGGATGATCAAATGAAGAAAGCGAAGTTGGTTAGTGTTTTTCAAGACCCCGCTCTAATGTGGTACATTAAGTATTGCACTGATAACTTGACATCCGCATTGGTGGATATCCAGACTGCTCTAAATAAGGAATTTAGTAGACCTAAGTTTGAAGCGCAATCAATTGTGGGATTCAAAGAGATCATAATGAAGCCTAGTGAAACACCCTGGGAGTTGGACAAGAGATTGAAGTGAAAGATCCGCGAAGCTAACATGAATCTGACAAATGGGTAACACCGTGAATGGTTTGTGGTTACGCCCTTGCCTCATCTCAAAGTTGTGCTATCATAGCAGAAGATTGGGACTCAGGCGGAGGCCAAGGCCTATGCCGACCAAAGAGGGTCCAAAAACAAAGAAATATAAGTAGAAAGCACCACAGCTGGTCTGTGCATCAACAAGAAAGCACCCACAGAAGGAAAATACCACTGTGCAGGAGAAGGGAAAGGTAGTTGACCTGGAGCCTGAAGAAAATGTTGAAGAAATCCATATGGGTGAGGAAGACATTGACATGAGGGCAGAGTACATTGACGTTGAGGGGTCTGACCCTATCTTTAAACTGCCTGAGTACATTCCTCCGCATAGAGACAAGACAAAGGTTCCGAAGGACATTGATGAAAGCAAGGTCACGCTGCATACACCCTTGTTGCCAGACAAAATCGTCTTTGAAGGACCACGCCTGGGGCGTGTCCCCCATTTAAAATTGGAGGATTGGGATTTGGATGATACAGAGTGCTTCCCCACTTAGTGACAGATCAACTCATGCACCGCGTCTTTTTTAAAGACTCTGGTGTGACCACGATGGAGCCAAGAAGGTGGATAAAAGGGGTGGATAAGGTTACTCCGTTAAACATGTTGTGAGTACTGCATTACAACCGCACACCCATAACCATGGTAGTGATCAAGCAGTTGTTGTGCTTGGTGCATGATGGGTGCCTGTGGCTAGAGGAGTCAATACTGATCATTGACATGTTGATCCATAAGATCACTTGGCTGCCACACGTAGGAGAAAATCCAGCCATGGAATTTGGCGGGAAGATAGGTGAGTGCGACCTTGACCGCGGGGTTGTTTATGCTAGTGATGGAGTAGCCGTGTAGCTTCTTAGCAAGCTTAAATTTATCACATGAAATATTATGAGGAAGTGTTGTGGAGATGAAGTGTCGGCACCAGTAGTGTCATTAGCGGCCTAGTGCGTAGAGGGCATATAGTTCAACTGGGCACGCTACCTTTGCAGCGAGTTCCTCACGAACTGGAGAGAGGTGTAGGATCAAAGCAAAACATTTCACTATGCATGGTTGCTGCTTTCTATAGTGATGGTCGCGTGGGAGTTACCAGAGGATAGGCAGTTTCCTCCAGTCACACAGGACCTACCAAAAGAATGAAGTTCGCTTCACTCTGGGCTACGAAGGACCCCTAAAGGGTCAAGGACAACAAGGTATTTTAGATCTTGATGAAGATGAGTATCCACATGGCCATCAACAGCAAGCCATGGTTTTCCCCGACAATTTTTGATCCGCTGACAGAGTATGTGGAATTCAAGGTGGACTTCCACCATGTCTCCATGTGCGCATGGAAGGATCCTAAACAAAAGTGGTATGACCTTCCATACCTGGCCACAGACGATGCGATCACAGTGGTCCTCGACCGCTGGCCGACAGATTGGCGCACCACTTCGGACTTGACAACTGGGTCTAGAAAGTCTGCAGTGAAGCGAAAAAAGGAAGAGGCCAGGATAAGAATGGAAGAATTGGTCGAGAAAAGGAAGAAGGAGGCTGAGGATAAAACCAAGGCGAAGCATGTTGCTGTGAAGCAAACAGGAAGATAAGAAGAAGAGGAGGAGTGTGGCTCTGACAGGAGTTAGAAGTCACCTTCCCCAGAGATAGAGGAGGAAGAACAACAATCAGAGTAGGGAGGAGCAGACCCGGAGACTACTCCGTTCCGGATTAAGCACAATAGGGAACAGGAGAAAGTAGGGCCGCGGAAGAAGTCTAAGGCTAGCAAGACTTCCCTTGACCCAATCACCTTGACTGAAGGTGATTTGAACGACATTGGTGATACGGTAAGGGAAGCAACCGCGAATTGCTGCAGCAGTTCGAGCAGCATCAGAAACAAGCCTTGGGCATCATTCAGATGGGTCTGCATGAACTGCAGATCTAGGCGTCGCAGGTAAAGACTAGTGTGGGATGGAGTAATGCGGCATCAACTAGTTTGGCGCTTGGCACCTTAGAAGCAGCACGGATGGTGCACACATTGGATCCCCAGGCAATAGCGCTACCCGATGGAGCGCTGACCACAGCAACAGAAGCTGACAAGGCCACCGTCAGCGCCCTCAAGGGGGGTGGGCTAAATTTGGCTGCACTTCCTAGTGAAGCCCTTCACACTCTACACGATGGTGTGATCGTGAAACTTTAGGCTTGAGAACAATGCGTAGTGAATGTTGTCAGTGAATAGAGGATGAACAATACTCAAATGGCTACACAAAAGAATTCTACCATCGATATTCTTAAGGCCATCACGGAAAAGAATGAGCACAAGACAAAGGTAGTGGCTGAGGCATGCAGGATTGTTCCAAAACTAGACATTCCCAAAGATGACCCAGTGGATGTGAGAATTTGGAATCTCACCGCCGGAGTGCATGAAGTGAGAACATAGTTAGAAAAGGTTCAATTTGAACTGAACCTTAATATTGTAGAGCTTGAGTTGAATGCCCAGCCTTCGACTCTGCTAGAAGTCGGAGATCAACGCGAGGCACTGTTAAGGACATTGTTGCAGCAATAGATAATGCAGTAAAGGATTGCACTGTGCTCTTCGAGCAGTCGCTCAAAGTAGTCACTAGATTACAGGAGGATACCAATGTGCAGAGGCTAGAAACAGAGACATGGGAGCTGAAATAGCGATATGACAAGGTTAAAGTGACGACACGCACCGTCACCATTACCCAGAGGCTAGTGAAGCTGCAGGAAGCAAAGGCGCTTAACGAGCAGGTGGACGCAGCACAACACAGGGAAGCATTATTGAAGGCTTGATTGAAGCCTTGGCTAGAAAATGCATATGTGCTCATGGCCACCATTGAAGGAAAACTTTCTAGTTTGCAGGAAATGCAGTAGAAGGTATAGGTAGATGGTGCAGGGCTAGTGGCAGAGTAGTTGGTCGAGCAGATGAAGCAGGCGCCAACATAGTGCACCGCCGAAGTTGCAGTGGTACAAGTGGAGCTGGGAGGTCTTCACGACAAGATCTTCGTGGCAGCAAAGTGACTCAAGTGTGAGTCACCAGATTTGTGTTGGGGGCCTATTGGGAATGGGTCCCATAGGGTCAATTTTGAGGTTAAAAGCCCAAGTTTTGGGGCAGAAAGCCCAAATTTTGTAGGAAAGAATGTAAATTCTCTGCATTTTGTGGCCATAGAAAGCGAAGATATAAATATTTACTAAGGGTTTTCCGCCCTTCTTTTGTATAAGTCATGTCAGCTTTAGAGATCTACCCATGGTCCGTAGACCATGGGATTGTATAAAAAGGGAGTCTTAGAAGAGTCTAAGGCAGTTTAGTAGTCAATAAGAGTTTAGTAGTGGATAATTTGGAGTCACTGTTGGGTCTGTGAAGCTAGGAATGAAGAGTATTAGCGTAGGAAGAGGATCTGCAGCTGAGTGCACATAGGCCTAGGGTAGAAGTCTGTAGCTGATTGCACAGAACCCTGCAGCTGTGTGCGCAGGGTAGTCAGAGTCTGTACTGGATATTTGAATCAATAATAAAGAGGAGTATTTTGGAGTTACCTGTGTATTTTACTTCTATTAATTGCATGCGATTATGTTATGTTGAACACTGGGTTTATGTTTTATTGTTATTCTGATACACGAATCTATATATTTGCCTGTGTTATATGATCGCAAGTAGAGATATATGTTTACACGAAGATAATCATAAATGCATGTTAAAGTTGGCCAACACTTAAGATAATTTTGGTAATTATACAGTAAAGGCATGTAAGTGCTTGAACCACCTGTTAAGGTTGCATGAAGGACTATCGTAGACCTTCGTGGAGGTTCAGAGGACGAATGCGAAGAATATATCGATAAGCCCTAAAATTCTTATCGACCTGCACGAGGAAAGAGTTGAAGGTATAAAACCGACATCACAACCATCTCAGGGTGCGGAAACTTGGTTCCTGGATCCCCCCATACTGCTTCGGGTGAGACTTCAGTCCATGCTCTGCAGATTGATGCCGAAAGGGCTAGTAGTGTAGGGATTTTCTTGGCTAATTAATTTCGAACCTGGGTCAGGGCCCATCAAGCCAACAATGATAGATCTCTTTATTTAACTTGTATCCTGATTTGGTTCTTCATCTTGTCCTGATGATGAACCACACTTGCTGGTTTGAAACACGTCGATAAATGAATTTTGATGTGATTATCGCCAAAAACCTTCTCTATAAAATTGATATGGATCACAGAAGCCTAAATTCAATAATTACATCCTTGCATGGAAGGGCCACTACGACTAAGGTTCATCATTTTGAACGGGCATGCTTGCAGGTTTCGAAGATGAAGTCAGATCTAGCATTCCTTAAGAGATGCAGAGATTCCTCCATCATTTTAGTTTTCGTTCTAGCCATTGAATGATAGATCTCTTTATTTAACTTGTTGCCTGATATGGTTCTTCATCTTGTCCTGATGATGAACCACACTTGCTGGTTCGAAACGCGTTGACAAATGAATTTTGATGTGATTATCACTGAAAACCTTCTCTATAAACTTGATATGGATCATAGAAGCCTAAATTCAATAATTACATCCCTGCACGAAAGGGCCACTGCAACTAAGGTTCATCATTTTGAACGGGCACGCTTGCATGTTTCGAAGATGAAGTCAGATCTGGCGTTCCTTAAGAGATGCAAAGATTCCTCCATCATTCCAGTTTTCATTCTAGCCATTGAATGATAGATCTCTTTATTTAACTTGTTGTCTGATCGGGTTCTTCATCTTGCCTTGAAGATGAACCAAACTTGCTAGCTCGAAACACCTCGAAAAATGAATTTTAATGTGATTATCACTGAAAACCTTCTCTATAAAAAAGAAAAATAATTTAATTAAATAATTAATTAAATTAATTTTATTAAAGCATCACATATGACAAAAATTTCGTTGTTCACGATATAACATTAAATTTCAATCAATCATGCCAATAGTGATCATGGAAGATTTACAAACATACTTATATGTGAAAAATATCGTATAACAATTCCTTTCAAAACAAAAATACAATAAAATAGGATAATAGTACTTGATAAACTGTAGATCTGCTCATACTGGAACTGCAAGCGGTTTAACTTATATTAAGAAAAAATCAAAATACAATAGTGCAATTTCAAAACCTCTTTTTTCAAAATTTAGAACCATTATCTCCATATCAGAGAGGGGAATTTACAGTCTTAATACATGGAAAGTAAAAAAATTATCCTACAATCTTTCAATAGAAAGAAATAGTAAAAACATGATAGGAAATTGTTGCAACAACTTTTAAATTCAAGATGAGGATTCTCTAATGTTGAGTTGTCACAACATGTAAATGTCCAACAGGCTAGTGATTTCTAGAGGACTTTAGCTTTGATCCTCATATGAATGGTGAAAATAGCTGACTTTAATGGCGATATCATCTATATAGAAACATTGGATAAAAAACGAAGTACCAACCATTAGCTGTGAGGTTTGAGAAGGAACTACCAATGCTTCTTGAGGTCAATTTTAGACAACCATTTGATTCTTTCAACCATTTTGTTTCCATGTTCTTCCCAAGTCCTCATTAAAGTCTTGGAATCTGGAAACAAACCTTTTGGGAAGTTCAAAATTATATTTCATTGCAATAGTGTATCATTGACAGATTCAACGATAGAACTGGAAATATCTTGGACCTCATTTAATGTATCTTTATCTTGTTTCATTCTGATTTCCCACTCTCAGAAAATTATTATCTTTTGCTTTTCATAAATCTGAGGAAGATATTCCTCTCCGCCCTCTCTACTTTATTGCCAAGTTGTGGAATATGTTAGCGAATCATTTACTTCATAAAAATAATTGATCATGTCATTCAATTGATCATCAGGGAATTTAGTATCTTGCATTGATCTTGAATTATCAGGAGTCTGTTGCAAAAGACCTTTTTCTTGTTCTTTAACAATGTATTAATTATTTAACTTCCTTTTAAAATTTTTACATCTAAGGATTAACACTCAACTTCTCGATTCTTTTCTGCATCTATTTAAGTTTACCATCTTTCACCTATGTCTCCTTATCGTGTTTCTTTTTTTCTGTGAATCCAATTGCCTCTTTAACTTTACCGTCTGATTTTGACATTGATTAGTAATTCTTTGTTTCTCAAAATCAATTTCTCATTTCAATGATGCTATTATTCCTTATTTTCCTTTTAAAATATCTCCGGCCTTGATTTCTTTACCTATTGTTGCAGAAGCATAAGCTCCTGTGAACTGAGTAAATTTTTGCAATCTCTCAGAAGGTGTAGCAGAGGAACCCTTCCAGAAAACTTCGAAAGAAGAAAGCTTGCTAGGAACTAATGATTGAGACTACTCTATCTTCCTTTTCTTTCTGCCTCTTTTGACTACCACGTTGTGCTAAGGACTGTAAAATATATCTAAAGGGGGAACTCCTCTATATTGAGAGTAACCTCTGAGGTAGAGAAAGCAAGAATAACCTCAATTTTGTTTTGACCATGAATGGAAGATTTATCAAAATTTCTTTTGTCCTCATTCCTTGTTCAACATTTTTAATATTACCCTGAACCTCCACTTGCTATGAAGAAGTGGTAGTTTGAGAAGATTAGGCTTGAACCTGTTGTGGGAAAAACACAACCCCCCCCCCCCCCCCCCCATTATTCACTTAATTCTCATTATGGGGACCCTTTGATTGAATGGTTGGTCATATTACTATTTTATTTTGAGCATTTGGATGGATTCAATGAGTTTAATATGTTCCTATCTTCCTATCATAACTCATTTGATCTCATTTGGACATTTGGTTTGAAAATAGCGCCTAATTGAAGATTGGATGTTTTTCACTGCTTTGGCCTTATATAATGTATTTTACCTTTTATTTTATAAATTTGTCTCTTTGTAAATAATTATCTTTTTGGAAATATTTATATTTGTAAATATTATTTTTTATTTTGTATCATGCATTTCATAGCCCCTGAGACCAAGACTTTTATTATGTAATGGCTTACTGTTTAAAAGCAGATTTAAACCTTTCGCACTTAAAAAATTGGTCATAGCCGAAGGCTTAAAACAAGTGGCACACATATATATTTATATAATATAAGAGCTATATTAAAAATATTCAAAGGTTGAACTCATATTTATATGGCTTATGACATATATTCAAAGTTAATCAAAATCCAAAGTCCCACGATATTATAGTATAGCCAATGGGAGGACCCAACTACTACATCATTACTCTTGTTCCCATCAGGGTCAACACTTATAAGAGATTTTCAACTGAGCAAGATTTAAAAAAATTCTGATACAACATTCCCTCCGATCTCCGATATTCTGATACACCTTGCCTCTCTGACTTCCGATATCTGTTAAGCTCTTATATCTCAGAATCGATATGGTATTAATTATGTTATATAAAGATATCACGTCCGCTCCATATCAGAGCCTTCCAATATCGGCGTATCAACATTTTTTGTTTGTGCGCATTAAAAAAGGTTCTAATGGGCTTACCTCTGATACCACTCATCTCTTGCCACATGTCACTCCTACTCTGACCACTATTATTATTATAAATAAAATTCCACTTAATTAATTTAAAAAGGGTCTCACGACATAAATGAATTTTTATATGTATTATAGTGTTTTGACCTATTTTCGCCATTTTAATAAAATCCTCTATTTGCAACTAATTTTCATAATTGTTATAGCATAGAGGATTCCATGGCTGATGATGGAAAATAGATCCAGTCAATATTCTCGAAGGAACCCCACCAAGTGGCATAATGTTGGATTAAAATAGATAGAGGTGTTTGAAAAAACGAGGCTAAGGTTGGACTTCACTGTGAAAAGTGCAATTCTATCCTGTTAGAAGCAAACCAAACTTATCATCACGTACCAAACAGGGTGATTTTTCTCAACTGATACAATCTATATTTGGCCTACGATCTAACAGAAGAAAAACCACCACATTCATTTTACTTTTATTGCTCCAACTATTGAGTAATAGAGGGGAACTATTAATATTTCCATTATGTATAAATACCCATATCTAAGATAGAAGAAAGGAATTCAAATCTGAGAGAAAGAGGCAGAGTAATACTAGAGCTTACAACCTATTTGTATATAAGGAATTAAGACTCATTTGCACTATTGTAGTGATATCAGTTCCATCTCTGCAGATAGGGAATTGATTTAGAGACAATATAGGACCTGCAATATTGTAATTCTTTGATGTTTTATGTAATTGATTCATTTTTATAATAAGATTCATTTATGTAATCAGATGTACAACATTATTGCCTACTATATTTTTTGGGTTGTGTTATATTATTTCCATGACTAGCCCACGTAGTTAACTAGGGGGTTATAGAGGGGGCGGAGCCCCCCTTTTGTTACATCGATTGTGTAGCTGGGGAGGGTCATAGGGGGTTTGAGGCATACCCGTAATCCCACTTTATGGGTTCTGGGGCAACGCCCCAGAAAATTTTGGTTTTGGACCCTATGTTAGGTTGGGCAGACCCACTTATGGTTTTGTGCATGATTTTCGCACATGTTTTTTGGATGTGATGGTTTTCGGTCCATGGTATTGGATGCTTCAGCATGTATAAATATGTATTATAACATTGAAAGGAACATTATGAAAAATCAAGCTAGTAGTCCCAGTTTTGGGATCCAGGGGAAAATCTTTGTGTATATGTGTTTTATGTGTTATGCTCTCGCATTGTTTATTTTTTGTCTTTTGGAATTCGAATGTAGGTAATTTATGTATGGGGTTAAAATCTACATTTGGTATCAGAGCAATTTTGGCTTCAAGGGATGCCTTTGTTGCTGAGGGGTTTCGCTCGGGCCTGTGGTAGACCCTGTTCAGTGGGAGATCTGCGAGATCGATTTTGGTGGTGAAAGAAGATGGCAAGCAGTGGAAAGATAGAGATCGAGAAATTTAATGGTCAGAGTTTTGAGTTGTGGAAACTCAAGATGGAGGATCTGTTGGTGGATAAAGATCAGTGGATCACGGTAGATTCGGGTACTAAACCAATGGGAGTGTCCGATGAAGAATGGAAGAAGTTGGATCAGAAGGCAAAGAGCACAATACGATTGTGTGTCTCAGATTCAGTATTGTTGAATGTATCAGGGGAAGCTACGACGAAGGCTTTGTGGGAAAGTTAGGGACTTTGTACCAATATAAGTCTCTGGTGAATAAATTGTTCCTGCTAAAAAAGCTATATAACCTAAGGATGAAATATGGAGACTCGGTGACAGAGCATCTAAACGCATTTAATACTATGGTAAGTCAATTAGCATCTATTGATATTAAAACTTCAGATGAAGATAAGTGCATTAGTTTGTTGTGTTCTCTACCAGATTCGTGGGATAGTCTGGTTATTGCAATAGGTAGCAATGAAACTGCCTTGCAGTTTGATGAAATAGTCTCATCCTTGCTGACGGAGGAGATGAGACGGAAAAATATGGAGAGCCAGAATGGTGATGCCTTGTCTGTATGAGGACGGTCCCAGAACAAAAACAAAAATAAGTCATCGAGTGGGAGATCTAAATCTAGAGGGAGATCTAAATCTCCAGGAAAACCTATAAAGGTGGTGTGCTAGAAATGCGGAAAGGAAGGGCACTACAAAAGGGACTGTAAATCTAAAGCTCCTGACAAAGGAAAGGGATTTGATGATGCTCCTTTTACAGAGGCAAAAACCACCTTAGATGAAGGTGGGGATGTGTACTTGGCTTCTTCAAGTACACATGTAGATCATGAGGCATGGTTGATTGACTCAGGTGCATCCTTTCACTTCACCCCCCATAGAGAGTGGTTTTGTGAGTATGAGAAATATGATGGTGGTGATGTCTTCTTAGGGGATGACAGGAAGGTAGAATCATTGGTTGTAGAAAAGTAAAGTTGAAGTTGCAAGGTGGAAGGGTTAGAACACTTCCGGGTGTTCTGCATATTCCTGCATTGGCCAAAAATCTAATTTATGTAAGAAAGTTGGATGATGCAGGTGTAAAAACAGTGTTCGAGAAGGATACCTGCAAAATGGTTCAAGGAGGACTGGTATTGATGTGGGGAGTTCGAATTGGAACTCTGTACAAGCTGCAAGGTAGCACTATTATTGATGGGTGCAATAGTTCTGTGGTTCCTGAAAGTGGAGCAGAAAATCTAGTGGTCTTTGGAGAGAAGACCATGTTGTGGCATCAAAGGCTTGGACATATTGGATTGAAGGGCCTTCAAATACTTCATGGTAAAGGTATGGTAGAAGGTATGAGTAATAGCTCTCTAGATTTTGATTTTTGTGAAAATTGTGTATATGGGAAGCAGAATCGGGTGAGTTTCCCCTCTGGTAGTAAGAGGGCGAAACAGATATTATAACTTGTGCATAGTGATGTGTTTGGACCTGTGAAGGTTCCATCACTGGGTAAGTCTATGTACTATGAATCATTTATAGATGACTTCTCAAGGAATACATGGATATATTTCCTTAAGAAGAAATATGAAGCCTTTGACAAGTTTAAAGAATTTAAGGCTCTCGTGGAAAATCAGACAGAGAAGAAGATAAAGGTCCTGAGGACAGATAATGGTGGAGAGTTTTGCAGCAAGGAATTTGAAGAATTCTGTAAGAACTGTGGTATAGCACGACAGAAGACTACTCCATATACACCTCAGCAAAATGGAGTTGCAGAAAGAATGAATAAGACATTGATGGAAAGGGCAAGAAGCATGCTCAGTGGTGCCGGGTTAGGACAAGAATTCTGGACAGAGGTGGTGGATACTGCAAGTTACCTGGTCAACAAGTCACCTTCATCAACGTTGGAGGATAGGACTCCACAAGAGGTATGGACTGGTAAGAAACCCTCTCTTTCACATCTGAGGGTATTTGGATGTGATGAATATGTACATGTTCCAAAGGAGAAACGAACCAAGTTGGATAGTAAATCTGAAAAGTGCATCTTTATTGGGTATAACGATGGTTTAAAGGGTTATAAGCTTTGGAACCCAGTCACATGGAAGGTTGTGTACAGTTGAGATGTGGTGTTCAGAGAGGTAAAAGATGTTATTAAACATGAATTCCAACCAAAGGAACCTGAGAAGATAGAGTTTGAGCTTAAGGAGGAAGAATCAGACTCTACAGCAGAGGAGGAATCAGAAGATTAAGAGCCACAAACTCCGGGTGTGAGAAGATCAGTTTGAGAAAGAAGGCAGCTAGAAAGGTATAGTCCATCTGTTTTTTGTTCAAATTTTTCTTTATCTATTACTAACAATGATCCCAGAACTGTGAAGGAAGAAATAGATTCAGAGGATGGAAAACTCTGGAAAGAGGCCATGGTTGATGAAATGGCATCTTTGCACAAAAATGAGGCTTGTGATCTGGTGGAGTTGCGGCTAGAAGGAAACCCATTGGCAGCAAATGGGTGTTCAAGAAGAAGACAAATGCAGAAGGAAATGTGGAGAAATACAAAGCTCGGTTGGTAGCAAAAGGTTATTCCCAGGTGCCGGGAATTGTTTTTGGTGATATTTTTTCTCCTGTTTCCAAGGTAACTTCTATTAGATTACTTTTATCTATTGTTGCTGCTTTTGATTTTGAGGTAGAACAAAGGGATGTGAAGACAACATTTCTTCACAGGGATCTGGAAGAGGAAATATACATGAAGCAACTTGAAGGCTTTGCGGTGAAGGGTAAGAAAGAAATGGTATGCAAGTTAAAGAAGTCTTTGTATGGGTTAAAACAGTCACCAAGGATGTGGTATCAAAAATTTGATACATTTATACGAGGAATTGGCTTCACCAGAAGCAAAGCAGATCACTGTGTGCATTTTAAATTAATTGGTAACAATGTTATTTATCTGGTCTTGTATGTGGATGATATGTTGTTGGTTGGAAATAACAAAGAAATTATCCAGGATTTGAAGACCCAATTGTCCTCCAAATTAGACATGAAATATCTTGGTGCTGCAAAATATATTTTGGGCATGGAAAATTAAAAGAAATCGGGCAAAGAGGAAGCTCTAGTTAAACCAGAAGAAGTATGTTGAGACAATACTACAGAGGTTTGATATGCAGGATAGTAAACTGGTGAAGGTTCCTATTCCTGTAGGTGTGAGGTTATCTACTGAATAGTGTCCCAAGACACAAGAAGAGGAAGAGGACATGTCCCGTGTTCCATATGCAAGTGCAGTTGGTAGCTTGATGTATGAAATGGTCTGTACTAGACCAGACATTACACATGCAGTGAGAGTATTGAGCAGGTTTATGTCAAAACTAGGGAAGGAGCACTGGACAACAGTGAAGCGGGTTTTCAGGTATTTGCGTGGCACTAGTGATTATGGTTTGTGCTACCAAGGAAGACCAGGATTGGACAGAATGTTGGATATTCATGGCTTTTTTGATGCAGACTGGGCTGGAGATTTGGATAAGAGAAGATCTACAAGTGGGTATGTGTTTAACCTATTTGGAGGTGCAATCAGTTGGATGAGTAAGAAACAATCTGTAGTGGCACTATCAACTACAGAGGCAGAATACATGGCAGCCACTCATGCAAGCAAGGAAGTAGTTTGGTTGCAGAGATTGTGTTCAAGTACGGGGTTAGTACAGGGAGTTATAAGGATAGACTGTGACAGCCAAAGTGCAATTTTCTTGGCAAAGAACCCTACATATCATTCAAAGACAAAGAACATTGATGTTCAGTATCACTTTGTGAGGGATATGATAGAAGACAAAAAGGTGTTGCCTGTAAAGGTGGACACTTTGAAGAATACTGCAGATGCATTGACAAAATCTGTGAGCTCTGAGAAGTTCTCTTGGTGTAGAGAGACAATGGGCGTTTCAGGGCTGGAAAAATGACTAAGCTCTCTTGTGGTCCCCTGTGGAAAGAAAACAACAAGTGGGAGAATGTTGGGTTGTGTTATATTCTTTCCATGACTAGCCCACGTAGTTAACCAGGGGGTTAGAGGGGGGGCGGAGCCCCTCTTCGTTGCTCTGATTGTGTGGGGGGGGGGGGGGGGAGGGGGTCATAGGGGGTTTGAGGTGTACCCATAACCCCACTTTATGGGGTCCGGGGTAGCGCCCCAGAAAATTTTGGTTTTGGACCCTATGTTAGGTTGGGCGGACCCACCTATGGTTTTGTGCATGATTTTTGCACATGTTTTTTAGACGCGATGGTTTTCGGTCCATGGTATTGGATGCTTTGGCATGTATAAATATGTATTATAACATTGAAAGGAACATAATGAAAAATCAAGCTGGTAGTCCCGGTTTTGGGATCTAGGGGAAAATCTCTGTGTATATGTGTTTTATGTGTTATGCTCTCGCATTGTTTATTTTCTATGTTTTAGAATTCGTATGTAGGTAATTTTTGTACGGGATTAAAACCTACAATATTATTGAAAATAAATTCTTCAGAGTTCAAATTCATTTATGGAGTATGAGAAATGAGAATCTGGTCAAGCTATCTCGCAAGGTTAATGAGAAATGAGTTTCGAAACTAGAACTTGCATAAGGACAAACCTTTATCTCCTTTATATGCTAGCTATCTAACAATTTAATATTATATATGTTTTGCTTTCTACATGTCATGTATTTGAACTATTTCATTATTATAGCATGAATCTTTCATTTCTTATGCATATGTTTATTAGGAGTTGGATTGATTTACAATTAAGTGTCTGGTAACTATTTATTAGGCACTTAGTTGTTTATATCTACTTTAACAAGGATTAGATCATGCGAACTATTTCCCTAGTCTATTTCCTTTATCTCATTTCAATTCCAACATGCTTATTTTCCCGTCCTTTTAGCTTTCTCTTGATTGGGAGAAGGACTAATCCTTCCTTCAATCAAGATATGTCTAGGATTAGATGCATCTTAGATTATACTTTTTTCATTTAGTTCTACTTTTTGCATCCTAGAAGTCGCCTCATAGGGGCAGTCTTTAGAGTGGTTTTGCTGGGCCTTAAAGTCAGCTTAAGGATCACTTTCTTGCCTAATCAACAAGAAGAGACGATTTGATGTCCCTTCTCTATTGGTAGGTGAAACTCATACTTTAAGCTAGTAGAGATAGAGAGAGGGTAGCTAGACCCAATTGAACCAGTCAGAACCACCATTTCAATGGAAAAGAAATAGTTTTAAGTTCTCAACCGGGTGATCTCCCTTAAAATGTTGAAGGGTCATTTTTGCTGATCAAAATTTTTGGCACTAAAAGGAGGGCTTGTTTTAAATTTCTTGTTAAATTTTTTATTGCAAAATTTTATATTTTGAATTACGGGTTCCTCCAAAAAACCTCCTTGGAGATGCCTTAGTGTATCACAATCAAACACTACTCCAATCAAGGGATTTAAAACACTACCAAAGGTAAATTTGAATGGTAATTCTTTTGCCTTCAATCACCTTTTTCAATTCATTTCAAATTCTCAAAAATTTAATATTGATGAGGTTGATCTTGGCAGGATTTTCACGTATACTTTGTCAGGACAAGCAAAAGACTATTGTCTTTCACTTCTAGTTGCCTCAGTACATAACTAGGATGAGTTTGCAGCAATTTTCCTTCAGACTTTTCAACAATACAACTACAAAAAGGTGTGCAAACAACTACTTGAATTGTGTAGGACAGAAGGTGATCCCTTGGATCAATTTTCAATTAAATTTAAATTGACATTAATTCTCTTTGAATACAATGACTTCCCTCTTGAACATCGATTAACGAGTTAGTTTAAGTATTTAATTTCTTTTCCTTGTAATTCTAATTAAGAATCAGATACCAAGAAAGACACTAATAAAGTTATTTATGACAATTAAAATATTCAACTTGGTTCTTCTTCATCTTCAAAAACTGTTTTAATTGATTCCCAATCCTTAAATGAATATGTTTTTGAAAGTGAAAAATATAACAGTTCAAACACTTCCTCTCATAGTCAAAATGATTTCAATGATTATATATCAACTCCGATTCTTCAATCCTACAATGATAATGTACCTTCTTGCAGTTTTAATCTTGAGGATAATAATGATTTTAAATTCATAATCATTTGTAAAAAGGAAATCTCTGTAAACAAACTTCCACTGTGTTGTAACATAATTTGTAACATAGATGTATATAACAAATTACCTTTCTCTCATTCTTTTCAATTTCTTTATTTGCTCAATTTTTTTTTTTTTTTGTGCCCATACTACGCTCACATTATGAGCTTCATAGCATGAGACCCTCACCTAATACATTAATCAACATATTTGAAAATCCATTTAAGAAATTCAATCATAAACATTAGCTACTTTTGATTTTGAGATTATATCTTACGATTATGAGTGGTCAAGTTTATTTTATTTTATTTATTTATTTTTAAATTATTTTTTAACATATGTTGATATTCAAAAGCTCACTAGCAACGCATTTTGGCTAGCCATATAATCCATCTAGAAATTTTTTACATTACTATCCATTATTTATCTATTCATTTGAGAGGAAAATTTCTAGTCATTGTTTACAACAACCTTTGATATTTAAAGACATATCATTTAATGTTGGCTTGTTGTTTCCTCTTTCTTTGAATCTCTTTCAAACATCGATTGAAACTCATCCTGAATTTTACGATCATGTAGGCAAATGTTTGGAAGAATTTCAAGGAAGAGATTATGTAAATAAGTTTATTTTGTTAAACTTTTTAAGTGTGCATAGTAGGTTGAATTTTTATTTTTATAATTTAGTTGTAGTTTTACTTCTCTTGATTGACCTATACATACATGCAGGAGTTAGAATGAGAAAATGGTTACATTGGAAGTATGAATATATCTAGTCATGTTTCCTTTCATTAAGTTAGAATTAGGAATATATTAGATTTCTTTTTGTTAATATTTTGTAGATTGAATAAAAAGATGATTTTAAACATTCTTAAGAAATACATGGAAGAAGATGAAGACTAATGAGGTAAACTTATTATCAAATTCTTCCATGTATACATTTGCATTTTTATTATCATCTATTAGCATTTTTATTTTAGTTTGTTCTTTTCTGCTTTAGTTTTTTTTTTTTGTAGGTTTTGATTTGATCCAGATTCTCCGAAAATACAATTTTGATAATCATAAATGCTAAATCGAGCATTTTTCAAGTCTTACTCAAGGAGTTTTCCTTAACTTTTAATTTTCGTTATCATTTTCGAGATATGTTTTTCAAGAAAGTCTTGATCAAGGAAATAAATCCATGTTAAGCTCTCAAATGCATTTTTTTTAATCACAACTCTTCATTAGGTAGTTTTTAACAAAATCATGAATAAGAAACTCATTTAACATGACAACATTTTAATTGAAAAATACATAACAAGATCCTAAATCCCTTATGTCAAGATATTGCTTTTATCTTGTTTGAGTCACGTTGACTTCATGATCTTGCTTGTAGTGTTTTACTTTTATTTCTCTTTTGGTTTGGATTGTATGCTTCTTTACTCTTGCTCCTGGTTCTGATTTCACAAGATCATCCTCTTTTTCAAATCCCTTTGAGTGTGCTTCTGGTGATATTACCAACCTTCTAGTTGGGAAGTACCTTCATGCCTACCTTTGGTCTAATGCATAGGAAAAATTTTACTCTCATTTAATGAAATTCATTGGAAAAAGGAAGAACATTAGGATAATTATCAAATTTCTTTCTTTCATATTCAGATTTGAAACTCTTATTATATTGTCTTTCCATATCATTATGATAATCTCTAACTTTATAAAATAAGAGATAATCTTGTTTTACAACAACCTTTATCATAAACACCTCCTAAAGTAACAAAGGAAAAATAAATGGTTTAGTATTTTATCACTCTTCTATGTCATCCCAATCTCTTAAGGAGAGGATTTGTCTCCCCATCTATGTTAAAATCATCAGAGTGTCAAATAAACTATATGTAATATCTGGAAGATAGGGGGTCTCCTTATAGAGTTAGTCTACCATGATCATAAGCATTGATCGTAATGACATTATCATATCTGGTTAACACGCCAAGTGTAAGGTCCCATCCTAGGGTCTTCTAACAGGTCTATATTCTCTAGGAATTAATGCAGTATGAGGCAATAACTTTTTTTTTTTTCTTACAAGACATTTAAACAATGACAATTTACCATTTCTTACAAGACATTTAAATAATGATAATTTACCATTTACAGTCTAACCCCTATAACTTTAATAGTGAACATTTCATTTCAATAACTTACATGAGTAATCTATGCATAGAGGAATACCTGTACCGATGGCCCGGTGGAGATGCCCTTGAGCTGCTGCTCCTGCTGAATCGCTCCTCTTGACTACTGACTAGATTTACCTCCCAGCCAACTAGGAAATAATTCCTAGCCTAAGAAACCTCCACAGGTTCCCTAGCCCTCTGAGCCCAAGTCCAACCAGATGTAGTGTGTGTGTCCAAGACCAAGATAAACAATACTCCATTCCTCTCTCTCTAATAATTCCTCAAAATCACAGCCAACCAAAACCAAAAGATAGACCCAACATCCCCCTTTCTCCCTTCCTCCCTCCCCTTTTATGCCCCTCCTCTCTTCTCCACCTCAACCACCTCTCATTAATGTCATAACTTCTCCCTCATCCTTATAGTTGACTTCTCTTCTCTCATGTAAATTTGAGAGTACATTTGGGAATGTGATATGAATATAAAATTGGGTAATTAATGGGAGAGGACCATGTCTTCTCCCAAGTAAATGTGAGAGTACATTTTGGGGATGAGAGATGAATATATATAAATTGATAATTAGTTGGAGAGGACCATGTCTTCTCCCAAGTAAATGTGAAAGTACATTTTGGGAATGAGAGATGAATATATAAATTGATAATTAGTTGGAGAGGACCATGTCTTCTCCCAAGTAAATGTGAGAGTACATTTTGGGGATGTGAGATGAATATATGAATTGATAATTATTTGGAGAGGACCATGTCTTCTCCCAAGTAAATGTGAGAGTACATTTGGGAATGTGATATGAATATAAAATTGGGTAATTAATTGGAGAGGACCATGTCTTCTCCCAAGTAAATGTGAGAGTACATTTGGGAATGTGATATGAATATAAAATTGGTAATAATGGAAGGAGACCATATCCTATCCAAGATTAATTTTGAGAAGACAAGTTGGGAATTTGAATAATAGAAATAATAAAATTTACATCAGTAAATAAAATTTACAGTTTCCCAAATGAAGGTATTCACCAATTTTTCTCAATATTTTCAGGTAATGTAAACATTAATAAAATTTGCATGATAAGATTAAGTGGGCCATTACACCAAGATAATGGCTTACAACAACTTGTTGTATGACAAGAGGTTTCATCATGAGTTGGCTTGTTCATTACTATAAATACTTGTGAATGGCATTGTCGAAATCTGGTCACCAAGTTAGGACAATGGCTTTCAGAGTAATTTAATAGAAAATAAATAAATAAATAAATAAAAATAGAAATATATTTTCTCTGAAATATCAAGCAATAGTAGGATACTGACTTTTCTTTGGGATAAGAGGTAAGCCTTTCGAGGCTATGGATGCCTGCTGGCAGCAGTGGCTCTACCTATGACAATGAGAGTTCATCTTTCTTACTAAATCACTATTTAATAATTATTTCAATTTGACACCATTCCTAATCCTCCTGAAATAATTAATAAATCATTTTATTTGTTAATTGTTTTGAAATAAATATATTTGGCCATTTTGAATATATTTTCCCTCTCTAAAAAATATAATATAGTATTCTTAACGATTATATCTTGATTTGGTCAATATTATTTTATTATTCTCCATTTTTTAGATTAACTCAATACTTCGTTAAAAATAGGAGGGTTTTCCATTAATTCTTCACCATGATCATTATCGTCGTCACCATTATCGTCTCTTTTCACTTGAGATCCCATTTGAGTTCACCACATTGTTTTGGGTTTTTCACACATTGAGAGAGAGAATTGATTACTAAAGCATCGAGGACATCAAAGGAATCATCCCACAGATGGGGATTTGCATACCCTTTTTGTAGATCTCCTTCACCAGGTTTTATTAATAAAAGATTTATTCATTTTAAAAAGTCTTTCCATTTGGGTTATTACATTGGATATATACATTGTTGTTTACTGTTTTGGATCATATATGTTGTTTTGTTGCAGTTTTTTCTAGTTCTATTACAGATTTGAAGCATAAGCAACCACTAAGTTTTGTTAGGGTCACCTATCATCTAGTGAGTTAAGTGAAGTGGTTTTGGTTCACCTTCCAAGAAATTTTACACTAACAAATGTACCACTGATTTTTATTGTTTCGAGCATGCATAACCAATCCACATTTTTCTCTTGGTGATTCTTCCTACTTTTTGTTAGAAAACCCTTCTTGAATTTGTAGGACAGTCTCAAGCCATATGTTCAAAATTGTTGCATTTGTAATACTATATACTATAATTGGATAATGGAGCAAAAGAATTATGACTTTTATTATTGAGGACAACATTATCTCCATTTTTTTTGTTTACAAGATTATTTGTATTGGTTTGGTGAGAACCTTTATAGTAATCAGTATAATATTTACACTCTCTTTCTTGATGTCCAAAATTCTTGCATAAGAAACAATGACCAAGAAAATAGTTTAATACGTGGCTATATATAATTATTGTAATGGAGAAATTCTTCTAGAGTTGAACTACTTGGGATAATATTTGTGTTCGTTGTCCCTTATTCGACTACTACTTACAATGTGAATGGACTTCTTGAGATAATAAAAATAGTTTTTTGGTGTAATAGTGGCTACATAATCCTCATCTCTTGTCCTTTCTCTTGTTGAGATTGGATATTTCAGGTTTGTTATACAAGATTTATGATTGCATACAAAAGTATCTCCTCTAGGTCGGTGGCTAACCTAGAACAACAGAGAGACAAGGAATACACTTCTTTTCCCTAAAGTAATGATCTGAAAATCACCCTTGAGTGACCTTAGTTAATTAATTAATGAATGAAGGTATTACAGACTCATGTGTTAGTGGGTGTCTATGTCATTTTAGGCAACGAATCGATCAAATTGCAAAATACACAGACACTGGAAATATGGAAAACAACAAGAGAAACACAGTAAGAAAATACAAGAACATAACAGTTAATAAGGAGTTCACCCTATCCTCCAGGGCTACGTCTCCGGTCCAATCTCTATCCACTTTGCACTGCTTGGCTTTGAACCCTTAAGCCCAATTCTGAGGTACTCAATATCTCCTCTGTGCGTCATCCTCACCTTCCTGTACAAAACTGTGTCTTCCTGCAATTCATTAAGATATTCAGGTAGCAGGTCATCAATAGAAGGCAATTGACTCCACTCTTTAGGATCCTCAATCAGTGAGGGTTCAAACAATCTCAAGCAATCTGCATTTATGACTGAGTAGATGTGCATGTAAGTTGGTATATCAAGGTGAAAAGCATTCTCACCAAACTTCTCAAGTATCTTGAAGGGTCCATACTTGATAGGCTTTAGCTTTTTACCTTCACCTTGCATCCTGTCCTTGCTGATATACAACCAGACTTGGTCACCAACTTGGAAACTATGCTCCATCCGATGCTTGTCATGCCTTGCCTTGTATTTGGGCTGGCTCTTTTCTAGCTGTTCCTATACTACCTGGTGGATCTCTTGGATTTTTTCAATGAACCTAGTTGCCCTGTCCACATCACTGTGTCCCTCAACTGTGGTATCTTTACCAAAGACAAAATCCAAAGGAGACCTTGGTGTGAAACTAAAACAGGTCTCAAAAGGAGATCTCTGTGTAGAAGAATGTTTTGCTCTGTTGTAAGCATGTTGCACATAACACAAATGTTCATCCCAAAGCTTAGGATGTTTGCTGCAATATCCTTTGAGTAACTAGATCACTGTCTGATTAACTACTTTTGTTTGGCCATTAGTTTGTGGATGAAAAGCTATGCTTTTCTTTAGTTTGGTGTCCATCAGTTCCCACAGAATTGACCAAAACTTTCCCACAAATCGGGTGTCTCGATCAGATACAATAGAAGTGGGTAATCCAAAATGAACCCATACATGTTCAAAGAACAGTTTTGCAGTTTGTGTTAGGGTCCCACCCTAACCCCCTTATTTATGTAATGGGATCACGTCATAGTCAAGAGTCAATAAAGCCCATATTAATAATTGTAAGTGGTTAATCCGCAATTAATGACGGGACCACAGTTAGTTGCAAATGGGTCGTAGTATTAGATAGATGGTATTAATAAAACCCACGGTATTGGCCCGTGGTATTGCATGTATGAGTCATATATAAAGGATAGAGACTCCCTGCGAGGAGCATCGTGTCTTATTTTGTAATCGAGCTCTGCTCTATTGGAGGTTGCCCCCTCGAAGAGGCAAGTGAACATTACTCTCTGAATACTAAAATCATTGCTATTCTGTGTTCTGGGTATCTTTTCTTCGCATATTCTATATTTGGGTATCATTTTGAAGGTTAAGAGCATAACAAGTGGTATCAGAGCACTTTCCAGGGCCGGTGGGATCTCCATTTCTTAGCAATTTTTTTTTTTTTTGGCTAGAGACGTGTTTCGACGTCTTTAAACCACAGGATCTGTCGTTGAGCACATAAACCTGCGGATTTGGGGAGGCATGCACACAGGAAATACAAGAGGTGGTCACGTCTGTTGGACTCCCTTGTAACCCCTGTGGGTACCCCTTCGAGTAGTAGCGCATTAGACAGAACCGCGCACGGACTGTCTTCCACGTACCCTCTGGGTATATTGGAAGCCCCCTAGGCTCCCTTGAAACCTTGCCATAGATAAACTGTCGGCCACCTTGCGGCTACAGTACATCGAGAACAGCACTCGGAGAGATTACTCGCTCGTACGATAGGGTAGTCGGGTTTTATGGCTAAGGGTACGGTCGATCCTCCTTAGTTAGAGCCCTGAAACATTGGGCCGAGTACTACTGCTAGACCCTTATGTATATTGCGATCTGTAGCACCTGACACTCCTCAAGACCATAGTTCCCTTTTCTATCGGGGGATCACACATCATCTCTTCCAGATCCGCTTGTGCAAAGGGGTGCAGCAGCAGCAGACATCAGTCCCGCAGTCTCGAGTTCGCAGATCAGCTATTCCGATCTATTAGATCCATCAGATTTGCAGAAGAAGTCTGTTCCGCCGCCCAGAGCTATCAGATCTGCCATTCAGATCACTCAGATCCACCAGATCGGAGTTGTTGTGAAGGGTTCCTATAAGGGAGTTTGAGATCTTTCGGGGCGCTTATTGGTGATCTAGCCCATCAGAATCATGACGACGAGCTGAGCACAGTGGTACCATTCACTTCTTAGTGAATTTCTTTTTTTTTAGGCGGTCCCAATTTTTTAAAAAAATCAGGTTGGTGTATGGTAGAAACTAGAGCTCAAGCGATGACCAATGAAAGGATGGACAAACTTGAAGAATTAGTGCAAAACCTCCACATTCAGCTTAGCGAACTATGTAGCATGGTCGAGAAAATAGTCTCGAAGGGCAAGGAGCAAGCCCACGAGGAGGCGTATAATGGCAATGAACACAATGAGGGTGAGTCTAGCCACTCTCCTCACGTCTGGCACACCCACCAACAACCCAGTCAGCGACCTCCCAAGTTGGATATGCATAAATTTGACGATTCTCACCCGTCGGCATGGATAGCACAAATGGAGCAGTATTTCAAACTGAATCACATCTTCGATGATGAGACTCAGCTTATGTTGGGGAGCATGTACTTGGACAATGAAAGGTGGCAATGGTGGGAATGGCATCAACGTTGCACTGGACCTTTTAGGACTTGGACCAAATTCACCAAAGCTCTTCAAGACCGCTTTGACCAGGAATCATCTTTTTTGGGTCGTCTTACTAAGCTCCGACAGACTGGTACAGTGGATGAATATATTACAGCTTTTGAAGCCTTAGCCTTCCGCACTTGGGGTCTCTCAGATGTGTTCTACATGGAATGTTTTATCAGCGGTCTTAAAGAAGCTATCAAAGCCCAAGTCCTACTGCACCACCCTCCCACATGGATGGAGGCTTGCAAGGTAGCTCATAACGTGGAATGTGCATTAGCAGCCCAATACAGTCGCCCAAATTTCTCAGCTAAAGGTCGCCCCCCATAGGCTCACAACACGACTCAAACACTTAAGGTCCAAAAGGTGTCACCTGCGGAAATGGCCGAAAGAAGAAATCAAGGCCTATGTTACTACTGTGATGAAAAATACTCCCCAGGCCATAAATGCAAGGAGCCCAAATTTTTTCAAATTGATGCCACTGACTACAGCTCAACAGAGGAAGATCCACCACTTGAGGAACATGAGCCGCTAGAAGAAGACAACCAAAAGGACAATGTCTCTGACGAACCAGTTATTTCGTTGCATGCTTTGGCATGGATTTCTTCCCCTCAAACTCTCAAAATCAGAGGTTTTATTAAACATCGCCCAGTAGTAGTCTTGATTGATAGTGGAAGTACACATAATTTCATCCATCAAAAAGTCGCAGAAGCAGTGCATTGTTTTGTACGAGCAGTTTCTAACTTCCAAGTTCAAATTGCGGATGGAGGCACAATGAAATGTGAAGGCCGCTGTGAAAATGTCAAACTTCAAATGGGGGATTATCAGTTGAAAACCCACATGTTTTCCATACACATGGGCGGTTGTGACATTGTCCTTGGCGCTGAATGGCTCCGCACTCTTGGGCCAATCACAATGGATTTCCAGGAGTTATATATGAGTTTTAAGCAGAACAACTACACACATACCCTCCGTGGACTCTAGGCAGGAGCCCCCTCTATCATCAACTCGCATAGGATGGAAAAATTGTTAAAAAAGGGCAATCATGGAGTTGTAGCTCAATTTAATGCCATCCAGGCAGTCGAAACCAAGCCTCTGCCAATTCATCCTGAGATGCAACAGATTTTAAATAACCATCTGTCGGTCTTTGACAACCCTCATGAGCTTCCACCCTCGCGTGGGGAACATGATCATAGCATCACCTTGGTTCCAGGGGCCCAACCCCCAAATGTGCGCCCATACAGATATCCGTTCACCCAAAAGAATGAAATAGAAAAAATAATCAAGGAACTTTTGGAAGCAGGTGTCATTCGTCCCAGCATTAGTCCTTATTCATCCCCAGTGGTCATGGTGCTCAAGAAAGACGGGGAGTGGCGGATGTGTCCCGACTTCAGGGCCCTCAATAAGTTGATAGTCAAAGACAAATTTCCCATCCCGGTGGTTGATGATTTGCTGGATGAACTCAATGGGGCTCAATTCTTCACTAAGCTGGATCTTGGCTCAGGCTACCACCAAATTCGCATGAAGGAAGTCGACATTCCCAAGACTGCTTTCAGAACTCATGAAGGCCATTATGAATTCCTAGTCATGCCATTTGGTCTTTGTAATGCCCCCTCTACTTTTCAAAGCCTTATGAACCACATTCTCAAACCATATCTTAGGAAATATGTCCTTGTCTTCCTCAATGACATCCTCATCTATAGTTGCACTTGGGTCGCACATCTTCAGCATGTAGATCTATTCTTGCAACTGCTCCGCAAGCATAAATTATTTGTCAAGATGTCCAAGTGTTCGTTTGGCATGGCAGAAGTAGAGTATTTGGGCCACATTGTGGGGGCGTGAAGGTGTCAAGGTGGACCCCAAAAAGATCCAGGCAATGTAGGAATGGCCTCAACTTAAGACCTTGAAGAGCTTGAGAGGATTTTTGGGTCTCACAGGCTATTATCGTAAATTTATCCGCAACTATGGTCGCATAGCGAAGCCCCTCACCCAACTCCTAAAGAAAAATTGATTCTTCTGGAATGAGGAAGCACAACAGGCCTTTACAGCTCTAAAAAATGCCATGTGTTCCACTCCAGTCTTAGCACTACCTGACTTCAACAAATCTTTTGTCATTGAATGTGATGCTTCGGGTACAGGTATTGGGGTTGTCTTAATGCAGGAAGGGCGACCTTTGGCTTTCACAAGCCAACAACTAAGTGGGAGGAATCTGGGCCAATCTACCTACGAGAAGGAAATGATGGCCATCTTACATGCAGTCGAGACCTGGCGACCTTACTTATTGGGGCGACGTTTTCAAATCCGCACAGATCATCACAGTCTTAAATATTTTTTGGAGCAACGCCTATCCTCCCCACAACAAAATAAATGGCTCGCCAAAATGTTGGGATATGATAATGAGATCATTTACAAGAAAGGGAAAGACAATAGTGTAGCATATGCATTATCTCGCCAATTTGAGGAGGAAATTACTCTGCTAGCAATTTCCCTCCCCATTCCCGAATGGATTGAAGAGGCTCGCAGGGAATGGTTTTCACACCCCGGGCTCTCCCAACTCATTTATCAATTGCAGGTAGATCCAAATTCCACCAAGGGCTACTCGTGGTAGGATGATATTCTTCGCTACAAGGACAGAGTCGTAATATCACCAACATCCACCCTCAAAAGTCGCATTTTGGCAGAATTACACTCATCTCCCATTGCAGGACATTCAGGCTTTCAGAAGACGTATGCTCGCACTAGAAGATCATTTTTTTGGATAGGCATGAAAAAGGACATCCTTAATTTCATAGCAGAATGCGATGTCTGTCAACACCACAAAGGGGAAACCGTCAACACACCAGGCACATTACAACCATTGCCCATTCTAGCATCAATTTGGACGGAGGTTTCTATGGATTTCATTACAGGTCTTCCAAAGTCAGGGAACAAGTCAGTCATCATGGTGGTTGTGGACCGACTGTCGAAGTATGCTCATTTCTGCGCCCTACCACACCCGTTTACACCAACTTTGGTCGCTCAATATTTCATGGATCAGATCTTCAAATTGCATGGCATGCCCACTTCTATTGTGTCCGACCGCGACCCGATCTTCACCAGTAATTTTTGGCAGGAACTCTTTAGGATACAAGGCACTCAACTAAAACTCAGTACTTCCTATCATCCGCAAACAGATGGTCAAACCGAAGCCGTTAACAAATGTCTAGAAACCTACCTTAGGTGTTTCACTTCAGAAAAGCAACACCTTTGGGTACTTTGGTTACCTCTGGCTAAATGGTGGTATAATGCCAACTATCATGCCACCACCAAAATGACTCCCTATGAAGCAGTATATGGTCAACTCCCACCTTCACCTACTTCGTATCTCAAGGGGTGCTCAAAAGTACAAGCAGTGGATCAACTCTTACAACACCGTGCAACCATGCTCGCCCATCTTCGAGAGAATCTTCATCAAGCTCAGAACCGCATGAAGCAACAGGTAGACCAGCATAGCTTAGAGCGCCAATTTCAAGAAGGGGATCAGGTCTTTTTATGGCTACAACCATATAAGCAAACATCACTCAAAGACAAGGGGTGTCAGAAACTATCTCCCAAATTCTACGGGCCATATCAAGTACTTCAGCGCATTGGAGAAGTGGCTTACAAGTTGGCCTTGCCACCCACTGCAAAAATCCATCCAGTTTTCCATGTCTCATGCCTCAAGAAAGTGATTGGGAATAATTGCATAATTCAGACCAGTCTACCTGAATTAGACGAAGAAGGGTCCATCTGGCTTCAACCAGAACAGGTCCTAGACACACAAGACAAGTAACTGCGCGGCCGCATGATTAAGGAAGTCCTCGTCAAATGGAAAGACACCTCTCCGGAAGATGCAACTTGGGAACTAGCCACTATTCTTCAGCAGTTTCCACAGCTTCAGCCTTGAGGACAAGGATAGTCTTAAGGGGGAGGGCATGTTAGGGTCCCACCCTAACCCCCTTATTTATGTAATGGGATCACGTCATAGTCAAGAGTCAATAAAGCCCATATTAATAATTGTAAGTGGTTAATCTGCAATTAATGACGGGACCACAGTTAGTTGCAAATGGGCCGTAGTATTAGATAGATGGTATTAATAAAACCCACGGTATTAATAAAACCCACGGTATTGGCCCGTGGTATTGCATGTATGAGTCATATATAAAGGATAGAGACTCCCTGCGAGGAGCATCATGTCTTATTTTGTAATCGAGCTCTGCTCTATTGGAGGTTGCCCCCTCGAAGAGGCAAGTGAACATTACTCTCTGAATACTAAAATCATTGCTATTCTGTGTTCTGGGTATCTTTTCTTCGCATATTTTGTATTTGGGTATCATTTTGCAGGTTAAGAGCATAACAATCTGTTCAACTGTAATCTATTTATTACAAGGTATCAAAGTACACATTTTACTGAATCTATCCACAACAACATATAGATAATCATGACCTTTCCTAGATTTAGATAGTCCTTCAACAAAATCCATGGAAACACTTTCCCAAGGGTGAGAAGGAACTGGTAATGGAGTGTACAAGCTTAGTTTTTTGTTGCTAAGATTGCTTTTAGCACACATAGTACACCCTCTTACATATCTAGAAACTATCTCATTCATTTTTGGCCAATAACAAAATCTTTGCAGCTGTGCAATTGTTTTACTTACCCCAAAGTGACCTGATATCAGAGAAGTGTGTGCTTATCTAATTATCTTTACTCTCTTAGTTTGTGGAATGCAGAGTTTCCCACAATGGTATAAGAGTCGGTCCTTCACATGATAATCCAATTCTTCTACCCGTTTGCCTTGAATAAAAGTTGCATATACATCTTTAAAGTCTATATCTTGAACATATTGTTCAATGTATATTTCATGTAGCACAGAATTATGCTTAAGTATAGTAGATGCATTTATAATGGGTCTAGATAACATGTCTGCAACTTTATTATGTATGTCCTTTTTATATCTGATGACTAAATGAAACTGTTGTAGAAAACCCATCCATCTATAGTGTCTTGATTGCTACAACTTAGTTTGGGAGTGTAGATATTGAAGTGGTTGATGATCAGTATGTATTACTATCTCTTTTCCCATTAAGTAAAGTTTCCATTTTTTAGACTCTGAACTAATGCATACAATTCTTTATCATATGTAGGATAGTTAACTACTACAGGATTAAAAGTCTCAGAATGATAACAAATGGGTTTACCGTGTTGTGTCAACACTGCTCCCATGGCATAGTCATTGGCATCTGTTTGGATCTCAAACGGTCTTTGCATATCAGGCATGTAGAAATTTTGAATAATAAACACATATTCAATGGAGATTATCCTAATCATGTACTATTGCGGAATACATACACAATACATAAGCTCCTCTACGTTGATCATCAATTTAGCAGCATCAATAACAATAAAACATCAATAGCATGCACACATTAACACAGTATGTAACCCGGGGAAAGCTTACAGCTGAAAACCCCACACTATCTATATATTAATGATTGAGAACATGTAACATTACAATTCTCAATACTCCTCACAGGTATCCAGCACTATCTCCACTTGTTACACACAATACAGCTCAGATCTAAGCTCCAAATCTATTCCACTGCTTGCCTGCCTCCAGTACACAATACCTGCTCAAGAATGAATGAGAATGGCTTAACCAAACTCGTATTTACCTCAAAAGAATCACTCACACTGGGAATCACGTGAGCAAAGGCTGTATTACTGGGCAATATTCATTGGCATACTCAATCCTCTGATTGTGCAAATCCTCATGCACAACTATAGTCACAACTGATAGCAATTTGATCCTCTAACACCTGTCCCTGTTGAACTATACATGCACTGACATGCAACTGAGTTAACTGATGTATTATTTAGTTGCATTATGAGTTAATAATTAGTTTAACAACTCATCATTAGTCTATTTGCAGTTAGACTAATTACAACTAGTTTAACCAAGTCAAACTGAACACAACTCCATCAACTCCACAATCAACTCCACCAAACTCAACTGATTGAGTTCTAACTGAAGTCATGCATGCAACAACTCAACTGACCCACAAAGAAAGCGTATTTCCTTCTGACAGCTGCATGTGCCACATCTGTAGCTCAAACTGAAGTGCTCCAAGAGAATAAGATAAAGTTTATAGTCTAAATATTATTATGAGACAATAATATTTGACTTTTCTATTTTTGACAGCCAGTCTAAAAATAGACTTTGATCACTCCTGCTATGATCACTCTTGCTGTGATCACCCCTGCTGTGATCATCCCTGCTATGGTCACTCTTGCTGTGATCATCCCTACTGTGATCCAAAAATAGAACTTGCGCCATAATTTGCCTGCGGGCCCACTTAGTGAAGGCGACTCTTTTCACTAAGCTCCATCATCTTGTTGCAATCTCAACACTCCCTCTCGACAAGATATGGATTATCAGCAACCCCTATCCTACCTCGATGGTATTCGAATTTGCTCCTGGTGAGAGCCTTTGTCAGAATATCAGCATCCTGATCCTCCGTTGGAATGTATGAAAGTAACATGATCCTCCGCTGCACACAATCTCTGATATGATGGTACCTGATGTCAATATGCTTATATCTATCATGAAATACAGGATTAGCCAAGAGTTTAATGCAACTCTGGTTATCACAGTAAATCACAGTAGTATCCAAATGAGAATCGAACAAACCAACCAGGATCTTCCTCATCCATATAGCCTCGCATGCAGCCAAACTTGCTACCATATACTCGGTCTCTGTTGAACTGAGTGCCACGGATCTCTGCTTCTTGCTGTACCAAGAAATTGCTATCGATCCAATACTGAAGACCCCTCCTGATGTGCTCTTTCTGTCCATTGGGCTCCCTGCCCAATCTGCATCCGTGAAGCCACATAGCTTCACCTCATCCTCCTGTATGTACCACAATCCATATCCCGATGTGCCTCTCAAATAACGAAATACATGCTTGCCCGCCTTCCAGAAGAGCTTGGTAGGCTTAACCATAGCTTGTGAAAGCTGGTTAACTGCATAGCATATATCGGGTCGTGTATTGACCAAATACATCAGCGACCCCACCAACTGTTGATAAACAGTGGCATCCACTTCTTCTCCCGAAGTGGCATCCTCCTTCCTCCAACCTCCAGGAAGAGGAGTATCAATAGGCTTGCAGCCATGCATGTTGAACTTCTCCAGTATCTCCCGAGCATACTTACCCTGAGAAATAAACAGTCCACCACTGCGCTGCCATATTTCCAATCCTAGGAAATAGTGAAGGAGGCCCAAGTCCTTCATCTCAAACTCCTTAGCAAGATCATCCTTGCATGAAAGTATCAACAGCTCATCACCCGTTAGAATCAAATCATCAACATACAGTACAATGATAAGCAACTTATCCTCCACCACAATTTGGTATAGGTTAGGATCCGCCTCGCTCTAGGAGAATCCAAGTCCTGTGAAATAGCTGTCTATCCATGTGTACCAAGCACGTGGTGCTTGCTTCAACCCATACAACGCTCTCTTGAGCTTGCACACATGCGACTCGCTGCTGAAGACCTCAAAGCCTTCGGGCTGCTCAATGTACACCTCCTCCTCAATGACTCCATTGAGGAACGCAGTCTTCACATCCATATGATGAATGTGCCATCCCATCTGCGCTGAGAGAGCAAGAATCATCCGTATGGAAGAATACCTTGCGATAGGTGCAAAGGTCTCCTCATAATCGATCCCCTCTATCTATGAAAAGCCTCGGGCAACAAATCTTGCCTTGTACTTCTCCACACTCCCGTCAGCTGCCTGCTTAACTTTGTAGATCCATCTCGAACCCACCACTGATTTCCCTTCCAGTCTAGGAACAATCTCCCATGCACTGTTTCTGACAATAGAATCATACTCTTCCACCATGGCATCTACCCATGCGGGATCCTCCACAGCTTCCTCGAAAGAGGATGGCTCAGTCACAACACACTTGCTCATAAGAGCCATGTATCCAGTGTAGCGATCAGGTGACTGTCTCTGCCTGCGTTGGGCTGTAGGTGGTCCTACAACTTTCTCTGCATCTTGAGCTAGTCACTCAGCTCCTGTCAAGCGCTTTCACCCTCTGATGGTTGGCGCTGCATGAGTGGTCTCTTCCACTCCATGAACCTCGTCCTGTGGCTGATCCACGTCCTGAAGCTCACCTTTAGGAACTAATAGCTCCTCATCTGCATGCAAGTGTAGCTCCCTCTCAAGCGAACACTTCATGGATTTCTCCTCCTGAAATTTTATATCCCGTCGCATAACAGTTTTACCACTGTCTGAAAAATACACACGATAGTTGTGGGGCGTATCAGTGTACCCCACAAATATCCCAACCTCTACGGTCAGCTCCAACTTCTTCCTGGCATCCTTCGTCACATGCATGTAAACGTTAGAACCAAAAATCCTCAAATGAGAAAGATCAGGCTTCTTACCAGAATAAGCCTCCTCGGGTGTACTCATGCCATGTATCCTGTGAGGACAACGGTTCTGCACATAAACTGCTGTATTGCATGCTTCCACCCACAAGTGAAGGGGTAGGCCCTGATCATGCAACATCGCCCGTGCAGCACCCACGATCGTTCTGTTCTTCTGCTTAGCTACCCCGTTCTGCTGTGGGTTATGGGGAGCTATGAGCTTTCTTCGAATCCCTTCTGCCTTGCAGAAATCCTTGAACTCGTCCGAGATGTATTCACCAACATTATCGCTCCTAAGAGCCTTCACCTTCTTCCCGACTCCTTCTTGACCAGTGCTTTGAATTCACAGAACTTTGAATATTTCTCACTCTTCTTCTGTATGAAGAAGATGCAGCACTTACGAGAGAAATCATCAACAAAGATCACATAATACCTGTGTTTTGCTGTCGAAGCAATTGAGAAATGTCCACACACGTCTGTGTGAATTCTCTCAAGGATTGTCGTGGCGCGACTATCCTTCTCGTGAAAGGTGGCTTTCACAAACTTTCCCAAAGTACACCCCTTGCACTGATCTGACTGCGCAAGTGTGCCTTTAGGAAGCCCAGTAGTGATCTGCTGCAGTATCTTCAAGGCTCCATGGTGAAGGTGACCCAATCTCTTGTGCCACAACTCGCCATCATCCCGGCTCACCAATCCTTCTGCCGTGCCTGCCATTGCTGTGCATCCATATACATGCAACGGATAAAGGTTCCTCACTCAAACCCCTATCTTCCCGGTTTCACCAGTTGTCTTGCTGCGCAGGAAAGCTTTTCCCTTGCTGAAAACAACATCATATCCCTTGTCTTCTAACATCGCCATAAAGATGAGATTCTTCTTCAATCCTGGAACATGCATGACTTCCTTCAATACAAAGGGTTTACCATACTCCCTCTCAAAGGAAATGGTACCGATATCGGTCGCACTGTATCTACCATCATCGCCCATCTCGATGTGCACTCCAAGATCTTTGTCCTCCGGATCAGAAAACAAATCTCGATCTCCTGTCTTGTGAAAAGACGCACCATTGTCCAAGAACCACACCGATCCCATCACACTTGAAACCAAGCATGCGATCAAAGAAAAATCAAGCTCAAACTGCGAGGCTAGAGCCTCTCCTGCTGCAGATCCAACATCTTGCTTGTTCTTCTTCTTCTGCGGACAATTAGTGGCATAGTGTCCGTGTGGTGACAGTGAAAACACTTCACCTTGGACATGTCCTACTTCTTGCCTTTCACACTAGACTGAGAAGCTTTCTTGCTCTTCCCCTTCTTTGCTTTGGTAGCCAAAGCGCAATTTTCTTCATCAGTTCCCTTTGATGAAGATTCGTCCCTGGTACTCCACCTGATCTCCTCCTGCACAAGATCTGACCACAGTCTTTCCCATCCTGGCAATTTCTCCCGACCATTGACAAAGTCCTGATGAGAATGCCAACTCTTTGGAAGACCAAGGAGAGCCAAGCTCACCAAGTCCTCATCATCGACAGTAACCCCCACACTTCCCAGCTCATCTCGACACTGAGTGAACTTCGTGAGATACTTGGGCATACTGTCACCCTTCTCGCATTTGATGTTTCTGAGTTTATCTTTGAGCGCTAGCTTCCTCTGATCGCTCTTGCTTTGGAATAGATCTGTTAAAGCCTTCCACATCAAATATGGAGAAGTCTTTCCATGCAGGCTGGACACAATGTGATCCTTCATGCCCTCCAATAGAATCCTTCGACATTTTGCGGTCTTCTTTTGCCAAGCATCAGCTTGAGTAGCATCAGTAGGCTTTGGGACATCCGTCTCTATGAACTCCTTCAGCCCGTTATCATCCAATACTGCCTCCATCCTGTCCTTCCATGCAATATAGTTTGAGCTGCCCTCAAGAGCATACTCCAATCGCAATCCGTTGAAAGACATTGCCTCGTTGACACCAAGAAAACACTGCTGCAAATTCGAATTCCACCAGCTCCAAACTCAACCGCCTCGGATCTAAGATTCGTGAGAACAAAATATTTCTCATACAGAGATTGACTGTATGGGCATTCACCAGATATCTCACCTTCCAAAGGAAGGATGAATCCAGAGGCTACCTGGCCCGATTACAGACTCTGCCTGAAGAAATAGAATGTAAACACTTCCTGAATAGTAGATCTGATGATCAACAGCTCTGATACCATGTAGAAATTTTGAATAATAAACACATATTCAATGGAGATTATCCTGATCATGTACTATTGTGGAATACATACACAATACATAAGCTCCTCTACGTTGATCATCAATTTAGCAGCATCAATAACAATAAAACATCAATAACATGCACACATTAACACAGTATGTAACCCGGGGAAAGCTTACAACTGAAAACCCCACACTATTTGTATATTAATGATTGAGAACATGTAACATTACAATAGTCAATACTCCTCACAAGTATCCAGCACTATCTCCACCTGTTACACACAATACAGCTCAGATCTGATCTCCAAATCTATTCCACTGCTTGCCTGCCTCCACTGCACAATACCTACTCAAGAATGAATGAGAATGGCTTAACCAAACTCGTATTTACCTCAAAAGAATCACTCACACTGGGAATCACATGAGCAGAGGCTATATTACTGGGCAATACTCATTGGCATACTCAATCCTCTGATTGTGCAAATCCTCATGCACAACTATAGTCACAACTGATAGCAATCTGATCCTCTAACACCTGTCCCTGCTGAACTGTACATGCACTGACATGCAACTGAGTTAACTGATGTATTCTTTAGTTGCATTATGAGTTAATAATTAGTTTAACAACTCATCATTAGTCTATTTGCAGTTAGACTAATTACAACTAGTTTAACCAAGTCAAACTGAACACAACTCCATCAACTCCACAATCAACTCCACCAAACTCAACTGATTGAGTTCTAACTGAAGTCATGCATGCAACAACTCAAATAACCCACAAAGAAAGTGTATTTCCTTCTGATAGCTACATGTGCCAAATCTGTAGCTCAAACTGAAGTGCTCCAAGAGAATAAGATAAAGTTTATAGTCTAAATATTATTATGAGACAATAATATTTGACTTTTCTATTTTTGACAGCCAGTCTAAAAATACACTTTGATCACTCCTACTGTGATCACTCCTGCTGTGATCACCCCTGATGTGATCATCCTTGTTGTGGTCACTCTTGCTGTGATCATCCCTACTGTGATCCAAAAATAGAACTTGCGCCATAATTTTCCTGCGGGCCCACTTAGTGAAGGCGACTCTTTTCACTAAGCTCCATCATCTTTTTGCAATCTCAACAAGGCAGTGCTAGTACAGGTGCTGTACTAATTTTTTCTTTCAAGGTGTCGAAGGCTTTCTGATGTTTGCCTCCCCACTGAAACACCTTGTTCAATCATGTTAAAGCATGTAAGGGAGCTGAAATTGAGGAAAAGTTAGAAATGAACT
This sequence comes from Pinus tabuliformis, assembly GCA_031772625.1. Lineage (NCBI taxonomy): Eukaryota > Viridiplantae > Streptophyta > Pinopsida > Pinales > Pinaceae > Pinus > Pinus tabuliformis. Next base: position 660,017,222 of record CM062811.1, read on the forward strand.
TCCTCCAATATTGTGCTGCCCCTAAGAAGCTTATCACTTCTGTAGCAGACTTGGGTTTAGGCTAGTTTACAATGACTTCCACTTTAGAGGGATCTCTTTTCAATTCACCACCCCCTACTATATGACCCAAATAATTTGGAGATGTTTTGCCAAATTCATATTTTGAGAGTTTAACATGAAGTTTTTCTCTTTTCAAAACATCTAATGTCTGCTTAACATGCTTTAAGTGTTTTTGCCACGTTTTACTAAATATCAGAATGTCATCTAGATACACAATAACAAAATCATCAAGAAAACTGAGTACATAATTCATTAATCTCATGAAAGTAGTAGGAGCATTAGTTAACCCAAAAGGCATAACCAGCCACTCATACAATCCCTGCTTTGTTTTGAAAGCAGTTTTCCATGCATCTTGTTCTGCAACTCTGACCTAATGGTATCCACTGTGCAAGTTTATCTTGGTGAAAAATTCTTTCAATTGATATAAAATATCATCTATGCGAGGAAGGGGATAACGATTTTTTATTGTTATCTTATTCAGTGCTCGGTAGTAAATGCACATTCTCCACGATCCATCTTTCTTTCTCACCAAAACGATTGGTGACCCACATGGTGATGTGCTAGGCCTGATGAACCCTTTCTCGAGCAACTCCTGCACCTGCTTCTTGATTTTAGCATTCTCTAAAGCGGACAATCTGTACATTCCAATGTTAGGCAATGGAGCATCTTGCAGCAAAATAATATCATGTACTATTTCCTTTTTGGGTGGCAGACCTTTAGGTTCTTGAAACACGATATCATACTCTGAAACAAACTTTTCTAAATCAGCTTGCTATTTAGCATTATATCCCTCAAATACGTTGGTTTTATCACGTTTCTTTTCCTTTACAACCATCAGTAAGAATTTTTTGCATGAATTTATCATTCTTTTCATCTGCCCTGATTTTATGAGAGTATAATTATTCTTGAGCTTATGAGCTCTTACAAAGTATTTGATTCCATCTTTAACAAGTAGATACTTGTTCTCAGCTCTATAGAAGATAGCTTTTCTATCATACAAGTAAGGACTTCTTAAAACAATTCCACATATATCCAAAGGAATTATGTCTAACTCAACCTCATCTACAAATGCTGACCCAAAAGAAAACTTGAGTTTGCACTATCTAGTCACTTGTAGTTGTGCTTTATCATTCAACCATCCTAATGGGTATGGTTTCTTGTGAGGTGTAGTTGCTAATCCCAACTTCTTTACAATTGCTTCGGAAATTAAGTTTACTTGTGAGGAACTATCAAACAAAGTATCAATCTTTTGATGTTTGGAAATAACTCGAATATGGAAAATCTCATGTCTTTTTCTCTCATTTTCTTCATCAATAATAGATTGTGCAGAATTACTAGTAGATGCTTCAGAATTCTTACCTTTTATACCTGTGGCTACAATGGCTGTTTCATTTCCCGAGTCTGACCCCAAATCTTTCTGAATAGCTACAACAGTCTTCTTCTTCTTTCCCTCAAACTTCTTAGGTCTCAGCTCTGGATGTAGAATCCAACAATGCTAATCATCATGCCCATCCTTTTTACAATGAGTGCATGAAGCTTTTCTTTTCTGTGTAGTGTTAGCCTTCCTTGCTTTCCACTTCTGCTTTCTTTTCTCCTTGTTCTTGCTTGCAGTGGGTTGGGATGGTCTCCCAACTTCTAGATTTCCATTCTTTCCTCTAGCTTCTAGATGAGTAGCTTGTGCAGATACCTCATCTATACTAGTGGGATTAAACATGAGGATGGTATGCCTCATGTAGCTGTGTAGACCACCAATGTACTTCAAAAGAGTTTTAGGTGAGTCTAATGAGATTCCTAGAATCAATGCTCTCTTTCTAAATTCTTGAGTGTACCCTTGCACACTTTGCCCTTTCAACTGTCGAAGAGTTTTCCAACTCATCATGGCTTGTTGCATGTAGGCCAATGGATAGAACTGCTTCTTGATGGTAGAAAGAAATTCACTCTAGAAAGAGATGGTCTTACCATGTCTTTTCATATAAGCTTGGGTTCTACCTTCCTACCAAACCAAGGCAGTGCCTCCTAGGCGTAGGCTCGCCAGCTGAATCTTGCTCTTGTCTGAATCGATGTTTTGTACTCTGTAATAAACATCAATTTGTCTAATCCAATTGTCCAATTTTTCTACATTTAAGTCTCCATCATATATGGGTAGATCAAATTTAACATCTAGTTTGATCAAAGATGCTTTCTTTTTGTGTTCAGGGTTGTTAGGAGGTGTGAGAAAGCTTTCCTCTTTTCGTTTTCCTTTGGAGTGGTCATGGAAGTGATACTCATCTTCTTCTTTGTCTTGTTTAGAGCCTGATGAGTCTTCATCCTTGTGTTTTCTAAAGTCCCTATACATTTCTTCTACCATGGACTTTATGGCTAGGAAAATTTCTATGAATTGAGGGTCTGGCCCCATAGAACCTTTCTCTGACATTGTCTTTCGAGGATAGACTCTCCCAATTTCAGGATTAGTTTTAACCAAGTCTCCTTCTCCTAATTTGAGCTTTGAACTAGTGAGCATTCAACAGCTAAACCAACACAAGCTTGTCTAACCTTACAACTTGTAGCTCTGATACTACTTGATCTAAAAATCACCCTTGAGTGACCTCAGTTAATTAATTAATGAATGAAGGTATTACAGAATCATGTGCTAGTGGGTGTCTATGTCATTTTAGGCAATGGATCGATCGGATTGCAAAATACACAGACACTGGAAATATGGAAAACAGCAAGAGAAACACAGTAAGAAAATACAAGAACACAACAATTAATAAGGAGTTCACCCTATCCTCCAGGGCTACATCTCCGGTCCAACTTTTTAGTGGTGGCCTTCTTTTATTGTGTCTTTTAAAGTAGATATTTACAATCAGGAGCTCAATCTGAGTCTCCCAAAATAGAATTGCTTAGCAGGGTGGTTCTTGGATTCCGCAAGCCACTAGAGTGAACAGACACTTTTCCTTACCAGCTCTTGACCTCCCTGGTCTTTAATGGGAGGAGCCCAATGTGGTGCTCAGTCCTCAACAAATCCTCTCAAGGATTGCCAGATGCTGCCTTATGATGCAGGTCAGCTTGGCTCTCTGTCTTTCTACTCTTTTCTTTACTGTCTCTTCTTTTCTCTATCTTCATCTTCTTCTCTCTAGCCCTTCCTCTCGATTTCCTCTGTTCTCTATCTCTGTCCATGGCTTTAAAGCCAATCAATCTCATGACTGCTCGATTCCCCTTCTTCCTCCATCGAATCGCCTGCTGCTGTTCACTTGGAATTCCCTGTCTCTGCGTCATCATCAACGGCTCACAGGGAGTGGCCAATTGTCCTCTCGCGAATTACACCAGCTCTTCCTCGTCGGTTTGGTTTTTCAGTTACATCGTGGAATGAGTAATCTGCCATCTCAGCAGTCAAATCAGACCTCAAATCCTTATACATCGCGGCTTAATCCCCCGTTAAATCTGGTTCCTTCATCGGGCAAAATCTCAGCCGTTAGATCTGGAGCCCCCAGATCCGATGTCATTCACTCATTTCGCGCGGTTGACTTGCTCGACCGTTAGCATGTGATAAGTGACGGTTTTCTCTCTCCTCCACCTGCCACGTGTTGGGCACTGAATGGAATCGTTAGGTTTCAACCAAATCCACTTACTGCCTAAGGGTGCCCCCAATATACTGCTGGTTTTGGAGCACGGGTCCCGCCTTTTGCCTTAGCGCTTTCCCCACGGTTTTCACGGCTTCCATGCAATCGCACATCAGAAATGGCCTCCTTTTCCCGATCTGGGCTTCCCAAGTGCCAATTTTACTTCCTGCGCAGTCTCCATGGGCCTCGGTCAACGCGATTTGACCGAGGTCCTCGTCGTTCCTCGCTGGCTGCAAATTGCCACTGTCCAGAGGTCTTCCTGATCGCTCTGTGCTCATAAATCTTTGAAGTCTATCCCATTTTGATACAATCATGGTGCTTTGATTATTCTTCATGGATCCAATTCGGATCAAGTAAATAGATGACAGAGTGAGGCCTACTTGGAATCCTTATACCACTTCGCTCCTTCTTTAGCTTGGAAGATCCAATTCCATCCCTGAATGCCAAAACTAGAACCTGCACAGTTAGATAACCCAAGCCAAGACACTACGGGATCTATGAAGTATCATCTAAGTACTTCATTCAATAGATCAACATGGTATTGAAATATATGAAAATATGACATCACATATACGAGAACAATTAATTTTTTGCATTAATATAAATGGAAGGAGATTACGATCATAAGTAGCAGTTGATCTTGTAGAAGAGCTCCTCCAAGTTGTTGACTTGTCCTTTCCTTGTCACAATATGCATCTCCAATCACCCTAAATGAATGAGATAGTAACCACTGACCACAACAACATAAGGGTAGAATCACTCTCCAAAAGCCAACCTGCAACCACATAGAAGGTTGGGAATATATAGAGAAGTAGGATAAGTTGGGAGTTCTTATCCAATTACCATTTAGGGTAATAGATCCACCTTTAATGGAGGGACAGGGTCAAAGGATAAGTGGTGAAAACTCCAAAGTATTAAGGATATAATCCAAATGTTTTATCCAAGGTAAGTAGTTGTAACAACTTTTGGAAACTACTAGAAGGGGAAGCTTCGAGAATCCTGATCATTCTCCTGGATTTCTAGAACCAATGCAGGTGAAAAGGGGAGAAACCTGTTACTGACCAATGTAGGCCATAATGGAGAAACCTGTAGCAAAACGCATCCCAATAGGCTTACAGGGAGAAATTTAGGGCTAAAATTCTAGGGGATGAAGGAAACATGCTTAGGATTTTGTGCAAGATGGTGACAAGGGGGAATAGGATGCTAATGGATCCCTTTAGGAGGCTCATTGATTGGATGTGAAAAAATGGCCTATAATATAATGCCCCCTAAAGAGAAAGTTCAGAGGTGATGATTGATGACTAAAGTACTTTACCTTGTGACAAGTTAGGATCAATGACAACCTACGAGCTTGATCTGTTACAATACATTTACAACATGACATCTTTGTTTGCTGAAGGAGGCATACCCATACTCAACTCATAAGCTAACATAACATGTACAATGATCAAAAGACATGTCCATAGATGTAATTGGTGCATCCATGACTGGATGACTGTCTATATGATCACATCCATCATACATTATGATATTTGTATAATTCTTGAAATCGCAACTCGGATGGATGAAACTAGATTCGGGGTCTTCTATCTTGTTCACATGACCAACCAATACACAAGTCTAACCATGTGAATTAATGAGCTGGAGTCGAACATGGTATACACCATCCGATTACTGGCCAGTGATGTAAGTCATTAACAAATGCAAGATAAACCATCGATGATGTTAATGCCTCTCAAGGTACTATACTACAATCCTTATGGTGTGAATGAATGAGTTGATGGCGAACACCACACAAAATATTTCGATTGAAGGACATTGATGTAAACCTCTCATCGACAGCAAAGAAACTTGCCATTGATGTATGCAAGCACCAAAGTACCAAAAGTGTGTTTCTAAGTCAACTTCCTAGATGATGTGCTGAAGTCGACAAGAAGTGACCCATCGCAAGAGGGCCTTGATGTATCCCACATCAACGACATGAAATGGGTATCATGATTGAGACATAATGATCAGAATGATGCTGACACAAAACTAGATCAGGAAAGGAAGACGTGAAATGAAGGATTACGAGTATTGTAGTGGAGATCAACTAAATGACTTCTCTTGAACACATTGGCAAAACTGAATGAAGTTGGAAACATTGACTAAAAACTGAAATGGAGGCTCTAAAAATGGTATGATAACCAAAAGACAAGTATATTACCCAACCCAACAGCCACGAAGATGAAGTGGAAGAGTGTCATGTTCAAGACCGATTCACTTCCATTAGCAAAATGGAATCCCTTGTTTACCGAATTTACTCAACCATACTGATCAGTACCTCTTTATTTTTTAACAAGATTGAGGAGCATAAAATATCCTTTATTAGTAAGTTCATCCTTCAGATGAATTCATCCAAGTATATTTAAAGAACCCTGAGAAGGAGTGGCATGGCCTCGTCATGTTTGACAAGTCCATCACTATTTTATGTTTTAACGAGTCTAGTGAATGTAAAACTCGACATCTTTTTCATGTTTAGAGAGTTTGAAAAAGAGGTAAAAAAGAAAACTCCAAGTGTCCCTTTCTGTAGGTAGTCCCTTAGGCCCAAAAAGGTAGAAAACAATATCCAAGAGAACCTCTTAGCCATGTTCGAATAAGGTATTCATTTTTCATAAATAGTTCATCTTAGTCAGGAAAAGGGTAAAACTTATACTGAGTAGACATGTTTTTATTTACTTTTATGAGTTTGAAAAGACAAGTGCTCGAAAATATTTTCATATTTTGGGAGTCTGAAAAGAGCTGAAAGAGAACTTCAGGGGGGTTCCTTTTTCATAGGTTTATAGAGCCTGAAAAAGAGATAAAAGTATACTTTGAGGTCAAAGCAACATGTTCAAAACACAATGAAAACCTGCCAACAACTGTTGACATGCCCAAAACACCACAAGAAGGACTAAACATACCCGTTTCACAGTAAAAATGAAGCATATCTAGCTCAAAATACTAAAAATGAATAAAATAATAAGAAAATCACCATAAATATTCAAAATGACTTTTCAGTTTTACCATTTCACATTTTACCTTCAACAATGAGTATTTGGAGCCCTTTTTCCCTTGATCTTCTGCAACTGATTTTGGCCAATCGAGGGAACCATTTCAAGTGTCATCGCTTCCAGCTAAGAACTAAAACCCTTTTCTATATTTCCACGGTTAGTTTTTGTGTTTTCATGCAAAAATTTAAGGTTTTTAGGCACCTGGGGTTCATAAAAAACACCCTGGGACCAACGCACCCCCTTATGTCCAAAACTGCATTGCACCTAGGCATAGGAACACTGCAAGTAGAGGTGAAATGCTTTGGTAAACACTGCTGGGGTGCATTGGGTACATTTATCTAAGTTTTCTTTCAGTTTTGCCTCAAATTTTGTCAAGTTTTTTGCATGGAAAAGGGCCTAATTGATGCCTTGTTGATGTTTCAGGTACCCATTAGCACAAAATGGATTCATTTGGAGAGAAAGGGAACATGAGGAACAAGATTTTAATGCGGAAAATGACCTTGCTACCATCCAAGTGCTCAAAAATTGTGGGTTATTGAAATTCTTCTATCTTCTTGGTATGAGGAAACAAATAGAGTTGTTGAAATACCTTGTTCGTTCATGGGATATTCAGGCACATGCGTTCAGGTTTGGGAAGAATCTACTCAAGATATAGGTAGAGGATATTTACTTTATGATAGGATTACCAAAGCAAGGTGCCCACATCTCTCTTCTAGGTGGAAGAAGTGGCAGTGAGACGGTGAAAGACTATATCGCTACCTATTGCAGACCTCAATTTCGTCCTACTAGGGATGGAAAGATCAACATAAAGGATGTAACCCAATTACCTTAATGAACAATCTTGTTCATTTTTGCAAGATTGGCAGGCAACTCAACACTACATGTAGCAAGTAGATCATACATGTAGTATGGGATAGAGTCTCTAGAGATGACTGTATTCAACTGGAGTGAGGGTATCTTGGTAAATTTGAAGGAACAACTTACTAAATAAAAGAAGGGGAAGTTGAAGAACTTCGGCTATGGGGCCATCTTAGTCTCTTTTTCTCTAGATTTGGTGCCATTACTACACAGTGAGTGGATTGTGCTTGAGCCCATCAATCTAAGGACCCCACAAAAGAGGAGGTGGATAGAACACATGAACCGACATGTAGACCCATCAATGATCAACTTTTCACCAACCTTATTTGGGTGGCTGCGTAGAAATTTCATCATTATTGATGATTATCCTTACGCGGGGATGGATTTCCGTGATGATCTCAAGCTCAAGTTTCCTGAGGGTGAGAAATGGGATGCTTCAAGTAAAATACTTCGACCATTAAGTTTTTGAAAGTTTTACAATTTTTTTGTGTTTTTTGATGTTCCAAAGACTAAACTATTTGATGTTTTCATGCATATGTTGGACCTGTTTGACCAGTAGGTGCTACATATCTCCATTGTATAGAGAGATAACGACAAGAGGAGGAAGTGGGACTAGTACAGGTCATTACGGTAGGACGGGATGCGCTACGGGATCTTGAGGTAGCTGAGATCCTATTAGAGGTGGAGCACCACATGGAGGGACTAACACTTGGGATTGATGAGACCATGGTCAATCTACTTCTATTGTGAGTTCAATGACACACAATCGGAGTGCCTAGTCATATTGGTCGATTATTCCGCAATATAGCTCTTGTAGTGTCATTTTATCATGAGCAACACTGATTTGTCTACTTAGATTTTTTTTATGTAGTTTTTATATGGGTGATGTAGCCATATGTGTCTCGGGGCACACATTTTGTAAAACCAAACTTTATGTATATATTAAGTGTTTCCTAGTTCCTATTCTGCTTTCAATATGATGTGATGTGAATTGAAAGTTTTTTAAATTCTTTGCAAATGTCGATCTAAAACAAAATTATATAGGGCATCTGTCGATGTGTTAATATTTCTAGAAATATGTTCATATCATATGAAATCGAAATGTCTTTCCAGAAGATGCACTCTCAAAACCATGTAAAGGATGGCAAGATTTCTCACTGAATAGATATTAGTGAGTTGTAGCACGACGAGTTGTGATTCAAGCCTGAAGACTATACGACATATACCATGTGAAATAGAATCAGATAGTAGCTCAATGACTGCACTATACTCAATGATGTTATTAGTTGAGCAACCAATGCAAAGCCCTTGCATGCTCACTAGCTTGTCATTTGGAGCAAATATAGCCCAGGTTGTGGAGGATAGGTTCTGAATACTATGGCTAGCACTGTTACACTAAAATTTGTCACCATGACTATTTGCAGTCAGTATGGCTCCATCAATAACCATACTGTCCTCCTTGGCAAGTCTTATACCTCTGCTCCTCATGTCAAACTCCAAAAAAGAGAGAAAGCCTTTAAAAAATCAATATAACTCTGGTTCCGCACTTTCTCTTACTCTTACCTGCGGGCCCGCACCTCAAGTACATAATACCTGCGTATTTGTATGCTCTGTCTATAAAGGGGTGGGTGTGTACCCCTGTAAAAGTCAAAAGGCGCAAGTTTTACTTCAAAAAACTTACTTGCGGTTGATTCTAGAGCATTCTAGAAGATGGTTTGACGTGGATTGAGCGCCTCCAGATGGTTCATGCATCCCAATGAAAGAGGAACTTATCTCATGAAGAGGGGAGCTATCCCTTTGAAAGAGGGGCTTATCCCATTGATGATGGACCTGTTTAACTTCCTCCAAAGCATTATAAATACAGGCATTGGGCCAGAGGCAAGAGAGGTTGAAAGCTGAACATTCCTAAGGGTAGATGCTGCTGAAATTAAGACTCCCTTATAGAGCTTGAGAGGAGAGATCACATTCCTTTCTTAGCTTCATTTGGAAGTGGGTGAGCTGATCAAAGTAGAGGAGAACTCTTGCTGGACCTTGGGAGGGACCTGCACAACACCAAGGTGTTGGTTGTAAGGTTTCTTTTGTTTCCAATTAATACAATTAAGTTCATTTTTCTCAACAAGTTGTTATATATAATTTGTTTCATAAACTCCTTGGTCTTTATGATGAATATGTTTTATTATATGAGTTATTCAAGTGCTATGTAATCTTTTGCTTGTTTGTGTATGCAGGCTTCAAGGAGAGGAGCTCATCTGGATTGAAGAGGCTTGGCCACTACAAACAACGTTGGACTAAAGGTAAGCCTTAAACACCTGGTTGCTTTTATTTTAAATGCATATTTAGGGAAAGATAGTGCTTGATTGTTTTGTTTGTCACTAGAAAAGCCTTAGTTTCTAGGGAGGTCGGTTTTTTCCGCAAAATTGACTCTTTCCGCATGACAAAATGGTGACCATACTGGGGAATCCATGGATTTGATTGATTTCTCTTTTGATTGATACTTTGATTTGAGAAACGTTGATTTCTTTCTAGTTTTTGACTGATTGACTGTGAATTTGGGTAGAATAGCTTAGGATTGAGTTAGTTTTTATTTTTCTTGATTTTGAGAGAAGTATGCACCCTCTGAGTTAAGCACAGTGCGTACCTGTACGCACTTCTACTTTGCACACAGAGCGGGGCCGCACGTGTGCAAACGGGCTGCCTGCGTACCCTGTCAAAAGTTTAGAAAATTTCAATTTTTGTTTTCCTTTTTTACCTATTAGATTTTGTTTATAGCTTATTTATTGCTGCCCAGATCCACTGGTTACTTGTCAGAAGTTTTCATCTAGGCTTGTTTCATTAGCATCAAGGGTTTTAGTGAAGTTCATAGAAATTCTAGCCCTAGGTTTGATTTTTGTATTGGTCTTGTAGTGACTCTGGATTTAGAAGTTGTAGAAACCTTGGATATCCCTGGTCTTTTCAGTCTTCTTAGGAGTTAGACCATTCGTAAAATCCACCTTTGTTTGAGAAACCTACCGTTGTGTTGTCTCTTTGCGGAATTTCGAGAAGGCTTGTTTGTTAAGCTGTGAATTTCATTCTTAAGAAAAAGAACAAGAGCTTTTTATTTTTGTTTTTGACTGATTTATGATTCTGCATGAATTAGTCCTTGGTTGAATTACAACTGAGTAAAACAACCTGGAATTATATTTTGCAGGCTTTTACCTCATTGGATTTGCTTTTAGGTAAATTTCTCTTAGATTTTCATAGATCTTAAAATTGATTTTTGTTAAGTAGTTTTATATGCTTTGTTAAAATAGGAAAAATACAAGATCTCTTTTGAAGAAAGTTTGTTTTAGTAGCGTTTGAAGTCTTTGAAAAGAGAAAGGAAGTTTTCGTGAAATAATTAGTGGTCTTGTGTTGTGTGCTTTGGAAAAGATAAAGAGATTTTTTCTTTGATTTTCATTGCTAAGAAAATTGTCTTTATAAATTTTGCATTCTCCAACTCTCTTAGCTAGGGAATTCATTGAAAAGGAAAGATTGTTTTTTTTTTCATCCTAGGTGCATCTTTTTAGTGGATTTGAGTCGAGTCTACACATCATAAGTTTCATCTCCGCTACCTTTTGTCCTAAAGAAAAGCCATAAAAAATAACGCTTAAAGTAAAATTAACTTAGTAACTTTTTATTTACTAGGGCTCTGATACACCAACATAGATCAGGCTAGTGTCTTGGAGTAGGAGAGTAATTAACTCTCCAAGACAGTAAAAACAAACAAGTAGCTTATCTTGTGGTAGGATAAATCCAATTGTTACATTTATGCTTTGGGAAAGCTCCTCTTAAAGGAGAAGCACGAGATCGTGTCCGAACCAGTGAGGGGATCAATCCTCCTTCATTGGGAACGACGCCAGATATGCATGTACTACAAATGGTAAACCTCGGATTAACCATTGTCGAGGAGCCTGGGGTCACTTGTCGGTAAACCTTGGATTATTGTCAAGGAGTCGGCAAGGGGATTGAGCTTGTTACTCTGCCCTTGCGTGCGTATCGGATCGTAGACTGTTCCCCCAGGTATATTTGTTGCTGTTGGTGACCTTAGTGACTATTATCTTTAGGATTCTTCCTAAGGTGACGGTGGAGGGAAGATCCCACTGTACCTGGAGCAGACGTCGGCTAGACTCACTTGGATTTTCTGGGGGGTTCACTTCACTCGAGACGGTTATTAGTGGAGGAACTTGTGCCAGTCTATTCATTAAGCAGGTTGCCGGGGTAACTGTTCCACCCGCCATTTCTGTATTGAACTCTGCGATGTTGGATTTCATCACCAACTAGCGTTTTCAGTACGGAAAGTTACTGTTTGTGTGTGGTTTGACGCCCTAGATTCTTTAGGCGTGTGATTTGAATTTGTTTGGTTCTTTAGAGACTTTAGGCGGTTTTCTTTGAGATTTTACTTTGTTTGCGTGTGCAGTAGTTAAAAGTTTTTAGCTGTGGCTGAATTACCAAGACAGTCCCGTAGACTTCGGGGCCAGTCTCCTGAGGTTGTAACCGTGGCTGATTTGTTGAGGAAGTCCCGTAGAAGGCCAACCTTCTGAATAAGTCCCGAGCCATTACGAAGGCTTGAAAGTCCTCGTGACTCCTAGTGAAAGTAGAGTTGGATCACCTGAAGAAGGAGAATCTTCTGTGATAGTTCATCCTGATTATCAACCGTCAGTAGCAGAGTATAATCCACAGTCAGTGTCTGTCTCTGAAGTAACTGGTAGCTTTTCGTCTACTAGTGATATAGGTGAAGAACCTGAAATATCAGAACCTGAAAGTGAATCTGCTGCCACTCCTATATCGCCGGTAGCTTCTCCGACTTCTAGTGCTCCTGATTCACCCAGGGTAGAAAGAGTAATTACCCAAGATCTTCCTTCTGGGCTTATTGCTATTGAAGAACTTGCTTCTCCAGAAGAGGAGGAAGGTTTATCTATCCCTGAAAATCAACCTACTATCGAACTAAGGGAGCGTGAATCAATTTTTTACAGTCCACCAAGGAGTACTACTTGGTATCTTTCTTTAACAAATTTCTTAGAAAACCCAGGGTTAAGTTTTTCACAACCTCGAGCTCTTTTTCACCCGACACCTAGAGGTTTTTATCCTTCATCTAATATATCGATACAGTCAGCCGTGATGTCTCAATCATCAGAATCTTTTATTCATGGTGGTCCCTCTGTTCCCGTTGGGTATCAGTCCCTTGCTGGTACTTTTTCGGGAGCATCTCCTCAACCAAGTCAACAAGGGTTATTAACTGGAAATGACGGAACTAGACCGTTAAGTGTAGAGGACATTCTTATGATGTCAGGTACCGTTCCTAGTCAGCAACCTCAAGGTGGTCAGTTACCGCCTGGGGGGCAGCCTCAAGGTCTTCAAGTCATGCCTGGGGGGCAACCTCAAGGTACTCAATTTGTGTTTGGGGGGCAACCTCAAGGCCAGTACATACCTACGGGACAGTACATACCTCAAGGTCAACCCCAAACCCAATATGTACCTCAAGGTCAACCCTAGTATCAATATGTACCTCAAGGTCAACCTCAGTATCAGTATATACCTCAGGGTTATCAACCCCAAGGTTATCAATCACCTTCCGGTCAATATTTTGTTCAAGGAACCGAAAATGTACCTTTGAATTATCAACCCTACCCTCAACCAGGTTATGGTCCTCAATATGGTCAATCTACTATGAGTCCATACCCCGGAATGACGTTAGTGTGGAATCAATCTCAACCGGTATTGCAACCGAATGTGCAATCATCATCTTCAAATGGACAACCTTTAGTTTTGGTTCAACCCAACAACCTGTCCAGTCTACCATTCAAACCTCTACACCTTCTGTGGTTTCACAGCTAGGGCCAAGTACACCTCGTACTCCGCCGCAAACAGCTGCTGCAACTGTTGCAACATCTACTCCATCTACCACATTTACGTCTGAAGTATCTACAGCCCCGGTTTCTACTGCTCCTGCGTCAGTCCCTCAAGCATCTTTGCCTCAGTCTGGACCTACAGTTCAGACTACGGTTCAGATACCGGTAGGGCAACCTGGTCCAAGTACGGTTGTAACAAGTCAACCTCAGTTCACTTATCAACCGTACCAGGGGCAGTACCAATACGGTCCTGCTGTGCAACAACCAGTATATCAGTATCAACCGTACCCTGGGTATATATATCAACAACCTCAGCAACCCCAGTATGGTCTGGTTAATCCTGGTTTCCCAGGAGGATATAATATCCCTAATGTGATTCCCATTCCTAGTTATCCTGGATATCCTCCTCCTGGGGCTGGTATAATGACTCAGAGTTTCAGGGACCCTAACCGTCAGTTACCGTTCATTGCAACTTTGGATTTACCTGACTTGTCGCGCCTAACGAACGATCCAATCAATTATCTTCCGTTTTGGCCGACAATGCCGAATAAGTTGCCTAGTGACATACCCAAGTTCGAAGGTAAGCCAGGAGAGGACCCATCAAATCACGTGATGACTTATCACCTCTGGTGTGCCTCTAATTCCATCTCGGATGATTCGATCCGCTTACGTCTTTTCCAGCGCACTCTCATTGGTCTTGCGGCCAAGTGGTATATTGAGTTACCACGAGCCTCTTTTTATAATTTTAGCCAGTTAGCTACCTCGTTTTTAACTCATTTTCAGTTGCTGGTCAGATATGATAATGGCACAGAGTTACTAACTTCGTTAAAGCAATCAACGTCCACTTATATTTCTGATCATATTCATGAATGGAGACGTCGAAGGCGGTTAGTGAAAGTTTTTATCCCGGACCAGATCTTAGCTGAATGGTTTGTTAAATCATTGTTACCGAAGATTACTGAAGACGTAGCTAAGGCCGGAGTAGTTACTGAGGAGCAAGTGATTGCTCAAGCACAGTACCTTGACTTAGTTTATACTCAGTCAGGTACGTTACATGAAAAAATCCCAGATCTTCCCAAGGGGAATCAAATAGCTGCTGCTCCGTCAGGGTCTCATGCTGCTGATGGCATGATTGGTACGGTGAACACTAAAAGCAAGAAGAAATCCTCCAAGAATTCTTCTCCTATCATAACCTTGCCTGATTCCCCGACAGGAGATTCTTCTGCAGAGGTTTCCACCGATGTTCACGTTGTAGAATCATCTACGACTAAATCAAAATCCGGTGGAAAGAAGAAAGGAAAGAAGAAGAATAAAACGGACAAAAGTTCAAAAGAGAAACCTGAAAAGTCGGAAACCAATGACGAAAAATGCAAACCTCGATATCCTTGTCTTATTTGTGAAGAGGAACACTTTACAAGAGACTGTCCACATCGAGCAGAGGTTGCGAAGATTGTCAAAGGTTCCCAAACTCCTGCTGTTTTGAAGGATCCATTTCCAAATCAAGATAGCAAGATGATAGGTTCTTCCTTGAGTGCCAATGAAGAACCCATATTGATGATGTCCCATGTAAGGATTGCGACTCGATCGCAAGATTATGGTAGTAAAAGTCCTGTTGATGGCAAAGAAGCAGAATCTTCTCATTCTAATCCATCAACCTCAGCTCCCGGTTCTGATCCACTACAGATCGAGAAACCTAATCCAGACTTGGTAATCAAACCGCCCGCCAAGGGTATACTTCGAAAGTCCGCTTTCAATCCACATGCGAGAGCGGCTCAGAATTATAACATTGTTGAGGACTTAGTTGTTTCACCCTCAGCAATGTCGGCTTTGGAAGTGCTGCAATCGTGTCCAGCACAACGCAAATTACTCTTGTCGGCTATAGGAGCTGTTGACGTTCAGGACCCGAACCTAATAATCTTTGATCTAGAAAATAGTACACCGCGTTTGCCTCATCAAATGGCTTTCCAGATCCCAGTGATAGTCAAAAACAGGCCTATTCATTGGACTGTAATTGATGAGGGAGCTTCAACGTGTATTATGTCGATACAGTGTTGGAGATCGCTTGGTTCTCCTTCACTAAATCAATCCTCGACAATTCTTAAGGCCTTTGATGGTCGTGGGTTTCATCCTTTTGGAATTCTACAGGATTTGCCTATAGGGGTTGAAGGAAAAACCGTTAGTCTAGATGTGGAGGTGGTTGATGCCCCTCTAGACTACAACCTTCTCTTGGGTCGAAGTTGGTCTTACGATATGACAGTGGTCGTTTCATCGGTCTTCCGAGTAATAAAGTTCCCACATAATGGAAAGATCGTAACAATAGACCAGCTGGCTTACTTTTCATCCGACCCAGCCTCTTCAGAGAGTATTCAGCATGTCGGTAAAACGACTATCCCATATAAGGATGTTGGAGTAGGATTAGTTAAAGATGCCGGTTTACTGGGAACTTTTCCTTTTCCTCCAATCAACGCATCATCTTCATTTGCAACCATTCATATGATTACATCAGACACTATTTTTTATGACGATCCTTGGATCGTTCCTTCTGAATCTGAAATAGACTCATTTGGTAATTTTATGCCGTTGAGTCCATATGAAATTGCCTATGAAGCCGTGCAGTCTTTTACCGACCCGTGTTCAACCGAAAAAGACTTAATGAATGTGGTCTGTGAGGAATCACTTTTCACATCAACCTTGGATTTAACTACGTTTTCTGAACTTGTTCACTCTGATGAGCAAATTCGTGAAATCCTATGTGTAGATGATTTACCATGGGAAGATCTCCATCACAGATCTTCGTTTTTACCTGAGGATGATTGTTTTGAAAATGATTTCTCATCAATCTTTACGACTGAATATGTCAAGGAACCTCAGAATCCAATAAAACATCCCGATTCAGAGTTAAATTTGGGAAACATCTCTCGAACTATTCCCATTGACATTTCGGTTAAGCCTGGAATTGTTGAGAACATTCATATAGGTGCCTCGTGTACAGATGACGAACTCCAATTATATAAGGCCCTATTTCAAGAATTCTGCGACGTGTTTGCCTGGTCCTATGAGGAAATGCCGGAATTGATCCCGCGATTGTTGTTCATGAGATCAAAACTTACCCGGATGTTAAACCCGTCCGGCAACGTTTGCGTCAGATTCACCCACGAAAAGCTACTGCAATTAAAGCAGAAGTTGAAAAACTATTGAAAGTAGGTTTCATTTATCCGACCCCGTTAACGGATTGGGTATCGAATATTGTTCCGGTTAACAAAAAACAGAGAACAATAAGAATATGCATCGATTATAGGGACATTAATCGAGCTTGTCCAAAGGACAACTACCCAACTCCCTATATCAATCAAATCATTGATGATTGTGTCGGTAGCGAAATATTTTCCTTTATGGACGGTTTTTCCGGATACAATCAAATCAATATTCTACCTGCCGATCAACCGAAAACGGCTTTCATTTGTCCATGGGGGACATTTGCTTATTGTAAATTACCTTTTGGGCTCAAGAATGCCGGAGCAACTTTTCAAAGGGCGATGTCTTATGCGTTTCATGACATCAAACACATTGTGCAACCGTATCTCGATGATTTTCCCGCTCATTCATTACATCGAGCTGATCACCTCGTCCACTTACGTGCAATCTTCATGAGGTGTAGGCATTATCGTATTCGGTTGAACCCACACAAATGTGTCTTCTGTATAGAAACGGGTCGATTACTGGGATTTGTAGTTTCGAAAGCTGGCATTCACGTTGATCCCTCGAAGGTCGAAGCTATTATCAATTTTCCTCCTCCTTCGAGTCTTCGCCAACTCCAAAGTTTGCAGGGGAAAGCAAACTTTTTACGACGATTCATTCCTAACTACGCCGAGGTTACAAAGGGTTTTACACGGTTGTTGAAACAGAACGCTCAATTCTCTTGGGATGAGATAGCTCAGAAATCTTTTGGTGCACTCAAACACGCGTTGACCCATGCACCATTGTTGCATCCTCCCAACTACAACCAGGATTACTTTTTGTATCTCGCCGCCTCCCATTCCACCATTGGAATGGTCTTAGTTCAAGAAGATGAATTCGGAACGGAACATGTGATATATTACCTTAGTCGAACGTTAAATCCAACTGAGCTAAAATACTCACATGTGGAGAAATTGGCATTGGCAGCCGTTCAAGCTGTTCAACGTTTTCGTCACTACATTTTACTACGTAAAACTACAGTCATTTCGGTTTGCAACCCTATGATCTACATTTTGACCAAACAATTGCTAGGGGGCAAGTACTCTAAATGGATTGTTATCTTGCAGGAGTTCGACTTGGAGTTTGAGAAATCTAAGTCTAAGAAACCTTTAGTTTTTGCAGAATTAATGTGTGACTTCCCGCGTGCTGACACGGAAACTGTGGCAGAGGAGCCCATTGCGGACAAATCTTTGTTTCTAATCAGCACTTTAGATTTGTGGTATGGGGATATCATCGTCTATCTCCAGACCCAATCCTTTCGGCCTGAAGTTTCAAAGTCGGAACGTCGGAAAATTCGATTCCAGTCCCAACAATACAAAATTATTGGAGATACTCTTTATCGCCGCGGGGTGGACTCTATTTTTTGACGTTGCTTAACTCACGAAGAGGCTGAAAGGGTTCTAAATGACTGTCACTCTGGAGCGTGTGGCGGTCATATGTCTGGGTATGCCACAGCCCAAAAGATATTGCGCGCTGGCTACTTCTGGCCGTCCTTGTTTAAATATTGTATTACTCCGGTCCGAAAACGCCACAACTGTCAAGTGTTTGATCGAAAGATGTGTGCTCCACCTGCTCCTCTCCACCCTATAATTGCCGTTGGTCCTTTTGCCAAATGGGGTATCGATTTTATTACATGTAACCCTCACTCAGCCGGGGGGCATGCGTATATCATCCTGGCGGTAGATTATTTTACTAAGTGGGCCGAGGCGATGCCTACATTCGAGGCAGATGGCAAGACAGCTGCAATTTTCGTGTTCAATCATATAATTGCTAGGTTTGGTGTCCCACAAGCGATAATCACTAACCATGGGCGCCATTTTCGAAATGTTATGATGACAGAACTTACAGGCCAGCTTGGTTTGCGTCACGATAGTTCAACTCCTTATTATCCACAAGCGAATGGTCTGGTTGAGTCCATCAACAAAGTTTTAGTTATCATGATCCGACGAATCATTGGTATTCATCGGTCAAATTGGCACAACATGTTATTTTCAGCGCTTTGGGCATACCGAACCTCAGTGAAAACATCAACAGGGTTCACTCCTTTCCAACTAGTTTATGGTTTGGAAGTTGTGCTACCCATTGAATGCGAAATCCCGTCACTGCAAATGGCCATCGAGTTACTTCCAGCTACTTCCGAAGAGGAAAAGCGTTTATTATACTTAGCTCAATTAGATGAGAATCGACGTGATGTTGCATTGGCGATCGAGACTCACGCAAAACGTATGAAAGCTCAGTATGATCGAAATGTGACCCCTAGAAATTTTTCGGAAGGAGACCTAGTGTTATTATATGATCAAGCTAATGATAAATTAGGTGCTGGAAAATTCGTTCCTATGTGGCATGGGCCCTATATTGTCAAGCGAAAGCTAGCAAAAGGGGCCTATGAGTTGGTAGACTTTGACGGGGACTCTTTAGGTAAACCCAGAAATGGTCTTTACTTGAAGAGGTATTATGCTTAAAAGAATGGGTATGGAGATTTTTAGTTAGGTTAGTTTTTCTTTCTAGCAAGTGTGTTTTGGTTTAAAAAGTGTGCTTAGCTTAGAGAGTGTTTTTCGTCATTATTCTGGCTTATCTTGGTTTTACTCTTGATATTGCAGATATCGATGCCTCTCCAAACATACATTGGATTTGCTGATGGTGCTTGTCGTAGTACACGAAACATTTCTTCGGCAGCTTGGGTTATCTATTCGCCCTCTGACGAGTTAGTTTCTATGCATGGGGTAAGCCTCGGTCAAAAAACAAACAACATTGCCGAGTATAGTGCAGTGATTGAGTTATTATCTGAATCTATTTCATTTGGGATTCAGAGTTTGATAGTGAGGTTAGATTCTGAACTCGTTGTATTACAGCTTAATAGAGTGTATGCCATTAGAAATCCAGTGTTATTAAGATTATTTTTGAGAGTGCGTCTCTTGGAACGTGAGTTTGATTACATTGAATACCAGCATATTCCAAGGTCTTTAAATACATTAGCAAATGCAATTGCTTCTCGAATGTTAAATAGACATTTGCAATAATCATACATGTAAATTTAAAACCATTCCATAACATGATTTACAAGATAAGCCGGTAATAATGATATATATATATATATATATAGGAGTGTGTCAAAAAATACATCGTCTTCGATCATAGGTTGAAAAACACCTTATGATCGGCAAAATTGATAAGTACAAAAAACCAAAATGTCACATGTGTCTACAAAACGACCATCCAATCATTGGTGATGATCTCTATATGACACCACTATACGGGCCACCCTACACAAGAACCTCCTAAAAGGTCCTGGGACCCCAACTACATAGCGCTGAAGCCTGATTGGAATATCATCTATGGTAGTCTCCGATATATCTGCTGTAAGACGCTCCAGGTGACTTTCCAACTCAACCAAAGTCTCTGTGGCCTCGTCCTATGGGGCCGGTGCCGCTGCAGCTGCTAGTCTCCTCTCGTAAGGCCGGAGATTGGTTGGACGTCGTGGGCCTACATCTGCGTTTTGAAAATTATTACTATCAGTTTTGAGACGATATAAAACAAACAAAAATAATAGATAGTTTAAAAAACTTGTGAAAAATGAAGTTACCTGTATCATCCCATTGTTCTCCCGATGGAAGAACCATGTCCGGATCTCCACGAAAATCAACTCCAGCATAAGGGAAATCCTGTATAGCAAAGACTTGGTTTTCTAACCAGCGAAAGTACTCTGGAGTAAATTGGATGACCTCCGTCCCCTCATCAGGATGACGGGCCATAACCGCAACCCATCGCATCAATTTGGGCTCTCGAGGAAGCCCAACCTCAGTAGTGAGCTGCTGTGGGATCAGCATCGGAACCTTCTCTAAGCCAAAACTCACAAATAAAGCCCCATAACCAAAGGTATTTAGCTGTCCGTTTTTGGCTCTAGTCAATTGGCCTTTTACATTGGCCAACACAGCATCACACCAGTTGAAAATGGTACCTCGATAGCAATCAATTTCCATCCGCATCTGGGATCCAGTGGCAATGTGTAAGGCGGCAGCCCCGCAAAGTCTGGTAACTGTAAAGGCAATCACCATAAGTTCAGGACGGGATATAGTTTTGATTTCTATCCCCTTTTCCTGAGACTGAGTGTTACACCACTCTAGTCGAAGACTAGCGACAGACTGGCCACCTGGCCTAGTCCCGAATAGAGTCAAGTGTTCACCTCTCTTGGGCAAACCAGTGATAAAGTAGATATCTGCCGGCTCCATCTCAAGCTGGTGCCCTCTAATATAAAAACACTGGTCTTGAATGTTCCATCTTTTTACCAGCCACTCTAGAAAGCTCACTTGGGCCCTCATGCCAGGTATGGCCCAATATTTATAAAGGCTGCATGCCTTCAAAGCATCAATTGACGGTTGATGATTAATGGCGGCCAAATCAACATCTTCGTGCTCTCTCTCGCGCCAATCGAGCATGGTGAACAATCTACATACCATAAAACATCCATTAGATTCCATGAAATCAAAAATTTTTGGTCCATTTTGGAGAATTTAGGTTTTAAAAACTCGTTGCGCGGGGTACGCACCCTGCCTTTAGGAACAGAGCATAGGTACGCAGGGTCCCTGAAGGCAGGGTGCGGACCCCTGACATTTTTCCAACTGAGAAAATGTCGGGGTCCGCGGGTCCCTAGTGTGGCGCCTGCGTACCCCAAGAGGCAGTTTTTGAAACCATAAAACCTCCCAAAAATGAAATTTGGGGCCTAAAAAAGAATTCTAAATGGATGAAATTGAAGAGGAGGATGTTGTAGATTACCTGGAAGAGATGGCATTCGATTTCGATGGTCGGATTCTCCACAATGTCCACGAGAAGTTTCTTGCCAAAAGCCCTTTTTCTCTCCTCAAATAGTAAAATGGTAAAAATGAATTGGTAAAAGCCCTTTTTATTGGTTTTTTGGGTAAATAAATGGTAAATTTGTTTATTTTTCACCATGAAAAGGTATTTTTCAAAGTATTTTTATCTATCTTCAATAGGTATGAGTAATGTGTTGGTTTTTGTGCAGGATAAAGGATTTTCAGGGAAAATTATCATTTTTTACAAACAAAAACATCAGAGTCATCTTTAAGCTCTTTTCTGACTCCTAAAATGTGAAAAGATTGCCGAGTTTTCTTTTTAGCTCGTTAAAACAGAATTAAAAAGATGATCCTCTTACAGCCCTTTTCTGACCGTAAAAACATGAAAAGATTGCCGGATTTTTGTCGTTTCAAATTCGATATTGGAAATAAAACGACGTGTCCTTGATCGCTTTCTACTTTTCAGATCAGAGACACTAATCATGAAAGTACTCCTTGGTCGTAAAGATCAAGCGGTTCTCTCAAGTATTATTTTATACTTTTTCGGGCTTGGGAGACACAAATTTACGAAAAAGGTCAACCCTGGAGTCTTCTTAAGTTTTTCAGACTCTCTAAAATTGAAAAACGCCGAGTTTCTCCTATACTGGACTCGTTAAAATTTCACAGTAAAGGACCTGTTCGATTACAAACAGGAACGGACCACTCCTTCTTAGGGTTCAAATCTAAACTAAGTTGGACTCATCCGAAGGATGAGCTTATAATCAAGCAAATGTTATCCTCCTCAAGCTTGTAAAAAATAAAGAGGTACTTGCCAGAAATGGTGGGGGAAAAGAGAGGAAAATGAGCCTATTTGTTATACTTTGTCTCGGAAAAACCTTATCACCACTCTTGAACACGACACTTTTCATTCACCTGGGTTGGGAAATCCTTTGCCTAATAGTTGATCAAACCACATTGAAAGTCTTCAGCCGGTTTCCGGGTATTAACTTTGGGACAATTGTTACCAAACCATCTGTAGTGTCGTTATGTGTTCAAGAGGAGTCTTGCAAATAAACCATTCATCTGCAAAATATCTGTCATCCATCTTGACCATCCCTGAGTCAGTCCTTACAACTACATTTCTTCAACTTGATCTATGATTTCGTGTTGTGGGCTTGCCTGCAACGGATCGCTTTCTATCGACTTCAGTTCATTATCTAGAAAGATGATCTAGAAATCATCAGTACCTTGGGATCTGCATGCCTCAATGGAAGGTTTCTCGCCTTTGACGACATGTTACATCAATGACCTTCGATCAAGGGATTCTGTGACATGTTCGACATCAACACATTCATTCACATCTCATGGATTGTACTGGGTACTTTGAGAGCCATTGACATCACTGGTGGTCTCTCTCACACTTGTTAACAGTTTACATCATTGACTGGTAATCAAGTGGTTTCTACCATGTTCGACATCAACTCATTTATTCGCATGGATAGAATCGTACTATTTCGGGAAGCAGAAATGAAGACCCTGGATCTAGTTTCCGCCATCCAGGCTGCGAGGAGTTTTGTATTCATTATACAGTAGACTAATTATAAGCAGATGGCTGCGTCCATACTGTGTCTACATATGTCTATGATTATGATGTATTGCGAAATCATTCCTATATCAGAGCAGTAGTTAGTTTGTTAGTTAAGTTTTTGATCTGAGTATGGGAATGCCTACCTCAGCGGTGATATGATCTCATATATGTATTTTGTGTTGAATATTTGCAGGTTCCGACTGGGCTCTCCACAAGATAATCCTCGAAATGATAAAGTGCTTCACCCTTCCTAGATGATATAAAACCCTGATCTACTACAGACCTCGCACTTTAGGGGGCAATCTGTTACACTAAAATTTGTCACCATGACTATTTGTAGTCAGTATGGCTCCATCAATAACCATACTGTCCTCCTTGGCAAGTCTTATACCTCTGCTCCTCATGTCAAACTCCAAAAAAGAGAGAAAGCCTTTAAAAAACACCATGACTATTTGCAGTCAGTATGGCTCCATCAATAACCATACTGTCCTCCTTGGCAAGTCTTATACCTCTGCTCCTCATGTCAAACTCCAAAAAAGAGAGAAAGCCTTTAAAAAATCAATATAACTCTCGTTTCGCACTTTCTCTTACTCTTACCTGCGGGCCCGCACCTCAAGTACATAATACCTGCGTATTTGTACGCTCTGTCTGTAAAGGGGTGGGTGCGTATCCCTGTAAAAGTCAAAAGGCGCAAGTTTTACTTCAAAAAACTTACTTGCGGTCGATTCTAGAGCATTCTAGAAGATGGTTTGACGTGGATTGAGCGCCTCCAGATGGTTCATGCATCCCAATGAAAGAGGAACTTATCCCATGAAGAGGGGAGATATCCCTTTGAAAGAGGGGCTTATCCCATTGATGATGGACCTGTTTAACTTCCTCCAAAGCATTATAAATACAGGCATTGGGCCAGAGGCAAGAGAGGTTGAAAGCTGAACATTCCTAAGGGTAGATGCTGCTGAAATTAGGACTCCCTTATAGAGATTGAGAGGAGATATCACATTCCTTTCTTAGCTTCATTTGGAAGTGGGTGAGCTGATCAAAGTAGAGGAGAACTCTTGCTGGACCCTGGGAGGGACCTGCACAACACCAAGGCGTTGGTTGTAAGGTTTCTTTTGTTTCAAATTAATACAATTAAGTTCATTTTTCTCAACAAGTTGTTATATATAATTTGTTTCATAAACTCCTTGGTCTTTATGATGAATATGTTTTATTATATGAGTTATTCAGGTGCTATGTAATCGTTTGCTTGTTTGTGTATGCAGGCTTCAAGGAGAGGAGCTCATCTGGATCGAAGAGGCTTGGCCGCTACAAACAGCATTGGACTAAAGGTAAGCCTTAAACACCTGGTTGCTTTTATTTTAAATGCATATTTAGGGAAATATAGTGCTTGATTGTTTTGTTTGTCACTAGAAAAGCCTTAGTTTCTAGGGAGGTCGGTTTTGTCTGCAAAATTGACTCTTTCCGCATGACAAGCACCATAGGAATAATGAATATACGATTTGAGAGAGGTTGACATTTGCAATCCAAAAGTAAAAAGAATCAATAGAAACCATGGGAAACTCTAAAAAACACAGCGAAAACACACTCAACACACCTATAGACAGTATGAACATAGTGTACTATGCATGGGTTCAAGCATAGTATTTTTTGAGGTGCAACCCATTTCTAGGTTGCATTAGTGGAACTCCAATGAGGTATACTAACTCATAATCCCCTTTTACAAGGACTCACTTACAATGTATGGGCCCAACCACATAGGCTGGAAATTTCCTGGACCTAACTTGTTGGCCTCCTAATCATATAAGAGATCTAGATCTCCTTCCAAGAAGACTCTAGGTTTGACACTTTTGTCATATTGCGCTTTTATGCATCTTTTATGAGCTTCATTGGCTAATGAGGCATCGTGTCAGGTTTCATCCAAACGAGTTAGATGTAAAAGATGCTCCTCCTCTACAGAAGTAGTAGTAAGAAGTTTGATAGCTAGTTTCAACGATGGAATTTCACATTCGATGGGCAGGATTGCTTCCAAACCATACACCAACTCGAAGGGTGTGAATCTAGTAGCAGACCTAACTAAGGTTCGGTATTCCCACAAGGCAGCATAGAGAAGCAAGTTTTAGTTTGATTTATGGACCCCTATCATGCATTGAAACATAGTCTTAAGAACTTTCTTAATCGCCTCAATTTGTATGTTATCCTGCGGATAATAGGGAGTGGAATTTTCATGTGAAAGTCCCAATTTTGTAGCTAATTCAGTCATCATATGATTTTGAAAGTGATTCCCATGATCCGTAACTATTGGTTGCGAACATCAAACCTAGAAATCACATGGTTGAAGGTAAAGTATGCAGCGATTTTGTCGAAGTTATTGAATGTAGGCATCGCTTCGGCCCACTTAGTAAAGTAGTAAACAATGACAATAATATAGCCATGCCCCCTGGTTGAATGAGGGTTACATGCCACAAAGTCGATACACCATTTCGAAAAGGGACCAGTGGTGACAATGGGATGCAACAGAGAAGGCAGAACATGGATTTTATGATCATAGATCTAGCATGCATGACACTTCTGTACTACGAAGATACATTCATGGAAAATGGTGGGCCAAAAGTAACCAATCCGTAAGATTTTTTGCGCGATAGCGTAACTAGATAAATGTCCACCACATGCCCCTGAGTAGCAATCATTCAAGACTTTCTTGGCCTCCTCGAGCATGAGGCACCTCTGTAAAATTGTATCGATACCACGATAGTAAAGGGTGTCACTGATAATCATGAAATTTCAGAATTGGCACTAGATATGTCATTGTTTTGAGTGAGAGGTATTAGGTCAAAAAGTCTGGGTCTAGAGAGAGATAAGAAAATATCCATACTAGGGGTCAGATGACGAGATCAAAAATAATGACTCGTCTAGGATGGAATCTTCAGATGTAGATTCAGCATCACGGGAAGGGAGTTCCCACATTATCTCGGCAAAAACTAAGGATTTCTTCGACTTGGATTTGATGAATTCTAGGTCAAAATTTTAGAGAATACAAATCCATTTAGAGTATTCCCCCCCAGCAATTGACGTGACAATATGTATGTCATAGGGTTGAAATCTGAAATTACTGTAGTTTTGTGAAGCAAGATGTAATGGAGAAATCGCTGGATGGCTTGAACGGCCACCAAAGCCAAATTTTTGACATGAGTATACCAGATCTCGGTATCGTTGAGGCTCCAACTCAGATAATAAATGGGATTTTCAGTCCCCATATCGTCTTCTTGGACTAAAACATAGCTATAGTAGAGATGGCAAAAACAAGGTACAAGAAATATTCGCATTGATAGTCAAGGGGATATAAGAGATATGCCCAAACCAATACATCATTGAAGGCATCAAATGATTTCTGTGTAGCGTCATCCCAATGGAAGGGAATTCCCTTTTTCAGTAAATGAGTAAATCCTTTGGCTAGATCATCATAGTTAGGGATGAACCTCCTCATGAAGTTAACTTTCCCTTGGAGTCTTTGTAACTGAACAAGGGATGAATGTGCAGGCAACTAAACAATTTCTTGGAATTTTAAAGGATTAATACAAATTCCTTGTTTCAAAATGACAAACCCAAGGAGCCGACCAGAACCGACATAGATCACACATTTATGCAGATTAAGTCAAATATTATAATGTCTACAATAGAGAAAAATGGCCTGTAAATGCATGGGGTGATCAACCCTATGCTTGGAGTGATCCGGGAGATCATCTTGATAGGGTTGCACAATATGCTTGATGTCGTGGAAAGTGTAATCCATCGCACATTGAAACGTGGCCCTTACGTTGTTTAAATCAAAAGGGAGCTTTCTATAAGAAAAAGTACCCGAGGGACAAATAAATGTGGTTTTAGGTTGGTCTACTGGGAGACTGTTGATCTGATTATAGCCTGAGAATCCATCCATGAAAGAATAAATTTTGCAACCAACATAGTCATCAACAATCTGGTCAATAAACGGGGTCAGGTAGTTTTCTTTTGGACAAGCTTGATTTATGTCATGATAATTGACACATACTTGGATTGTGCCCTGTTTCGTCATGACAGGGACAACGTTCGATACCCAATCTGTTAAAGGAACGGGGTATATGAAACCAACCCAAATAAGCCTTTTGATTTCAACTTTTATCCCAATAGCCTTATTGGGATGGATTGAACAGAGGCACTGCCAGACGTGTTGGCATTATGATATGTCTTGATTTCGTGCATTACTATGTTTGGGTAGATACCTGACATCTTTTAATATGTCCAGGAAAATACATCTCTGAACTCATGAAAAAGGGCTTGATAAATCTCGATTTCAGATGAAGAACAAGACGCTCCGATGTATAAATTTTCAACTATTCTGGGTTTAATCGAAATATCGAGAGAAATAATTTCTTCGATGTTTGAAAGGTTCTTTTCAGAGTCGATCTCATGAATGGAGATGAAATTCATAAAGGGTTTGACAACATTAGGTAAGTATACGCCATTGATATTATCTTCAATGCTATCTGGGAAGGAGGAACGATGGTGATGTTCGTCCCACGACACATCATTTGACATCATGATCTCAATGATGCTTTCATCGGTAGAGATTGTATGCAAGAAAGGATCAGAAGGTGTGCCATAATCTAGTGATCGATCTACCCAATTGATCGAAGAAAATGTATGGGCTTCACAAGCCGAATAGATGGCTTCCTAATCTTGCTCAATAGGGCTAAGCATCATTCAGTCACCAAAAATTTTGATGTCAGTTTCATTAGGTATAATCGATGGATTGACCAGGATTGTAGAGAATGATATCATGTTGATATAAGCAATCGAAGGGGAGGAGCTAGGAAGGAGGGGCAGAGGGAGTGAAAAGGTTCCCATAAGCGATGAATCCTTCAACAAACCAAATCTGACATGATGATAGGAATGTAGGGATTCCCCTACAATAGGGACACTTCCAATAACAATGGGATCAAAGGAGAAAATGGTGAGTTGATCTATGGCCACGATCTCGCCTTTATGAGGAAAGGAGATCATGCGGAACTAAGTTGAAACGAAGATATCCATAGCATAAACCCATGTACGTACTAGTAAAAGATTATAATCCAAAGGTCCATTGATAACTTGTACTTCGATAGATATGGCTTTGCCCCCTAGTTCCACTTGGAGGGAATTTAGAATCACACAAGGTTGTATGCCTTTCCATAAAAGGATTTTAATGAGGTGGTCAATTGACGCATTTGAGGTGAACCAATTTACTTCCAACAAGACAAGGACATGATGTAGGTTGAGGCTCCCTTGTCCATAATAGAACTCTGAATGTTCTTGCCATGGACAACGACCTGAATAATAAAAGCTAACTAAGCCAGAGTTTGTGGGGTATATTTTTCGTGAGAGAAAACCACTAGATTGGAATCCAATGGATCCACACATCTGATAGTTGACAACAAGGACTTCTTTTGGGTGGGGCAGTTTTGCAACATTTTAAGGGTAAACATAGTTGATGGAGACTGAGCCAAGTATTCAACTACATTGTAATTTTGAGCAGCTGTTGAATGAGGGATGAAAGCATACTTATGGATAACACCCTTTGGAGGCTTGATAGTCAATTCCATAGGAACCAAAGGTGGAACATGATCAGATGAAGGTGGTACCGAATTGGGAGGTTGATCAATACCCTGATCGTTTGTCGGATTCACATTACCATAGTCCTTATTTTGAGTGGCCACCATGACATCAGATTTTAGCTTTGAGGAGGAAAGCATAAAAACTGTGTTAGAGGAAGAAGCATCCCAAGCAACCATATGAGTCTCCTAATTGGGAAACGGGTTGGTCAACACAACAAGAGAAGTGGATGATTTAAGAAATTGATTCACTTCAGCACGGTGCGGACAATCACGTGTAAAGTGATCCTTGCTACAAATCAAGCATGGGTATCAAGGTTTTTGTTTCTCATTGGAAGACGAATTTGTTTGTTTATCCTGCAGTGAGGAATCCTTATTTTATTACCTTTACCTTTCTTCTTGCTTCTAGGTTTTTGTTGATACTTTCCTTTATCAGATGAAACTACATTTATCTCAAAAGTAGAAGTTGTAGGAGGATGGGATTGAGGGTTTTGTGCAGGAGAAGTGAGAGCAATACCTGATGGTTTACTCACCAATTGCGAACTGGCATAACCTATAATGCCATTGGAAACATGAGATTCTATACGAAGTGGAGGAGGAACAATATTCGAAGGTCTCGAAGCGTTTAGTATCTTATCATTGAGCGTGCCCAATTAGGTGTAGAACAGATCAAAATATTGAGAATGAGAAATACCTTTCTCTTTGGTCACGACTCCACCTTTGGCCACATCTTTTGTTATGGGAGATAACAAAGATTTGACAAACCATTTTGCTAACAACTAATTAGGAACATACGTCTTGACCAACCGACACTGGCACCTCCACTCATGAATGTGATCCGAAATGTGAGTAGAGTCTAATTGTTTGAAGTTAGTCAATAGTTCCATTCTAGTTTCATATTTGATGGGTAACTGGAAATGTGTAAGGAAGGTATTGGCTAAAGTGCTGAAGTCATGAAACGACGCTCTAGGTAACTCAATATACCATTTAGTTGTGTTACTCGTAAGCATTCGTTGGAAAATATGGAGTCGAATGAAATCATCATTGAGTTAATTAGATGAACACCATAGATGATACAT
Organism: Pinus tabuliformis; assembly: GCA_031772625.1. Lineage (NCBI taxonomy): Eukaryota > Viridiplantae > Streptophyta > Pinopsida > Pinales > Pinaceae > Pinus > Pinus tabuliformis. The sequence goes on from CM062811.1 coordinate 660,046,959, forward strand.
CATAACATGCATGGACAGGTCTTCTCCAAGATCTCCATTGAAATTTGGGTTATTAGAAGGAAACTTAGTGGGAATAATCGGCCACCATGGTGAATGAGATATGGGGTCATTAGTAAGCTGAGTTAAATCTAGTAGTTCAAGAGTAGCCACAAACGACAACTACCAATTAAATTCTGGAGGCGGATGACCTGGATAAGAGGGGATAGCCTGGGAAACTGGCATTTGCATTCCTAGGTAAGGAGGGTTATGATAATAAGGAACCTGGTTATGAGAATATGGAGGGTTCTAAGAACTAGCATACAAGTGAGTTTGTTTCCCCGCCCCAAGATGGAGATAAAGTTGTTGGAATGGTTGGATTTGGATTTTTTGGCCTTGAAAAGGCACTTGATTTGATCCATATTGTTGACCGATAGGGATTTGCAATTGCACCCTGGTATGGTTTCAGTTGAGACTATGCCATATTTTGAAGAATTTGACCTACGAAAAATTGAGGAGTACCTTGTGCAAGTGATTGAGCAGGTGAGGGATCCTGTACAGGTTGACTAATCGAATTATGGGGGGAACTAGACACCGTCAGAATAGGCTCTAAAGGTTGGCTCACATGTATTTGAGCTTGTTGAGGTGTTGATGAATAGGTAGGAATTTGTGATGAAGATGGTACAATTTGAGGATTCAGCAATCAATCCCAATATGAACCAAGTTGAATAGGTAAAGTAGGTTTCCAAACACTGGAATGTTGAAAATAGCAACAAGAAATGTTAAAAATAGAATTGAGAAATTCCAATTAACTTTGTCCTTGAGTTAAATTGTGAATTAAAATTGTAATTCTTTTCTCATAACAACCTGTAATATTTAACTAAGTTAAGTTGACTTAGTTAACTTAGGAATTTCGAGTTGGAAGTCTTCCTAAAGTCATGTATATGTTCTCCCTAAGTTTTAGGGGTCCAGGATGAGTTTAATTGTGAGTTGTCATTAGATAAATTAGTTTACTGAGTTATGTTCAGTTAAATTAGTTCCAAACTATTTTGGAACTACTAGAGAGTTAACAGTTAGTTGGTGCACTAGTGCATCCACAAGTGTCACTCTAGTTAACTGAAGATTCCATCATCAGAAACTCATGCATGTTGATTTTGATAAAGACCCAGTTGAGACTAGAGAGCAGGGACAATGTAATATCAGTTGTATGATTTACTGAGTTGTAAATATCATGCATGCAATCAGAGAAGGACCTAATTTTGGATTGCACAATTATGGATGAGGAATTTCCCTTTAAATACAGCTTAATTCTCTCAGGAATTGTGCAAAGAATTAGAAGCTCAAAGGCTTGGAAATTTGGCTAAGTATTGGCCAAAGGAAGTCATCAGGTGGAGGATAGGAAATAGTTGTGCAAGTTAAGCTCAAGGTTGAGCAGAGCATATTGTATTCATCCAAATTCTTTGACCAAGGGCACAAGGAAATAGGGGCTTGGAGAGAAGCAGAAGAGGCTAAGGTTTGGCTTGAGATTGCTTGTGAGCTGGGAGATTGATCATACTGAGTGTTGGGATTGTTCTTGTGAGAAAAATCATTGTATTATCATCTTGTATTTCTGATTAATGCAATATAGATAGTAGGGGTTTTGAGTTGTGTATTTCCCTGGTAAAACTTATTGTGTTATGTTCCATTGATTTGTCTTCCTCTTGTTATTATTGTTTTCATCGATCTATTGGCTTCCGCTGGTTGATAGTAGAAGTAGATTCTTGTCCTGTGTTTTAGTAAATTGCATGAGCTTGTGAATCTACAAGAAATTCTACATGGTATCAGAGCCAAATTTGCAGAAATTTTCTACATGGTATCGAAGCCAGATTCTTTTTTGGGCCACGAGTTTGCAGAGTAGATATGAAAATTTGTGTGAATTTTTTTTAGAAACAAATAGAACACCTCTATTCCTTGCGAAAATATACCCAAATTCAAAAAAAAAATCGGTTGAGTCGGAGTTCGAATGAGGGAGATATTGTTGATTTAAAATCAGCTATTTTTCTAGAAACATTTCGTGACAGGGGGACAGATGAAATAGACTGGTGTGCTATCCAAGAACCTGTATGCAGTTGAGGAACAAGATGCATGTGAAGCCTTGAGGAGCAAGGCAAAGGTTAGATAATTAGTGATTTAGAGGGGGATTAAATTACCTCTCAACATGCAACCCCATAAGAAGCCTTAGAAGCAGCTTGAGGAAGTTGTGGAGCAGCCACTACTAGAGAATCTGAGAGGAGACCGAGTGGAGGCATTCACTCATGCATAGACCTACAGTAGGGGGAAATTTCAAGCAAAGTGGGCAGAGGGAGCACATGCAGCCATACCTCCAGGTGGGAGGTGGGGCGAAGTGAAGTAATAATCCCAAGAGGGCTGAAATTGGGTAGGTTCCATTGAGAGGTTTTATCTCATGGATCATACCTTCCTACAGGAGCCCAAAGTACATAATAGTGGGAGGAATCAGTGGTGATTGATGCAATCAGAGATCAGAGTGAAAGAGGCTAGTGTAGTTAGATACTGAAGAGTGCAGATAAAGGTTGAAATCAGTGCAAAAAGGTAGAGTTAGCAAAACTGCAAAGTTTTCAGTTGATAGTGGCAATAATAGTCAGAGACTTTGATGACAGATGCATCATACTGATTCATGTTGGATGTTTTTTGTTTCTGGAGTTGTTGTAGCAAAAACACTAGAGAGAAGTGTGTAGGAATTTACAGGGTAAGTTCCTCAGACAGAACACCAAAGGACACCACTCACAAACAGATCACAGATCAATACACCAGTATTTTTGACGTGGTTAAAACCCTCAAAGAGGGAAACAGTCCATGGCCTGAGCCAACACGACCACTTCAGGCAATTTATTAATAAAAGAATGAAAATTTACATAAGCTTCTCTCATGGACAGTTACCCTACAAATGACCCTCCATGCTCTTTAAATAGAGATCATGGACCAATCGGGTGTCAAGCCACAGATCAAGTGTTGGTAATACCGAGGAGAGAATGAACCGTCGGATCACTACATATCGTGACCGTCGGATTGTAAGTTACAAAATGTACATAGTAAAGAAACACACTTTACCTAACTCTACACTAGACCAAGTTATACTTAACTATTTCCTATGTGTCAGAATATCCTAACATCCCCGCTTAAGAACAACTTGGGATAGGATTGAAGGATTTACAAATATGAAACAATAGGAGAAGGAAGGAGGCACTAGAGCCTATCCCCCCTTAGTGACAACTTCCTGAACTCCAACCATAAATCGAATTTTAGTAAACTTTGCCTTTGTGAGGGCCTTTGTAAAGATGTCTGCAACTTGATCATCTGTTGAACAATATTGCACTTCAAGAACATGGTCGTGAATGAGCTTTCTAATGAAGTGCATGTGCAGTTCAATGTGTTTGTTGCGCTGATGTTGGACTGAATCCTTTCATAGTTGAATGGCACTTTGATTATCACACCCAAGTGTAGTCGGATGTTGCTGCTGAAAGCCAAACTCTGATAGGATCTGACAAAGCCACAAGGCTTCCTTACTGGCTTCTACAGCACCACGATACTCTTCTTCTGCTAAAGAAAGAGAAATGGCACCTTGTTTCTTGCAAGCCCATGTAATAGGTCCTGAACCAAGAGTGAACACATAACCTGCAGTAGACTTCCGATCATCAGGGTCACCAGCCCAATCGGAATCAATGAAACCAACCAATAGAGGAGCTGCTTCGGCACTATAATGAATCCCAAACTGAACTGTACCTCAAACATAACGAAGTATTATTTTAGCTGCTTTCCAATGACTTTCATGTGGGTTTTGCATAAACCGAGCAACAAGGCCAATGACAAAGGAAAGGTCAGGACGAGTATGGGTTAGATACAAAAGGTTTCCTACAAGTTGACGGTATAAGGTAGCATCAACTTCAGGAGAAGTACAAGTGACTGAAAGTTTGACTCCAAACTGAAAGGGAGAAGGGGCTAGCTTATAGTCTTCCATGTGAAAATGGCGTAGAATATCACAGGCATACTTGGACTGGGAAAGGGAAATACCTTCCTTGGATTGCAAGACTTGAAGACCAAGAAAATAATGTAAGTGTCCTAAGTCTGTCATTTCAAACTTCCTTTTAAGGCTAGACTTCACATGGTTTATAGGGTTGGGATCACTACCAGTTAGGATAAGATCATCAACATAAAGAAAAAGAATGATAAGAGACTTGCCCACTTTCTTGGTGTAGACAGTATTGTCAGAATGACACCTAGAAAAACCATTTTCCAAAAGAAAGTTATCCATTTTGGCATACCAAGCTCGAGGAGCTTGCTTGAGACCATAAAGGGATTTCTTAAGCCGACATACAAGGCTAGAGTCTGTTTGTATAAAGCCAATAGGTTGTTCCATATAGATTTCTTCATGCAAGTCCCCATGCAAGAAGGCAGATTTAACATCCATCTGATGGACTTCCCATTTGAAAGAGGCAGCAAGGGAAAGAACAAGGTGGGTAGAGTTCATTTTGGAAACAGGGGAGAAGGTTTCAGTGTAGTCAATTCCTTCAACTTGTGAAAAACCCTTAGCAACAAGACGAGCTTTATGTTTATCAACTTTCCCATCTGGTCCATACTTGGTTCTGTAAACCATTTGCATCTAACAAGTTTTCGTCCCTTTGGTAGAGGAACAAGATCCCATGTATCATTTGCCAATAATGAATGATATTCTTCATTCATAGCTGCTTCCCAATCTGGATGGCCTGAAGCTTCTGCAAAGGTGTCAGGATCATAATTCACTGAAGCTTGAGCCAGTAAAGAAGAGGCTTTATCAAACTGAGAACATGTACATCGCTGATCTGTAGGATCACCGGCAAGATCACCTGCTGCATCCCGAGTAGCACAGACCCATTTTGGAAGCTGAGGAGCTCAAGGAGGATCCTGAGAAGGTGGGGGAGGATTTTCATCCTCGCTTTCATCATCTGAAGAAGAAATATTTTCAAAAGTAGAAGAGATAGGGAGAGATGGCACATCTGCCGAACTAGGCTCGTAGGGCGATATATTTTCAAAAAACTTTACATCTCTTCTAATGATAACATTTTTGGACTTAAGTGGAATAAGTCTATATCCTTTGACATCTTCAGAATATCCAACAAAAACACATTTTTCACTCTTAGGTTCCAAAGCTTTATGTTTCTCATCTGGAATATGGGCCCATGCTTCACTTCCAAAAACACGAAAGTGACTTACATCTAGTTTAATTGAGCTCCATGCTTCTTCTGGAGTGATATTCTTTAAAACCTTAGTAGGAGTGTGATTTATTATGTAATTTGCACAGTTAATTGCTTCTGTCCAATAATTAAGACTAAGTCCTTTAGATTGAAGCATACAATTAGCCATTTCCTTTAAGGTGCGATTCTTCCTTTCAGCTACACCATTTTGTTGTGGAGTATATGGAACAGTATGTTGCATTTGAATTCCATTCTCAGTGCAAAAGTTGATGAATTTGTTGTTAACATATTCTCCGCCATTATCAGATCTTAGCTTAAGAATTTGATGTCCAGATTGTTTTTCAACAAAGGCTTTAAAGGCCAAGAACATGTTAAATACTTCACTCTTGAGTTTTAAGAAGTATACCCAAGTGCGTCTGGAGAAATCATCAATGAAAGTTAAGAAATACTTGTAGCCAGAGAATGAAACAACTGGAAGTGGACCACATAAATCACTATGCACAAGCTGTAAAGGGGCTGAGACGTGCCAAGAGGCACATTTTTCAAAACTGTCCCGATGATGTTTTCCGAGTACACATCCGGAACAAACACCATCTCTGCAAGATACCATTGGAAGACCTGTCACCATATTTTATTTACATAGATTCTGAAGAGAGCGATAGTTTAAGTGACCAAATCGCTCATGCCAAAGTTTTCTCACTTCATCATTATGAGCAACAAATACCGAGGGAAGATTTGATGACCCAAAGTTGTGAAACTTATACAACCTTGTAGAATCATCAGCAATGCCAGTAGCTAAAATCTGTCTAGGATCTCTTAGGTCCTTAATTACAACATCGTGTAGTGAAAATTCAACAATTTTACCTTCACCTAAATGAGTTATCTGATATACAGATAGAAGGTTGCAGGATAAGGTTGGAACACATAATACATCATTAAATTGACCATTGTCTATATGAACAGTTCCAGTCCCTACAACACTAAGAGATCTATCATCACCAACATATATATTTTTTGTGTTACAATCATTTAAAGAAGAAAACATGGCTTTATTTTTGGCCATGTGATAAGAAGCTCTAGAATCAATGAGCCACTCATGAGAATGAGAAGAAGAAGATACATTTAGTGCATAGCCAGATCGAGATGCTTGACAACCACATGCAGAAAGTGTTATTCCTGAAGATGAAGTTGAAGTTGAAGAGTGCTCCAAATGGATGTTATGCTTCTTCATTGCTTCTTCCAAGGCTTCCATCTTCTTAAAGCATTTGGATTCTAAGTGGCCATCTCGATTACAAAAGTTGCAATGTCTATCAGTCTTCTTCCTTTTGTTTTTATTTGTCTTATCATTTTGTTGAAATGAATTCATTTTGAGGCTGAAATTGCTTAGGACCCTTGTTTGGTTTATGACCATTCCTTTTAGGATACAACTTCTTAGGATTCTTTGAATTTGGTTTCTGCTGGGCGGCTAACGCTTTCTTAGAAGAGTTTCCAAGATTAAGAAAACCAAGGTGTAAGAGTTTTTCTTGTTCTCTTATTAAAAAATCACAAAAGGAATCAAAGGAAGGGGACTTGTAGGCTTGTCCTTGAGAAATGAAGGCTTCTCTTGTAGAGTGGAAGGTGGAAACAAACACAAAATAGGCTGGTCCCAACTTAGTAAGAATGGAATAGATAAGGCTACTATCTTCTTTCTTAACCTTAACACCTTCCAAGAGAAGTCTAAGGGTCTTGAACTTGGACAAAAAATCTTCAATGCAAGAAAAATTATTGGGGTCCAATGTAAGCAATTCATTTTCGAGTTGATGGGCTTTAAGTTCATTTTTAATTCCAAAAACTTTAGTGATCTGTTTCATTGCTTCCTCAGGAGTATCAAGTTTTGCAATATGGAATCTAAGATCGGGAGAAATAGACATCCCTATCAACCCAAGTGCTTGATCTTGCCTATTTTCCCATTTAGCTACCTTATCTTCATATTTCGGTTTGGTTTCTTGGCCTGAGGCTATTCTGTAGAGACCTTTACTTCTAAGTAAATCCACAATGTAGGACCACCATTGAAAGTAGTTGGTGCTATCAAGAATAACTTGGCATGGACTTTCCATTTTAACATAAACTGAAGCTATAGATGATGAAACTAAGTGTTCCAATGGAAAGATCTCAAAAAAGTAGGCTCGTTCAAAAAAACAGCTCTGAAAACGGCTTCCGGATGAAGAAGTTATGGCTTTTTGAAGAAAAGTTGATGAGGATGCTGACGAAGTTCGGGAATGTGCGGAAATGAAAAATCCGCCCCCAAAAAAGGAGACTTGAACTCAAGAGAGAGAGAGAGAGAGAGAGAGAGAGAGAGAGAGAGAGGGGGGGGGGGTTTAGTCACTAAAGCTTTGGGTTGCGTGCTTGCTTGAGAAAGCTCTTTTTTCCTACAAAACAAAAAACACAAAACCCAAAACGTACATACAAAAAAAAAACAAACCTTACGGCTCAAAGTTAGCTTTAGCCGGAAACTAAATATTTTCCTCAATGTTTCTGATTTTCCGATATCACACTAAGGCGCAGCAGAAAAGAGCATACGCATGAGAAAAATCCTTCCTTTCTGTTTCTGATTTGCCCAGATCGCACAGAGTCGCGGGGCAAAGAGTATACACAGAAATGAAAGGTATAGATCCGGAAATTAAAAAGGCTAAATAAACTGAAATAAACAGAGAGAAAATAACTGTAAACTGCAAATAAACACTGTATACCTCCGGATCTTAAACATGACGTAGCTAGGGCTACCAGAAACCTTTTCATGTGAAACGAAAGGGGTTCCTCACTGGAACAGATTCTCCTAACACAATAGAGCAGTCCTCTTAGCCCGAAAGTAGTTAGAAACAGTAGATCTAGGAAACGACAGTCGGATGCAGTTCTACCGGCTTTAGATTTGGATCACCAATGGACGCGGCCCTCAAATAGCTCTGATACCATGTAGGAATTTATAGGGTAAGTTCCTCAGACAGAACACCAAAGGACACTTCCCACAAACAGATCACAGATCAATACACTAGTATTTTTGACGTGGTTAAAACCCTCAAAGAGGGAAACAGTCCACGGCCTGAGCCAACGCGGCCACTTTAGGCAATTTATTAATAAAAGAACGAAAATTTACATAAGCGTCTCTCATGGACGGTTACCCTACAAATGACCCTCCATGCTCTTTAAATAGAGATCATGGACCAATCGGGTGTTAATCCACAGATCAAGTGTCGGTAATACCGAGGAGAGAATGAACCGTCGGATCACTACATATCGTGACCATCAGATTGTAAGTTACAAAATGTACATAGTAAAGAAACACACTTTACCTAACTCTACACTAGACCAAGTTATACTTAACTATTTCCTATGTGTCGGAATATCCTAACAAAGTGTTGCATGCAGAACATTCCAAAAGTTCAAGATCGGGATCGAGTTGAAATCCTTTCTTGTTGAGAGGGAGTGTTGAAAATAGCAACAAGAAATGTTAAAAATAGAATCTAGAAATTCCAATTTAATTTGTCCTTGAATTAAATTTTGAATTAAAATTGTAATTCCTTTTTCATAGCAACTTGTAATAGTTAACTAAGTTAAGTTGACTTAGTTAACATATGAATTTTGAGTTGGGAGTCTTTCTGAGGTCATCTATATGTTCTCGCTAAGCTTTAGGGGTCCAGGTGAGTTTAATTGTGAGTTGTAATCAGATAACTTTATTTACTGAGTTATGTTTAGTTAAATTAGTTCCAAACTATTCGTGGAACTAATAGAGAGTTAACAATCAGTTGATACACTAGTGCATCCACAAGTGTCACTCAAGTTACTGAAGATTCCCTCATTAGAAACTCATGCATGTCGATTCTGAGAAAGACCTAGTTGAGACTAAAGTACAGGGACAGTGTAATATAAGTTGTATGATTTACTGAGTTGTAAATATCATGCATGCAATCAGAGAATGACCTAATTTTGGATTGTGCAATTATGGATGAGGGATTTCCCTTTAAATATGGGCTAATTCTCTCAGGAATTGTGAAAAGAATTAGAAGTTTGGAGGCTTGGAAATTTGGCTAAGTATTGGCCAAAGGAAGCCATCAAGTAGAGGATAGGAAATACTTGTGTAGGTTAAGCTCAAGGTTGAGCAAAGCATATTGTATTCATCCAAATTCTTTGACCAAGGGTGCTAGGAAATAGGGGTTTGGAGAGCAACAATAAAGGCTAAGGTTTGGCTTGAGCTTGCTTGTGAGATGGGAGATTGATCATATTGAGTTTTGGGATTGTTCTTGTGAGAACAAGCATTGTATTATCATCATGGATTTCTTATTAATGCAATATAGATAGTAGGGGTTTTGAGTTGTGGCTTTCCTCGGGAAAACTTATTGTGTTATGTGCCATTGATTTGTCTTCCTCTTGTTATTATTGTTTTCATCGATCTATTGGATTCTAATAGTTGATAGTAGAAGTATATTATTGTCATGTGCTTTAGTAAATTGTATGAGCTTGTGAATCTATAGGAAATTCTACATGGTACCAGAGCTAGATTTGTAGAAATTTTTTGCATGCTATCGGAGCTAGATTGTTTTTGGGGTCGCGAGTTTGCAGAGAAGATATGAAAAATTGTGTGCAAAAATTTTAGAAACAAATTGAATATATAGATTTCATGCGAAAAAATACCCAAATTCAAAAATACAATTGGCCGAATCAGAGTTCGGATGAGGGAGATATGGCTGATTTAAAATCAGCGATTTTTCTAGAAAATTTCGTGATGGCGGGACAGATAAATCATACTGGTGTGCTAGCAAAGAACCTGTATGCACTTGAGGAAAAATATGCATGCAAAGCCTTGAGGAGAAAGGTAAAGGGTAGAGACTTGGTGGTTGAGAGGGAGAGTAAATTACCTCTCAACATGCAGCCCCTGAAGAAGCCTTAGAAGCAACTTTAGGAAGTTGTGGAGTATGCACAACTAGAGAAGCTGAGAGGAGACCGAGTGGAGGCATCCACTCATGTAGAGACCTCCAGTAGGGGGGAATTTCGAGAAAAGTTGATAGAGGCAACACATGCATCCATACCTTTGGGTGTGAGGTGGGGCGAAGTGAAGTGACAGTTCCAAGAAGGTTGAAATTGGGCAGGTTCCATTGAGAGGTTTTATCTCATGGATCGTACCTTGCTACTGGAGCCCAAAGTACATAGTAGTGGGAGGAATAAGTGGTGATTGATGCAGTCAAAGATCAGAGTGATAGAGGCTAGATTAGTCAGATACTGAAGAGTGCAGAGAAGGGTTGACAATAGTGCAGAAAGGTAGAGTTAGCAGAAGCGCAAAGTTTTCAGTTGACAGAGGCAATAGCAGTCAGAGAATTTGATGACAGATGCATCATAGTGATTTTGGTTGGATGTTTTTTGTTTATGGAGATGTTGTAGCAACAACACTAGAGAAAATTGTTGCATGCAGAACATTCCAAAAGTTCAGGATCAGGATCGAGTTGAATTCCTTTCTTGTTGAGAGGGAGTGTTGAAAATAACAATAAGAAATGTTAAGAATAGAATCCAGAAATTACAATTTGATTTGTTCTTGAATTAAATTGTGAATTAAAATTGTAATTCTTTTCTCATAACAACTTGTAATAGTTAACTAAGTTGAGTTGACTTAGTTAACTTAGGAATTTCAAGTTGGAAGTCTTTCTGAAGTCATGTATATGTTCTCGCTAAGTTTTAGGGGTCCAGGATGAGTTTAATTGTGAGTTGTAATTAGATAACTTTATTTACTGAGTTATGTTTAGTTAAATTAGTTCCAAACTATTTGTGGAACTAATAGAGAGTTAAGAGTTAGTTGGTGCACTAGTGCATCCATAAGTGTCACTCTAGTTAATTGAAGATTCCCTCATCAGAAACTCATGCATGTCGATTCTGAGGAAGACCCAGTTGAGACTAGACTGCAGGGACAATGTAATATTAGTTGTATGATTTACTGAGTTGTAAAGATCATGCATGCAATCAAAGAAGGACCTAATTTTGGATTGTGCAATTATGGATGAGGAACTTCCCTTTAAATATGGGCTAATTATCTTAGGATTTGTGCAAATAATTAGAAGCTAGGAGGCTTTGAAATTTCGCTAAGTATTGGCCAAAGGAAGTTATCAGGTGGAGAATAGGAAATACTTGTGCAGGTTAAGCTCAAGGTTGAGCGGAGCATATTTTATTCATCCAAATTCTTTGACCAAGGGAATAAGGAAATAAGGGGTTGGAGAGTAGCAGAAGAGGCTAAGGTTTGGCTTGATCTTGCTTCTGAGATGGGAGATTGATCATACTAAGTGCTGGGATTATTCTCGTGAGAACCAAAATTGTATTATCATCTTGGATTTATGGTTAATGCAATATAGATAGTAGGGGTTTTGAGCTGTGGATTTCCCAGGGAAAACTTATTGTGTTATGTGCCATTGATTTGTCTTCCTCTTGTTATTATTGTTTTCATTGATCTATTGGCTTTCGTTGGTTGCTAGTAGAAGTAGATTCTTGTCCTGTTCTTTAGTAATTTTCATGAGCTTGTGAATCTATCGGAAATTCTACATGGTATCAGAGCCAAATTTGTAGAAATTTTCTACATGGTATCGGAGTTAGATTTTCTTTTGGTCCTCGAGTTTGAAGAGCATATCTATGTGAAATTTTTTCAAAAACAAATATAAGATCTAGATTTCTTGCGAAAAAATACCCAAATTCAAAAAAAGCATTGGCCAAATCGAAGTTCGGATGAGGGAGATATCACTGATTTAAAATCAACTATTTTTCTAGAAAATTTCATGACAACAATACATATGAAACAGATTGGTGTGCTAACCAAGAACCTCTATGCACTTGAGGATCAAGGAAAATTTTATAGACTTGGTGGTTGAGAGGGAGAGTAAGTACCTCTCAACATGCAGCCCCAGAAGAAGCCACAGAACCAACTTCAGGAAGTTGTGGAGAAGCCACAACTAGAGAAGGTAAGAGGAGACCGAGTGGAGGCATCCACTCATGAAGAGACCTCTAGTAGGGGGAAATTTTGATCCATGTGGGAAGAGGGAGCACATTCATCCATACCTCCAGGAGTGAGGTGGGGTGAAGTGAAGTGATAGTCCCAAGTGGGCTGAAATTGGGCAGGTTCCATTGAGAGGTTTTATCTCATGGATCGTACCTTGCTACGGGAGCCAAAAGTACATAGTAGCAGGAGGAATCAATGGTGATTGATGCAGTCAAATATTAGAGTGATAGAGGCTAGAGCATTCAGATACTGAAGAGCATAAAGAAGGGTTGATAAGAGTGCAGAAAGGCAGAGTCGGCAGAAGCGCAAAGTTTTCAGTTGAAAGAGGAAATAGCAGTCAGAGACTTTGATTACAGATGCATCATACAGATGCGGGTTGAATGTTTTTTTGTTTCTGGAGTTGTTGTAGAAACAACACTAGAGATAAGTGTTGCATGAAGAAAATTCCAAAAGTTCAGGATCGGGATCGAGTTGAATTCCTTTCTTGTTGAAAGGGAATGTTGAAAATAGCAACAAGAAATGTTAAAAATAGAATCTAGAAATTCCAATTTAATTTGTCCTTGAATTAAATTGTGAATTAAAATTGTTATTATTTTCTCATAGAAACTTTTAATAGTTAAATGAGTTAAGTTGACTTAATTAACTTAGGAATTTCGAGTTGGCAGTCTTTCTGAAGTCATGTATATGTTCTCGCTAAGTTTTAAGGGTCCAAGATGACTTTAATTGTGAGTTGTAATTAGATAACTTAGTTTATTGAGTTATGTTTAGTTAAATTGGTTCCAAACTATTTGTGGAACTAATAGAGTTAACAGTCAGTTGATGCACTAGTGCATCCACAAGTGTCACTCTAGTTAACTGAAGATTCCCTCATCAGAAACTCAGTCATGTTGATTCTGAGAAGGACCCAGTTGAGACTAGAGTGCAGGGACAATGCAATATTAGTTGTATGATTTACTGAGTTGTAGATATCATGCATGAAATCATAGAAGGACCTAATTTTGGATTGCGTAATTATGGATGAGGAATTTCCCTTTAAATACGGGCTAATACTCTCAGGAATTGTGCAAATAATTAGAAGCTTGGAGGCTTGGAAATTTGGCTAAGTATTGGCCAAAGGAAATCATCAGGCGAAGGATAGGAAATACTTGTGCAGGTTAAGCTGAAGGTTGAGGAGAGCATATTGTATTCATCCAAATTCTTTGACCAAGGGCGCAAGGAAATAGGGGCTTGGAGAGTAGCAGAAGAGGCTAAGGTTTGGCTTGAGCTTGCTTGTGAGCTGGGAGATTGATCATACTGAGTGTTGGGATTGTTCTTGTGAGAATAATCATTGTATTAACATCTTGGATTTCTGATTAATGCAAAAGTAGGGGTTTTGAGCTATGGATTTCCCCGAGAAAACTTATTGTGTTATGTGCCTTTGACTTGTCTTCCGCTTGCTATTATTGTTTTCATCAATCTATTGGCTTCTGCTGGTTGATAGTAGAAGTAGATTATTATGCCGTGCTTTAGTAAATTGCATGAGCTTGTGAATCTACATGATTTTCTACATGGTAGCCATTCCAGGATAAGGAGGAATATAACTAGGTGGGTTAGAATATTGAGGTATACCAACAATAGGTTCCCCCCCTTCCATGGGAGGAGGGGATGATGAAGGAAATTACTATCTAGATGGAGGGTACCCAACATAAGGAGGGTTAGGTTGTTGAGGTTAGATTTTTCCATTGATATAAGGGCCAACCTGCTACTCTATTGTAGGTGTAGACAGAGGAAGAGGAGAAGAATGTGTGGCATTCATAAGAGAAGTACCAGACATTATTCCCAAATTGGATGACATGGGAGAGGTCCAAGGACTGGAAGCCACAACAAAAAAGGTACTAGATAACGACTAATAGCCAAGTGGGACAGACAGACCACCATATAAATGGTTTTATGGTGATGTACCAACATATATGAGGAAGTGACACTTGATTTCTCAGCCATAGTGGTGGACACAAGCTGGGGGTTTGAATTAGTTCCAGTCATGGTTAACAATCCCAATGAACATTATTGTAAGAGATCCATGGGTAGGCCCAAATAATTGGGTAAAGGATATCGTGTCTTAGGTTGAGGAGAAAGAGGCTCGATTTGTTAAAAATGAATTCCTTCCCAATGAACAAGAGTAGAGGAATGAGGCTCTTCTTGAGGGATCTCTTCAATACTCAGAAGTCTGTATGAAAGAGGTTCACCGCCAGGCCTAAGATATATTGGTTTTGTCTGAGACAAAGGAAGAGAGGAGGAAGGTCCCAAAGAATTAGATGAAGATGCATGAGGTTCCTCAGGTTCAATAACTTCAAGAAACAAAGTTTCTGACTCAGGGAGATCAAATTCAATGACCTAAGGTCATAAAGTTTCAGGGACTTCTGTTTCAATTGTGTCAGTATCACCAACAGGAATAGATGCAATCTTGGGTTCATAAATCAAAGGGATAGATGATTCTGGCTGAACAATATCGAGAGGAGGGCCAAAAGTAGTTCCCGATGTTGTTGATTCGGTAGTTTGCATTTTTCTATGTCTTGGAAGACGATTAGGAGTAGCCTCTCGAGGAAGAGGAGGATTATTTTTCATTCTACATGAATGATAGGGAGGGGGATTGTGATCTTCCACATAGGATAATAAATTTTATTAATACAAAAAGAAATAAATCAAAAGGAGGTTAATCTAGTCATAAAGGATTACCAAGAAATTGTGAAATTAAATATACACCTTGACAAACCAAGGACTTAATGTACGAAAGCCAATCTCCCCAAATTTTGTGTTCAGTGTATCAGGATATACAAGGTGACATAATCGGTTACATATGGATGGATATCAACCTATTGGGGACTCCCAAAATATACACGATGGTATGTGTGAGTGCAATTCGTCATAGTGTTGTCTAATGTGTACCCGTTCGATGAGAGTGTTCCCATATACTTTGGCGTTGAGTGCCACCAATATACCCAAAGGTACTTGGAGTACGATCCTATACACTCACATACATGGAATGGGATTTTAGCCCCGGGATGCAACACTGGAAAACAATGACAACTCCTACATTTAACAATGTCGAAACATGTCTCTAGCCTAGACCTATAAATGTTTGCGTTAATGTTATAAATGCTCCTTAGGTTGATTCAATAAATTTTATTGTTTATCTTTGATTATGTTTCAGTTTTAGGGCTCACTACGAATGTCACCTGAATATCCTAAAATACAAATCTAGCATGAGAAAATAGAAATCCTTTCTCTTTCAATGAAAATCTAGCTAAGGAAGGGAAGGAACAATTAAGATGTGGCACACAATATGCAACAAACAAGATGCAAGAAGCAATTTCGTTGTCTATGCAACTATTCCTATACTAATGCATATACAAAACCCTAAATGTTGATGCAAAAAAATTATTTTCACCATGCTTAATTTTTGAAATGAAGAAAACTAAGATGCAAATGTTCAAAAACTGATTCAATTACACTTTTCAGAATGAGGACTAGAACAACAATTCATCTAAGCGATCAACAATCAAATGAAATTAGTTTGCAAGCGACCAAGTGATAAGAACAAAGAAAAATCAAAACCAATTCTTACCAAAGGAAAACAACACAAATGCAAACCAAACAGAGGCTTTAGAGAGACCACAAGACACTAAAGACTCAGGGAAGTTTAGTTGGAAGTAGGCTGACCAAAGGGAGGCTCAAGAACCAAGGCCAAATATATGAAAACAGGGGTCAACGCTGGTGGAGAGGAGGCACCAATGCATTGCAACGCTAGTTTAGAGTGGGCTAGGGTGAGGTGCAACGCTCTGTCAAAGATACAGGGGGTGTCTTGGGCATGGGAAAGAGAATTATGGCACAAAAATTACAAAAAAGGATCAATGAAATCACTTCCTAGGTCTAGTCTTGGTTGGATGATACAACAAAGCTATGTCAATGAGGTAATAAAACACAATGGACAAGGAAACCACCAATGGAATACTCCATTCCCCAGTAGAGTCTCCAATTTTTTTTTACGAGATTTGTGATTACGGACAAAACTATCTCCCCTAGGTCGGTGGCTAACCTAGAACAACATAGAGACAAGGAACACAATTCTTTTCCTTAAAGTAAATAGATGACAAAGTGAGGAAAATCTGGAATCCTTTGCACACTTCACTCCTTCTTTAGCTTGGAAGCTCCAATTCCATCTCTGAATACAAAAATTAGAACCTTCACAGTCAGATAACACAAACTAAGAAACTACAGGATCTATTCAGTATCATCTAAGAAATTCATTCAATAGATCAACATGGTATTGAAATATATGAAATAATGACATCACATATAGGAAAAATATGAATTATTTGCATTTATATAAATGGAAGGAGATTACAACCATAAGTAGCAGCTTATCTTGTAGAAGAGATCCTCCAAGTTATTGACTTGTCCTTTCCTTGTCACAATATGCACCTCCAATCACTCCTAAATGCATGATATAGTAACCACTCACAACAACAGCATAAGGGCAGAATCACTCTCCAAAATCCAACCCCTAACCACATAGACGACTGTGAATATATATAGAAGTAGGGTAAGTTGGGAGTTATTATCTAATTTCCAATCTAGGGTAAGAGATCTACCTTTGATGGAGGGATAGGATCAAAGTATAAGTGGTGAAAACTCCAAAACAATGAAGGATATGATCTGAATGTTTTATCCAAGGTAAGTAGTTGTAACAACTTATGAAAACTCCTAAAAGGGGAAGCTTCCGGAATCCTGATCATTCTCCTAGATTTCTAGAACCAACGCAAGTGTAAAGGCGCACAACTTGTTGGTGACCAACGCAGGCCACAATGGAGCAAACTGTAGGTGAACGCACCCCAGTAGGCTTACAGGGAGTGTTGGTCCTCAAACTGGCTTAGATGATGCAGTTTAGGGCTGAAATTATGGGGGATGAAGGGAACATGCTTAGGGATTTGTGCAAGATGGTGAAAAGGGGGAATAGGATTTTGATTGATCCCATTAGGAGGCTCACTGATCGGATGTGACAAAATGGCCTATAACAAGGTTTTCTTCAACTTCCTCACTTGGTGAGTTGGTGTTTGCATATTCTTTGTATGAAGTATCACGCATGTAACCAAGACTAGTATTTTCATAAGGTGATATTTGACTGTTGAGAATAACATCCAGAGTTTGAGATTTTTTCATGTTTTTGTTGAGATTACCTAGCTCTTTCCTTAATGTAACAATTTTTGCTTCAAGCTTTTCAAAATTTTCTTCCTTTTCTTTTAGCTATTTTTCAACAATTCTTAGACTCTTTTTTCTCCTTCTCTTTAAATGATAATGGTTATTATTTCCTTGGATATTCTCAAGTTCTTCTTCTCGAGGTTATCAAGTTCTTCTTCCCATGATTATCAATTTCTTCTAATGCACTGATAAGTTTTGCTTCAAAATCTACTATGACTTCAATAGTTTGTCCTTTAGCTTTTTATTTTTTCTCCTATAATTTTTCTATGTTGGATTCCTCATTCATGGATAAAAATAGGATCTCTCTTCTATCATCATTACAATCACATTCTTCTTCCCCATAAAAAATATTATCCACTTTAGAATATAATTTTTTCTTTTTCAATTTTATTTTATTTTTTATTTATTTATTTTTATTTTTTTATTTTATTTTTATTTTTTTTGTTTGAAGACCCCTTTTCTAGGTTCTTCTTCATCATCACTATATTCCCTATAAGGAAACTTAGCAAAAAAATGTCTTATCTTACCATAGTTAAAACATATAAGAGGTAACTTTCCTTTGAATTTGGATTTTCTCTAGTTTTCTCACTAGCCAACTCATCTATCTATTAGATTCATCACTGGAATGATCACTTGACTTTCATTTTCTTGACTTTTTAGATCCTTTAAATTTTTCTTCATTATGTGATGAGTTTCCGTCATCATTTTGTATGCAGTGAGAATTACATGAAGTTATTCCATTTTTAGATTCTCCAAATTCCATAATTCGTCTATGGCAGATACCTTGGCATCAAAATGTAAAGGAAGAGACCTCAATTTTTTTTGAACAGTTGTTGTTTCTTTATCTTATTCACCAAATACTTTGAGAGAATTAACCACTTCATCTAATCAAACAAAACAAGAAACAACATATTCTTCATCATTCATTTTCAAGCTTTCAAATTGTCTTTGGAAAGTTTCAATATTTTCCTTCTTTAGTTTTTCATCTCCTTCATAGTTGCTTACAAGCTTGTCCTGCATCTCTTAAGCTAATTCACACTGCCTAACTCTAACAAATTATGAATTTTACAAGCCACTTAAAATGAAGTTCATAGATTTTGTAATGGAGACATAATTCCTTTTCCCATGTTGATCAATTAGAGGAGAGGATGGTACATTATATCCATCTATAAATGACTTACAAACTTCAGCAACAAGAGACATCAAGTGTGTTCTTATTCTTATCTTCCAATAGAAAAAATTTGTTCTATCAAAGAAAGGAATTTTAAATGATGTTTCTCTACTGGTCATGGCCCCCTATAATATATTCTTATAGTTGTTAGATTAATCTTGAAGAAGCCTACTTTGATACAAATTATTGGAAGTACTAAGAGGGGATGTGAATCAATATTTTGTTAATTTTGACAATTTTTCACTTAGTTAATATTGAAAATGAATTCACATCACGTAATCAACCATCCATAATTTATGAGCATAGATATTACAATTCAAATAAAAATTTGATAATAAATACTAGAAAACAATATTTAATTTATTGGAGTCTCTTGTGAGGACACCAATCCTCTATAAGCACCAACTTACAAAAATTTCAGGCTCTAACCTGTCAAGAAGATGAGGACACCAATCCTCAATAAGCACCAAATTATAGTAACTGCATGATTCAACCTAAACTCAACCTACCATACACTAAAATATGGACCTCAAATCAATCATGAACTAGATCTTTAAATAGAAAAACTCATCCCTGAAACTTGGCCTTAAAACAATAGAACTCATCCCCTAATACTCAATCTTCAAACAACAAAACTCATCCCCTAAAAATCAACCAACAAAATATAGTACTCAACCATAAAAAATAGACATTGCACATACCAAAAACCATTCCCAAGAACAATGCCAAAAACCCTTCAAATGATGTGCCAAAACCATTCCACGGAAATTTACTTCAACTTGGATTTACTTCACTTCTTCTTAGTTCATGAGGAATGAACTTTGAAACTCCTCCTTCACTCTTCCAAAATCATAACTAAATTCTTGAGTTGAATGGTTATAAATTCTCCTTCTCACACATATTTATAGTGAATTTTTATGTTGGGGCAAGGCCAACTTGTCCACTAGCTTGGAAAACTAGTGCAATTGGCATAATGTATAGTAAATGTTAAAAAAATTATTTCTCCTCAATTGTGAGGAGTTAGAAGGTGTGCAATATATTTTTGGAAAGGTCTAAAAATAGGCTTTCCAACCATATATCCTATCCCCCCATTTTATCTAAGTAATTGCAGTAAAAATCCATTCAAATATATGGTATACAAATGGGTCCTATTTGTACTTTTGTTGGGTCATCTTGAAAAAATATTTCATATATCCTCATTCCTATAGAATTAGAGGGACTGCCATATATCATTGGAAAGGTCTCGAAGTATGTTATTTGACCATGTAATTTCCTCTTTCATTTGGACAAATTTAACATCAATAAAATCCATTTTCAATAGGGTTACGTAATACCAGCATGTTTGATCAAGGTAGCATAACAGGTGCATGATAGTTATATGACTCAATAGGAAAGGTAGGTAGCCATGGGAGAGTTATGTCAGCATAGGGGAATATGTGGCACTAACATGGTAGCTTGCATGGATAGTTGATTTCATCATAATATGATGTACATCAAGTCTCAAGCCTCATAATTTGCAAGTGATGTTGAAGCAAGGTGAGAAATCCATGAGGGAAAGGCAATGAGATGATGCAATGGAGCCAATAGGCATAAGGATAAGATACATTGACATGACATCATTCATGGAAAATTGATGTGATACTTAATGTCAACATAATGTCATGATGATATCACCATAATGTGACATATATTAGGTCTTAGACCTCATAACTAAACACTTTTAATTAAGGTTGTTAAGCAATGAAAGCTCAATGTCAAGGCATCAATATGACATGGACTAGAGGGTACCACCTTGAGCTTACTGAAGGGATATTGTGGGTACCATATCTCAGATATCAATGATTGTGAATGATGTTAGAGTGGAAAAAGGATCGATGTTGAGGAACTGAGATGATGTTTCCTAAGAGAGGACCCCACCAATCTTAGGCCTTTAGATCTCTAGCATTTTCAAATGAGTAGTAAAATAAGTTAAGGAAGGTTGATGTTTAGATGTCGATGCTGAGAGGCCGAGATGACATGGCATGGGAGAGGCCCCCACTAGATCGTGATCCTTCAGATATCAATGTTTTCAATTGAGTAGAAGAGAAGTCAGGGGAACCTCATGTCAAGATTATGATAAGTTGTGTCACCTTGGATGGAACATTTTTTCAAATGTGTACCTAATAGAGAGAAAGGATTGGTTGAAAGTAAATAGGAAGGATACATGTGTATAAAATCCTTGAAACCTTGTAACTGCTAATGAGAGCAAACGAATCACAAAATACACAATATTTCTTTACAAATAAATTGTAGAAACAAAAAAATGAATAGAAACACAATCACACTTAGAACACAAAATTTATCTGGGGAACCCAATTGGGAAAAACCCTTCTTGTTTGTGTTATCAACTGATAAATATAATATATTACAAAGAATTTTCTTCAAGAATGAATTCCCTACATTACTAATCAACTCCTCACAAGAATTGTCCAACACTTAGCCAAATAAACCTGCTAGGAAGCTCCTATTTCATAGGGCAATTTAGGCACTAAAGAATAGGAATTTCTCCTATTTTCTTGTGCAATTCTCAAGAGAAATAAGTTTGCTCAATTCTCAAGCCTATACACAAAACTTGTTGTACAATAATGAATTACAATTGTTCCTTCATCCAATCTCAATAGGTAATTTGAATTGCATGACCTACTAGAGCTAATTTTAGTAGTTGAATTTAGTTAACTGAGATTCAACAAAGTTAACAAAATGTCAAACTACTCAACTAAAATCAAGTCTATCTTTATTCTAGAACTAGAGATCAGTTAAATGACAGACAAGAGTTAACTCAATTAGATTACTAAATTTTAGCGATCAGCTAGTACATAACTCACTGAAAGGAATCTAAATCAAAATAACTGACAAATAAACTAATGATAGGCCACATCACATTGTTAATTGATAGCTAATTTGAATTTTTATGAGACTGAATTCGAATTTTCTTCTTTGAATAAGGAACAAATGAAAATAAGCCCTTCCTTGCTACAATTTCAACACTCCCTCTTAGCGAGGAAGGGATTCTAAATAACCCCAGTCCTACCTCTGTGGAACTCGAACTTTCCCCTTGATAGGGCCTTGGTTAAGATGTTTACATTCTTCTCCTCTATAGGAATTCACTATAGCATAACAATCCTCCTCTACACACAAAATATGAGATGATGGTACTTGATGTCTATATGCATGGACCTATCATGAAACATTGGATTCTTAGATAGTTCTATGCAACCCTAATTGTCATAGTGGATCAATGTAGGATCCATCCCCTGACTGAATAGTCCTACTGGGATCTTCCTCATCCAAATAGGTTCATATGCTACCTAACTAGCATCCATATATTAGGCATTTGTTGAACTGAGTGCAACTGATATCTTCTTCCTATTGTACCAAGAAATTATAGCTAACCCAATAATTCCTCTTAAAATGATCTTCCTATCTGAGGGACTCCTTGCCCAATATGCATTTGTGAATCCTTGAAGCTTCACTTCATCAGTCTAACTGTACCAAAACCCAAAGTCTATTATGTCTTTGAGGTATCTCAGAACATGTTTTGCTACTTTCCACTGCACCTTAGAAGGATCCACCATGGATCGACTCAACTGATTCACTGCAAAACAAATATAAGGCCTTGTGTTCACCAAGTACATCAAGGACCCAATCAACTTCCTGTAGATTGTACCATCTATTGCATCTGTTGTGGATGCCTCCTCTTTCCTCTAGTTAGTAGCTAGAGGAGTAGCCATATGCTTGAAATCCTATGTGTAGAATATTTGAAGGATCTCAGAGGTTTACTTCCCCTATCCAACAAATATCTCTCCGTGACCCTGCCAAACCTACAATCCAGGGAAATAGTGCATCAACCCCATATCCTTAATCTCACACTCTCTTACAAGGTCGTCCTTACAATCGTAGATTAAACTATCATCTCTTGTCAGAATCAAATTATCTACATAGATAAATAAGATGAGTAGAATGTCATCTCCATAATGTAGTGTATATTGGAATCTGCCTCACTCTTAGTGAATCCCAATCTTATGAGATAACTATCAATGTGATTGTACCATGCACGAGGTTCGTGCTTGAGCCCATAAAGATCTCTCTTCATCCTACATACATGTGTCTCTCTGTTGAAGGTCTCGAATCCCTCTAGATGGTCAATGTAGATCTCTTCCTGAACTACTCCATTCAGGAAAGTTATCTTAACATCCATCTATTGTATCCTCCACTTCATTTGTGCAACTGATGCAATTATGGTCCTGATAAATGAGTAAATTTCCACTAGGGAAAAGGTATCCCTATAATTAATCCCCTCATTCTATGATAAGCCCTTGGCCACATGTCTAATCTTGTACTTCTGAACACTACCATCTATTGCATGCTTCACCTTATACAACCACCTAGAGCCAATAACTGATTTTCCCTCAGGTCTAGGAAAAACCTTCCAAACATCATTCTTCATAATGGAGTCATACTCCTCAACCATGAAATCCACCCATATCTACTGGGAAGCAACCTATTCAAAAGAAGATGGCTCAAAATCTATCATATATTTCATGAGAGCCATGTATCCTATGTATCTATCTAGTGATTTGCACTATCTGTGTGAACTCCAACCTGCTCCTGAGCTTCCTACACCAATATGTCAACCAACCTAGTCATCTTCCTCCCTTCTCTGGGAGTCACTGTGTGAGTGGGTTCCTCCACTTAGCCTTCTCTCTGATCCTCATCAGGTGGCTTCTCCACATCATCCGTAGAATGCTCTCTTGCCCTTAGGAAAGGATTGACTCTGTGAATCTAAATGAGGCTCCTCCTTGGGAGCTATAAGCTCCTCATCTGGTCATATTATTAGCTATCTCTCTAGATAACTCCTCATGGGTTTCTCCTCATCAAATTTCACACAATTTCTTAAAACATTCCTTTTGAGAGAGGGAATGTACACCTTGTAAACATGCGTTTTCTCAGTATAGCCTACAAAGAATTTGATCTATACAGTAGGCTCCAAATTCTTCTTGTCATCTTTGGACACATGAGAATACACCATGGATCCAAAAATGTGAAAGTCAAAGACATATGGATTCCTCTCAATGAAATCCTCCTTAGGTGTAATCGTCCCAAGAACTCTATGAGGACTCCTATTCTACAAGTACATAGTTTTGTTGCATGCATCTTCCCACAATATTAAGGGAAACCATTGATCATGTAACATGGATCTAGTAGCCCCAACAATAATCTTATTCTTCCTCTTTGCAACCCCATTCTATTGAGGATTATGGGGTGAAATCAACTCCCTCCTAATGCCCTCCTTGGCACATAAATCTATGAAGGAATTTGAGATATACTCTCCTCCATTATCACTCCTTAGGGACTTGATTTTATTCCCTATCTCATTTTCAACTAAGGCCTTGAATTCCACAAACTTGGAATAGACCTCATATTTCTTCTTCATGAAATAAATCCAACACTTACGAGAAAAATAATTAATGAATATCACATAATACTTGTGCTTACCGAGTGAAACTATGGAGAAGGGGCCACAAACATCTGTATGAACTCTCTCTAGAATAGCTCTATCTGCACTATCTCGGCCCTGAAAGGAAGTTTTGACATATTTTCCAACATTGCAACCCTTTCACACATTATGCTACTCAAGGGTTTTTTGAGGTAGCCTAGTGGTGATTTTCTTGAGTATCTTTAAAGCTCCATGATGTAGATGCCCCATGCACCTATGTTAGAGCTCTCCAACATCTCAGCCCTAATTTTTTTTCCTTGCTACTCAAGGTTGTGCATTCATCCACCTCCAACTTGTAGAGGTTTTTGATCTTGACAAAAATCTATTTGAACTGGCTTAAAGTAGAATGCTTAAGGTAGGCATTCCCCTTGTTGAATACTACATCATACCCTTTATCTTCGAGGACTTCTATCGGGACAAGGTTTTTATTCAATCCTAGGACATACATCACATTATTGAGATGGAGGAGGCAAGAATAATCCCTCTTAAAGCTTATTGTACCAACTCCTTTGGTCATATATCTTCCATCATCCCTAATCTTGATATGTAATTGCATGTCTTTTTCCTCCAAGATGTTGAAGAATTCGTTATTCCATGTCATGTAGAATGAAGCCCCTTAGTCAATATACCACACACCACCTCGAACTAAGATTTACATGCAAGATATTAGAGAGAAATACAATTTGAATTGAGAGGAGAGATCTTCCCCTCCCATTATTGCAGCAACATGTTTATTGGATTTATTGTCTGGACATTTTGTAGCATAATTTTGAAATTCATGGCAATGAAAACACATGATCTTCCTAAGATCCTTCTTTTTCTTTCCTCTTTTCTAAATATATTTAGGCTTTCCATGGGCCTTATTTCCCTTGGCTTTCTTCCCTTTGCTAGATAAAGCAAAGTTCTCCTCCTCATCAGTTCTAGCTGAGACTCCATCCCTTGTGTTCCTCCTTATCTCTTCCTGCACAAGATGTGACCATAGTCTCTCCTAATCAGGGAGCTTATCTCTGCCATTCATTAAATCTTGGACATTATGCCATGATTTTGGAAGCCCAAGAAGAAAAAGGCTCAAAAGATCTATTGGTGGAATTGCCTCTCCAACACTTCGAAGTTCATCTTTGAATTGATAAAACTTAGATAGATAGGTAACAATGGGCTCGTTCTTACCCATTCAAATGTTCCTCAATTTGTCCTTCAAACCTAGTTTTTATGCATCACTACTGCTTTTGAATAGATTATTGAAGACCTTCCACATATGGAATGGTGTCTCCTTCCCATGCAAATTTGGAACAATATGGTCTCTAACTCCTTCTAGGATCATCCTCCTAGCTTTGGAAATATCCTTCTTCCATTGAGTCATTTGTTGTGCATCTGATGCTAGAGGTTTAAGAATATCAGTTTTGATATATTCCAAAACCCCATTATCATGTAACACAACTTCCATTATATCCTTCCATGCACAAAAATTCGAAGTTCCTTCTACGACATTCTTTGTCCTCAAACCATAGAATGACATGATTCATGCACTTTTAGAATTCCTGCACCAATTGTTCTCCTCTTCAACTAGCTTTGAATTTGATCAAGGAATGAGGTATCTACCTTGTTTTTAGCTCTGATACCATGTAGAAAATACTTGAAACCTTGCAATGGCTAATGAAATTAAGGTGATCACAAAAGACAATATTTCTCTACCAATAATCTATGGAAAGAAAAAAATGAATAGAAACACAATCATACATAGAACACAAAATTTATTTGGGGAACCCAACTGGGAAAACCCCCTCTTTCTTGTATTATCAACTGATCAATATAATCTATTACAAAGAATCTACTTCAAGCCTGAAGCCCCTGTAATACTAATCAAATCCTCATAAGAACTGCCCAATACTTATCCAAATAAACCTGCTAGGAAGCTCCTATTGCCTAGCACAATTCAACCCCCTAAAGAATATGAATTTATCCTATTTACTTACATAATTCCCAAGAGAAATAGGCATGCTCAATTCTCAACCCTGTACACAAAACCTATTGTACAATAATGAATTACAATTGTGCCTTCATCCAATCTCAATAGGAAATTCGAATTGCATGATCTACTAGAGCTCATTTTAGCGGCTAGAACTAGTGAACTTAGAGTTAGTCGAGTTAGAAAAAAGTGAAACTACCAAACTAAACTCAAGTCTATCTCTATTCTAGAACTAGATATTAGTTAACTGATAGACACTAGAGTTAACTCAGTTAGATTGCTAAATTTTAGCAATCAACTAGTACACAACTCACTGAAAGCCATCTAACTCGAATTAGCTAACAAATAAACCAGTGATGGGCCACAACACAATGTTAACTGACAACTAAATCAAATCTCTATGAGACTAAATTCAAATTTACTTCCTTTACTAAGGCATAAGTCAAAATAATACCTTCCTTGCTACAATTTTCATAACATGTAAGCCGAGTGTAGATGGAAGTGATAAAGGGAATCTTGAGCCAAATGAAATTTGGGGAAAACCCAAAAGGTGCAGGAACTTAATTATTTTCAGGATTGAAAGACAAAAGGTGCAAAGAAGAGGAGATTCTATATGTCTCAAACAATGATAGGATACAATCACTGGTCTAGGGAAGTTGTGGTGAAGTGCAATTGACTTGAACAATACACTCGAAGAAAAAAACATACAATGACTTCATCAGAGTGTATCTTAGCAACCAAAGTTCATATTTAATTGCTAAGGTAGTCAACAAAAAGCTATCAAGGAGGATAATACATCTACCAACCCATAATTTTGGATCGAGGTAGGAAATCTCTTGAAAGTTTCAACATAAGTTACCATGTGGCCTATAAGGTAGAACCAACAAGAGGACTAGGACTATGGGGAATACTGAGGGGTCCTACATCCATGAAAAAGAAGTCACAACCATGAATTTTGAGCATGGTTAATGTTGGAACAGAGTTGAATGGGCATAGATAAGATAGGCTAGATGATATAGACTTGGTTGAAACAATAAGGAGCCTAAATATGGAATTTCTTAGCTACAAAGCTCATAACAAGAAGATGAAAAGATAACATCAATAGATTAATGCTATGGGGTAAAATGCATGGTGTATGTAAGATGAAAATTACCCTCAAATGCCTTCCCGAGACCTTTGACAGACTGTAAGATTATCTGCAGAAGCTACCAAGTTATGCACATGTTCATCTATCAAACATAAATTGACAAGGTATGGAAAGAAGATCACCTTTAGTTCCTTCTAGATTTGTTTGGAGATCTCTATGCGGCAAGAAGAACTCCTTCAAGGCCAGCTCCAAGACAATTCCTGCACAAAGGACAAGGCAAACCAATCACAGCATACGCTCTTGAATACTAATATAAGAATGCACAATAAACGTATATTAGTGTATAACTTAACTACTCATCTCGACAAGCATCAGAATGAACAAATCAATGAACAACATTACCGACACTATGGAGTAGGGAATGCAACTGCAAATTTTGTATTTATAGTGGAAAAGTGATTACAACCATCCATTGTATCAGCCTTCCTTTGCCCCTTCTTCCTCTCTCTCCCTCTCCCTCTTTTAGCTCACTTCTTCAAGTATATGAAAATTTCACAATAGCTTAATGGGCTATCCTTCCAAATGCTCTGACCCTTTTCACAATGGCCCTCTCACTGCTTATGTAGCAATCGAATTAGGGCTGCCAAGCTCCTCCCAGAGTTCATTAGGGAAAAAGCCATGAACCTGCCCTGTTTTCAAGCTTTTCCCATTTTCCTTCATTCTCAGATTGGAATTTCTCCAAATATCTCAAATTTTGGAGTTTCCTTGCTTTTCTTGAGCAAATTTAGGGATAAATATCTAGATTTTTGTGAGCAGATTCGTTGTCTTGACCCACTGAAATTCCCTTAGGTTCACTAACGCTCCCCCTGTTCTAACAACTTGAGTTAGCAGAGTGACTAATGCTCCTCTATGCTTGGTAACAGGATTTATAAAGCAATTTAGCAGTGTGCAGAGAGCGTTAGTGTGGAATCAAGGCCTGCAATTGTGGTCTTTACTTCAATCATCTTGTCTTTCACCTCTAAGTTGATGAGGAGGTCATTTTGTCCTATAACAGATGCCCCCTAAAGTATGAGATCAAAGGCAGAGACGATGGCCGAAATACTTTACTAAAACTGTAATTTTCTGTCAAAATTTTGTAGAGAGAGAGAAGTTTCAGGTGGCAAGGAAAACCTGATACAACACGTACATATATATAAATTGCTAAAATCATGTCCTGAGTCGAGCATTCCCATGCTCAGTAGCTATGTCAGAGTAATTTTCTCTTCTGAGATATAACAATGCTGGGTGCCAATAAGCATAGAGTAGATCCAGTGTCATAATAGATCATCCTAAAATAGCTGTCTCCAAGGAACAATATCCACAACTTGGGAGAGGAAACAAGGTTGAATGATGCAAGCCTCTACCCAAGGTCTTGATTTCCGCTTCACTGAACAATGTAGATCGGTACATGTGATAAGATGTGTTGATGTCGAACATGCACGAAATCATCTGATTACCAGTCAATAATGGAGACTATTAATATATGCAAGGAAGGCCACCGATAATGGTGATGGTCTCCAAGATGCACAGTGCAAACTAAAGAGTGTGAAAGATTTCTTTGTCGTCAAACACTCGTAGAATTGCTTAACCAGGAGCCAATAATGAAAAACCTGTGATCAAACACAAGGTAACCCGCCACTAATGCCTGCAAGACCAAGGCACTGAATGTGTTTCTGGGTTATCTTCCTAGATAGAGTGTTGAAGTCGATAGGAAGAAACCTATCGAAAGGTAGGCAATGACGTGTCCTACATCAGTCGAAATGAAACCAGACAAGAATGATTTTGTTTTTTGAGGAATATTTTGAGCATTTGGGACTAAACAACGGAGGGCATGATGAAAGGATATGTATGATCGGTTGATAGAGGAAAAAAATGGGAACCCTTAAACAATAGAAGGCACGACAACAGTTTTAACCAGACAACACTAGACTCATGAACACTACAGAGTGTTAAGATACAGAGATGTAATTACATCAGGGTATATAGGCTAAAACTCATAGGTTGGTAGGGTTCATATTGATAGGCCATCAAAATGAAGGTTTATCTGAGGGAGTGCCATGTTCAAGGGAACAATTGCTGCCAAACCACGCTTTCAAATACGGAATACAATTGTATTGTCCACTTTCCCCGTCTGATTTTTTAATTAGTCCAGACGGGTAAACTCATCGATCTTTTCATGTTTAAAGAGTCTGAAAAGGATCACAAAAAGAACGACTCTTTTCCCTATCTGATTACTTTAATGAGTCCAGACAGGCAAACTCATCGATTTTTTCATTTTTAAGAGTCTGAAAAGTATCGTAAAAAGAACGACTCTATATCTTCTCTGTGTAATTTAAAGAGTCTAGACTAGACAACTCAGTGGTCTTTTTATATTTAGAGAGTCTGAAAAGATCGTAAAGAGAGACTCCATGGTGGTCCCTTTGTCATAGTTGTTAACTGGGTGCGACAAAAGGTTAATAGTATACCCGGATCAGTTACTTTTCAATCTTTTAATCTATTGAACCCAAATAAAGAGAAACCTATTTTTGATAGATGTCGACCTCATTTTGTTACGAGTACAAGGCGATGAACTAAAATCGTGTTTTGTCATGAATTTTTAACGAGATCAGTAACAAAAACTCGGGGTTTTTCAGTTTAACGAGTGAGAAAAGTACCTAAAAGAATGCTCAGGTCATCTTTAGCAAGTTTAATGAGCAGCAAGACATAGCTCAGGATTTTTTTAGTTTAAAGAGCGAGAAAAAAGCACCTAAAAAGAATGCTCCTTTGGTCTTTTTTAGTTTATGAGCTGGAAAAAGATCAAAAAAGAGTTGCTTAGAGCATCATTACATGTATTTAACGAGCGTAACGATGAAAACTCAGAGATGTTTATTATTTTTTAAAGAGCAATAAAATATCACAAAAAGTGCTCTGACCATCATCACAAATATTTAACGAGCTTAACGATGAAAACTCGGAGATGTTTATATTTTTTAAAGAGCAATAAAATATCCCTAAAAGTGCTCTATTGATTGCGGTGTATGTTTAACGAGCCCCATGACAAAAAAATCAGAGATGTTTATATTTTTTAAAGAGCAATAAAATATCTCCAAAAGTGCTCTATTCTATTCTTCATTGTAGTAGTTTAACGAGCCCAAAGAAGGAGACTCGAGGTTTTTCGGATTAACGAGCAAGAAAAATACCATAAAAAGAATGCTTGATCTTTCTCGATCTCATGCTTGACATTAGAAGGGTCTATGCCATGCATTTCCTCATAAGACCAAGGAAAAACATCGCGGAAGTCCCTAAATGGGTAGGTGAAGCTCACAATTTCCTCAGGATTGTGATTGGCTCCACTCTGTATGTTTTCCACGATGCCTGTCATGACAGAAATATCGGGGAGCAATGTTTGTGAAATATTGCCCCTGTTTCCTTCCGAGTCCAAAAGTTGGATAGTCGTATACGGTGAGGAAACAATTTCATGTGCGTCAGGTGACAGGATTTGAAGAGGCATCATGTCCGAATCAGATATCGAAACATGATGGTGTGAATCCTCCCAAGGTCGTTCTTCTAAACTCGTGATCTCTCTAATAGATTCATCCACATGTAGGACTTAATTGAGTGGATCGAAAGAGGGAGTAGTTATGGGAGGGGCAGTGGTACCATCAGCTGAAACCAAAGTGATCGGAGATTCAGATGCAAATTGAATGGCCTCATAGGCCAATTCAGCTGGTGACAGCAGCGTTTTCTCTCCGTATGTGTCAATGTTTGGAGTTGGTAGGATCCATGGATCGGTCTTTTCATGAGGAATAGATGAAAGCATATTAACCATTTGTGAAACCTGTGGTAGATGAAGAGGGAAACAACCCATGAGGGAAGAAGCCTTCAGTGGACCGGTACCTACATTGACGTAACTGTCAGTTGCACCTCCTACTAGGGGTATAGAGCCACTTGGTAATGGTGAATAATCAGGGGTGTAGAAAGACAAGTGATCTACTATAATAACCTTTCCATCCAACGGAAATAGGATGATAAGAAAGACAGTGGATATGATGGCCGTCATGGCATATGTCCAACTGCGACCCAACAACAGATTATATTTGAGTTTCTTGTCCACGACTTCTACGTCCACCATTACTATTTTCCCATACAATGTGATGGGAAAACTGGCTAGGTGTCATTTTGGGATAAAGGTGTGGTTGTCGAAATATTTAAGGGAGTTCGATGATGGGGATAGGGTTGGGGAACCCAGGGTGAGCCAACATGAAGCCGACATGACACAGGTTGAAGCACCTTCGTCGATGACAGTTCGATGTATACCTTTACCTTTCGAAGTGATATGCACCTGAAATGCAAGCTGGTGGGAAAGGGAGGTTCACACTTGTCCATGTCGAAAATAGAAAGCATGGAATCCATAGGGTCAATACCTCCAATAGCCGAAAGCAAAGCTTTCCATTGGCTAGGGCATGTTTGTAATACTTCGAGCGCCGACATAGCTGACGGTGCTTGCGCCAAATCCTCTATGATATTGTAGTGTTGGGCGGCACATGAAAATGTATTGTGCATTGTGCATTGAAATGCCCCCTTGGGGGGTCGAACTACAAAGTCCTCAACTGGCCTTTCGATATGCAAATCATTGGGCAATGATGGGTTTTGACCTAAGGATGGTTCTGTTGCCGGAGCAACAGGAGTTCCATAAGATTTGGCTCTTGTGGCGAGTTCTACCATTTCAAATGTGTAAACGGTAGAACTTCCTTCACTAGCTGAAGGATGTTGCAAACCATCACTGCCCCCTGGTGTGGGTTGCGGTTGGTTGGCAATGAGATTTTGTTGTTGTTGAGTAGGAAAAGGATTTCTAAGGACAGCAGGTGCCTTACCAGAATCCCTTTTGGCAAGGTAATCTATGCATTCTTGAAGATGTGGACAACGCCAGGTTACGTGGTCTTCAAGACAGAGTTTGCATGGATATCTAGTGCCTTTATCCTTTTCCTCATCAGTAGGTGCAACAGCCTTCTGTTTCGGGTTGGGCTACTTGGATGACTGCTCTTCAGAAGGAGTAGTCTTGTTCTTATTCTTCTTGTTCTTGCCACCAGATTTTTGTGTAGACTGCACAGAGTTTATCGCAGTGGCAAGAAGAGCAGTCGCTTTGGTAGAGGGGTCCACTACCAGCTTGGCAATGGAACCACTGAGTTGTTTTACAGTGACCCTAGAGGTTGCGTCGACAATCCCGTTGGAGTGAACTCCAGGGTGTTGAGTGGTGGAAGCATTGGGGTTACCAGGAGCATGGGGGATTATGTCGTAGAGAGTGCCAGAATGTGAATAAATCAAATCTAAGTGTTGGGTGCGACGTATGGATCGGTCTTCTGTGACCGCACCACTTAGAGCGACATCTCTAGCGATTTGTGGGAGTAAGGACTTACAAAACCAGTCTGTTAAGAGAAAATCAGGGATGGGAGCTTTGACTAACCTCTGCCTACATCTCCATTCATGAATATGATCAGAGATGTGGGTGGCGGTACCCTGACAAAATGAAGTAAGGAGCTCTGTCCTAGTCTCATAGCGGATAGGTAACTTAAAGTGCTTTAGGAACTCCATTGCTAAAGCGTCAAAGGTATTTATTGACGTGCGTGGTAACTCAATATACCATTTCGCGGC
The DNA here is from genome assembly GCA_031772625.1 of Pinus tabuliformis. Taxonomy (NCBI): domain Eukaryota; kingdom Viridiplantae; phylum Streptophyta; class Pinopsida; order Pinales; family Pinaceae; genus Pinus; species Pinus tabuliformis. The sequence goes on from CM062811.1 coordinate 660,079,840, forward strand.
ATTGCTAGTGAGGGTTTCAGGGAAAAAGACGTAACCGGACACTATCATCCACCATAAAGTTAGAAACACACCAGAGATGGTAGGTGGTGATATGGGTGCCTGGATCCTCCCCTTGTTTTCCATCGAACTTTGGAATGTCCGTTAGTATTTTATGCGGGATCAGCGGCCATTGTAAGTTGTGGTAGATGGGGTTGTTTGTCAATTTGTATAAGTCGGGAATATCTAACATTGCCAAAAAAGGCAGAGAGTTGGGTGCTCCTGACTCGGACCATGGTGATGACGGATGACCTGAGCAGCTCTATGCTCCTCCCATCGTTTGGTTCCCCATAGTGTACATGGGTTACATGGTGTAGCAGTTTCTTTGTGGTATGGTGTTGTAGAGTGGATTTCCATGAGGATTTTGATATTGGGGTATGAAATTGCCCCCAGTATAAGCAGTGCCCCCTTGACTCATTTGAGTCTGTGAGTAGGGTGCCCCCATGGATTGGTTGGGAATCCCTTATGGATTCCCAATAGACACAAAACTAACCATATGGATTTCATTGACAGAGGGAACACTCATGTCAATCACTGACTGTCCATGCATGCCTGAGAACGAAGGGGGAACTGTGACATTCTCCACCAGCATGTGCATATTGGGAACCCCCCCAGATGTCTGAATCTGGGGATTGGAACTATACATTGGCGGCTGACCTTGTTGTTGGTAAATGGGAACCACGTCCATAGTGCCGCATTGAGTGTTATATGGAGCACTATATGTGGCACTAGTCGAAGGTATGCATTGTGGCACCATAGGAGTGGAACCTGGCATCTACTGGGTTCCACTTATAGAGGGTGTTATGTGAGTTTTCATACTTGGGACAAACGGGATAGCGAGATTCCACATTACTAGTGTTGTGATGACTATCAACTGGGGAAGTGGTAGAGGACCAATAGTGTCTCTAAAATTCCATAACCTTTGAGTCGTCGACTGGATAGATGGGAAAGTTCCACCTACTGAAGCAGGAAGTACAAGTATCACGGGAACCACGATAGGGTTCGACGGATTTGTGAGAAGAGTGTTAAAGTGAGGAAGGAATCCTTTCGTGAAGAAATCCTCTAGAAAACTAGAATCGTCGGTCGTCCACACAGATCTTGTGTGAGATTTAGGAGACTGATTCCTCGAAGATGAGGAATCTGAGTCAGTGGAACTCGACGGATCTTCCACAATGAGTGGAGGAAGTCCTAACAATCGTCTGGAGTGACGATAAGGGTCAGATGTAGCCACGATGACCGTTAAGTTTTATCAAATAAATTTTAATGTGATATTCTTTAAAGTCTCGAAAATGATAGCACTCAGGTACCTAAAAATAAAAAATAGACTAAATATATCAATCAGCAAACAGAGGGAAAGTACCTCGTCTGATATGCACCGATCTTTGGAGATGAAAGACAGTATCTCAATGAATAACAAAGAAGGATGGCCAAATGTATGGTTACGGTTACTTTAGAGCTTCGCCCGAACCTCAGATTGAGGGGCCAAGTACTCTCGTGAAGATGAGCACCCTCCCAAAAACTGAAGACAAAGTAGATCCGTCCGTGTTAGGTACCAGGACAGCCTGTCCCAGTCACCTTGTGTAAATACCTAGAAGTTTTGGCCACTAGAAATACCTCAACTCACAGACATTACTAGGGGGGACATAGTCGTAGACAACACGCTAAGTGGGCAGGATACCTGAGTCCTTGACTCTGTTCCGAAATCCCCGAAGGGACCCCCAATACACAGAATGCCCAAAGGATTTGTACGAGAAGGTGGGCTACCTTCAATTACAGTCCGATGTTGTCTCATATTTCACTCCGTTGTTAGTGGAGTCGTCCTGGTAATATGAGTGCAAAAGGATTTTTCACTCGTTAACGACACTAGTTTTGGTTTTCAACCTTAGGCAGTTCACTCACATGCTTATCCCAAGGTCCTAGCCTAGCTAATGTTGGTTTGCTCAAAAGAGTAACTGATTGATTTTAATGTAAATTTTAGTGGACTTGATTATTTGTCTTCGGTAGGGGTGTTGACGTATGAATATGGTGAGACTCTTGACTCAATAAATCATGCAAAACAATGCTTTGAAAAAATTTCAATTTCTTATGCAAACAAGTCTTATTCTACATATTCATCTTTTCACATATTCATGGATTCGTCTGTGCATCTAAAGCCATTCAACACTTGCATAAACAAAATATTATTTTCCCAATATTTCCTAACAACTACTGAAAACCAAAATGAAGCAGCTTACAACTATTTTGACAAAAGGATGAATACAATTTATCAGTCTTTCTTTCAAAAAAAATGTATTTTAAGAGAGAAAAACTAAAACATTTTCCTAAAAATGATTTTTCAGGACACAAAATTTGTTAATATAAAATAGTTTCAGATCTTAATTTAGCCCCTGAGACAAGTTCCCCCCCTTTGGTCCACAGACTCTACTGGAAAACATGGAAATGGGAGACTAACGCTCCGTTTCAGTGTAAACAAAGAGTTAGTTGGGCCACTAATGCTCCTTGTACACAGGCACTTTGCTTTATAAAGCTCTGTTTAGCCTGGCAACCTACATTAGTGAGGGAAATAGCTCAAACAAAGGGCATTTAGGATTAGTTTCTGAGGAGAATGCAAACTAGTAGGATGTAACAAGATAGTTGGTGGATCAGAAAAGGATTTCAAGAAGTAGGAAGCTCTTAGAAGAAAGAGAAGAACTAAGAGGAGTCCGGGTAAACCGGGAACTAGATGTATAGTCCCCAGCGGAGTCACCAATTCTGCTATGGGGTAAGATGCACAGTGTATGTAAGATGAAAATTACCCTCAAAGGCCTTCCCGGGACCTTTGACAGACTGTAAGATTATCTGCAAAAGCTACCAAGTTATGCACATGTTCATCTATCAAACATAAATTGACAAGGTATGGAAAGAAGATCACCTTTAGTTCCTTCTAGATTTGTTTGAAGATCTCTATGCGGCAAGAAGAACTCCTTCAAGGCCGGCTCCAAGACAATTCCTACACAAAGGACAAGGCAAACCAATCACAACATACACTCTTGAAAACTAATGTAAGAATGCACAATAAACATATATTAGTGTATAACTTAACTACTCATCTCGACAAGCATCAGAATGAACAAATCAATGAACAACATTACCGACACTATGGAGTAGGGAACACAACTGCAGTTCTGTATTTATAGTGGAAGAGTGATTACAACCATCCATTGTATCAGCCTTCCTTTGCCCCTTCTTCCTCTCTCTCTCTCCCTCTTTCAACTCACTTCTTGAAGTATATGACAATTTCACAACAGCTTAATGGGCTATCCTTCCAAATGCTCTGACCCTTTTCATAATGGCCCTCTTGCTACTTATGTAGCAATTGAATTAGGGCTTCCAAGCTCCTCCTAGAGTTCATTAGGGAAAAAGCCATGAACCTGCCCTATTTTCAAGCTTTTTCCCATTTGCCTTCATTCTCAGATTGGAATTTCTCCAAATATCTCGATTTTTGGAGTTTCCTTGCTTTTCTTGAGAAAATTTAGGGATAAATATCTAGATATTTGTTAGCAAATTCATTGGCTTGACCCACTGAACTTCCCTTAGGTTCACTAATGCTCCCCTTGGTCTAACAACTTGAGTTAGCAGGGTGACTAACGCTCCTCTATGCTTGGTAACAAGCTTTATAAAGCAGGTTAGCAGTGTGCAGAGAGCGTTAGTGTGGAATCAAGGCCTGCAATTGTGGTCTTTGCTTCAGTCATCTTGTCTTTCACCTCTGAGTTGATGAGGAGGTCATTTTTTCCTATAACAATTAATACCCAAATTTTATAGAGCCTAAACAAATTATATAGGAGAATGGAACAATGTTATAATTCTCAATAGAGAGAGGAACATGACTCATAATTTAAGGGAGAGATGTTGGAGGTTCAAGAAAATCTAGGATTTCCACTGGGCAACCTCATCATGTAGCAAGAAAACCCACTAAGAGAGTCTATCTTTATTCAAGGTCAGAAAGTAGTTCAAACAGTCACTATTAAGGCATTCAAGAAGGAAATAAAACCTAGATAATTTGCAAGGAGAACTTAGAAACTTCAATCCACCTACATTTAATGGTGAGCATGCGAAGGGAAAAGAGGCTAAAGTTTGGTTGTTAGAAATGAGGAAGTACTTTTAGCTACATGATTATTCCTCCAATTTAGATGCATGAATTACCATCTATCACTTGAAGAGAAAGGTAAACCTATGGTATGAGAAGCTCAACGAAGTGAAAAAACTAGATGAGAATAGGATTTCATAAAAGAAATTCAAAAATCATTTCCAAAAGAAGTACCTAAAATCCATCTAACTCGAATTAAATTTAATGAATCAAATACTTTGGATGAAGTTATGAGGAAGGAAGAGTACCTATATGAGTAGGACAAAAATTAGGCCATTTCTCCAGAGAGTTTGGGATGGTAGGAAAAGAAGTAAGATGGAGTAGAGGAAGAAGGGGTTCAATCCTTCAATCTTCAAGAACAATTCTTAGGAAAATCAACAAACTTAGCTAGCCCAAGGAGATATCAGTTATGCTAATTTATGTTAGGGAGATATCAATTATGCATATGAAAAACAATTTTAGAAAATGGTTCCAAATTTATGCATCCCACATGCAGTCAAATTAAGGGTATTGTTTAATATGCCATGAACGCACATGATATGTATGAGGTTTATTGAGTGAATACCCTGTGAGATAAGATGCTACATGGGAGTATGAGGGTCATATTTTTGAATAAGTTGTAGTGTATATATATAAACACACACACACACACACATTGCACTGAGGATAGTGCCTAAATAAGGGGGAGGGGAATGTAACACTACTGTTTGACCCATGGAATGTAAATGGCATGTATACCTGGAACAATTTGGTGAGTTTGGACACAGTAAATAGGTTGATGATCCAAGAACCACTTTTGAGGGATGTTGTGCCCGGGTGCGTGTGTGTAAATGTGTTATGGGGGTCATTGTGTCCATGTGCATGAGTTTATTCTGTGTTTTGGGCTAGTATTCCCATGTACACATGTTTTATATTTTGAGGCTATAAGGGCTTGTAATATAATTCAGGGAAAATTTTAGGGGCTAATATTCACAGGTGGGCTATTTTTCCATGTTTTTTCCACAAAAAAGATTCACCAATTTCCATTTTTTCTAAAAGTGATTCACCCACATTTTATAGTATAAAATTATTTTATTTTAAAAATCAAAATTTTTTATATAGACTAATATAAACTCATTATAAATATAAATATTTTTACAAAAATATTGACAAACATTTTACAATTTGCATATCAGGGACAAGTAAGATTTACCAAGGTTTCTGAATTTTAAGATAAAATTCTATCCTTAAAATTTTCCTTGATATAATTTATGTAATGCATGCATATCAATAAAATAAAATGGTAACAAACTAAAATACAAAACTAGATTGGGGGGCTAATACTTTATGGATGAGTAAAATGGCTCATATGAATTAAATAACCATTAAAAGGAACCCATGCATATAACCAAGGCCCATGAGGTGGCTTGGGTGAATTCCAAGTGGTGAAAAAGAGGCATGCGTATATAAAGAAGCATGTTTGGCACCGTAAGGGGATTACACAAAGTATATTTGTGTTGCGACAATAGTACATAATGGTTCATTTTCATGATTCTGGATAGAAATCCATGGTAATATGGTGACAGTGACGAAATAAAGGCCTATAAGGATACCTAGAAGACTAATGTGAGAAGTGGAACTCTTGGAAGCCAAGACTACTGGTTGGAGGTTGTCAGGCTTGTGAAGGTAGTGGAACTCCTGGAAGCCACAACACTACTAGTTGGAGGTTTTTAGGTTTGGCACCTTGGTTGTGTGAGGCTTAGAAGGGTACCTGGAAGGCCTATTGGGGCAATGGAATTCCTAGAAGCCATAATATTGTTGGTTGGAGGTTGTGAGGGTTGACGCCTTAGTTGTGTGAGGTGTGGAAAGGTACTTGGAAGGCCTATGACGCTAGTGGAACTCCTAGAAGCCACATGAATTCTAGTTGGAGTTTATCAGGCTTGGTACCTTAATAAGTGGTTTTTGGTACATAGCATGTACCAAGATTTGGGTGAGTTCATGTCCATGGAGTCAAAGCCCCATCTTGGGGGTAACCCATTGTTAAAATAAAATGAACAACATGGTCTATTGTTGGGTGGAACATTGAAAACCTATAGCCAGATGTACAAACTAAAAGATAAGTATTTATCTTCCATATTCATTTATACTATAATGTTTATTCTTGTATGTGTGTGTGTGTGAATTATATCTAAATGTCAATTGAAGGAAGATAATCATGCTAAAATATGCATGTGCCTATGTTTTGTGTTTTAGCATATGTTTATATATGCATTCATCAGACATAATTTCCTATAGAAAAGGGGAAAAAATGTAGGTTACAAGCTACTAGGGATAAGTGGTACAAGATTAGGCCTAAACAAAGGCTGGAATAAGCTAACAAAGGTTTGGGGTATGTTGCAAAGATAATCTTAGTTACATCTTGAGCAACTGCTAGAGTAGCTCCCTATTGTAACTGCTACATCCAATGCATGATTGTTTTCCTCATGTTTTTCCTTAGCCACTTTTTTTTTTTCCAAGGAAGAGGTTTCCTTTGGAGCTAGAGCTATGAGGGAAGTAGAATCTTTATGCTTGATTTTTTTAAATCCCCATTTATGCTTTTCCTTTGGAGGTTTCAAGTTCGATTTATTTTTTTTTAAATTTGAAGAGAATGCTTTCTTCATAGAACTAAACCAATTTTCCTTCTTCCTAATTCCCATTGCATCACTATCTACATAGTATATATTATTTGTGGTTTAGATTCACATAATAATTTAATGATTTCTTCCTCGTCAATAATGTAAATGAATTCCATTATGTTCTACAATGCATGGCTTCTTTTTTATATGGAAGATCCTAGTTTAATATCTATTTTTTAAAGTTCAACCTTCCATACTTTGAGTATCAATTCTAATCCATTTGGTATTCCATAATTAGAAGCCGAGCTAAAACCTAGTTTTCTTGTAAAATCTTTGAGGCTGAAAATTATTTCTTTAATGTAAATCCCATGGAACATTTTGTACCACTTTTTACAATAAGTTAAATTTAATTTAAAAATGTGTGTTTTCAATAGAAGCCAACACCCTTCATTTCCTTGAGTTGTTTAGAAAATGGCTCAAATTGATAAAGCATTGGAGTTATTAAATACTTTGATATTCTCTACTATTGATGCTACTATCAAAATCAACAAATCTACCCTCACCATTATTCTAACCTATTTACAAGATTCACGAGACAAGATCCAATTTTTCAAGCTAAATCACATATCCAATGAGGCGAGATATAAGGAATGAATCAACATTTTAAATTGGTTCTTATTTAGAGCAATTTTCAATTTGAGTTTGATTTTTTCAGTAGCCATCATATGATCAGATCACTAAAGAAACTTTATGAGAGGTTTCAAATAAATGTTAAGAAGTTCCACTTGCACTTCTCAAGCCCACCATTAGACCTTGGGAATAATTCATCAACAACAAGCATAGAACTACTCTTGGATATCAAAAGGGAGTAAACTTTCACATTCCAAATTGTTCCAAACTAATCCAATTTCAAAGCGTTGGGTTCCTTCAATAAATTTCATCTTCACCTACTCCACTTCCACATCATATTCTCAAATGCCAACATTATCATCAAGTTGGCCACACAAAATATTCGTGTTTTGGTGTTCACCCTTGTGAGTATAGCCTCGTCATTCAAACAAATGTTCCAGTTACAAGAACCTTGTAAGAGCAAAGATTCACCTTGGATGGATCACTTCTTAGCAATGGTCTTTGACAACTAAAAAGATATGTCAGTCATACCATAGAATTCATTCTCAAATATTGATACATGTTTTAGTGGAGATAATTTTTACTTCTCATCTTGTATCTAATAAGGTGGGAATTGATAGTTAGCTACTAGATTCGAATTCATATCAACCAGTCATGAGCCATATCAACAACCAAAGCTAGTGGCTAGATCCTAGATCTACAACTAGAGTTGTACGCAAAAACAGACTCGCGTTCCATTGCGCCATTTGGTTTGTGGTCATTCTTAAACTACCACTGAATAAAAGACTTGTTACTTTTGCTAGACAACAATTTATGGTCATCTTTAGACTGTCATTTGAACATTTTGTGATCATTTTTAAACTATCATCAGAGAGAAGTTCCATTTTACCAAAGACATCAACTTCTAGCCATATTCATAATTTCTCTAGGAACTACTTTGGGTCAAGTTCTAGAGTTGGTGGTTAACCTTAAACCACCAATAGCAAAAGACTTTGGCTTCTACAAACCATTTGGTTTATGGTCTTACTTAAACATCATATTTAGAGAGCACATCCAACCATAGGCTATTGTACACCTCTATATATCAACTCTCTTCTTTGACTCACATATATCGCTTCAGATAGGGGGAAACCGTGGAAATGTAATACTTAGGGATGTTGCAATTTGTCATATTCACTTGATAAAGAATATGAAATGTCTCAAGACAAGATGAATAAGCATTGAGATTCTAAGAGACCTCTTGGAAGATGAACCCAAGGGTCATAAATACATGTATTTATATGTATATCATCCAAATAATATGCATCTCACGCTTATCATCAATCGATCTTCCATTTACATGGGTCTAACAAATATTCTTATAAAGATTTGATATAAATTAGCTTAAATATATGTTAATTTTGAATTGATCTATTTTACTTTTTGATTTATAAATTATGAGTAAGGGTAGATATCAAAAATCTTATAGTCTGTAGAGGATTTGATCTCGCACTCAATAGATCTATGGTTAAGATGGAGATATGGATCAAATTTTTGGAAGTTCAAATGGAAAGTTTTACAAAATATTTGATCATATACTTGATACATCAATGGTTAATATGAGGGTAAGGACCAAATCTCTAAAAGTGCAATTGATAGATTTATGTTTAAGATGGGGATAAAAGTCAAATTTTTGGAAATACAAACATATAGGTTTTTGCAAAAATAGTTATAGAGTGTTTGAGCTTGCACATAATAGATCCATGGTTAAGAAGGGGATATAAATCAAATTTTTGGAAGTACAAATGAAAAGGTTTAAATAAGAGTTGCTCATACACTTGATAAGTCAATGGTTAAAATGGGGTTAAGGACAAAATCTCGAGAAGTGCAATTGATAAATCCATGTTTAAGATGAGGATAGGAATCAAAATTTTGGAAATGCAAACATACATATTTATGGAAAAATTGTTATAGAGGATTCAATCTTGCATTTAATAGATTTGTGGTTAAGATGGGGATACATATCAAGTTTTTATAAGTACTAATAGAAAGGTCTACACAAAATTTGGTCAAATACTTGATATGTCAATGGTTGAGGCGAGGATAAAAATATATCTCTAGGAATGTGATTAATAGATCCATGTTTAAGATAATGATAAGAATCAAATTTTTGGAAATAAAATCATAAAAAAATTATGCAAAATAAATATTTTAAATCTTTAAATTAGTTTTATTAAAGTATAATATATCAAAATTAATCATATAATAATAAAAATTAAAAGCTATAAATATATATCAAATTAAAAATTATGAATTTAAATCAAATAAAATTCCTCTTAAATTAAGTATACCTCTCTTAAAACTTAAATATCTTAAAGGATAATTATTAACCAAACTTAACAAATTACTAACCAAATGTAACAAATTGAGTGAAAATAAAATATGATAAGATTAGGAATACTACTCATACAAAAATCATTTAAATATATTAAGCTTTTGCATTAATTTATTTGTATATTTATTCCAGTCAACTAAATTTATAAAGTTTTAACCACTGTTTCCAGTTGTTTTAGATTAATTTTTTATAAAAAATAAATATAATCTCTAATCTTAAAAAACTTTCCACTTCTTAAGATTAAACAAAATATTTAAAAAATATATTTTAAAATTAAATACAACTTAAAAAAATAATTTAAACAAAATTGATTAGTACATTACGTTACTCTATATACGAGAGAAAATAAATTTGAAATATATAAATTTCGAATATAAATTTAAGTTCTAATGAAAAGGCTTTTACTAGTTTCATCATATGTGGATGCACATTTTGTAAAATTTAAACATTTCTTTTTCAAAAATTAATTGTCAACACATTTTATTAAGTTAACAATTATATAATTAAATTTTTTTTTGCCTATTTGGTGCCCTGACCCCAAGAGCTTTCGGGAATTGACCCTGTGACTTTCCGATTGGCAAGGCACTGACTGATTGAGCTAACTCTTGGGGCTGTTAACAATTATATAATATTTAGGTATAAAATAATTTTTATAGTTTATATATTTTTATATTCTATATTTTTTAATTGTGATAAAATTATTTTTTATTTTTGAAGTAAATGGGAAAATCTATCATAATTTAGTTATCAAATTATGTAGTTGTTAATCACTAATGCAGGTTGACTCATTATCCTTATTCAAGGAAAACCACCCCACATGGAATAATTAGTCCTTAAGAGACAGCCTTTCACTTTTGCCAAATGTTTTTGGGTCTTAAACCATCAATCTAGACATTTTATTACGTTAACAATTATATAATATTTAGGTATAAAATAATTTTTATTAGTTTATATGCTTTTATATTTTATAATTTTTAATTGTGATGAAATTATTTTTTATTTTTAAACAGGTGGGAAAATCTATCATAACTTAGTTATCAAATTATCTAATTGTTAATCACAAACGCAGGTTGATTCATCACGGTTATTCAAGGAAAACAAGCCATATGAAATAATTAGTCCTTAAGAGGCAACCTTTCACTTTTGCCCAATATTTTTGTGTCTTAAACCATCAACCTATTTCCTTAAATAAAATAAAATAAAAACTCTTAACCAAACAAAAATAATTTTACAACATACTTCACCTTAAATAAAATTATTTTTTATTATACATGCTTAAAAGATTTACATTTTTTTATATTATCTAGATATCTTGAAATTTGTTGGAGTAGTTTTAATGGTACATTAACTCTTTTTTTCTAATCATATCTATGTCATAATCGGAGAATATTTAGGAAACTCCAAATTTTTGGAATGATGGCAGTGGGCATATTAGTTAGGTATATGTCGAAAAGGAATTCAGCTGCTCATGATTTTTTGCGGTGGGAATTCATCCAAAACCCAAGCTCATCATTAAAGATTAAACCTTCATTCGCATGCAAAGCAGTAGATGAAATAAAGAAGACGAAGATGCCGGAGAAAAGAAAATACTTTCATGCGTTTCCATGCAAACCAGCGACATAGATCGGACCCGCAATAAGATGAAAACGAAGAGAAAGACGGGCTTCCTGTACTGTGTGTTCATCTTTTAAGGATTTCGTGTTTCCCACCTGGAATACGTCTTTTGCTTTTCTTCTAAAAGTGAAAGCCGAAGATAAACGCAAGGATGCAATATCAAGCTTCAATTGACAGGCACAACCCAACGAGAGAATATGATATGGGGACCTGCAACAAAAGGAAATGATGTCATTCATTATGGGGACCTGCAACAAAAGGAAATGATGTCATTCATCATCCGTACTTCGATGGCTTGTAACCGATGAGAGGTGGCATGTATATCAAGATCCAGAGAAAAAGAAGACAAATGTGGTAACAGAAAAATTGAAGAACAAGGAAAACGCCTGCCTCGATAAAAAGAAGAAAATTGATGAAGATTATGAAGAAGAGGAGGAGGAAGATCAACAGACTGGGCTATCGAAGGAGGTGGAGGAGTCTCATGTGGGACCTGCAACAAAAAGGAAATGATGCCATGCACACTGCATTCATCTTTTAAGGACTTCGATGGCTCGTAATCTGTGAGGATGGGATGTATATCAAGATCAAAGAAAAAGACGAATGTGCCAACAGAAATAACGGACAGATAGAAAGAAAATGCCTTCCTCCGTTTAAAAGAAAAAAAGGACGAAGCTTATCAAGAGGAGAAGGAAGATTAGCAGACCGGACAATCAAAGGAAGCTATCTCTTGTCATTAATACACTGCACTGAGCGTGCTATTTTATGTTGCACAAGTTTTTGGTATGCGGGTACTTCAGATACACTGGAACGAGTATCTGGTAGGCTAGAAGTTTTGCCCGAATTTACAAAGAAAAGTTAAATTGGGAACTGCAATAATATTATATATTAAAATTTAATATATATTAAAAATAAAAATAAAATAATTTATTTATTTTCATCCAAAATTTGTTGATGAAATTCTATCTGCAAAGAAATATGTAAAAGATTGAACTTTGAAATGCCCAAAAAATCAAAATATTATTATATCAACAATTTGCCAATCAAATTCTTTTCAAGCAAAGAAACATGCAGAACTCCCAAACCCCAAAAAAAGTTGTTATTACTTGATTGTTAAGTGATTTAATGCAACATTATATGTTAAGTCACTAGGTCAATTCCTCGCCCTTGATGTAACCTCACCAATATATCTATATATATATATATATGAAAAAATTAAAATATATATTAATAATAATTAAAAAATTAAAACACTAGAGTTTAAAACCAATGTTATTTTAAAGAGAGTTTGTATAATAAAATTATAAATTTCCAAGTTAATATATATTTTATACTTAAATAAATATGAAAATTGAATTAAAAAATGTTTTTTAATAATATTTATATTTCATAATTTCAACTATTTTTTTCTTTAGTATTCCATCTTTTTATATCCATCCACCATCAGTGTATATGAGGAGAATGAATAGTTTTGCAATGACAAAGATCAGGATAGGCCAGACGCCTCATCTTCATTTGGATAGAATGGCATTCCATAAATGGGTTGTTTCTCTTAGTTCGAGACCCATATCCAGATCTAAACCAACAACATACCCTTCCCTTCACACAGTTCCATGAGTTGCAGCGTCAAATACACCTAAGTTTGCAATTATTCATTGCATTGAAGCTCCCAAAACGTCAAAAATTTGTTGCAATGAAGCTCCCAAAAAGCTCCAAAGTACCCGTTGAATCTCCCGACAGTTTTGGACAGTTTCCTACTAGCTCCCAGGAGCAGGAGAACTTGGGATACGTGCTCTCCAATGCCTTGTAGCGGTAGCGGTGTAACTATCGTGCTATCCTTTGTCATTTGGAGCAAATATGTCAAAGGGACGACATAGAACTACTTTTAAATAATGTTTTATTAGCGTGCCAACTTTGCCTGGGGTTGTGGCAATTCTCTAAAAACACACCGGTTGGCGTGCTCATACAAAGCGCATTTCGGTGGCTGGTGCGACCACTGGGACTCTCCCCAGTTTATTCTCGCTTGCAACCTTATGAGGGTCGAGTTTTCAAGGGAGCGAATTGCTTTTCTCTCCAAACAGATATTCCTGCTGAGAAGAGTGCTATAGTGAGTTCTGAGGTCAATTCAATGAATTTGCACTACTTGGGCAGTGACTTCCTCCTCGAGAGAAAGGGAGATGATGGTAACATGTGATACATCGACAATAAAGTGTGTTATTACATCACTCACAAAATTTGGAAGGAATTGCAGAACTTGGAATAGGTTCTCCGCTACGGCCTTTCCCTTGCTCGAGCCATCGCCAATCATGCCAAGGCTGATGAAGTACGTGCCGAGGCTAACGCGGAGCATGCCGAACCCGATGCGAAGCATGCGGAGGCCTAAGCCCGCACTGTCGAGGCCGATGCCAAACATGTCGAATCCATGGCCCGTATCGCGAATGCAGAGGCGGAGCTCACAAAGGTAGAGGCCAAGCATGGAGAGGTCATGGCCAAGCGTGCGAAAGTCGAGGCCTAGGATGTTGCGGCCCTGGCCCTAGTGGAGGCTCGGCCTGGGATCCAGGGCTCATCCCGGGCCCAATTTCAATGTACAAAAAGGGACCATGTCGCGTTTTCTTTTATGTGTCTTTTTAAACTCTCTAAACATGAAAAAGATACCAAGTTACACCTTTTTCAAACTCATTAAACTATTAAATGACATTGGATTTTTCATCATGATGAACATGAGCTTCTCCTTCCTAGGGCTTGTTAAACTTATTAGGTTGGATTCGTCTGAAGGATGAACTTACAATGCAAGCATATGCTATTTCCTTCAAGATTGTGATTAAAAAATAATTGGGGTACTCGCCATAAATGGTGGGGGAGAAATTTGGAAATCTATCAGCCGTGTCAGCAGCTCACTCTTGAACATGGCACTCTTTTCTTCATTTCAGGTTAGGACATCCTCCTCTGCATCATTGGCCTTCCTGGGTTTGAGCCATTCATTTTTGCCTTCCATTTGATCTCTGCCACATCATCATGACCACCAATCCCATGGATCCAAAGCTGCCAAACTTCCAGTTGTGCGGTCGATATGTTCAAGAGTTGTCCTTCTACAGTTACACTTACCTCTGATTCTCTGTATCATCCAAAATCATTTGACATCCTCTCGTCTCGTGCCGATGATGTGGGATTCATTATGGCCTCCTTCGACAGGGTTGCTTTTCGTCAACTTCAACTCATTATCTGGGAAGTTGACCGAGAGAGTCCCTTATAGTACCTTGGAGCTTGCATGCCCTAATGGCAAGTTCTTCACACTCGATGACAAGTTCGCATCATTGGCTTTTGATCAAGTGATTTCGTGGGTGTTCGACTCGAGTTCCTGTATTCACATTTCGTGGATTGTGCTGATAGTACCTTGAGGGCCATTGTCATTATTAGTGGTTTCTCTCGCGCTTGTTAACTTTTTACGTAATTGACTGGTAATCAAGCGATATCCTAACATGTTCGACATCAACACATCTATTTGCATGCTAGGATCTGTACTTTGATTGGGTCGTGTTGGAGCACAAGACCCTGGACTTAGATCACAAAAGTCCGGGTTGCAAAGTGATGTGACATGGTTATGATGATATGCATGCCTCTTTCAGATGGTTGGTTGTGACCATACCTTGGTTTCATTATGATCCTCTTTGACGGATGGTTGTGCCCATATCTGGATCCATTTACATGATTATTCTCTGGATGGCTGCATCCATGCAACAATTCATGTATCATTTGATAGAAATCTCAGCTTATGTATATGTATCTGTACTTGCCTGCAGGTTTTCCGACAGTAGATCGGTTCCCTGCATTGATTTATAAAGCATTTCATCCCTCACTCCCACTCGGCCTTCACACTTTAGGGGGCATTTGTTACACAACATTTTGTCATTGTCCTTGTACTCCCCATTCCTTGATCCTAGAGGACCTCTACAGTGAATCCCGTATGCTTTGCCTTTACGAAGAAACTCCCATTATTTCCCTCTTCATGAGCAGATCAATTCCCTTTTGCACCATTTCCCCTAAAACTTCTATTTTTCCTAGTTTACAAGACTGATGTTAATGGCCTTTTTCTCCCCTGCGTCGATGTGTAGAGATTAGCACTACTCCTCGTGCCGACCGGAGCGACTGAGCTATGTTTCAGTAACGTCGGTCCTGTTATGAAAAGTCTTTTTAAATTAGAGCTGAAGCTTCCAGCTCTAGAAGTTCCGTAACGGAATTCTGGTAAATGGTTTGGTCGGATGGGGTCGAGGATGACAGTTTGGGCTCCTTTCCCCTATAATAATTAATCTAGGTTCGGGTGTGACAAAGGACCCTTCCAAGACCTTTTACTTTCGTGATGTGTTAAAATACATTTTTAAAAGAACATAAATGAATACATTTGCATGTTGTAAAGAAGAGGAACATGACAATCATCAGCAACATAAAATAACAAGACATTGGTAACGGAGTTCGTTCAGGAGGGACTACATCTGAGCCCCGATGTCAAGATGGTGTAAGTCGCTGCATTAAGTGTTGTCAATAGTGATGATGTACATAAGAGATGATGTTGCTATCATACAAGGAAAATGCCCTCAAGCAGGAGTGGCTCCAAGAGATGTTCCGCTAAAAGAACTCTCAGTAAAAAAGACTCCTATTAGTATGACATAAAATCATGCATGATGAGCATCCCACCAACATGGCATAAAAGGGATCTCAATCTAAACATGCATGATGACAACATGAGTATCCCATCAACATACAACAAAGGAATATCAAAACACAACATGATGAATCATGACAACAAGTACATCATGCAGATGATTCCACATCACATCAAGCAAGAATCATGAAAATGAGTAAGAAACAAGATCCCACATCAAGCATCAAACACGGATCTGTGCAGCATAATGCGTAGCAAAAGAAGTACATGAACACACTACATATACCTCACATCCAGGGGCCATCTAAAGAAACGGATGTCAAACTACTGAAGCTATTCAGACCATCGATCTCACAACATCGAATCGCATGAAAATGGTTTCTTGCACATGAATGCTGATACCTACACTCTACTTAGAAAAGTGGCCGAAAAATAGAATGAGAAAATGGAAAAACTGAATACACCATCAGATTTGTGGTGTCGAATAGTGCAAAATCGACTATCAAATTTCTGAATTCTTAGAAAGTAAGAATCTGGGGCTCAAGGAATCTTTTAGATTCCCCCTAGATTCCTCAAAAATTCCCTCCTCTGGGTCCTCTGAAAATCAGTTGCTCAGATCAGGAAACTGACTGCGCCATTGGGTTTGTGTCGCTGAGAGGTGTAAGATTGACTTAAATTTTGTCCAATTTGGACACTACAAAAATTTCACCCTCCTGGAAATCTTGCTCAGTCATGGTTCCACCTGCATTAAAAATTAATAAAAAAATATTCTGCCTCATTTTTCGTGCCCGATCCTGGTTCCTCCATCTGCCCTGGGCGCATTGTGCAAATGAAGGTTTATGTAATTTCCCGAGCGGATTTAACCAAGAAGTAGTTTTGGCATGTTGGTAAGAATAGTCGTTTGTTGAGGAGGGGCCGGGTGGTCAAGCCCCGCCCCTCCCTTTTTTTTGTACATTACGGTTTTATTTAACCCAAAATAGGGGTAGGTCCACCGGTCCGATGGCCTTCTTCCCATAACCCCCCTCTGTATTACCTTGAGTTTTGGGCATTCTTTAATGGTTGGTTACAGTGGTGCATTTTGTTTTGGGTTCATGGTGTTTAATGTGGGGCCGCTGTGTGGGTGGGGCCGGCCCTCCCGCCAGCTGTGGGTTCAACTCCCACCGAACCCTTTTAATCATGTCGTGACATTTATGTAATGGTGTGGGGTGTTGAGGGGGTGGCGGGGTTGGTGGCCCGCCACCCAAAACATATATATATATATATATATATATATATATATATATATATATATATATATTTTAAATTTTTATATTTTATAAAATAATGAAGCTTTTTGAAAATTTGGATTTTTGATCGAAGGAGTGATTTTAACGAGGTGACAATTTCGCCTAGAATCTGGCCGGAGTTAGCTGGATTCCATCCGCCGAAAAAGTCCAAATTGTGTCTCCCTTAACCTGCCTAGTCAACAAAAGCCAACCGAACTTTGACTGCTTCTAACTTCCTCATCTGGAATCGGATTGACGAACCGTTCACACCACCACGATCATGATGACAATGTGTTTAACATGAACCTATTTCGAGCATAATCCAAACACTTTGATTTTTGTGCTTTCATAAGCCCTCTTTATCTTGTGTGTGTCTCTAGAGCCACCTGGACCAATGATGGAACTACCTCAAGGGATAAGTCCTTCTCCCATGAGAAGAGGATCGATCTCCCATCCATATTTCCTATATAAACCTCCCTTCTTCCCAAGCACAAGATAGTTGCAGTTAGAGTTTTGGTTGAGTGTGAGTGTTATAGTTGCAAAGTGTTGATGCTATTTTGGAGTAGACAAGCAAGCCATTACTAGTTTTAGCTATCTAGTTGTGTGAGGGGGAAGTGTGTTTGGTTTGGAGTGAAGCCTAAAGGGAAGAGCCTTTAAACTATTTTTGTTTGAAGCCATCATGGACTGCTAGCAAAAGTGTGTGGGAACTCGGTCTTGTCATAGGAAGACTACAACATCAAGACGAATGGTTGTAATCTCTCTTTGATATTAATATATGCAACTATCGATTGATTTCCTATATGTTTTGTAATATGTCTTAATGTTTCTTGACTCGTTAAGTAGGTTGAATTGCAATTTGTCTATTATTATGTTTGTGTGTTGTTGTTGTTGTTTACTTGTTTCAGGAGCTTGAAGAAGGAAGCGAGAGATTGTTGGAGCAAGCAAGCGAGGACATCATCAAGTAGGATAAGCGACCAAGAGGTAAGCCCTCTTGATTGATTCTAACCTAAGGAAATCTTCCATAGAATGTATCTGTTGTGGCTAGACCCATTATCAGGCTAGAGGAATTAGTTCGTGTCCGCACTTATAATTTTACTTTAGCACACTATCTAAACGCTATAATTATGAAAGGAAAATGCAAGAGTTTTTTGAAATAAAATTGGGGAACATGAAAATGGAGGAGTATGGAAAAAATTCACTGAGTTGTTGAGGCATGTGGACTTTATTAAAGAATAAAATATGAAGATACATAGATATGAGTGGATTACCACCATTCTATGGTGATAGGATTAAATTTAATCAACCAAATACTTTGGATGAAGTTATGAGGAAGGAAGAGTACCTATATGAGTAGGACAAAAATTAGGCGATTTCTCCAAAGAGTTTGGGATGGTAGGAAAAGAAGTAAGATGGAGTAGAGGAAGAAGGGGTTCAATCCTTCAATCTTCAAGAACAGTTCTTAGGAAAATCAACAAACTTAGCTAGCCTAAGGAGATATCAGTTATGCTAATTTATGTCAGGGAGATATCAGATATGCATATGAAAAACAATTTTAGAAAATGGTTCCAAATTTATGCATCCCACATGAAGGAGATGGTTGAGGATCAAGCACCAAATATGGGGAATCACCCAGTACTTTAGGAATTTGAAGAAGTGTTTTTATAAATTCCAGCATTACCCTCAAAAAGAGACATTGAATTCTCTGTAGATTTGGTACCTAGAGGTTCAAGGTGTCCATAACAACATACAAGATGAACACACTAGAAATGAAGGAGTTATAAATGTACCTAAAATAACTCCTAAGAAAAGGATACATGTGCCTAAGTGTATCAATGTGGTTGCATATAGGATTGCATTACCAACATCCATGCACATTCATAATGTCTTCCATGTTTCGCAGTATGTTCCTAATGCTAACCATGTGATTTATTGGAGCATGATTTAGGTGGAGATCGAGGGAAACTTTGAAGTCCAGCCAATGTAGATTTTGGATGAGAAAGTCAAGGTGCCCTAAAATTCATTCGCTACCTTGATAAAGGTGTAATCAAGCCATTTTGGTTCTGAAGATGCTCAGGAGGGCTTCACTGGGGGAGCAATACCATACCACGTGGATTCATATTGGGGGATATTTATTGAGGAAAAAATCACATAATATATTGGGTGATATATGGGGGTTAAATGGTTTTTATATTAGCAGGTATAAAAAATGGAGCCCAAAGTTAATAAAAATTATAAAGGGGTATAAAAAATGTTAATGAAAAAATGGATACCTCCAATATCTAGTGAAAGTAGGGGTTTTTAAATTAGGAAGGTGTATTGGGTTCATATTGGTAGGGGGTTAAATAATGTGTTTTTTAGAGGTATTTTCCAATATGTAGTCAAATTAAGGGTATTGTTTAATATGCCACGAACGCACATGATATGTATGAGGTTCATTGAGTGAAGCCCCCGTGAGATAATATGCTACATGGGAGCATGAGGGTCATATTTTCTAATAAGTTGTTGTGTGTGTGTGTATATATATATATATATATATATATATATAAACACACACACACACACATTGCACTAAGGATAGTGCCTAAATAAGGGGGAGGGCAATGTAACACTACTATTTGACCCATGGAATGTAAATAGCATGTATATCTAGAATAGGTTGGTGAGTTTGGACACATTAAATAGGTTGGTGATCAAGGACCACTTTTGAGGGATGTTGTGCTCGGGTGTGTGTGTAGATGTGTTATGGGGGTCATTGTGTCCATGTGCATGAGTTTATTCTGTGTTTTGGGCTAGTATGCCCATGTACACATGTTTTATATTTTGAGGCTATAAGGGCTTGTAATATAATTCAGGGAAAATTTTAGGGGCTAATATTCATAGGTGGGCTAATTTTCCATATATTTTCCACAAAAAAGATTTGCTAATTTCCATTTTTTCTAAAAATGATTCACCCACATTTTATAGTATAAAATTATTTTATGTTAAAAATCAAAATTTTTTATATAGACTAATACAAAATCATTATAAATATAAATATTTTTACAAAAATATTGCCAAACATTTTACAATTTGCATATTAGGGACTAGTAAGATTCACCAAGGTTTCTAAACTTTAAGATAAAATTCTACCCTTAAAATTTTCCTTGATATAATTTATTTAATGCATGCATATCAATAAAATAAAATGGTAACAAACTAAAATACAAAACTAGATTGGGGGGCTAATACTTTATGGATGCGTAAAATGGGCTCATATGAATTAAATAACCATTAAAAGGAACCCATGCATATAACCAAGGCCCATGAGGTGGCTTGGGTGAATGCCAAGTGGTGAAAAAGAGGCATGCGTATATAAAGAAGTATGTTTGGCATCGTAAGGGGATTACACAAAGTATATTTGTGTTGCGACAATAGTACATAATGGTTCATTTTCATGATTATGGATAGAAATCCATGATAACATGGTGACAGTGACGAAATAAAGGCCTATAAGGATACCTAGAAGACCAATGTGAGAAGTCGAACTCTTGGAAGCCACAAGATTACTGGTTGGAGGTTGTCAGGCTTGGTACCTATCTGTAAGAGGTCTGGAAGGGTATGTGGAAGGCTTGTGAAGGTAGTGGAACTCCTGGAAGCCACAACACTACTAGTTGGAGGTTCTTAGGTTTGGCACCTTGGTTGTGTGAGGCTTGGAAGGGTACTTGGAAGGCCTATTAGGGGAGTGGAATTCCTATAAGCCATAATATTGTTGGTTGGAGGTTGTGAGGATTGATGCCTTAGTTGTGTGAGGTGTGGAAGGGTACTTGGAAGGCTTATGACGGTAGTGGAAATACTAGAATCCACATGAATTCTAGTTGGAGTTTGTTAGGCTTGGTACTAGAGCAGGTGGTTTTTGGTACATAGCATGTACCAAGATTTGGGTGGGTTCATGCCCATGGAGTTAAAGCCCCATCTTGGGGGTAACCCACTGTTGAAATAAAATGAATATCATGGTCTATGGTTGGGTGGAACATTGAAAACCTATAGCTAGATGTACAGACTAATAGATAAGTATTTATCTTCCATATTCATTTATACTATAATGTTTATGCTTGTATGTGTGTGTGTGTGTGTGTGTGAATTATATCTAAATGTCAATTGAAGGAAGATAATCATGCTAAAATATGCATGTGCATATGTTTTTTGTTTTAGCATGTTTATATATGCATTCATCAGACATAATTTCCTATAGAAAAGGGGGGAAAATGTAGGTTACAAGCTACTAGGGATAAGTGATGCAAGATTAGGCCTCAACAAAGGTTGGAATAAGCCAACGAAGGCCTAGGGTATTTTGCATAGATAATCTTAGTTACAGCTTGAGCAACTGCTAAAGTAGCTCCCTATTGTAACTACTACATCCAATGCATGATTGTTTTCCTCATGTTTTTCCTTAGCCACTTTTTTTTCCAAGGGAGAGGTTTCCTTTGGAGCTAGAGCTATGAGGGAAGCAAGGTCTTTATGCTTAAGTTTTTTAAATTCCCATATCTGCTTTTCCTTTGGAGGTTTCAAGTTTGATTTTTTTTAAATTTGAAGAGAATGCTTTCTTCATAGAACTAAACCAATTTCCTTCTTCCTCATTCCCATTGCATCACTCTCTACATAGTATATATTATTTGTGGTTTAGATTCATATAATAATTTAATGGTTTCTTCCTCATTAATAATGAAAATGAATTCCATTATGTTCTACAATGCATGGCTTCTTTTTTATATGGAAGATCCTAGTTTAATATCTATTTTTTTAAGTTCAACCTTCCATACTTTGAGTATCAATTCTCATCCATTTGGAATTCCATAGTTAGAAGCCAAGCTAAAACCTAGTTTTCTTGTAAAAGCTTTGAGGCGGAAAAATATTTCTTTAATGTAGATCCACTGGAACATTTTGTACCACTTTTTACAATAAGTTAAATTTCATTTAAAAATGTGTGTTTTCGATAGAAGCCAACACCCTTCATTTCTGTGAGTTGTTTAGAAAATGGCTCGAATTGATAAAGCATTGGAGTTATTAAATACTTTGATATTCTCTACTAGTGATGTTGCTATCAAAATAAAAAAATCTACCCTCACCAATATTCTAACCTATTTACAAGATTCATGAGACAAGATCCAGTTTTTCAAGTTAAATCACATATCCAACAAGGCGAGATATAAGGAATGAATCAACATTTTAAATTAGTTCTTATTTAGAGCAATTTTCAATTTGAGTTTGATTTTTTTCAGTAGCCATCATATGATCAGATCATTGAAGAAACTTTATGAGAGGTTTCAAATAAATATGAAGAAGTTCCACTTGCACTTCTCAAGCCCACCATTAGACCTTGGGAATAATTCATCAACAACAAGCATAGAACTACTATTGGATATGAAAAGGGAGTAACCATTCACATTCTAAATTGTTCCAAACTAATCCAATTTCAAAGCGTTGGGTTCCTTCAATAAATTTCATCTTCAC
The DNA here is from genome assembly GCA_031772625.1 of Pinus tabuliformis. Taxonomy (NCBI): domain Eukaryota; kingdom Viridiplantae; phylum Streptophyta; class Pinopsida; order Pinales; family Pinaceae; genus Pinus; species Pinus tabuliformis. The sequence continues at coordinate 660,102,626 of CM062811.1, forward strand.
CTACTCCAATTCTCCATCATATTTTCAAATGCCAACATTATCATCAAGTTGGCCACACAAAATATCTGTGTTTTGGTGTTCACCCTTGTGAGTATAGTGGAAAGCAGACTCGTCATTAAAACAAATGTTCCAGTTACAAGAACCTTGTAAGAGCAAAGATTCACCTTGGATGGATCACTTCTTAGCAATGGTCTTCAACAACTAAAAAGATATGTTAATCATACCATAGAATTCATTCTCAAATATTGATACATGTTGTAGTGGAGATAATTTTGACTTCTCATCTTGTATCTAATAAGGTGGGAATTGATAGTTAGCTACTAGTTTCGAATTCATATCAACCAATCATGAGCCATATCCACAACCAAAGCCAGTGGCTAGATCCTAGATATACAACCAGAGTTGTACCCAAAAACAGACTCGCATTCCATTGCGCCATTTGGTTTGTGGTCATTCTTAAACTACCACTTAATAAAAGACTTGTTACTTTTCCCAGACAACAATTTATGGTCATCTTTAGACCATCATTTCAACACTTTGTGATCATTTTTAAACCATCATTAGAGAGCACTTCCATTTTACCAAAGACATCAACTTCTAGCCATATTCATATTTTCTCTAGGAACTACTTTGGGTCAAGTTCTAGAGTTGGTAGTTAACCTTAAACCACCAATAGCAAAAGACTTTGGCTTCTATGACCCATTTGGTTTATGGCCTTACTTAAACATCATATTTAGAGAGCACATCCAACCATAGGCTATTGTACACCTCTATATATCAACTCTCTTCTTTGAATCACATATATCGCTTCAGATAGGGGGAAATGGTGGAAATGTAATACTTAGGGATGTTGTAATTTGTCATATTCACTTGATAAAGAATATGAAATGTCTCAAGACAAGATGAATAAGCATCGAGATTCCAAGAGACCTCTTGGAAGATGAACCCAAGGGTCATAAATACATGTATTTATGTGTATATCATCCAAATAATATGCATCTCACACTTATCATTAATCGATCTTCCATTTACGTGGGTCTAACAAGTATTCTTATAAAGATTTGATATAAATTAATTTAAATATATGATAATTTTGAATTGATCCATTTTACTTTTCGATTTATAAATGATGAGTAAGGGTAGATATCAAAAATCTTACAGTCTGTAGAGGATTTGATCTCTCACTCAATAGATAAATGGTTAAGACGGAGATATGGATCAAATTTTTGGAAGTTCAAATGGAAAGTTTTACAAAATATTTGATCATATACTTGATACATCAATGGTTAATATGAGGGTAAGGACCAAATCTCTAAAAGTGAAATTGATAGATCTATGTTTAAGATGGGGATAAAAATCAAATTTTTGGAAATAAAAACATAAAAGTTTTTGCAAAAATAGTTATATAGTGTTTGATCTTGCACATAATAGATCCATGGTTAAGAAGGGGATATAAATCAAATTTTTGGAAGTACAAATGGAAAGGTTTAAATAAGAGTTGCTCATACACTTGATAAGCCAATGGTTAAAATGGGGTTAAGGACAAAATCTCGAGAAGTGCAATTGATAGATCCATGTTTAAGATGGGGATAGATATCAAGTTTTTATAAATATTAATAGAAAGGTCTACAAAAAATTTGGTAAAATACTTGATATGTCAATGGTTGAGGCTAGGATAAAAATAAATCTCTAGGAATGTGATTAATAGATCCATGTTTAAGATAAAGATAAGAATCAAATATTTGGAAATACAGTCATAAACAAATTATGCAAAATAAATATTTTAAATCTTTAAATTAGTTTTATAAAAGTATAATATATCAAAATTAATCATGTAAAAATAAAAATTAAAAACTATAAATCTATATCAAATTAATAATTGCCTCTCTTAAAACTTAAATATCTTAAAAGATAATTATTAACCAAACTTAACAAATTATTAACCAAATGTAACAAACTTAACAAATTAGTAACCAAATGTAACAAATTGAGTGAAAATAAAATATAATAAGATTAGAAATACTAATCATACAAAAATCATTTAAATATATTAAGCTTTTGCATTAATTTATTTTTATATTTATTCCAGTCAACTACATTTATAAAGTTTTAACTACGGTTTCAAGTTGTTTCAGATTAATTTTTTATAAAAATTAAATATAATCTCTAATCTTAAAAAACTTTCACTTTTTAAGATTAAACAAAATATTAAAAATATATTTTAAAATTAAATACAACTTAAAATTGATTATTACATTACATTACTCTATATACGAGAGAAAATAAATTTGAAATATATAAATTTCGAATATAAATTTAAGTGGTAATGAAAAGGCTTTTACTAGTTTCTTTATATATGGATCCACATTTTGTAAAATTTAAACGCTTCCTTTTCAAAAATTAATTGTCAAGACATTTTATTACGTTAACAATTATATAATATTTAGATATAAAATAATTTTTATAGGTTATATGTTTTTATATTTTATATTTTTTAATTGTGATGAAATTATTATTATTTTAAATAAATGAGAAAATTTATCATTGTTATCAAATTATCTAGTGGTTAATCGCGAATGCAAATTAACTCATTATCTTTATTCAAGGAAAATCACACTACATAGAAAAATTAGTTTTTGAAAAGAAGCCTTTCACTTTTGTCAAATACTTTCCTGTTTTAGGCTATTAACCTATTTCCTTGAATAAAAAAACAAACTCTTAACCAAACAAAAGAAATTTAAACATACTTCACCTTACATAAAATTATTTTTTATTATACATTGCTAAAGATTTACATTTTTTTATATTATCTAAATATCTTGAAATTTGTTGGAGTCGTTTTAATCGTACATTAACTCTTTTTTTCTAATCATATCGATGTCCTAATCGGAGAATATTTAGCAAACTCCAAATTTTTGGAATGATGGCAGTGGGCATATTAGTTAGGTATATGTCGAAAAGGAATTCAGCTGCTCATGATTTTTTGCGGTGGGAATCAGGGGTTAAATTTGACGGGTGACCCTACCCATCAAGGAATTTTTTTATGACGTTTTTATTTTTAAACTGCCCATCATATGACTTTTAAAATTTATTTGTACAAGTTTCAATTATATCACATTTTTAATTATTCTGATATGTGTATCTATTTATTTATGTAGGTTTGTATTTATTTTTTTTAAATCAATGGATGAGATTGAATATTCAAAGAATATGCTTCTCATTCATAATAACATGGAGGGTGAAATAATAACATGGGGGTTGTGATTTCACCCTGCCCTCTTTTTGAGAGTGACTTGATGGCACCTTCCGGTGGGGTGACTCGCAGAGTCGCAGGGTCATGTGACTTCATATATAGCGGTCCCATCATCTTTTTTGATATGATAAATTTTCTCTCAAATAAAGTGTTTCTACATTGTTGTCTCGACTCTCACCTAAGTTGTTATTTATATATATGGTTCCTATCAAGTTTTCTAGAGTTACAAATTGTTTTATTACCGAAATGTGTTGGGTTATGGTGGCATAAGAAAACGTTGATGTATGGTCTGTGAAAGCGGATTTCGTTCAGAAAAAGAAAGATTCACTCAAATACGCGCCCGAAAACTTCAATATCAGTCTAATTTTGCAACCAATACATCCTCGCTTGATAAAATCAAACACAACACATCAATGTAAAAACAAATATTCCAATCAATTTAAATGCAACATAAAATACAAGTGGAAGTAATATTTAAACAAACAGTGGGAAACATTTAAACAGGAAGTAATCTATACAAGTATCCGGAAACATTTACATAGAAAATAACCTTTAAATTCTGTCACAGGGTTAAACAAGCAAAATAGAGATAAACTCCGCGCAAACATTTTTAGTAAATTTTCAGACTAATCCTCCTTTCAAGGTATAATACAGAACAAGTCAACAAAATACGTACGAAGCGGACCTGCCGAAATGATTCAGCGCAACACGAACATAGCCAATTCACCTGCGTCGAATTTCACACTCAAACCCAGAAAACGTCAAATGTATGGGCTCCGAAGCACGAAACGCAGGTATCAGACACATCCAGACTTCAACCTTTACAAAAGAAACCTACAAGTACTCCTGCACAGATCAGGGAAAATTCAGATTCAGAAATTCCAAATACATTCCTGCATAAATATGGAAAAAAACCGACGGCAACTAGCTTTCTTGCCATTTCCAGACTAATAAGCCGTATCATTCAGTTTCGTATCCGCAAAAATTGTATCCAAAGAAATCCTCCAAATTCGTGAGAGCTCAAAATGATTTCCATAATTAGTCTGCCGTTTCAGAGACGACAAATTTTGAAAAACAAATAAAAAAATACTGCAGACATTTAAAACTTCGCGTATCACATTTTCCACATTTAAATACGGGAATTCCTGCCGAGTCCACAACTGCATACCTCTCTGTTTACGGCCTCGGCTTCTGCTTCACGACATTTGCAATCAAAAGCGCCAAAAGCACATATCAAGAAAGCAGGGAGGCAGGGTTTTTGTGAACGTTGAGGCGGTACTTCGTGGCCCCCTCTCCAAATTTGCAGGCGACCAGGCGACGCAAAGCACAAAGCAAATGACTAAGCCTCGACGAGTCGACCCGGTGATTAATTCCTCGGAATGTCTGGAGGGCAAAGGGCGCAGAAGCAATCGTTGGTGCCGGGACTCGGACTCATTAATGGAATCTGATACGTATTAAAGTTTACAGGTGGTAGATTGAATGTAAAATCCGCAGGACCCCACCGCAGATCTGATACAGTGATACATCATATGGTGATCACTGTCACACGGTACACTATATTAAAAATGCCATACGGTGATAGGCTGATAGCCATCCGATCATGTCACACGGTACACCATATAAAAAACGCCATAGGCCCATAGGTTATAAAGTTATATATATATAATTTATAAAAAAAAAATTAAAACTTTTAATTTTTAAACATGCTCGTCAATATGACGGTTTTGAAAATGAACGACAAGTTGCGTATGACGTGGAGATTTTAAATTAAAACGTATTTTACGAGGAAAAATGTCAAATACGGGCATACGGGCGTCAAATTTAACCCCTGGTGGGAATTCATCCAAAACCCAAGCTCATCATTAAAGATTAAACCTTCATTCGCATGCAAAGTAGTAGATGAAATAAAGAAGACGAAGATGCCGAAGAAAAGAAACAAAATCTCGAGAAGTGCAATTGATAGATCCATGTTTAAGATGGGGATAGATATCAAGTTTTTATAAATATTAATAGAAAGATCTACAAAAAATTTGGTAAAATACTTGATATGTCAATGGTTGAGGCTAGGATAAAAATAAATCTCTAGGAATGTGATTAATAGATCCATGTTTAAGATAAAGATAAGAATCAAATATAAAAAAATATTTTAAATCTTTAAATTAGTTTTATAAAAGTATAATATATCAAAATTAATCATGTAAAAATAAAAATTAAAAACTATAAATCTATATCAAATTAATAATGGCCTCTCTTACAACTTAAATATCTTAAAAGATAATTATTAACCAAACTTAACAAATTATTAACCAAATGTAACAAACTTAACAAATTAGTAACCAAATGTAACAAATTGAGTGAAAATAAAATATAATAAGATTAGAAATACTACTCATACAAAAATCATTTAAATATATTAAGCTTTTGCATTAACTTATTTTTATATTTATTCCAGTCAACTACATTTATAAAGTTTTAACTACGGTTTCAAGTTGTTTCAGATTAATTTTTTATAAAAATTAAATATAATCTCTAATCTTAAAAAACTTTCACTTTTTAAGATTAAACAAAATATTAAAAATATATTTTAAAATTAAATACAACTTAAAATTGATTATTACATTACATTACTCTATATACGAGAGAAAATAAATTTGAAATATATAAATTTCGAATATAAATTTAAGTGGTAATGAAAAGGCTTTTACTAGTTTCTTTATATATGGATCCACATTTTGTAAAATTTAAACGCTTCCTTTTCAAAAATTAATTGTCAAGACATTTTATTACGTTAACAATTATATAATATTTAGATATAAAATAATTTTTATAGGTTATATGTTTTTATATTTTATATTTTTTAATTGTGATGAAATTATTATTATTTTAAATAAATGAGAAAATTTATCATTGTTATCAAATTATCTAGTGGTTAATCGCGAATGCAAATTAACTCATTATCTTTATTCAAGGAAAATCACACCACATAGAAAAATTAGTTTTTGAAAAGAAGCCTTTCACTTTTGTCAAATACTTCCCTGTTTTAGGCTATTAACCTATTTCCTTGAATAAAAAAACAAACTCTTAACCAAACAAAAGAAATTTAAACATACTTCACCCTACATAAAATTATTTTTTATTATACATTGCTAAAGATTTACATTTTTTTATATTATCTAAATATCTTGAAATTTGTTGGAGTCGTTTTAATCGTACATTAACTCTTTTTTTCTAATCATATCGATGTCCTAATCGGAGAATATTTAGCAAACTCCAAATTTTTGGAATGATGGCCGTGGGCATATTAGTTAGGTATATGTCGAAAAGGAATTTAGCTACTCATGATTTTTTGCGGTGGGAATCAGGGGTTAAATTTGACGGGTGACCCTACCCATCAAGGAATTTTTTTATGACGTTTTTATTTTTAAACTGCCCATCATATGACTTTTAAAATTTATTTGTACAAGTTTCATTTATATCACATTTTTAATTATTCTGATATGTGTATCTATTTATTTATGTAAGTTTGTATTTTTTTTTTTTAAATCAATGGATGAGATTGAATATTCAGAGAATATGCTTCTCATTCATAATAACATGGAGGGTGAAATAATAACATGGGGGTTGTGATTTCACCCTGCCCTCTTTTTTGAGAGTGACTTGATGGCACCTTCCGGTGGGGTGACTCGCAGGGTCATGTGACTTCATATATAGCGGTCCCATCATCTTCTTTGATATGATAAATTTTCTCTCAAATAAAGTGTTTCTACATTGTTGTCTCACCTAAGTCGTTATTTATATATATGGTTCCTATCAAGTTTTCTAGAGTTACAAATTGTTTTATTACCGAAATGTGTTGGGTTATGGTGGCATAAGAAAACGTTGATGTATGGTCTGTGAAAGCGGATTTCGTTCAGAAAAAGAAAGATTCACTCAAATACGCGCCCGAAAACTTCAATATCAGTCTAATTTTGCAACCAATACATCCTCGCTTGATAAAATCAAACACAACACATCAATGTAAAAACAAATATTCCAATCAATTTAAATGCAACATAAAATACAAGTGGAAGTAATATTTAAACAAACAGTGGGAAACATTTAAACAGGAAGTAATCTCTACAAGTATCCGGAAACATTTACATAGAAAATAACCTTTAAATTCTATCACAAGGTTAAACGAGCAAAATAGAGATAAACTCCGCGCAAACATTTTTAGTAAATTTTCAGACTAATCCTCCTTTCAAGGTATAATACAGAACAAGTCAACAAAATACGTACGAAGCGGACCTGCCGAAATGATTCAGCGCAACACGAACATAGCCAATTCACCTGCGTCGAATTTCACACTCAAACCCAGAAAACGTCAAATGTATGGGCTCCGAAGCACGAAACGCAGGTATCAGACACATCCAGAGTTCAACCTTTACAAAAGAAACCTACAAGTACTCCTGCACAGATCAGGGAAAATTCAGATTCAGAAATTCCAAATACATTCCTGCATAAATATGGAAAAAAACCGACGGCAACTAGCTTTCTTGCCATTTCCAGACTAATAAGCCGTATCATTTAGTTTCGTATCTGCGAAAATTGTATCCAAAGAAATCCTCCAAATTCGTGAGAGCTCAAAATGATTTCCATAATTAGTCTACCGTTTCAGAGACGACAAATTTTGAAAAACAAATAAAAAAATACTGCAGACATTTAAAACTTCGCGTATCACATTTTCCACATTTAAATACGGGAATTCCTGCCGAGTCCACAACTGCATACCTCTCTGTTTACGGCCTCGGCTTCTGCTTCACGACATTTGCAATCAAAAGCGCCAAAAGCACAGATCAAGAAAGCAGGGAGGCAGGGTTTTTGTGAACGTTGAGGCGGTACTTCGTGGCCCCCTCTCCAAATTTGCAGGCGACCAGGCGAAGCAAAGCACAAAGCAAATGACTAAGCCTCGACGAGTCGACCCGGTGATTAATTCCTCGAAATCTCTGGAGGGCAAAGGGCGCGGAAGCAATCGTTGGTGCCGGGACTCGGACTCATTAATGGAATGTGATACGTATTAAAGTTTACAGGTGGTAGATTGAATGTAAAATCCGCAGGACCGCACCGCAGATCTGATACAGTGATACATCATACGGTGATCACTGTCACACGTTACACTATATTAAAAATGCCATACGGTGATACGCTGATAGCCATCCGATCATGTCACACGGTACACCATATCAAAAACGCCATAGGCCCATAGGTTATAAAGTTATATATATATATATAATTTATAAAAAAAAAAATTAAAACTTTTAATTTTTAAACATGCCAGTCAATATGACGGTTTTGAAAATGAACGACAAGTTGCGTATGACGTGGAGATTTTAAATTAAAACGTATTTTACGAGGAAAAATGTCAAATACGAACATACGGGCGTCAAATTTAACCCCTGGTAGAAATTGATCCAAAACCCAAGCTCATCATTAAAGATTAAACCTTCATTCGCATGCAAAGCAGTAGATGAAATAAAGAAGACGAAGATGCCGAAGAAAAGAAAATACTTTCCTGCGTTTCCATGCAAACCAGCGACATAGATCGGACTCGCTATAAGATGAAAACGAAGAGAAAGACGAGCTTCCTGTACTGTGTGTTCATCTTTTAAGGATTTCGTGTTTCCCACCTGGAATACGTCTTTTGCTTTTCTTCTAAAAGTGAAAGCCGAAGATAAACGCAAGGAATCAATATCAAGCTTCAATTGACAGGCACAACCCAACGAGAGAATATGATATGGGGACCTGCAACAAAAGGAAATGATGCCATTCATCATCAGTACTTCGATGGCTTGTAACCGATGAGAGGTGGCATGTATATCAAGATCCAAAGAAAAATTAAAGAACAAGGAAACCAGAAAAATTGAAGAACAAGGAAAACGCCTGCCTCGATAAAAAGAAGAAAATTGATGAAGATTATCAAGAGGAGGAGGAGGAAGATCAGCAGACTGGGCTATCAAAGGAGGTGGAGGAGACCCATCAGAAATACATGTATTTCATGTGGGACCTGCAACAAAAGGAAATGATGCCATGCACACTGCATTCGTCTTTTAAGGACTTCGATGGCTTGTAATCTGTGAGGATGGGATGTATATCAAGATCAAAGAAAAAGACGAATATACCAACAGAAATAACGGACAGAGAGAAAGAAAATGCCTTCCTCCGTTTAAAAGAAAAAAGGACGAAGCTTATTAAGAGGAGGAGGAGGAAGATTAGCAGACCGGACAATCAAGGAGGCTATCGTTTGTCATTAGTACACTGCACTGAGCGTGCTATCGTTTGTCCTTTGGAGCAAATATGTCAAGGGACGACACGGAACAACTTTTAAATAATGTTTTATTAGCTTGCCAACTATGCCTGGGTTTGTGGCAATTTTCTAGACTCACTCCCGTTGGCGCACTCATACAAGGCGCAGTTGGGTGGCTGCTGCGACCGTTGAGACTCTCCCCGACCTATTTTGCCTTGCAACCTTGTGAGGGTCGAGTTTTCAAGAGAGCGAATTGTTTTGCTCTCGAGGCAGATATTCTTTCTGACAGCAGGAGGGATATAGTGAGCCCTGAGGTCAATACCATGAATTTGCACTACTTAGGCAGAGACTTCCTCCTCGAGAGGAAGGGAGACGATGGCAACATATTGTTTGTCAACCAAAAAATGTGTTATTACATCACTCACAGAATTTGGAAGGAACTGCAGAACTTGGAACAGGCTCTCCGCTACGGGGCTCGAGCCGCTATCGCAAAAGCAGTCGCCAAACGTGCTGAGGCTGACGCAGGACGTGCCGAAGCTGACGCGGAGCGTGCCAAACTCGTTGCGGAGCAAGCGGAGAACGAAGCCCGCACTGCCCAGGCGGATGCCAAACGTGCCGAAGCCATGGCGCGTTGCGCGGAGGCAGAGGCGGAGAGCGCGGAGGCAGAGGCCGAGGCCGAGCGCGCGGAGGCGGAGGCGGAGGCGGAGGCCGAGCGCGCGAGGGCCGAGGCCGAGGCCGAGCGCGCGAGGGCCGAGGCCGAGCGCGCCGAGGCCAAGCGCAAGCTCGAGCACGAGATCCTCAGTTCGGAGCTTTGGCCTTCGGCCCCGACCACCGAGGCTGGGAGGGCCGCCGAGGCCGAGGCCAAGCTCGTCAGGGTCAACGCCCTCAACGAGAGTTCAGCGCGGGTCAAAGTTGCCAATGCCGCGGCCAAGGCCGCGGAAATCAAAGTTGCCAATGCCGCGGCTAAGCTTGTCAAGGCCAAGGCCAAGCATGCGACCGCCGTAGCGACAAGGGCCGCAGCCAAAGCCGAATTTGCCGGATACAAAAACCAGGCTGCCAAGATCGAGATCGATGGATCCATCCCTCGAACGGCCGTCCGGGACGCCGCCAGGTCCGCCAATGGCGCCGTCGCTGAAGCCGCACGAGCCGCCGATGAAGCCGCCCGAGCCGCCGATGAAGCCGCCGATAAAGCCGCTGCTGCCCGTGCCCGCATCCCTGCAGCCGCCGATAAAGCCGCTGCTGCCCTCGCCCGCATCCCTGCTTTGACAGCTGCCGCCGCTTCTGCCGCTCGGGCCGCCGCTTCTGCCGCAGACTCCGCTGCCGCCGCGGCCGATAGCGCCGTCGATAAAGCCGCTGCTGCGCGCGCCCGCATCACTGCTTTGACAGCTGCCGCCGCTGCCGCTCGGGCCACCGCTTCTGCCGCACGGTCCGCTGCCGCCGCACGGTCCGCTGCCGCCGCGCGCTCCGCCACTGACGCGGCAGACACTACGTTGTTTGTCAAAGGTAAGAGAGAATTTTGGAAAGAAGTTATAACCGGCGGTGTCATGACTTTCAAGGAAGTCTCGGATGCAATCATTCTTTATAATCAACATGTCAGCGTACGTCTAAGTAATGATTGGTTATTACCTGTCGACTTGTCAGTCTCCGAGGAAAAACTCCTAAAAATTTTCAATTTGGTGGCGCTGTTTCTACAAAGTAAGAAGGCAAACGTCCACTGGCTCATTCCAACCTCATTGAGCTTTATATCAGCGCTCTTGGAGTTCAACACAAGTTTGAGGGTATGGTTTTACACCAAAATAAATGAGTTGTTCTGCTCTATAATGCACTTGATATGTGACCGACTGCCTCGTTCATGGAGGCGAGAAGTATACTGTCTAGGAAAGTGGGTAGAAAACTTAGCACCTTCCAATGACATACTAGTAAAGGTCGTACGGGGCAAAATGTGTGCAATTATCAGTGAAGGTGCAGAAGTCAATAAAGAAGGTGCAATTTTGGTGCCTTGGTTAGAAACGGAATCGGACTTCACACCTGATTATGGAGTCATCGAGAGGCAATTCCGTTGCCACCCCATTGATATTATCATTAGGTGCTGTTATGTTGTAGATCAAGAGCTATGTGAAATTTCTGCTCGTCCTATTTGTGTGTTTTATGTGAAGTGTAAAAGCATAGATGATTTTAGGCGCATAGTTACACTTGTTTCATGTGTAGCTGACAAATGTTGTGGATCACTGATATCTTATGGTCCCAACAATAAAGTGTGTCTGCGTGGATTTGAGGAGTCTGTCACATCTTATGTAAACAATGGGCTTCCACCCATCTACAAATTGGAATTGGAGAATGTAGTTGTTGCTGGAAAGGATGCCAGCCACTGATTTTATAAATGTGGAGGTTCAGATATGTTTTTTTATTTTTATTTTTATTTTAAATGTTATTTGATAGTTTGGAGGTAAAATTCAAAAATCAATGTGAGAAGATAAATATGGATTTAAAAATGTAAAATAGTTAATATTTGAAATTAGAAACAACAAAAATATTTTAGCAAATTTTCATTTAGAATGATAACATGAAAATTTGGATGAAAAAAAAATAATATAATAAAATTCAATAAAATTACAAGTAGTAAAAGAAAATCAAATTGAAACCTATCATTGCTTATTGTGTTTTATAAGAAAATTTTATTTCCTAAAAATTAATGCTTATTAGAAATCTTCCTATTCCATTAAGTGATATTTCAATAATCCTCTCCCCATATATTTCGTTACCATTAAGTGATATTTCAATAATCCTCTCCCCATATATTTCGTTACATATTTATCAATTTATATTACAAATCTCTTTAATCCTCAAAGTGGTTTCTAGAAATGTTGATATTCGATCTGGATGCCATTGATGAGAGATATTTAAATAATCTTTTCCTATATTTCCTAACACATCTCTCCATTTATTTCTATATTTTTCTAATATTAAAAATTGTTTCCAAAAATGTTGATATTCAATATATATACCATTATTTATTATATTTTTCTCATTAGTTGCACGATAACAATTTAGTAATACTATTTAATATAACCTTATCAACCTCCATAAACACTAACTTAAACACTAACTTATCTATCAATTCCTGGAGTAAATAATTTTCTTTATAAAACATTTCATTACTTCCATTTACATACAAAATAACATTGTTAACTCTAATTAAAAAATTACTATATAGATTTTCTCATTCTTATTTTTTCACTCATAACAAATAATTAATTACTATACTCTTATTTTTTCCTATCACTAACCTAGACCATAACTCTAATATATGGACAAATTTATGAATTTATATTTCTTATTCTTTTATTTCACTTCTATTTTTCATATGCTCTTCTCTCTTTTCTCTTCCTATTTTTCACTCACACTCATTAGTCATTAGTAATTCTAAAGTTTTAAAGTTTTAGAATAGATTATTATTAACTCATTAGATTGACTATAATCCAAAATTTATGAAACAATAAATTATAGTGTTTTTATATGCAAATATAATGTGTCATTTTGATTTGTGAAAATAAATAGATTCTTTGACATTAAATTGCTTTATTAAATTGCTTTATGTTAATTTTGGTTCACTCTCTTTATCAACTATATTTAATAGGCCAGGATAGTTTAATATATGGAATTAAATCACTTATTATCCAAATTCATAATAAGGATATATTCCTATCCATACTAATATGCATTAAATTTTTGAAATATCGATAAATAAACAACAATCATATCTATAAATATAAGGGAAAAAAATTATTATAAATAAGCATAAATAGAGTAAATCATAATTATTCTAACTTAATTCTATTCTTTTTTTATGTTATATGAAAATTCTTAAAATAGAATTTATATGCATTTTTGTAAGTGAGGAGTTGAGAAAGAAGGAAAAGAAAGAACACAATGGAGCATTCAAAGTAATTAAAAGAAATAACTATTTTTTATAGCTATGGAAAAATACAAATAGATTGGAAAGTTTATTGGGTTAATCAAGCAATTAACTTGGACCCCAACTAAAAATCCATGCTTGAAAAAAAACAAAAAATTATATTCACTAAAAGCTTCATAAAAAAATTTAATCAAATTCATATTTTAACCTAGGATTTCATATTAAACCAAATATAAATACTTAAAAAATATAAATATGCATGTTTATCGAAATCATGTACATGGGAGGTATCATAAATTGCATCAACATACATTTGGTATATGGAGACCAAACCTATGAGATTGATGACATCTAATATATATTTGCAAAAAAAAAAATTAATACCTATTAAGTGACGTGTTAAAGGTAAACGAATTTGTAGTACTGTCTTTTGGAGTCATCACATTCATGTTTGATTGGAATCGACGTTTTGAACCAACCTTTGTGATTCATCATCAGGACTAGACTCATGGATCTAGTCCTGACGATGAACCACAGAGGTTGGTTCGAAACGTCGATTCCAATCAAACATGAATGCGATGACTCTGGAAGACAATACTACAAAGAATATAGATTGCAGAAGCATCAAATCAGCAAAGGAATTTGTCCACTCAAATTAGAACGATCAAATTGAAAAATATGTTAAACGTTAAACGTGTTCACTATGTTAAGGGAAAAACTCCCAACCTTGAAATACATTTAGATGAATGAGGGAAAACCCCAAAATGAATTGGTGTAATTAAAAAAAATAAAAGAGAATAAAGTAAGCATGACCAAACTTGATAATTAAATGTTGTCCAATGTGTGTATGAGAGAGCGAGAGGGAGAGAGAGAGTAGTAGCATTTTCACACCAAAGATGAAATAACATTCCCTTCGCTACATAGAAATTCATTCCATGTGAGAGATTAAACAACACAAATTGAACAACCTAAAGAAACATAGTTACCTATAAACATGAGGAATGAATCATCTTAATGTGTTAGATGTGTTATACTCTAGACCACCAAATCACCTCACCCTCAACATGAAATTGTTCATCAATAAGCCTTCAATATTGAATTTAGGAAATATCATCACCCATTTGATTGAATCACTATCACTCAGGAAAGAATGAGCTAACCCTAGCAAAAAATTACCTATAGTGTTAATAGCAGTTTTTGAGTGAAGGTGGGTTTGGTATTATCAACATGTAAATCTCCATCATTGGATGTTTTCTCACACTTTCCACTATTAATTAACTCACCTATATGTATGACTATCACAACAACATTAGTAAATGTGGTTGATATACACCGAAGGCCTCATTTTCTATCCTTTAAATACCAATCAACTTTTGTGATTAATCAATAGCAGTAATGTGGTTGTGGTTGCAACCAAGATTGTTTAATTTGGAACATACACATAAATTTATTAGAATACTAAATCTAGTTGAGATATGCCAATAAGCATATATCAAACCTTGAGATCAATAAACCCTAATATTACAAGCAATTGCTCCTAAAGGTGAAAAGATACAAGAATATTTTGGAAGATCATCTTGTCAAAAATAAAGCCAACATGCATGCACATAGCTAAATTTTAGAATTGGAAATCAACTACATAATTTCAAAAAGATTTTAATAACACAGATACTCACACTTTTTTATTTATAAAATTTAGAACTCAATAAATTTAATTACATTCAAAGTAATGATTCACAAAAAATTATTTATTTTTAACACACAAAATTTGTATTAAAAAATACTCTAAATCTTACATTCAAAATATAGAATTTTGAAATAGTAATCAAGATTTTCAAAATTCTATATACCAATATTTCCCAAACAACCATTTGTAATCCCCGCAAACATTCATTTCTGTTATAAGCTTAAACAAAAAATTCTTCATGGTAGCTTAATTTGGGAAACAAAACATAAATTCTTCATGATAGCTTAATCTGAGAAACAAATAAAGACTAACCTTATCTTTAATTTAGTTCCACAACTCAACAACACAAAAACACTAGATTCAACTATTTTCAACAACATAACAAATTTCAAATAATTATGAACAGAGCAATGATGTCTCTCCTATACAATTAAATACAATCGGACATTTAGTTATTCACACTATTGAAAATAAATCTTAGACGTAACACTAGAAATATTATGATCAAATAAATTTCATGTTCATGAAGATGTTGCAGAAGGTACCTAAGAATTGGTATAGTGAAAAATAAGAAGCAACCAACAACATTGTTGGCTTGAGGGGGCCTGACCTAGGTTCAGCATTAATTAGCCAAACAAATCCATACACCACTGGCCCTTTCGGCATTAACCCGCATAGCACAGATTGAAGTCTCACCCAAAGCAATATGGGGGGATGCTGGAACCAAGTTTCCGTACCCTGAGATGGTTGTGATGTCGTTTGATTCCCTATATCCCTGCCTTCATGCAGGTCGCTTCGCTCTAGGGCTCACAAGACGAGCCCTCTATTCTGTCCTTCAATACCTCCGCGAAAGGGTACGATCAACCTTTACGCAACCCTAGCCTACTGCTCAGATACTTTCGCGCTGCAGATTCCCCAATTAATTTAAGTGACTTGCTTATTTTATCAAACAATTATAGTCAACACTGCGTAAACAGATGACTGTAATTACGTTCAGTTATCTAATGTAATTGCATTCATTCTTGCATCATATAAGCATAATAAATGACATTCATACATAACATATCAAGATGCATCAACAGAACAAAGACACTAAAATAGCAGAATATTTCTCTTTATTGATATCTTCCAAGTGTTTACAAACTTTATCCACCCTACACACACAGCTGCAGGGGTCCGCGCACTCAGCTGTAGACTTCTACCCTAGGCCTCTATGCACTCAGCTGCAGAGCCTCTACCTACACTATGACCCAAGACTTAGACTTCTTACTTCAGAGCTATGACTCTCTTACCTCATTCGTCATTCTAACTAATTAGAGCTTAGCTCTTTTTATACAATCCCATGGTCCACGGACCATGGGTAGATCTCTTACAGCCGACTTAATTTACAAACTAAGGGTGGAAAACCCTTGATGACTTATGACACCTTCGTGCTCCGTGACCACAAAGTGCAGATTCTTTACAATTTTACTACAAAATTTGACTCAAACATGGGCTTTTATCCCCAAAACTATCCTTGGGGGATCTTGCTTCCAACAGGCCCCCAACACAAACATCGTGACTCGCCCTTGAGTCACTTGATAGGTGCGGAGATCTTTGCGCGAAGCCCTTCTAGCTCGACTCGTATGACCGTTGCCTCGGCCGTGCACTGAGCTGTCACCTACTTCACGTCTTCCACTATCTGCTCGGTCACTACTCCTGTGCTATCAGCCTGAAGCTTTTGTTGTGTTGCCTGTAGAGTCGCAAGCTTGCCTTCAATATTTCCTGTGACTGCGTAAGCTTCCTCTATCCAGGGCTTTAGTCTCGCCTTCAACACTGCTTCCTTGTGCAGCACTATGTCCACCTGTTCCTTCAGAGGCTTGGCCTCCTACAGTTTGGCTAGTCTCTATGTCAGCGCGATGGTTCGCGCTATGCCCTTAACCTCATCGTAGTGCTATTGTAGCTCATGTGCTTATGTCTCTAGCCTCTGTATATTGGGGTCCTCCTGCAAGCTTGTCAAGACCTCAAATGACTACTCAAACAACTGCGTGCAGTCTGCTACTGCACTATCCACCACTGCTACTGCTTCTGTGATAGCGGTCGCCCACTGTTCCTTTACTTCTGGTGGAGTTGAAGGCTGGGCCCTCAACTGTAGCTCTGTAATTTGCAGGTTCAACTCCAACTGAACCTGTGCCATCTCAGTCTGAGTGTCATGCACCCTTGTGGCCAACTTGCAGATGTGTACCTCAACTAGCTCCTCCTTTGGAATGGCCAACTCTGGGACCATTCGGCACGCCTCCTCAACGACCTGCATAATCCTCTTTCTCTAATTGGTCACCTCGGTCTCAGTGGCGATGGCAGCATTTCTCTGTAGGGCCATCTGCTCATTGTTGATCCACTGTTCGCTGATCACCTGGAGGGCGTGGTGCTCTCAGGCCCTTAGTTCTGCAATTAATCCATCTTGTAAGAGGTGGAGTGCTTCACACGGAAGCACTGCAGGTTCAACCCAACTCCCTTCAGGGCACTGACAGTGGGCCTGTCAGCCTCATTTTCTATGGTGAGCGCTCCATTCCACAACACTATCCACTGGAAGCCTTCGTGCGCAGCATATCAGCAGCCTCTAAAGTGCCAATAGCCAAGCTATTAGACACCATACTAGCCTGCGACACGTGGGTCTACAACTCTTGCAACCCTGTCTGGATAGCCCCTAGGATGACCTATTGTTGTTGCTCAAATTGCTACAGGGCCTTAGCGGTGACATCCCTAGCTGTCTCGCCAATATCATGTCAATTTCCCTCTGTCAATGTGATAGGGTCCAGCGAGGTCTTGGTCGCCTTTGATTTCTTCCTGGACCCTCCCTTCTCCAACTCTCTTGGGCGCTTAATGTGGGCAGATGTCTCCTGAGGGTCCGCACCATGTTGTTCTATTTCTTCCTCTTCTATCTCAAGTGAAGGTGACCTCGCGCCTTTGTTAGAGCCACGCTCTGTTCCACCTGTCTGCTTTCCTGCCTGCTTCGGTTGGGCCTTATTAGTGGCCTCCTTTTTCCTTTTCTCGACTAGTTGTGCCATCTTCAGGTTGGCCTCCTCCTTCTTCTTCTACGTAGCAGACTTGCTCCCACTGACTGCCAAGTCTGTGGTAGAGTGCCACTTCGCCGGACATTGATCAAGCACTGCATCAATGGCATCATCCGTGGCTAGATATGACAAGTCGCACCACTTCTGTGCAGGGTCCTTCCATGCCCTGATGGATACTCAATGGAAATTGGCTTTGAACTCAGTGTAGCCTTGTAGGTTGGCATACACCATGGGTGACAATCGCAGCTTGCGATTGATGGCCATCCTGATGTTCATCTCCATTAAGATCCAGAAGATCTTGCTGTCCCAAACTCGTTGCGCATCCTTGGTCGCCCACAACGAAGCATACTTCACTGCTTCAAGGAGATCTGGCTGACCGAAGGGAACTGGCTATCCTCTGGTAGCTCCAATGCTACTGGCACAATCGACAACAAGAGCCACGTGTAGTGGAACGCCTTGATGAGCTCTTGTGCTTCTTGATAGTTCGCCAGGAACTCTCTGTGAAGGTAGTCTGACTAGTTGAACTAGACTCCTTCAGCGCACTGCTGTGCGAGCGCGACGACAGGCGCCGACACCTCATCGGCATGACACTTCCTCATTACCTTCCCTGCGAGGATCTGTGTGGCTACCTTCATAGCGGGGTCGCAGATGCTGGATATGGTGTACCCGCGCTGCTTCTTCACCAATTTAAATTTTTCCTTCATTGATTCTGCGAGAGCCTTCTCACCACCCTTTCCACCAAAGATCATGGATGGATTCTCACATGTATACGACAGGTACGTTATTCGATGAATCAACCTATCTGTGATGGGTATTAGCTCCTCCATCCATAGACACCCATCATGCACCAAGCACAATAGCTACTTGATGACCAAAACTATCACCGAGGTGCAGTTATAGTGTGGCACCCAGAGCAGGTTGAGCAACCCTGCCTTTTCTACCCCCTTGAGCCACTTCCGTAGCTCTAATGCGGTCATTCCCGTATTCGTATCAATGATGCGACACATTAGCTGCTCGGTCACCAGGTGTGGGAAATTCTCGTGGTTCGCCAAGTCCCAATCTTCAAGTTTCAGCAGCGGCACTCGTGCCAAGTGCGGATCGTAGAAAACAATTTCGTCTGGCAGCAGAGGGGTTTGCAGGGGAGTCTTACTCTCATCGATGTCCTTTGGTACCTTGGACTTAGGCTTGCGCAGAGGGACATACTCTAGCAACCGAGTAATAGGGTCTGCACCCTGGGCTTCGACCTCCTCCACTTCAGTTCCCACATCCTCATCGTCCATCGGGATGTCTTCGATATCTTCCTCTTCTGGTTCTAGGTTTATGGCCTTGCCTTTCTCTTGTGCAGTGGGCTTTGGTGGGTTTCTCCTTGGTGATGTGTGCATCGATATGGCAGGCTGCTTGCCCTTCTTGTCCTTCATGGTCTCCTTAGTTGGGGTTGGATTTGGTCTTGGCATTCTCAATGATTTAGGGACCTCTGCCAATACTTCAGCCACTTCTGGAGCAGCTACTTCTGCCTCTCTTTCCATTTCCTGTGCTGCATCCTCTACTACTTGTTCGGTATTTATAATTTCTGTGGGTGCTGACATAACACTTTCTAATAGTGCTCGTGACGTCTTTGGCAAGTTTGCAAATGCGAGAGTCTCTTTGAAAGCCTCGAATAATTCTCGTTCCATAGGTGTCTGAGAGCTCAACAACTCAATTCTCGAAATGCCAAGTTTTTTTCGTTGAACAACCACTTGTAATTTATAGGGAATTTTGAATTCAGATTCGACCGTTCCCCCCAAAATTGGTTCATTAATGTCGGATTGGCAGCAGATTTTCAAGTATCTGAGTGATAAATTTCGTCTTAAATGCCAGTCGGCTGCTCCATTTGGCCTCACTTCTACCATCAAATCATGAACAGTGACTTTAACGGTCATTTTCTGGCCGACCTATGCGATTTCTCCCTGGGTAGCGCAACGCCCTCCGTACTGCCATGGACCCTGTGACACTTCCTTGCTTCGCACCATCCTCCAATCGCGCAGCTCCCCAATCCAGGCAGTGTATTTTATAGTCCTGTTAGTGTCAGTCTTTCCAGCCTTCCTCCAGTGATCAAATATGCTCTTACAAAGTGGTTTCAGAGTGTTAAGGTCAAATTTTGTCATTTCAAAGAGTTTTCAAGCAAAATTTGGTCACTAGGCATTAGGTCTAGGGTTTGCTTTAACTCCTTCTAAAGTTGTCCAAATGTCGGTCCATGTCACTATTCAGCTGAGTCTATCATCATTCATAGGGTTGTCATTATCATGTCAGTGTCTAATGAGTCATGTTACACCTTGTTCATGCTTCAGTTGCACCTAGGCAAGGTCATTTCCTTCTCCTAGGGTTTTGAAGCCAATTTCTCTTGGACGGTCAAATCATCGGCAAAACTTGTATCCAGATGTTCATACACATTCCCCTATCCTTAAACTACCTTATCAAATGCTTCCCATCACTGAGATCCCCAAAAATCCTCATTTTCGCACAAACCCTAGTTTCTAGCTACAACCTGGCAATTTTCTAGGTTGGGCCTGTGTTTTGCCCTTTTGGACCCCTTCCCCTCACTCGATCTCCATGATTCCACTTTCCCATGCTTCCTAACATCGCTCCCTACTCCCAAAAATTTCCTCAAGAATTTAGAAGCCCCTTATCCCCTTCATTTCGCTTCATTTCGCTCCATTTCGACAAAATTCCTTGTTTCACACATCGGGACGAGTCGCACTCAAATGATGTTCCAGAGAAATCAAAAATGAATTTTGGAAAGATGAGAGAGGTTTTTGTCCATAACATGCCAAATAAGAAAAACCTCTTTCACTTTTTTCACAGGTGTCATGGTTTTAGAGAAATGACAAAATTACAATCGCCAGATCCAAGGAGGTTGGCCAAGGCACTAAAACGACGGAAAAGGCCTGATCCACTCCAAAATTTGGCCAAAGCCTCTTTGACTGAGCATGGTACTTGATTGGGGACTCCCAGCCCAAATTTCAAGAAATTTGGAGAAAATTTTGTCAATTGTGAATTTTTTGTGCCAAACACAGGTTTTCCTCCCTGACGGGTCTCACACCCCGCGCGACCCTTTCATTTGGCTACTTCGTTCCGGGAAAAATCATCATTTTTGGATTTTTCATGAAATGTTACACATGCTCACCCATTTCCAAGAGATTTTATGAAGTTTTGGGCCTTCAGAAAGTTAAAAAACAAGTAAAAAATGACTTTCTGCCACATTTTTGACACACAGAAAGCAGTCTTGGGAGATTGCAATTTTGGAGAGGTAAATGACCACCAAATTCAGAAATTCCACTTGGGTTGGAAAGTAGACATCCAGACCTTTCCAACAAGCCTACTCTTGCACCATTTGGACACCTGCAAGTGCCTCAACCGTGCCTCCAAAGGCGCGTGACCCGTCCAGGAAATGCGGGCGACCCATCAAGCAATTTTCACAAATTTTCACCTACAGCTCAGGAATGCGCCCAGCTTTTACTAGTTTTGACTTATGATGGGATTTTTCACCCTCTTTGATGTAATTTTTGTATTTTCATGTTGATATGATACTTATTTACCTTCTCTAGAAGATTCATTCATGAAATAGCAAACATTTAATGAATGAATTGGTTTCCTAGCTTATAGAGGCAAGTTGTTTTGACTGCCTAGATTTTAGTGCTCAGTTTAGAATTGGTTGAAATAGCTCTTAGAAGGATGAGCTCGACCCCTAGAGGCTAGGGAATGGGTTGGCATGGTCTATATTATGTATTTTCTCAATCATTTTCATGGTTGGAAGGTTGGACTCTTGAGGGAGAAGCTACTATTGTATTATTCATTGTATCTCTGCAGTTTTGGCAAAGGAAGAAAGACCAGGGTTTTGCAGTCCTTTTTGGGATTCCTGTGGTTACATGTATTGATGGTGTGTTTCTCTTTGTACTTGTAAGTGTGTTATGTGATTCATCCTCTTTCTTTTTCTTCTGAAATTAGGCAAATGAAGTGTTAAAGTAGAATTCATGATTGCCATGCTCTGCTTTTAAGTTTGCTTAATATCAATGTTTTCATCTGTTTAAGGAGAACTCAAGGTGATTGCTTGCTCTCCTTAGCTCCTCACCGGTCATTCCTACCCATTCACTTAATTTAAAGGCATCAATACAGTCTCCTACCTTGCCCCAAAGAACCCCCTGCAAAAACTGTGTCCAATCCCCGCACCCAAAATTGCCTTTTCCCGATTTTCCACCAAAATCTTTAAAAATCTCAAATCAAACCTTTGATCAGTTTACTAGCCTAAAATCAGTGTTTCCCTATTGGTCATCTCGCCCATTGAAGATCTTTACTGAGATAGATTGGAGAGAGCCCTCTCCTGCCCCGTAGGGCTAGCTACGAGGCTAAGTGGTTTGATGTTGCCTTGGAGTTTACCTTTCTCAGCCTGAGGTGAAATTTCAAGCGTTAACATATTGGCGACCATACTGGGGAGAACAAACTTGTTTGTGGGTTGATGTGTTTGATTCATAAGTCTTAGACGGAGCCTGAAGTTATGCCAGGTAGCCTTCGAAACGCTTTTGCTTTGCATAAGCGGAAGTAGATAAACGCTGCTTCATTCAATGTCCGTGAGCTTGTGAATACAGCACTTCAATTGCATTTTACCCCAGTACATGTATCAAGTTCAGATTTGATTGTTGATGGTGGACAACGATCAGACACTTGACAGGCTGAAATCATTCACCCGGCGACTCTAAATCAGTTTTGAGATCAGATCCAAAGACTCCACTGGAGGATGATCCCGACCAGCAAAAACATGAAAGGACAACATGGACAGATCAGGTATTCAAGTTGGAATTTCATCCAAGACATTTTGTTCTTTGTCATAAATTATTTCTTCTCTTTTCCCAAGAATGTCAAGAAGGCTTTGCAAAGTATATTGTATTTGAGAAGAGATCCTCGGCCTGCAGTTGATTCTTTCCCTTTGAAAAGTGTGAAAACCAAAGATTTGCATGCCTTTGAGCTTGATCAAGATCCTTTTTCCGAATATTTTGATGACCATATTCAAATTGATGAGCCCCAAGCAAACAAGACTGATTCTATACCTGCTGTACATACCCCTACACCTTGTAAAATTTCAGATCGGTATAAACCTCTTGTTTTACCTTCTGTTCTTCATGCTTTCCCCAAAAATTATGATCTATACTTGCCGATTTTCGATAATGAAAGTAAGAATGTCAACGCTGAGCAACATGTGCGGAATTTTGAGTCTTTTCTTGACCTTTTTGAAGTTGATGAAGAGGATGTTAGTATAAGGCTTTTTGCTCTTTCTTTGCAAGCCAAAGTGAAGAGTTGATTCAAAACCCTGCCTGATGCAAGCATTTCAGATTTCCAGCAGTTTGTCAAAGTTTTTCTTGACAGGTGGATGATCGGGCAGAACCTTTTCTTGATTGTAGAAGAGTATAACCATCTGAAAAGACTACCAGGGGAGACAGTACAACAGTTTTCTGCCAGATTTAACCAAGTTTATTATTCGATGCCAGTTGATGTAAGGCCTCCTCCTAGATCTGCTCTCTTGCACTATCCGGGTGCCTTTGATTTGGAGATGGAGTTTCAGCTGAGAGAAAGGGATATTGCGACGCTTCATGAGATGCAAAACCGTGCAGTAAATGTATAGGCTCATCTGCTGATCCGAAGGGCAAGGATGAAGGAAGAAGAGATGAAAAACATAGATCCGGAAAAATCAACATCTCTAGAGGTAAAAATCGACATTTTGGTAAGTGCAATGGAAAGAATGATGGACAAGATCAACACAAGGAATGATTATGATGTTCATGGCTCGCTGATTGAAGAAGAACAAGTTGCTAATCCAAAACATTTTGTTTCTTACCCTAGCTGTCATAGTGATTGTTTTATAGATCATTGTGAAGAAGAGAGAGCTGTTGATATGATGTGTATGTTTGATGATGATTTTCCTCATTTTGATCAGTATGATGATGATTATGTTCTCCAAAAAGAAGCTAATCTTACAGACAAATCAGCAGCTAGTTTGTGGGAGGAAGAAGTTCATTTTCAGCAGTTTGAAAACAATGTTCAGCCTATCAAAAATCAGCAATCTCTCAGTGTTAATGTTGAGGATGAGACAAATAACAAAATCCTTGAGCAGCCTGTAGCATCAGATTTGCAGCCACCAAATGTAATTGAAGGGCAGATTACAGATGAAGCTTTGGAAGATGAAATACATGATTTGATGATGCAGGAAGATTCTATACCCTTTTGTTTCGAAGCATTTCAGTTTACAAGGCAGAATCTTCATAAAATCTCTCAAGAAAAAGATGAACAGCTAGAAGGATGTCATACATTTTCAATGGATACATTACAGCAGTCTTTTCAAGTTTTTCATGATCCAATAGCTGATGTTTTGGATGAGGTTTGCAAACAAAGTTTTTCTCCATTGACTACATGTGAGCTTGAAACATGTGCTGATATGAATTTGATCCGGCAGCCGGTTTCTTTGTCATTTTCAGCAGAGGTCGCGTCACAAGGCTCAGATCAAAGTTTGCATTCCTGGTATGAGGAAAAGAGAAGTAATCCACTGGATGAGCTAAGTTCCAGTGTGCTTGAATTTCATGATCCTTATGCAGTGTTTTTGGAGGCGGACAGAGAATTCATATCATTCAATGGATCTGTTTCTAAGTTGTCATGGGAGTTGCCTTTCAGTAGTTCTCTCTTGTTATTCATAAGCGAGAACTTGTGGAGAATTCAACCAGCAGACGGGATACTTACTTAGTTGCATTGGTTGTTTCATCTCACTTGATCAGGTGATGAATGAAACTGTTAGAGTAGGTTGTGATGAATAAGCTCCCCTTTGAGCATCATTTCTAGTTTGTCGGTTGTTTTTAAGTATTGAGTCAGTTTTTAGTTGAGTGAGAGTCAATTTGTGTTGTCAAGTCATTAGTTTTCAGTCATGCATTTCAGCTTGAGTTTTTGACTCCATCGCCCAATGGTTGAAAGCACTGGTCTGCTCTCCCAGAGGTCTGAGGTTCTTGGCACCTCCAAGGAGCTACCATCCCCATTGGAGCCAATGTTAGTTTCAGTCTTTCCAGCCTTCCTCCAGTGATCAAATATGCTCTTACAAAGTGGTTTCAGAGTGTTAAGGTCAAATTTTGTCATTTCAAAGAGTTTTCAAGCAAAATTTGGTCACTAGGCATTAGGTCTAGGGTTTGCTTTAACTCCTTCTAAAGTTGTCCAAATGTCGGTCCATGTCACTATTCAGCTGAGTCTATCATCATTCATAGGGTTGTCATTATCATGTCAGTGTCTAATGAGTCATGTTACACCTTGTTCATGCTTCAGTTGCACCTAGGCAAGGTCATTTCCTTCTCCTAGGGTTTTGAAGCCAATTTCTCTTGGACGGTCAAATCATCGGCAAAACTTGTATCCAGATGTTCATACACCTTCCCCTATCCTTAAAGTACCTTATCAAATGCTTCCCATCATTGAGATCCCCAAAAATCCTCATTTTCGCACAAACCCTAGTTTCTAGCTACAACCTGGCAATTTTCTAGGTTGGGCCTGTGTTTTGCCCTTTTGGACCCCTTCCCCTCACTCGATCTCCATGATTCCACTTTCCCCTGCTTCCTAACATCCCTCCCTACTCCCAAAAATTTCCTCAAGAATTTAGAAGCCCCTTATCCCCTTCATTTCGCTCCATTTCGACAAAATTCCTTGTTTCACACATCGGGACGATTCACACTCAAATGATGTTCCAGAGAAATCAAAAATGAATTTTGGAAAGATGAGAGAGGTTTTTGTCCATAACATGCCAAATAAGAAAAACCTCTTTCACTTTTTGCACAGGTGTCATGGTTTTAGAGAAATGACAAAATTACAATCGTCATATCCAAGGAGGTTGGCCAAGGCACTAAAACGACGGAAAAGGCCTGATCCACTCCAAAATTTGGCCAAAGCCTCTTTGACTGAGCGTGGTACTTGATTGGGGACTCCCAGCCCAAATTTCAAGAAATTTGGAGAAAATTTTGTCAATTGTGAATTTTTTGTGCCAAACACAGGTTTTCCTCCTTGACGGGTCTCACCCCCCGCGCGACCCTTTCATTTGGCTACTCTGTTCCGGGAAAACTCAGAATTTCTGGATTTTTCATGAAAAGTTACACATGCTCACCCATTTCCAAGAGATTTTATGAAGTTTTGGGCCTTCAGAAAGTTAAAAAACAAGCAAAAAATGACTTTCTGCCACATTTTTGACACACAGAAAGCAGTCTTGGGAGATTGCAATTTTGGAGGGGTAAATGACCACCAAATTCAGAAATTCCACTTGGGTTGGAAAGTAGACATCCCGACCTTTCCAACAAGCCTACTCTTGCCTGATTTGGACACCTTCAAGTGCCTCAAAAGTTCCTCCAAAGGCGCGCGACCCGTCTAGGAAATGCGCGTGACCCATCAGGCAATTTTCACAATTTTTCACATACAGCTCAGGAATGCGCCCAGCTTTTACTAGTTTTGACTTATGATGGGATTTTTCACCCTCTTTGATGTAATTTATGTATTTTCATGTTGATATGATACTTATTTACCTTCTCTAGAAGATTCATTCATGAAATAGCAAACATTTAATGAATGAATTGGTTTCCTAGCTTATAGAGGCAAGTTGTTTTGACTGCCTAGATTTTAGTGCTCAGTTTAGAATTGGTTGAAACAGCTCCTAGAAGGATGAGCTCGACCCCTAGAGGCTAGGGAATGGGTTGGCATGGTCTATATTATGTATTTTCTCAATCATTTTCATGGTTGGAAGGTTGGACTCTTGAGGGAGAAGCTACTATTGTATTATTCATTGTATCTCTGCAGTTTTGGCAAAGGAAGAAAGACCAGGGTTTTGCAGTCCTTTTTGGGATTCTTGTGGTTACATGTATTGATGGTGTGTTTCTCTTTGTACTTGTAAGTGTGTTATGTGATTCATCCTCTTTCTTTTTCTTCTGAAATTAGGCAAATGAAGTGTTAAAGTAGAATTCATGATTGCCATGCTCTGCTTTTAAGTTTGCTTAATATCAATGTTTTCATCTGTTTAAGGAGAACTCAAGGTGATTGCTTGCTCTCCTTAGCTCCTCACTGGCCATTTCTACCCATTCACTTAATTTAAAGGCATCAATATAGTCTCCTACCTTGCCCCAAAGAACCCCCTGCAAAAACTGTGTCCAATCCCCGCACCCAAAATTGCCTTTTCCCGATTTTCCACCAAAATCTTTAAAAATCTCAAATCAAACCTTTGATCATTTTACTAGCCTAAAATCAGTGTTTCCCTATTGGTCATCTCGCCCATTGAAGATCTTTACTGAGATAGACCGGAGAGAGCCCTCTCCTGCCCCGTAGGGCTACCTACGAGGCTAAGTGGTTTGATGTTGCCTTGGAGTTTACCTTTCTCAGCCTGAGGTGAAATTTCAAGCGTTAACAAGTCCCACGCTTCATTTCAGCTGCCTGGAGCGCTAAGACTGTGCTACCTTCATTTAGTCACATGGCCGGATCGCTGGTGTATGGCTTCAAGTGACTACCATTCACCTTTCTTGGGAAGGTTCTCCATTCAATTTGACCAACTGTACTTCTCCTCCATCAGTAATTTCCTTAATGAAATAGGGCCATAACCAGTGCATTCTAAATTTCCCTGGAAATTTATCAAACTTACTATCATATAGCAAAACCAGGTCATTTACCTTAAATGTGCGCAACTTAATGTGTCGATCATGCCATGCCTTTTCACGCTGCTTTTGGACATGTTAGTGAAATCCAACTAAAAATCTCTCTTCCTCAAATTCATCTAGTTATGCAAGCCTTTCCTCCAGGGCTTCGTGATCCGTCATAGCTATGAGCGCCGCTATGTACAGACTAGGCACAATATATTCCATAGGAATTACCGCTTCAAGACCATAGACAAGCCTAAAGGGGGTTTGTCCAGTCAGCTTCTTGCATGTCGTTCGATAGGCCCATAGTATTGCAGGTATGCATAGATCCCAATCACTTCGCTGAGCATTGCAAACCTTGGTCAGTGCATTTTTTAGCACTTTATTGAATACTTCCACCATCCTGTTAGCCTGTGGGTGATTAGGCGTGCTCTTCTGGTGATATACCTGAAATTCCTCTGTCAGCGTGGTGATTGTCTCATTCAGGAAGTGTGTACCGTGATCACTCATCAAGATCTTTGGACAACCAAATTGTCTCAGTACGTGCT
Organism: Pinus tabuliformis; assembly: GCA_031772625.1. Classification (NCBI taxonomy): domain Eukaryota; kingdom Viridiplantae; phylum Streptophyta; class Pinopsida; order Pinales; family Pinaceae; genus Pinus; species Pinus tabuliformis. Next base: position 660,131,034 of record CM062811.1, read on the forward strand.
CAAAGAGGAACTTTGCAGTGGTCGCGCTTGTGCAATCCTTCACAGGCTGTGCCTTCACCCAATGAGTCAAATACTCCATCGCGGTGATAATGTACCTTGCCCTTGTCTTTCCTTGGGGCTGAATGGGTCCCACAAAATCTATCGCCCATTTCTCAAAGGGTTGCAATGTCATCTGTAGATTCAAAGGCATCTCATCCCTCTACGATGGCCTACCAATCCTTTGACACACATCACATGCCTTGCAATATGCTTTTGAGTCCTGATGGAGGGTTGGCCACCACAACCTGTGCATAGAATCTTCTGCGCGGTTGCTCTTCCTGCATAATGTCCTCCTGCGGCACCCCCATGAGCGTCTGCAAGGATGTTGCTTCTTTCAAACTTAGGTACATACCATCGCAATATCTCATCAGACCCCATTTTGTATAGATACCTAGCATTGACAGAGAAATCTTCTGCGCACACTACTAATTCCTTTTTCTGCTGGACAGTGTATCCTTCTAGAGCAGTACCTGTCGTTAGGAAATGTATTATATCCTCAAAATGACCATCCATGATGTGCACTACAAATAGCTGCACGTCAGGAAATCCTTCTTCCAATTTAGTGGGTTCCTCCCCCGTTTCGATGTGCGATAGATGGTATGGTCCCGTGTTCATTCATCCAGGCTTCACAATAACTTCAAAATCATACTCCTGGAACAATAAGAGCCACCTTCCCCCCAACACAAGCTTATTGACCAGGTACTTCAGCGTAGAGTGATTCGTATAAATCTTAAAATGGCCTCCCAATAAGTAGTGCCTAAACTTCTGGAGTGCATACACCATAGCTAGCCCTTCACGCTCAGTGGTGGAATAGTTCTTCTCTTCTTTGGATAATCTTCGGCTTGCAAACGCGATAGGATGATCCAAGCCTTCTCTGCCAGCCTGTGTCAGTATTTCTCCCAACGCTATACATGATGCGTCGACATGTACATGAAACTCTTTCTTCCAATCCGAGAAAACTAGAATCGGTGCGGTGACCATATTTTCTTTCAATACATCCAACCTCTTTTTACATTCCTCGTTCTAGCAGAATGTGACATCCTTCTTCAACAATTTCTCCATAGGTGCGATGATCTGGGCATAGCCTTTAATAAACTTTTAGTAATATCCCATATGTCCCAGGGTAGCACGTAGCTGCTTTACACTCCTTTGCACTTCCAAGTTCAATATCACTGCTATCTTTGCAGGATCTACCATTAGTCCCTGTCTGCAAACCACATGCCCCAACAGGGTCCCAAAAGGAACACAAAATAGACACTTCTTTAGATTGAGCGCGATCTAGTATCTTCGACAGGTATCCAACATCAGGTGCAAGCTTGCTACATGGCGTTTTACCAGCACAAACATAGTCCAATCATCAAAATATACCTCTAGGAACTTATGAATAAATTCCTTAAACGCAGCCACAACTACACACGAGAAGATCGTAGGTGCATTCTTCAATCCAAATGGCATTATAGTGTACTGAAAGCAACCCCACTCAGTCGTGAAGGTCGTTTTTCTCTTATCCTCCAGCGCGATTTTGATCTGGTGGTACCTAGAGAACCCATCAGTGAAGGAATATGCTTCTTGGCCACCTACATTGTCCAACACTTCATTAGTGAACGAAGTCGGGAAAGGATCATGTACGCAAGCATCATTCGACTTTCTGAGATCCACGCATATCCTTGTTTCATCCTTCTTATTTTTCTCCTGTACCACCATTGGGCTTACCCAGTCAGATTCTTCCATAGGCTTAATGATGCCTACTGCGAGCATGTTGTCTGGCTCTAAGAAGACCTTCTTCTTATATTTCGGATTGAGACGATAAGGTCTTTTCTTAACCGGCTTTGCGTCGGGATTCAATGTAATCTTCATCATTCCTAGGTCCCCAATTATCCCCTTCAGATCCGTAAACTTGGTAGGGAATAAATCTTGGTATTTGTAGAGAAATTCAATGACCTTATCCACTGTCATGTCATCCCAGTAGTCTCCAATCTTCGCGAATTTGGGTTCTGCCTCCGTACCAATGTTTACTTGTTTCATTTTCAACGACATGGTTATATCAGGGTTGTCAATCTGCGGTCCTTCAACCTCATGGTGACCTTCTATTTCTAGAATGTTAATCTTCTGCGGATCCTCATCTTCTTCTTCAGCGGTCACATTATAGAATTCTAGCGCATGACTTAGCTCAGTGGCCCACTCAGGCTGAATCAGGTCCAAAGGATCTTGTAGTGCCTCATCAATACAATCAAACCCGTCTTCAAAACTGAATGTCATTATAAATCCCTCGTGCCGAATATCCCATTCACTTGTACCATGGTAGAGCTCTATTTCGACGTACCAATTCATTGGAGAAAATCCAGAGTGTGACAGAACAAGTGCACCCATTTAGGTTGGGGATTTTCTCCATAAGCCTAGGCCCATTTGGCTAGATGTGCGCGTGGATCATCCTGCCCATCATACTTATCTGTCATTCACATCTTAGGCTTCCTGAATCGTGTTCTCATCATCCTCCTACATTCGCGCCAATCATCAAAGCTTCCTTTATGTGTACCCCACCATCTTGTGGCTGTAGTGCGCAGTGCCTAGTCCAACACCTGGAAGCGCTGCTTTTCTGGTACCTCCCTTTCAAATGCACCCAAAAATATATCTACCTCATTCAATCCATCATAAGTAGGTAGATTTATTACCTCTGAGGCCACATAGTGCAGCGATCGGGCCATCATGTTGTAGTTCAGCGTAGTCACTTCATGTAACCGATTATTCCAGCATTCTAACTCTTCATCGGAGTCCGAAGTGCAGGAACTCTCATGATACCATGTAATTCGTTCATTCGCAATGGGATTCAGCCAATCTTGGTCTCGCGCTATTATCTTATAGATACAGTCCAAATCGTCATCACTCTCATAATCGCAGACTGGTTCCGTATAGGGCGATCCTTCAGCAGGATCTAGAGGTACTGTTACGCATAGTGATTTCTTCTCAAATATCATCTTTCACTTCTTTAGGTTGATTACCCCATTCATATCAAGAGCCCAGTCAATTCCCAAGAGCGCAGGATAGGGGTTGTTGTCATCCACTATTTCTATTACTTCAATATCAGCCAGTGTGCTCGTACCTTCAATATCCACAGTCACCCCCTGCATCTGCCCCATGCGGATGATCTTCTACTGATTAGCCATCCTTAGTTGAATTGGAGGCCATTGTAGTGGGGGTATCCTCGTCCGTTCCCAAGTCTTCTTTGGAAGGACGTTCGCGTCTGACCCTAGGTCCAAAATAACCTGATCCATTTCATACTCTCCTATCTGCGCGGTCAGTCTCATCTCTCGTCCAATTTTGGTTTTATGCTTGGCAATCTTTTGCACTATGCACAATTCACCCGGAGCAGTTCCAATGCATCTATTGATGAGCTCTTGTAACCCCTTCACAGCCTTACTATCGCACAGTAACTTCATGTAGGTCTCCAGGAAGGTTGTGAGCATAGAAGGGTCTAATTCCTGATTAGGCTTATCCTTGCTTCCTGAGGTGGAGGCCTCAGTGAAGCTCTTCTTAGCTTCCATGAAGGTTTCACATGCACGCTCCAAATCGAACTCAACCTCCTTCACCAGAGCTTTGCGAACCCATGTACTATCTTCTAGCTGTTTCCCTTTGTCATCTCCTGTCGCGATTCCACTTCTGAGCACTATATTTATGTTTGGATCCTCTTCGCGTGGCTTAGACCTCATCATTTGTAGGTTCTAAGTCAGTGGAGGTGGTAGCGCCCCTTTGTCACGTATCCTTGCTATCAGCGTAGGACAGTCTTCCATTTCATGATCAAACAACGTGCAATACTTGCACGACAGACACGTCAGGTTAGTACAATCGCGGGCATAGTGTCCTGGTCCTCCACAATTGTAGCAAATCAACTGTCCCCAACCTCTGCTAGGTCCTCCTCCGCCTTGGCCTGCAACAAATGACAGTTATCTGTGGCATGTTTTCCTGCTACTTGACATATAGCACACCATAATGCAGGCCATGTACTCGGTCCTGCTTGAGCTTCTGGCCTCAAAAGCATTGGTCCTCCTCCTACAATGTAGTTTGTAAAGACCAGGCAATGGTCCTTGCGCACCTATGGTTGAGCCGTTCTGTCCTGCTTCAGACTTTGCATCTCAAGGCACGGATTCTTCAACTGCGCATGAATCTGCTGAACCTTGATATTTGGATCTTGCATCGAGGTTTCATGCAGTCTCATTGCAATCTTCGAGGCCTCCGCTTGAGTTGTTATCTTTTGTTGTGATAACACAACCCTTAAGTGTGGCAGTAGCGAAGCCACAAACCACTTGCGATGTTGTCCGTCTATCAAATTCATGTTGGCTTCACGGATTGTACACTTTAACCTCTGATCTAGTTCCCAAGGCATCTCACCTAGTTGCATCATGATTTCTTTAAATCTCACAATCAACTGTGCTTCAGATTTAGGCCTATTGAATTCTCTATTTAGTGTTTTCTGGGTCTGCCACTCTAGCATTCGGGTTATCATTAGAGTACTTGATATACCAGGTTAGTGCGCAATATTGCAGAGCACTCACCAATTTTGTCTTCTTTATATGATCATCTATAACACACTGAGCTTCCCATACAGCTTTCACAATGAACCAGAATTGGTCCGGGTCCTCATTTCCCAAGCCTTTGAACAAAGGAAACTTCACCGAATTTTCCATACTGAACTGCGCTGGAGGTGGAGGTGGTACAGGTGAAGTCACAGGTGATGGCGGTGAAGTTGGAGGTAGTGTGGGCGAAGGTGGTATTCGCGGGAATCCTTGTCTTATTAACTAAATAAAACTTCGCGGAGAAACCTTTGCTATCCCTTCCTCGTCACCTCGTGGAGGTGAAATCAATGGACTATACTTCGGACCCTTTTTTCCTTCATTCCTGTAAGTTTTTCCGCTTCGCATAGTTCTGAACATCAAGGTAGCTGCATAACCCGGTTTTCGCACAATAGCATTTTAATCCAAGTATTCAAAGATTTCATGTACTTACCTCGTGGTCCTTTGGAAAAGCACCACTCCACCTCACTGTAGCTGACCGAGGTGTCGACCGCAAATTCAGTCACAAATCCTCCTATGACGCGATTGAGCCAATGATCGACAGCACGGGCAATCTTGTCCTCAGATGCTTCCAATTTTTGTACTAGCTCCGGGGTCCAAACAATAGGACCATCAAGTTTCCACCTTCCTTGGTTGTCTGCTAGCTTCGCGATCCACTTGTATAGCTCACCCAGAAAGGAGCAGAAAAATATTTCGTGGATCTCTGTGTATAGGTATCTGTCCAACCACCGTTCCTTTGTCAGTCGTGGGTTTCTATTCTCTTGCAGCGTGGATTTGTGGATCTTTCTATCGAACCAATCTCTGATATCCTTCTTAGCTGGATTCCAGTGATACGACATCACACATCTCTTATGCAGATTCCGGTCCTGGAAACAAAACCATTTTTTGGCTTGAGGGGGCCTAACTCAGGTTCAGCGTTAATTAGCCAAACAAATCCCTACACTACTGGCCCTTTCGGCATCAGCCCGCGGAGCGCAGACTGAAGTCTCACCCAAAGAAGTATGGGGGGATGTTGGAACCAAGTTTCCTCACCCTAAGATGGTTGTGATGTCGTTTGATTCCCTTTATCTCTGCCTTCGCATAGGTCGCTTTGCTCTAGGGCTTACAAGATGAGCCCTCTATTCCATTCTTCAATACCCCCGCGAAAGGGTACAATCGACCTTCGCGCAGCCCTAGCCTACTGCTCAGGTAATTTCGTGCTACTATGGCAGTGTGTCGTGCAGATTCCCCAATTAATCTAAGTGACTTGCTTATTTTATCAAAAAATTATAGTTAACCCCGCGTAAACAGATAACCGTAATTGCGTTCAGTTATCTAATGTAATTGCATTCATTCACGCATCATATAAGCATAATAAAGGACATTCATACATAACATATCAAGATGCATCAACAGAACAAAGACACTGAAATAGCAAAATATTTCTCTTTATTGATATCTTCCAAGTGTTTACAAACTTTATCCACCCTGCACACATAGCTGCAGGGGTCCGCGCACTCAACTACGGACTTCTACCCTAGGCCTCTGCACACTCAGCTACAGAGCCTCTACCTATGCTACAATCCAATACTTAGACTTCTTACTTCAGAGCTACGACTCTCTTATCTCATTCATCATTCTAAATACTTAGAGCTTAGCTCTTTTTATACAATCCCATGGTCCGCTGACCATGGGTAGATCTCTTACAGCCGACTTTACTTTACAAACTAAGGGTAGACAACCCTTGATGACTTATGACACCTTCACGCTCCGCGACCATAAAATGCGGAGTCTTTACAATTTTATTACAAAATTTGACTTAAACATGGGATTTTAGCCCCAAAACTATCCTTGGGGGATCCCGCTCCCAACAAGCATGCAGTTGGCTGAAGGAGATTGCATCAATAGAATTTTCTGGTGTGTAGGTAACCATAAATGTACATGTGGACAACATAGCCAATAATGAGCCCTAGAGTTGGAATTCGACCAGTTGAGAGGAGAGCTCGTTTAGCTCCAGACAGAGCACTATATATTTGTCTGTACATACCTTTGGTTCTAAGTAATAAAAATAAGTTGATATTCCATGAATATTTTTGTATGTCTGTTTAATTGAAAGGCTTATCCTCTAAATCGGCGGTGTGATAAGATGCCTCCTCTATTTGTGTGATCACTTATGGGGATTGACATCCCTTGGTTCATATTGGTTCAATATCGCTTAGGGCTATGGTGATGAACTAGATTCATGCTGAGTTTAATTTTGTGATTGAATATTAACTATTAAAATCATGTAGTCGATTCTAACTCTAGGAAAGTGCATAAATTTCTGCATCAAATCCTGGGTGAGAGCTTGACAGAATCAGAGTACAAAGAGCTCGGGTAGAGCCTTCTCTAAACTTGTATTATTTTGAAATTTTATGCATGTCATAGTTACATTAATGAAGATTTCATATTAATCTTCGAATGGTTATGCGTTCCTCTGCGTTAATCTACTTATAAGTGTGTGCATACTCAGAGCTCCATAATGTCTATATACATGAGTGCAAATCTTGAAACATGTGGATGAATAGTTGTGATTTCCAGCAGGATTGAACTATAGGGATACGTGTTCTAGTAATGTTGAAATACCCTGTGAGGAATCGAATCAACAATCGAACCTTTGGCATAGTAATTGAGTGTAAACTGAATGAGCGTTGAATCGAATTTTGTTGATAGTTGGAAGTCGCCAGTGATTGCGCAAGGTCACACTTGAACAGAAGACGAAATTTGGCAAGGGGAATAGTTTGTCCCAGAACGAAGCACTAGAGATCCCAGAGTAGAGCACTAGAATACCTAATAAACAAGGCGTGATAAATACCTATAGCAGAGTACCAAAGCGAATTGCCTTGGCATATCCTAGAATAAATAGCGTCACATTGAGCAGCAAATGCCATAATGAAGAAAGAGCTCTCGTAGTGTGATACATCTCCCATGCATATGCTTTACAAACCACTATTGGGGTATGTTGGCACACACTAGGCATGTGGCTTGGGGGTTGGTGATATCCCTTCCCCACCCTCTCGCACGTGTCACTCCATTTGGGAATACAATGTTATTTATTATATTAATTAAAATAATTTAATAAATAAAATCTAAATATAATTAGATATAAAAAATTTAAGAAGCTAATATTTTTATATATTTTAAAATGATTTGATTAAAAAATTTATTTATTAAAAAAAAACTATTTATTTTTTTATAAAAAAATTATATCGATATTAATAATATTTCAAAAATTGCAAAATTTAATATATCTTATATTAACATGTATTACTTTTTAATTTCTAATATAGTTATGTATTTATTTATTTTTTATATTTTCATTAATAAATAATTAAGGCCTAAAATTATGATAATCATGTATTTAAAAAAATAATTCTCAATCATTTATTTAAAAAATTAATTCTCAATTATTATTATGATTTTATTAATTAATAACTATTTTATAAAAGTATAATAATCATTTATTTAAAAACTATTATTAATTAATAACTATTTTATAAAATTATAATAATCATTTATTTAAAAACTAAAATAAAATAAAATAATGATAAAAAAATTACATAACATTTTAAAGAAAATAATTTCTATATTTTATACAACATGGTTACATTTTTAATTAAATAAAAAATTTTAAAAATTATAATCAATTTAAAAAAATATATTAATTACTTAGTTAAAAACATTTCAAAAACCTGATATACAATAACTTAATTATCATCTTGTAATTAATTATACTTTATTTTATTATTAAAATTCCATACAAATATTAGTATCAAAACATATGCATATCACTTGATTCCTTAATGGTTGCACTCTTCTTATAAAATATACCATAAATCACCACTCAATGGTCATACAAATTTTGAAATATATAATCTATTTTTATACGAAGTGGTAAGGGGGTCTATTCACATAGTCTGTATCCACTCTCAAATATAAAATTGTTCATAGTACATTGTTACTATTTTCACCCTCAAACTTTGGAGTTAATTATTGCTCCAATAATGTCGTCAAGGTGGACAGGATAAGCACAAAGGCCACCTGCGGTTCCATGAGTGTGTTGTGTTTTGTTGGTTTCATTTCTTGGAGTCAACATGGGATCCGTAACATAGAAAACAATGACATCTGTCTCTCGAACCAACGGTGGAAAATAGAAATGTAGACGAAAGTTGATGGAAACACATTGGGTGTAAGTATAAAACCCTCAAATTATATAACACTAAAATTAATATTAATATAAAAACCCACGGTTAAAATTATATAACAATTAATCTTTTATTGGATTAACTCTTAATTTTATAAACAATTACTATATAGAACTTCTTTTTTATATGGCTAATAAATCCACTAAAACAATGGATATTTGTTAATATTAAAATACTATAAAGCAATGATTATCTTATAATATTATAATAGTTATTTATTTATTGGTTTTTAAACAGTTTTTAGTAGAAGTTACTAGATGCATTAAATAGATTAGTATTATTACTATGATATTATTAAAATATGATTTTGTTGGGTGTGGAGCTTGATTATCTTCTTTATTTAGAGGTATCGCTGTATTGGACCCCAATTCATAATGGGGTGGCAACGTTGTCTATTTGTTCGCCGTCGGGTGGGGGGTAGAAATAAGAGGGGGGCGATGACGATTTTTATAAGCTCCCCCTACCAGGGTTTTGAGGACATCACCCTCAAAACTAAAAAATAAATGTAAAAATGTTTTGTAAAATATTGTAATTTCGTATTCAATCTAGGCCGTTCATTAGGCAAATGATCTATCGGTAGAAGTTATGTTTAATTTAGGGTTTTTTCTTTAGAAGGCAACCCCTTGCTATATATGAAGGAATTATATTGAGACTGAATAGATGTGTGTTTTGAACGAGAAAGAGAGAGGAGATTGTGTGAGAGCGAAGAGGAAATTACAACAGATTTGTTGTAAGTTGTATCTCTTCATTTTGCTGGATAATATAAAAGAAAGGATTGGTTGTTTCTCCATGGACGTAGCCCAAATTGGATGAACCACATATATCTGTGTCTCTCTTGTTTTATGATTTTTTGTGTTTGTGTTTTTGCAATATTTTATGTGTTTCATTGTTCTGTAATATATAATTTTCTAACTGGAATCAGAGCCGAAGGTCTATTTGGCTGATAAACTTGCAAGAGAGAAGGGTTCTAGGTTCGATTTGGAGAAATGACAAAAGATGGTAAGTTTACGTTCGAAAAATTTAATGGCCAAAACTACCAGCGATGGAAGATGCATATGGAAGATTATTTGTATCAGAAAGATCTGTACCTACCATTGAGCAGAAAGACAAAGAAGCTGATTAGTATAATAGACATAGAATGGGATATTCTCGATAGAAAATCACTTGGAACAATACCGCTGTGCTTAGCGGCGTCGGTAGCCTTTAATATTTCAAAGGAAATGACAACATAGGGTTTAATTTTGGCATTGTACAAACTATATGAAAAATCCTCGGCCTCAAATAAGGTATTTTTAATGAAACATTTATTTAATATGAAGATGTCAAAAGGTGGATTTGTTGCTGATCATTTAAATGAATTTAATACAGTTACCAGTTAGTTAAGTTCTATAGGGGTAAATTTTGATGATGAAGTTAGGGCTCTATTATTTGTGCTCATTGCCAGAAAGTTGGAATAGTTTAGTTATGGCCATTAGTAACTCTATCTCTGGATCTAGTACATTAAAGTTTGATGATGTTGTCGGTGCAATCCTTAGCGAGGAAATGCGACGAAAAAGCTTCGGTGAGACATCAGGTAATGCTTTGACTGCAGAGACTAGGGGAAGAAAAATGGAAACACGAAAGAGCTTAGGATATCACAGTAAGTTAAGGAAAAGCAGATCCAATTCTAGATCGGGGATAGTGTCCTGGAAATGCAGGAAGAAAGGACACCTGAAGAAAGACTATAAGTCTTAGAAGGGAAAAAAATGGGACACACAACAAGAAAATAATCATGAAGTGAATGTGACAGGTGATGTGTTGCAAGATTCTTTGATTCTTTCATTATAAAATATTATTGATGCTTGGGTGGTAGATTTAGGGGCCTCATTCCATGCCACACTTAATAGGAAATATTTTCATGATTATATTCAAGGAGATTTTGGACAGGTTCATTTGGGTGATAATAAACCCTGTAAAATCATTAGAATGGGTAACGTTTTGATAAAATAGAAGAATGGAAACCAATGGCTATTGAAGGAGGTAAGACATGTTCCATATCTAAATAAAAATCTAATTTTAACAGGGCAATTTGGAGGTGAAGGTTGTGTAACTAATTTTACAAATAAAACTTGGAAGGTCACTAAAGGAGCCTTGGTAATAGCAAAAGGAGAAAAGGTTGGTACATTGTATTTATGCAATGGTATTTCTAATTTTGTTAATGATTTAACCTCTACAGGAGAAGATACAACATTGTGGCATTATAAGCTTGAGCACATGAGTGAGAAGGGGATGCAGATTCTTCTCTCAAGAAATTTGTTGTTGGTTAGAAGCATGTTGATTTGGAATTCTGTGAGAATTGTGTTTATTGAAAATAGAAGAGATTCAGATTCCTCAGAGTTGGGAAAGAAAAGAAGAGCGAATAATTAGTTGTGCATAAAAATGTATGGGGACCTGCTCAGTTATCATCTCTCGGTGGCTCTCGCTATTATGTTACTTTTATCAATGATGCAACTAGAAAAACTTGGATTTATTGTGTTCAACATAAATCTAATGTATTTGATACTTTCAAAAAATGGAAAGCATTGGTTGATAATAAGATAGGAAAAAAGGTTGAAGTGTCTTAGATCAGACAATGGAGGTGAACATTGCAGCAAAGAGTTTGATAAGTATTGTTTATAGCATGGAATTCACAGAGAGAAGATGGTTCCAAGAACACCACAAGAAAATGGTGTGCCAGAAAGGGTGAACACCACAATCATGGAGTGTGCAAGGTGCATGAGATTGCATGCAGGATTTCCTTTACAATTTTGGCCAGATGCTGTAGATACTATTTTTTATCTAATAAACATAGGGCTTTCAAGTTCCTTGGATGAAGGCATTCTAGAGGAGGCACGGACAAGTAAAAAGGTAAACTACTCTTTTTTAAAGACATTTGGTTGTGAAGCCTTTGTCCACATTAATAAAGAAAATAGAACAAATCTTGAGGCAAAATCAAAGAAATGTACCTTTATTGCATATGGTGTTAATGATTTTGGTTATCGCTTATATTATTTTGAAAATCACAAAATCATTATGAGCAAAAATGTCATATTCAATGAAAAGGTTTCGTATAAGGATCAAATGTAGGAAAATAAACAGAAAAAAGAAAACATAGAATACACAGTGCTTGATGAGATAATAAAAAAAGTAAAGGTGCCTAAAAATCATAATGATCAACATTCAAAACAACAACAACAACAAAATGCACCACAAACACTTGAAAGTGGTGTTAGAAGATCTACCAGGATAAGTAGACCCCCTGAATGATACTCTCTTTTGTTATATTATGTATTGTTGACTGATTCTGGTGAACCAAAATGTTATGAAGAAGCAGTGCATGTAGAAACCAAGAAGAAGTGGGAGCTAGCCATGAAAGAAGAGATGGACTCCTTGGTACATAACCAAACTTGGGACTTTGTCAGGTTGCCTGTGGGTAAAACAACATTGCAAAATAAATGGGTTTATAGATTGAAGGAAGAAGATGGAGGTAGAAAAAGGTATAAAGCTAAACTTGTGGTGAAGGGGTTTTCACAGAAGAAAAGTATAGACTTTGATGAAATATTTTCTCTTGTTGTTAAAATGACTTCAATCAAAATTATTTTAAGTCTAGTAGCCGCAGAAGATTTGCATCTTGAGTAGTTAGATGTAAAGGCGACCTTTCTCCATGGGGATTTGGAGGAAGAGATATATATGCAGCAGACACAAGGATATGAGGTCAAGGGGAAAGAGAAACTAGTGTGTAGGTTGAAGAAGAGCTTGTATGGCTTAAAACAGGCTCCAAGGCAGTGGTATCTAAAATTTGACAGGTTTATGTCTAAATAAGGTTATAATAGATGTCACTCTGATCATTGTGTTTATCTCAAAAGGCAAAATGATGGCAGCTATATTATATTGTTATGGTATATAGATGACATGTTTGTTGCAGGTTATAATAGGAAATAAATGTGCTCAAAAGTGTTGGGTTGTGTTATATTCTTTCCACGACTAGCCTTCTTAGTGAACGGGGGGGTTAGAGGCGCTCCCCTGGACACGGGGGGGCTGCTGGACCTACCTATGGTTTTGTGCATGGTTTTCACACATGGTTTTGGACGCGATGGTTTTTGGTCCATGATTTTGGACACTATGGTTTTCAGTCCATGGTATTGGATGCTTCGGCATGTATAAATATGTATTGTAACATTGAAAAGAACATAATGAAAAATCAATCTGGAAGTCCCGATTTTTTGGATCCAGGGGAAAATCTCTATGTATATGTGTTTTATATGTTATGATCTCACATTGCTTATTTTCTATTCTTAAAATTCATATGCATGTAATTTCTGTACGTGGTTAAAACCTACATTTGGTATCAGAGTTGTTTTGGCTTCAAGGGGATGCCTTTGTTGCTAAGGGGCTTTTCTCGGGCCTATGGTAGACCCTGTTCAGTGGGAAATCTATGGGATTGATTCTGGTGGTGAAAGAAGATGGCGAGTACTGGAAAGATAGAGATCGAGAAATTTAACGGTCAGAGTTTTGAGTTATGGAAATTCAAGATGGAGGATATGTTGGTGGATAAAGATCAGTGGATCGCGGTAGATCCGGGTACTAAACCAACGAGAGTGTCCGATGAAGAATGGAAGAAGATGGATCGGAAGGAAAAGAGCACAATACAATTGTGTGTCTTAGATTCATTATTGTTGAATGTATCAGGGGAAGCTACGATGAAGGCTTTGTGAGGCAAGTTAGGGACTTTGTACCAATCTAAGTCTCTAGTGAATAAACTGTTCCTACTGAAAAAGCTGTATAACCTGAGGATGAAAGATGGAGACTCAGTGATAGAGCATCTGAACGCATTTAATACTTTGGTAAGTCAGTTATTATCTGTTGATATTAAAATTTTAGATGAAGATAAGTGCATCAGTTTGTTGTGTTCTCTACCAGATTCGTGGGATAGTCTGGTTATTGCAATAGGTAGAAATGCACCTGCCTTGCAGTTTGATGAAATAGTCTCTTCCTCACTGACGGAGGAGATGAGACAGAAAAATATGGAGAGCTAGAATGATGATGCCTTGTCTGTACAAGGATGGTCCCAGAACAGAAACAAAAATAAGTCATTGAGTGGGAGATCTAAATCTAAAGGGAGATCTAAATCTCCAAGAAAACCTGTAAAGGTGGTTTGCTGGAAATGTGGAAAGGAAGCACATTACAAAAGGGACTGTAAATCTAAAGCTCCTGACAAAGGAAATGGATCTGATGATGCTCCTTTTGTATAAGCGAAAACCACCTCAGACGAAGGTGGGGATGTGTACTTGGCTTCTTCAAGTACACATGTAGATTATAAGGCATGGTTGATTGACTTAGGTGCATCCTTTGACTTCACTCCCCATAGAGAGTGGTTCTACGTGTATGAGAAATATGATGGTGGTGATGTCTTCTTGGGGGATGACAAGAAGACTAGAATCGTTGGTCGTAGAAAAGTAAAGTTGAAGTTGCAAGGTGGAAGGGTTAGAACACTTCTGGGTGTTCTGCATATTTCTCCATTGGTCAGAAATCTGATTTCTGTAAGCAAGTTGGATGATGCAGGTGTAAAAAATAGTGTTTGAGAAAGATACCTACAAGATGGTTCAGGGAACACTGGTATTGATGTGGGGAGTTCGTATTGGAATTCTGTACAAGCTGTAAGGTAGAACTGTTGTTGATGGGTGCAACAGTTCTGTGGTTCCTGAAAGTGGAGCAAAAAATCTGGTGGTCTCTGGAGAGAAGACCATGTTGTGGCATTAAAGGCTTGGACATATTGGAAATAAGGGCCTTTGAATACTTCATGGTAAAGGTATGGTAGAAGGTATGAGTAATAGCTCTCTAGATTTTGATTTCTGTGAAAATTGTGTATATGGGAAGCAGAATCAGGTGAGTTTCCCCTCTGATGGTAAGAGGGAGAAATAGATATTAGAGCTTGTGCACAGTGATGTGTTTGGACCTATGAAGGTTCCTTCACTGGGTAAGTTTGTGTACTATGTATCATTTATAGATGACTTCTCAAGGAATACATGGATATATTTCCTTAAGAATAAATCTGAAGTCTTTGATAGGTTTGAAGAATTTAGGCTTTGGTGGAAAACCGGATAGAGAAGAAGATAAAGGTGTTAAGGCCAGATAACGGTGGAGAGTTTTGCAGCAAGGAATTTGAAGAATTCTGTAAGAAGTGTGGTATAGCAAGGCAGAAAACTACTCCATACACACCTGAGAAAAATGGAGTTGCAGAAAGAATGAACAAGACGTTGGTGGAAAGGGCAAGAAGCATGTTCAGTGGTGTCGGGTTAGGACAGGAATTCTGGGCAGAGGCGGTGGAGACAACATGTTACCTGGTCAACAAATCACCTTCCTCAACATTGGAGGAAAAGACTCCACAAGAGGTATGGACTGGTAAGAAACCCTCTCTTTCACATATGAGGGTATTTGGATGTGATGCATATGTACATGTTCCAAAGGAGAAAAGAACCAAGTTGGATAGTAAATCTGAAAAGTGCATCTTTATTGGGTATAAGGATGGTTTAAAGGGTTATAAGCTTTGGAACCCAGTAACAAGGAAGGTTGTGTACAACCGAGATGTGGTGTTCAGAGAGGTGAAAGATGTTAATAAATATGAATTCCAACCAAAGGAACCTGAGAAGATAGAGTTTAAGCTCAAGGAGGAAGAATTAGACTCTATAGAAGAGGAGGAATCAGAAGATGAAGAGCCACAAACTTTGGTTGTGAGAAGATCAGTTCGAGAAAGAAGCCATCCAGAAAGGTATAGTCCATCTACTTTTTGTTCAAAATTTTCTTTATCTATTACTGATGATGATCTTAGAACTGTGAAGAAAGCAGTAGATTCAGAGGATGACAAACTATGGAAAGAAGCCATGGTTGATGAAATGGAATCTTTATACAAAAAAGAAGCTTGGGATCTGGTAGAGTTGTCGGCTGGAATGAAACCCATTGGAAGCAAATGGGTGTTCAAGAAGAAGAAAAATGCAGAAGGAAAGGTGGAGAAATACAAAGCTCGGTTGGTAGCTAAAGGTTATTTCCAGGTGCCGAGAATTGATTTTGGTGATATTTTTTCTCCTGTTGCCAAGGTAGCTTCTATTAGATTACTTTTATCTGTTGCTGCTGCTTTTTATTTTGAGGTAGAACAGATGGATGTGAAGAAATCATTTCTTCACGGGGATATGGAAGAGGAAATCTACATGAAGCAACCTGAAGGCTTTGTGGTGAAGGGTAAGAAAGAACTGGTATGCAAGTTAAAGAAGTCTCGGTATGCGTTAAAACAATCACCAAAGATGTATCAAAAATTTGATACATTTATACGGGGACTTGGCTTCACTAGAAGCAAAGCAGATCACTATGTGTATTTTAAATTAATTGGTGACCATGTTATTTATATGGTCTTGTATGTGGATGATATGTTGCTAGTTGGAAATGACAAAGAAATTATCTAGGATTTGAAGACCCATTTGTCCTCCAAATTCGACATGAAAGATCTTGGTGCTGCAAACTATGTTTTGGGCATGGAAATTAAAAGAGATCGGACAAAGAGGAAGCTCTGGTTAAACCAGAGAAAGTATGTTGAGACAATATTGCAGAGGTTTAATATGCAAGATAGTAAATCGGTGAAGGTTCCTATTACTGTAGGTGTAAAACTATCTGCTGAACAGTGTCCCAAGACACAAGAAGAGGAAGGGGACATGTCCCGTGTTCCATATGCAAGTGCAGTCGGTAGCCTGATGTATGCGATGGTCTGTATGAGACCAGACATTACACATGTAGTGGGAGTATTGAGGAGGTTTATGTCAAAACCAAGGAAGGAGCATTGGACAGCAGTGAAGCCAGTTTTCAGGTATTTGCGTGGCACTAGTGATTATGGTTTGTGTTACCAAGGAAGACCAGGATTGGACAGAGTGTTGGATATTCATGGCTTTATTGATGCACACTGGGCTGGAGATCTAGATCAAAGAAGATCTACAAGTGGGTATGTGTCTAACCTATTTGGAGGTGCAGTCGGTTGGATGAGTAAGAAACAATCTGTAGTGGCACTATCAACTACATAGGCAGAATAAATGAAAGCCACTCATGCAAGCAAGGAAGCAGTTTGGTTGCAGAGATTGTGTTCAAGTATGGGGTTAGTACAGGGAGCTATAAGGATAGACTGTGATAGCTAAAGTGCAATTTTCTTGGCAAAGAACTCTGCTTATCATTCAAAGACAAAACACATTGATGTTCAGTATCACTTTCTGAGGGATATGATAAAAGGAAAAAAAGTGTTGCTGGTAAAGGTGGACACTTGAAGAATACTATAGATGCATTGAAATTTTTTTTGAGCTCCGAGAAGTTCTCTTGGTGTAGAGAAAAAATGGGCGTTGCAGGGCTGGGTAAATGACTAAGCTCTCCTGTGGCCCCCTGTGGAAAGAAAACAATAAGTGGGAGAATGTTGGGTTGTGCTATATTCTTTCCATGACTAGCCTACGTAATGAATTGGGGGTTAGAAGGGGGACATAGCCCTCCCTTTGTTGTGTCAATTACGTAGTGAGGGGGTCACGGGGGGGTTTGAGGGGGGCGGTAGACCCCTCTACGGGGTCTGGGGCAGCGCCCCGGGAAATTTTTTTTTGAACCCTATATTAGGTTGGGCGTACCTACCTATGCTTTTGTGCATGGTTTTCACACATGGTTTTGGACGTGATGGTTTTCGGTCCATGGTTTTGGACGCGATGGTTTTTGGTCCATGGTATTGGATGCTTTAACATGTATAAATATGTATTGTAACATTGAAAGGAACATAATGAAAAATCAAGCTGGTAGTCCCGATTTTTGGGATCCAGGGGAAAATCTTTGTGTATATGTGTTTTATGAGTTATAATCTCGCATTGTTTATTTTCTGTTATTAGAATTCGTATGCAGGTAATTTTTGTACGGGGTTAAAACCTACAAAAAGAAATTAGCAAACTCATTTTCAATGAAGGATTTGGGTGTTGCAAAACAAACCGTTGGTATGAGAATAACTAGAGACAAGAAAAATCCGCAAATTAACATTGTCTTAGAGTGAGTACATACAAAAGGTGTTGGAAAGATTTAATATGAAGAACGCAAAACCAGTTACTACACCTTTAGCTAGCCATTTCAAATTAAATAAGGAGATGTGTCCCAAGACTCAGGAAGAGATGGATTACATGTGTAAAGTTCCATATGCATCAGTTGTTGGAATCTCAATGTATCCATTGGTTTGCACAAGGCTTAATATTTCACATGCAGTGGGAGTTCTAAGCAGGTACATGAACAATCCAGGAAAATAACATTGGATGGCAGTGAAGTGGATTCTCATGTATTTGAGAGGTAGCACATATCAAACATTATGCTTTGGTGGTTCAAACATTGCTCTACAAGGATATGTTGATGCATATATGGTAGGTGATAGAGAAAATAGGAGGATCACCACAGGGTATGTGTTTACTATAGGTGGAACAACTGTCAGTTGGGTTTCAAAATTGTGGAGTGTTGTTACACTCTCAACAATGGAAGTAGAGTATGTTGTTACTACAGAGGCTAGTAAAGAAATGATTTGGTTACAAAGTATCCTTGATGAATTTGGTAAGAAGAGGGAATTGCGCAGGTTATACAGTGACAACCAGAGTGCCATTCATCTTAAGAAGAACTCAACATTTTATTCCAAGACTAAACATATACAGTTGAAGTACCATTTCATATGGTCAGTGTAGGAAGATGGACAATTGAAGCTGGAAAAGATACACAATAGCCAAAATCCTGTAGATATGTTAACAAAAGTTGTATTCAAGGAGAAATTGAGATTCTGTTCGGTTTCAATTGGTCTTCAAGTATGATGATGAAGATGAGAAGTAGCTAGGTCCAAAGTGAAATCATTGTCCAAAAAATGATACAGTAATGGAGTTGCTATAACCAGTCTCCAAGTGGGAAATTGTTGGGTGTGGAGCCCGATTATCTTCTTTATTTAGAGGTATCACCACATTGGACCCCAGTTCATAACGGGGCGGAAACGATGTCCGTTTGTTCACTGCAAGAGGGGGGGGGTATGACAATTTTTAGGAGCACCCCCTTGCAGGGGTTCGACGACAGTGCCCCCGAAGCTAAAAATAGACGTAAAAATGCCTTATAAAATATTGTAATTTCGTAGTCAATCTGGGTCGTTCCTTAGGAAAATGATCTAATAGTAAAAGTTACGTTTAATTTATTGTTTTTCCCTAGAAGGTAACCCCTCGCTATATATGAGGTAATTGTATTGTGGCTGAATAGATGTGCATTTTGAGCGAGAAAGAGAGAGGAGATTGTGTGAGATTCTGGATAATATAAAAGGAAATAACGGTTGTTTTTCCATAGACGTAGCCCAAATTGGGTGAACCACATATATCTTTGTCTCTCTTGTTTTATGCATTTTTTGTGTTTGTGTTTATGCAATATTTTATGTGTTCGATTTCTTTGTAATATATATTTTTCTAACAGATTTATGTGTTAAACTTACAATTACGATATGATAATCTTTTATAAACAATTACTATGTAACACTTAATTTTTTTATGGTTAATAAAACCACTGAAACAATAGTTATTTGTTGACACAATGGTTATTTGTTGATATTAATATATTATAAAGAAATAATTATCTGATAGCATTAAAATATCATAAAAGCTATTCATTTGTAGGTTTTCAAACATTCCTTTCATAGAAGTCATTTACTACATGCATTAAATAGATTATTACAACTATTATGATATTATTGAAATATTTAACTGTTAAATTTAAATTAAGCTATCTTTTTTATATTGTAAATAAAGCCACTAAAACAATGGCTATATGATGATATTAAAATATTATGCAAGATGTTACATTTATAAGGGCCATTTTTATATTCTAGGTAAAATTAGTGAAGCAATGGTTATAGCATTCATGATATTGCTTATTTCTTATATTTATTTGAGACTACAAATATGGTCATAAAAAATATGTGTTATTTAAAATCATAACAACATTATAGGTCTTCGAGCCAACTTCTAACACATTTCTCAACATTTCCAGAGCAAATTTTCCAAACATTTATGGTCATTTCAATCTGAAGATTAATAAGACATTTATGGGCATTTCAATGTGAATATTAATAAGAGTATTTTCTCATTTATCACGTATTGATATGTGCTAAACGATCAACCAATTAAGTTGTATGTATTAAAAACATCAACAAGAATGGACAGGTAGAGAGGGTAAATGTGCAGAAAAAAATATAATAGCATTTCAAAATTGTAACCACCATTGCAAATTTAAATAATTCCATAAATTTTGTTAATATTTTCTAATTCCAACCAAACAACTATGCTCCAGGTAGTCATAAAGTTTGTCTGTTGAGATCACTTCTTCACAGAACCTATATTCCTCTGTTTCTTTTGCTTCTATTAGTGCATAACAGAGCTTGACAATCAATATGTTCCTATAATGATAGGATAGGAGCTTGAGAGGCCATATGTTCCTATAAACATCATGACAACTTTTAATTTTCTTCTTCACTAGTACTTTGTTAAATTCCAACGACATTGACTGATACCCTAGGTTCATCAATAGTTTCTACTTGTTTTATTTATAATTTATAGTAACAGTTAATTTCTGGGTATAGTTTTTGACTTTTCCATCCGATTGTAACTAAATTTATTATTCTTTAATATTCAGAAAAATCTCACAAATACTAGGTTAAAATTATAGCCCCAAGGTTAAAATTAAGTGCAAGGGTAATACTTTTCTTGAGAAGCACTATGCATTTCCTTGATGCACTGAGAAGCGCTCCTAGATTCATTGCATTGCAATGGTTAATATTCTCTTTTACCCAATAGCTTCTCCATCGATGCCAATTTGGATTGGTGCCAAATATTTTCACAGAGCTAAATCTCATGACATCTTTTTTCATACGGCGAATGGGAACAGTCGACTTGGGGCACTCCCCGTGTCGATGCCATGGCTGGAAATTCTTCAATGAAGATCCAGTTTTTTACCCCTTGGGTCATCTCACATGTGATTCCTACATCATATTTATTCTCCACGGATCATTAAAACACGACAAAATCCTGACATATATATGCACGGTGGCCATGAAAAGGGATTAAATTAGGCATTACAAATATTACCTGAGGTAAGAGTCCTTTCAAATGAGGGTGATTGAATCGATAACATCTCCATCTTTCCTCTGTCAAATCCCAAAATCCAAAATTACCAGAGAAAAAATTCCAAACACATTACGTTTTATTTGGAACCGCAAAGTTGCAGAAGGTAATTCATGACTAGGGTGGCCTGCAGAACAAAAACCAGGAGGAGAGCTTAGCCACTGAGCTTATCAGTGTCTTCGGCGAGGATAGACTTGTCAAAGCTCCTCATTTTGACGGTGAAATACCAAAATTACCTCTTAGATTAACTGCTACGACATATCAACAAGGGTATCTGAGCAGGAACCATGGTGCCACAGTTTTTGTTTCACTCAATCTCATAAATAAAAGGCTGGGGAGGAAGAAAATACAAAGGTTTCGTAAGGGCTTCGAACAAACGTTTCCTGAGAGGGACCCAGAACTAAGGTATGCCTGAAAATCCCCATATAATTTGTTCAAATATAGACAGACTGGTATAGTTGTATTCCTCTAGTTTTCCTGCTTAAAGATGTTTTGTTTTTTTATAAAGTTTTTCGTTTGCACAAAGTCTTAGGTTCACATGCCTTCCTGTATCGAAGCCAGAAAAAACTCCCCTTTTACAATTCCTGACTGCGGAACATCCATATCCCACCAATTTTGGTGTCTCTTATCAGATTTTTGTGTAATCTCTTGTCCCTGCATTGGTTTCAGTTTCCGGATAGGAAGTTTCTGGTGCAAATGCAAGGGATGTTTATGCTGTTGTATTGTAATTTAATGGCCACTGTGTTATCTGTCAATTGTTGTTTATGGTCTATTACCTCAGTTCTGAGTGTGGCTTGAGGTTTTTTGGGTTCATTGTAGTTTAATGGCCATCGTTCTGTATTTCAATTGTCTTTTACAGACTAATACCACGTTACTGAGTGTTTTTCGTGGCTTTCTGGGTTCGGGGAGGAGTTAAGAACTATTTCTTCTCATTCAATTGCCTATCCTCTTCCACATGACACTGCTAATTTAGAGTTTTTTAGAAGTTTACAACCTCGCCTCTCTGGTTCTTTTTCCACTCAGGTCTAGCCCTGGTTATTCTGGTGGCTGGAACAGTAGCTCAGGGAAAAAGTGATCCCCTTCTCGACAGGTAGGTAGTACACGTGTCAATGGAACCACCCAAAAGTTTTCCTCACGTCACTTATTCCGTTTCCCCACACATTCTCTGTCATCTGACCTCACATGTTCCATATCAGGCATATAGGATTATCGATGGTACATCTTGATACACCTTTGGATTTGGATTGTACTACGACGATGACTTTATACTCTCGTGTCATGTGGTTACTTAAATAATCTCACAAACCAATCTCCTCGTTATATGGGGTATTGTCTTTTCCAAGATCACAAATCCACTATTTAGATCCCCCACACCTGCACTCATTAATTCGGACCTAACTCATATCCCCTCTCGGTTAGATAGTACCCACTCAATCGTCTCTCCCTCTGACATGCCTCGTTTTCCCCCCTCCCTGTCATGCTTCCATTCAAGACCCTCTGATGGAAGCAGAATCCGATGTGTCTGCCAACTCTGCCTTGATCCATGCCACTATGGAGGCGGAAATGCTCCATATGGGGTCACGATCCTTAGATGTCTGGCGTACCACGTTGGGTGAAATACACATGCCAACTACTGTCCTTCTGCCCCAATCACTACGGGGTGGCGAACATGCATACCAAGAACAGAAACACAAACATCGTCCCATTAAAATCACTCCGCCACCCCCAACTATTACCCTTGATAGCACCACCTTGGTAGATCGCATTATCAGTTTATAGAAGCGAGCCTTAGTTGGCCGATGGTATTTCCCAAACATGGAGGATTCTGAGATGAGAATTTGGCTGGGAAGGAAGTGGAAATCCATGCTTGGCTATCTGCCCACGATAGTTAGGCTCATGAAAGGATGGTACAGTTTCCACTTTCTCAGTCATGAGGATCTTGAGACAATCAGATCCATCCCCTGGGTTCATGGGAAGAGCTTCCTTGCCCTGCATAATTGGTACATCGGCTATAATCCCCTGCACAATACTCCCATTAACAAACTAATATGGGTCAAATTACCCAGACTGCTGATAGAATTATGGACAAAGCAAGCTCTAACAGACATTGGAAATGCCATAGGGAAATTCGTATATGTGGACCCGAAATGCCTTGGTGCAAAAGACAAGAGAGTAGCATGGATACTCATAGAGAAGGAATACCATGGCAGTTTTCCTGACCATATCAACCTCCACTGGGAAGACATCAATCTCCATTAGAGACTAGATTACTGGGGGGTGCCTTTTCATTGCTCTTTCTGTCACAGAACAAGACACCTACACAATCAATGCCCACTCCGTCCGGGTGGCCACCTACATGGAAGAAAATGTTACAATGCAACAAAGCTGACAAACTCTGAGAAGGAACGACCAAGCAAAAATGGTCAAAGGATGGCGTCACAATACCAGAAAGCGACACATCCAGGTAATTCTCATAAGACCTTCTCTCGATATCCTCCTTTTGTAGGCTCTATGGGAATCTCCCCAATTTTTGTTGCATCTTCCCCAAATATTTCTGGAAAGTCAGACTCACCTTTTACAGGTGTTCCAACTCATCCTAGTTCCCCCCCTCCACTGGAACCTACCCCCTGCCAGGAAATCCCCACTCCTCTACCAAGTACTCACCCTTATCGTAATATTCCTTCCTCATCGCACATTGCTTACATACCCTCACCTACTCCCTCTCCTATCCCATCCAGTAGTCAAACAAAGGACAAAGGACCTTGCCCCTCTGTCACTCCTCCTAACTCACCTACTACATCCATTTCGAACTCTATAGGAATTGAACTGGACTTCCTTCTGAAAAAAGGACCCTAGATATGCGCTCTCTCAATACATAAACCAAAATCATCTTCCTCCCCACTCATCAGCCCTACTTCGACTGGTAATATAACTTTCTGGTGGAAGCAAAACCGCGGCAACAGACATTTCCGCGGAAGGAACTCCAACATCCCTCTCACCTCTCCAATGGACCACTTTCTCATTGATGTGCCTATTACTGATCTTTCCTCCCCTGGGACTCTTAGAGAAATACCATGACCCGTATTATATCCATAAATATCAGGGGGTTGGGAGTTGAACCCAAATTCATAGCTCTCAAAAATTTGTTTTACTCCTTACATCCAAATATCATCCTCATACAGGAAACTATGCACAATCACTCTGAGGCTATTTTATATTTTCAGAAAATGTTTCCGAGCTGGCACATTTCTGCAACTGATTCAACTAGCCTCTTAGGGGGGTTGGTAGCCTTATGGGATCCATCCTGGGTCTCGGTTAAGGCGTTCCGATGTTTTGTAGGCATTCTGCTAGAAGCCAGATTTCGCAGAATACCTGGAAACATCCATATTCTCAATGTATATGCACCCTATAAGGACCGATTCACTTTCTGGAATCAGGTCTTCTCCTCCGAAATGATGGAACTGGTGTCCCTTATCATTGCGGGAGATTTAAACTGCACTTTAAGCAGTGATGAAGTATGCAGCTGCGACAAGAAGGTGGACCCTCTGGCTGACCATTTTCAAGATGCTCTACTATCACACAATTTTGTGGACATTTTCCCAGCTAAAATTGCCCCCACTTGGGATAATGGCTGATCTGGAACAACATATGTGGCCAAAAGACTAGATCGTTTCTTAGCCCATGAAAAGTTGATTGAATGACTGGGTGATTTTTGCATGGAAATCATCAGTAACTTCACATCCAACCACAGACCCATATCATTGCAATGGAGGAACACTAGAATCCGTAAGGGTCTTCCTTTTAAATTTAACAGATCTTGGTTGGAAGATCCGAAGTTCAATGAGCTTGTGCAGGAATCCTGGGGACGACATCCTCCTCCTACAAACTCCTCTTCCTCTCAGAATCTCCTTGACAAACTAGATTCCCTTCGGGAGGAAGTAAAGCCCTGGCAAAAACTGAAGCAAAAAGCAAATAGGAAAGAACTAGAAGACATCCAGAAGGAAATGGATAGGATCTTCTCGAAAATGTCCACTCAATGCCTCCCCATGAAGATTCGGCTTTGTATACAAGCACTGGAAATCAGGAAAAAAATTACTGTCTATTGAAGAATCCACATGGAGATTAAAAAGCAGGGCAACTTGGATAAGGGAGGGAGATCGAAATACAAAATTCTTTCACCGTTATGCAAACCATCGCTGCAACATAAATACAATCTGGGAGATTAGGGATGAGGATGGGAAAATACACCAAACTCAAGATGATATAAGTAATGCGGCTGTACAGTATTTCCAGGAAACATATAGCAGAAATGAAAATATAATGGCAAAAGATATTATCTGGGGAATTGAGCCCTATCCTACAATGTTCAGGGATGAGAAAAATGAAGAACTCTATAGGATTATTTGTGAGGAAGAGCTCTTGGAAGTGCTGAAGTCCTTCAAGAGGGATAAATGTCCAGGTCCAGATGGATGGACGATTGAATTCTTCCTACATTTCTTTGAACTAGTAAAGAAGGACCTTCTGAGTATGGTTGATGAATCCAGAACAATGGGTAGAATTCATCAATACATCTCTTCAACATACATTGCTCTTATTCCAAAGAAAAATAATGCTAATACCTTCTTGGATTTTAGGCCAATCTCCCTATGCAATACCATATACAAAATCATCTCAAAGGTTATTGTTGGCAGATTGCGAAATACTCTCTCGTGTTTCATCTCTCAAGAACAACATGGCTTTCTAAAAGACAGACTCATTCATGATGTTGTTGCAAATACACAGGAAAGTATGCATATGATTCACACAAAAAATTAGATGTGGCCATCTTCCAAATTGATCTGAGGAAGGCATATGACTGCCTGGATTGGGGCTTTCTTAGATGCATTCTTACCAAAATTGGTCTCAGTCCCAGATGTACAAACTGGATAATGGCATGTGTGGACAAGGTAAATTTCGCCATCCTGATAAATGGACATCCAACTAATTTCTTTTGAGCTGCTAGAGGACTAAGGCAAGGATGCTCATTATCCCTGCTATTATTCATCCTGGCAATGGACCACCTAAGCCTACACATAAAAAGAGCAGTTATGGAGGAACATTTCCGGCCACTGATGATAAGCAACAACAACAACATATCACACAGTCTCTTTGTAGATGACATATTGATTTTGGGTATGCTCTGTTGCTTCTCTTGGTTATGTCTTTTTAATATTCTAAAGAAATTTACAAGTGCTACAGGATTACAGATTAATGAAAGGAAATTTGTAATTTATCATGGGGAATGCGACATGGAAACCATTGAATATATTGAAGGATTATATCGTATCAAGGCAATACCTATTCAAAAGGGAATGAAGTATCTCGGATACCACCTAAAACCTTGTTGCTACAATAGAGTTGACTGGCAATGGATCATTGATCGATATTATAAAAGGATATCTGGATGGGAGTTCAGATGTCTCTCAATGGGTGGGAGAGTTATTCTTGCCCAAGCAGTCTTAGCACAACTAACTGTATACTGGGCCCATCTATTCCATATACCTACAAGCATTATCAAGGAGCTAAATCGCCTCACAGCAAACTTCATTTGGGGAGGCTACCATGAAAGGAAGAAATATCATCTCACCAAATTGGCCAGCATTACTCTTCCAAAAGAATTGGGAGGATGGGGGATTATGGATCTCCACAGATTTGGAGGAGCTTTATTGATGAAATCCTTATGGAGGGGTTTATTTGGGAAAGGCACCTGGAGTAATACCATCCAAAAAAAGTACCTTGGTAATAAAGATTTCAAATACTGGTACAGGAAAGGCACCATAGGCATCAAACAGGGCTCAATGGTATGGAAAAGTTTCTGGAAAATGGAGATTTTCTTCTTACAACAACTCACATGGAGATTTCAGAATGGAAACAATATTCTGATTGCCGTGGATCCAATACTTGGAGCTAGGGAGGAATGCTCTATACCAGAGAACATTAAAAATACCCTTCATGGTGTGGGCATTTTTGTATGGGGCCAAGCTATAGCGGGCTGGCAAGGCCCTTTACCGATTTGGAAGGAAGCACACAACATTGGCTTAAATGGTCAAGCGGCCCTACAATGGAACAAGATCATAGAAAATATAAAAAACATTGGTATCTGCCATATGGAACCCAGAGATTATCTCACATGGAAAGGTAAGATGAACACTGATAACATTATTGTAGCTGATACTTATCTATCTTTTTCCAGAATACCAACACTACAATCAGGATTGCAATTCCCCACAGTTTTCTGGAAAACAAGAATTCCAAACAAAATTATCATCTTTTCTTGGCTAGTTTTTCATAACAAGAACCTCATCTGGGAGAATCTACAGAAAAGACAATGGCAAGGGCCGGGTATCTGTTCTATTTGTAAATGCGAAGCTGAAAACAACAATCACATCTTCCTACAATGTAAACTCACCACACAGGTATGGAAAAATTTATCTAAATATTTTGGCTTTTGTTTTATATTGCATTCATCCATTAAGGATTCACTGGAATGGTGGGGTACACAGAAGCCCTCCTGGAGACCCATTCCTTTAATCATCATATGGGCAATTTGGAAATGGCGGAACAACTTCTTGTTCTAGAACATGAGAGAGGATTTCCAGTAGGTCTTTCACACAAACTACAATGTTTTTTTCCCCCTGCCCAAACGACAAAGTAACAATCCCCGTGGGCACAGTAACTCATTGCTAAAGTATCCAATGGGCTTTTTTGACGGTTCTGCACAAAAAGGGTTATGTGCTTGTGGGGTTTGGATATCCATAACTGAACAACTAACCTACAATATTCTCTGGAATGGAGGAAATGGCACCAACAACAAGGCAGAAGCAATGGCTCTTTGGGGCCTATTGTGGTTCACCAACTTCTTAAATATCCCTTTCTTACATGTATATGGAGACTCCAAAATCATAATCGACCATGTATTAGGAAAGGCTTCCATCAACAACCCTTCTTTACTAGGATGGATGAAGAGAATAGAGGTCTTTTGGCAACTTCAAAATGGCTACTCAATCCAACACATAGGCAGATCTCAAAATGTGCAAGCTGACAGACTATCAAAAAAAGGTTTGCTCCAAGAATCTGGTAAATGGTACATGGAAATCAACTAGGAGAACAACACCTATGACATGGAGGACCTTCTTTTTCCAGGAATATAGGCTCTCTCCTAGGCACTACTGAAGTCTGGTTTTGTTTCTGTTAGAGATTATTCGGTTGCCTGGCCACTAGGCATAAAACAGTGTCCTCTACGAGGAGGGATTTTTTCCCCATTGTAGATGGTGTTTTATTTTTTTCTCAACAAGTTCATACTGTATCCTAAAATAGGCATACCACTGATGGCTATAATTTTTGTATCTAGCTTATATCATTCAGTTCCCTATACACAGTTTAATCAGAGAATAGCTTTATCACTTGCTATTTCTTATTTGAGGGTAGGAGGTACTTGCAATTACAACCTGTTTTAATTTACAGACAATGCCAAAATGGCTTATGTTTTGAACAACAACTGACTTTTGTAAATTTCTATTTTGTTATTAATACAAATTGTGCTTTTTTCGTACTGAAAAAAAAGAGGAAGGTAATTCATGACTAATCAATGTCATTAGTGTTGTGTCGATTAATTGCCCCGATCTGTCCTGCGAACATAAAAAGTACTAATTATTAAAAAAATATATTAAATTAAATTGTAATGTTAAACATACAAATCAACATGAAATCTCATCCCTCCCTGCTAATCTTAGAGAATATTCATTTAGGAGAAAATACTATCCATCTATTTATAAAAAAATCAAAATCCTTAAGCCCTACTCTATTATAAATGCCATTCTAATATAAACCACACCTTAGACGTAATTATCTAATCCTTATACCATTGAAACATTTGCATTAACATTAAGCGATGCACTTTATCTGTATAATAAATTTGATTTGCCATTTAGAAATAAAATAAAATTATATGTTGATGATGGTATAGTGTTTAGTAAACGAATGAGATTTGGATAACAAATATACAACTAGTTATTTATTTTGTGAGTGTTATCACTCCGTAGTTTTCCTAGGCTGAAGAGGAAACTATAGAGGTAACCACAAACCACTTTTAAAGTTGGGATCTAGCCCTTCTAGCTTCAGAGAGGGCTCTCTCTGTATGATTTTTATTTTCTTTTTAGATCTTAGGCTAGGTATAAAGGTCAAAGATAGGTTTTTATAGTTGTGGTTGCAGAGTGAAAGAAAATTCCATTGGGCATGGAGTCATAAAAATTTCAGTAATAAATCACAAATAAACAGAGTAGCTGAAACAGGGCGAGGTAGGAAAACTCTTGGATCTCATGAATTATGTGTGGTATGGATAAGATGAATATAAGGTGATGATCAATTAAATATAAATCATACACAAATGAATTTTATATTTAATTTTAAGAAGGAAAACATTCATATTGTTTAAATAAGTTGGAGTAGAGTACTGTAAGTAAATTCAACTTGTAATATTCTTGTAAGAATCAAGAAACAATATTCATGTAATAACTTGAAAGAAGAAACATTTTAAAAAGAGAGAAACATCACCATTTATCTGACACAAGAATCCTGAAAGAATATTGCCTTTGTATTTCTAATTTGATTATTTCAAAATGAAAATTCCATAGTTTACAATTGAATACAGATCTTCTTTTCTCCACAATCAACCCTTTCTAATTATTTTTTCAAAATACTTATAGAGTCTATCTTGAACTAATTTGTACTTTCAAATAAAATTTATTACAAAATAATATCTACCTGTTGTTGATGATGACTGTAGCTATATTTCTTCTTCTTCTATTTGACTACTCCTAATCTATAGTATTTCTGTTTGGTTTTAATAACAGGCTCCAATAGTTTATCCTGTTTTTTTTCACTAGGAATAGGGAAATTTACCATATTTTGAAATCTTTCATCCACCTCTGTGTATGTTTGAAAAGTTGGTTTATTGAGAAACAAATGAAGGATTTCATGATGAATGAAGAGGTCATATTGTAGGCATTCCATGAAATCTTCTCCATTTATGATACCTTTCACTTTTTGAATTTGGATGTATTTGCAGCTATGTTACACAACTGGTCTTGGTAGTTCTCTAATGGAATCAATTTTCCATTAGAAGCTCTCAAAGGTTGTAGCCATTTCTCCTGCAACAATTTTTTTTCTGTTAAATCTCTCTACTTGTAGTTCTAACTTTTTGCACTCGTTTTCAAGTTGTAACATCAAGTTATTCTTTGTTAGAACACTTTTTACTTCCATGGCTATGTTTGTTCTGTCTTGAATTTGAAGTTATTCAAGCTCGTCCTTAATCTTGGAGTTCAACATCTTGATAATTTTGTGTGGTTCTATGGGCATGTGTTAAATTTCAACCGTCATTTGTTCAACTACTTCTTTGACTTTTTGTACTAGTTCCTCCTGCTCAAATATAATATGGAATGATGACCACAACTATGTGATACTTGAATTAATATTATGCCATATGCTTTTCTTAGCCTCTGCCAACATTTGTGTTGTTAGTGACTAGTTTTCATACTTTCCAAGCTGTTGAGTAAGCTTGAATTTTTTCTGCACTTTTGCTAAAGATGCATTATCAACTTTGATCTTATTTTCCTCCATTCTTTTCAATAATGCTAACAATCTTTCATTTTCTTGGTTGGTTAATGATAAGTCTCCCAGAGATTTCACTAACTTTTCATAGGAGTATGTAATGTTCAATCCTCTTAGTTCTATTGAGGTTGCTGCTATTGTTTACTATGTTGATGTACCTGCAACTGCCAACTATTCTTTCTCTTTCAAAATCAACTCCATATCTGTCTCCATTTTTTGAATTTGCACATTTTGTTCAACTATCAGCTTGAACAAATTTTCCTTCTCTACTTCTAACTCAGTAATTTCTTTAGCCTGTGGGTGCTCTGTGGTTGGAAGCTTGAGCTATTTTCTGAGAGCTTGAATATCATCATTCTTGTTCTTAATCATCTCCTCAACTTCTTTAATGTCACTGGGATCATATCCTAGTTTAATTACCAAATCTTCAAGGGCTTTAATTCTAGTGTCTTTAGCCAAGGATGACATCCTTTCCATCTTTAGTTGTGAATGAATGTTGTTTAGTGAGGCTTGAAATTTAGAGACTGCCATGGTTAAACTCATTAGTGTTGAATATATCATCTCACCAGCTTGTTTATGCAAGTCAATTTGATCAATGGCATGGATTTTCTTGGTGTCAAAAGCAAAGACAAATGCTTTGTAATCTTCTGCAATTTTAGGAGCTAGAAATTTAGGTTCTAAGAAATCCATTTGGAACTATCCCTTCTCTGTGTCTAGTGCAGAAAACAATCTATGTTGAGTGGTAGAAGATTGTTTCCAAAATTTTGAATACATTGTGACTTTCAAAGCTTCATTTTTCCTCTTGATATCTCTGTACCTAGAAAAAATGTTTTGTTGTGTTTCAATCTGGGATGTAGAAGACACTGGGGATGTTGTTGTCTCCTCAATATGTGCAAAAGAAGTAGTCGGAAGACCTTTCAAAAAAATTGTAGATTTCTCCTGTGAGCCTTTCCCTTTTGATGATTCTTCCTAGGTATTTGTCTTCTTTCTTCTTTTGAAAACAAGAAAATTTTCACCTAGTTCTATAGGAGACATACTCTCCCTGGATCTCTTAGCTTCTTTTTCTTTTCAGATAAGAGTTTGTAGAGATTTATAGCGGACAATTTTCTCTTCAGCCTCTTGTAGTGTATTCTTTGTCCACTCCTCTTGATTAACATATTGCTCAATTTCCGACCTAGGTGTATGTACATAAGGCATGGTCTTCTGCTCAACTCTTAATTTTGAAATTATCCTTGCAAGATCATATGACCATGTGAAACTCAATTTGAATTTCATCTTCTTTAGTAACTCATCTGCTTCCTTTACTGCTACTCTGGTGTTGATGATGTAAGGACCAATGTGTGCCTTCAGTTTAAATTGTGCCTTCTTCTTTCTTGACACAAAATGTAGGTCATCCATATTCAACATTTGCTTGATATATTCCAAGGCAAAGATTCTTACTAGTACAAAAATTGGCAACTTGTAGGGAGGGAGTTCACATCCATAGATTCAAATTTCTGTATAATTCTGGTAAAGATACTAGTCTCCAACCTTGGCTTGTTCTATAAGATGTAAAATTCTTTTTATTTCTGGTGAAATCCTTGGTATAACATTGTTGCTAAGAAGACATAAGGATACATGCAAAAACTGATCTACAAAATTACTAAATGAATATTCCTCTGAATTATTTCTCACCAAGGAAGTCTAGTGAATGATTGATAGTGGTCTTCCCTGTACATCCAACTTCTGCAACTAAAGCTTGAGCCTATATGTTTGATAGAACCACATCAAATATATTGACTGGTGTTTGAATGCACCTTCAGCAGTAAACTTCATAAACTGATCATGAATAACATTTGATAGATATTGACTATAGTTGAAAATGACTGATGGCTTCTGACCAGTTGAGAACACTGACAAAAATCCTAACACTACTTCATCTACCCATTGATCTGTGGGATAACCTAATAGGCAAGTAACCATAGAAATAACTTGCCTTGACATTTTAGGGAAAATAGAAGAAGAATATTGGGGATTAGTCTGGCTAACTCAGAATTTTCAAGTAGAAAAGACTAAAAAATATGGGCTTGTTGAGAGAAAGTAAGCTTCTGGTATATTTCCATGAGTGAATTAGAGGAAAATGGATGTAAGGGATCTAGAGGATAAATCTAAAGAGATTGGCAGATAACTTCTGGTGTAATTGCAAATAAGGTTTCATTATTTTGGGTAATTATATCCTTGTAGCTAGGGAGATACCTGAGATGACACCATGTAAAAAATTCTTGGAAGACATGAGTTTTGGGAAAAATGAATTGAGGCAAGAATGATTCCCAGATGCTCAACTCATCATTGCTATCTAAGATTTTTTTATTTTTCAAATTGTGGAGCTCATACACGTCAAACTCAAAATTGGTCTTGGATATTTTATGTTGTGTGTCAACCAACAGAATTTCATCTAAGCTTATTACAGGGGGCGATACAAGGCTTTCTATGACTAGCTTGGCTTTTCCTTTGTGAGATGACATCTTTGACAACAATGGAGGCTAAGGAAATCATGTTATCAGACTACAATTGATCAATTATAGAAGGGGAATGCTACTACAAAGAGATCTGGTGCAATTGAAAATCTTTGGGTAAAAAAATGCACGTATCAAATGAATGGAAAAAGGGACTAATGCAAGGAAATGCAGAACTTTATTAAGCGAGAAGGGGAATGATTAATGGAAACACTACCATTTTTTGGAGTGTTTCATTAAAAGAATTAAATGTTGGTGGGAGTCATTGATGCCCAACGTCCATATAACTATTGGTGGGAAGATTCAATGACAAACGATTATGTGATGTGGGCGGATAATGTGGATGACAGGTGGTGTGCCCTAAACGGGGTGGGAGTAGGTGGGAATAGGCAGGAGCGAGCAGTGGTTTTTGGGGGGCGGGGGTCAAAATGGTAATAGGTAAAGGAGGGGAGGCCCCAAATTAACCGTGGAGCTGCCATGTGGGTTTCAGCGGTTTCAACAAACCCATATTTTGGACCCCCCTGCGTTAAGTTCTGAGAGTGCGGGGGGGGGGGTGGGGGGGGTGCGCAAACATCGTCCTCCATCGTTGATTTGGGCGGTGATGATCTCATCTATTCAATCACATAAGCGCTTTATTGAAACAGACAAAATGTCACATATGCTTTATTTACAAATTTAAACAAAATCTTTGGTTAATTAATCATAATTAACCATAATATAAAACTTAAGGCAAAATTTTAACTAGTGTTTCCCTTGAGGATTTTTTTTATTTTTATTAATTTTTTCACATATTTTTCTTTTAACCCCCTTTTATTTTTTTCTTTATTTTTCTTTTCTTTTCCTATTTTTATGGTTTTTATTTATATTTTTTCTATTTTTTCCTTTTTCAGAAAGATAAAAATAACTAAAGTAAAAAATAAGTTACAACATCCCTCAAGATAAATAACTAGTTAATCATACCTTGATCACTATATTTATAAGACCCTAACAATGAGAATTAATGATAAATAAGATTCTAAATCCCACCATGTAAACGTAGCGTACCAGTATTCAAGGTGAAGGGAAATTTCACAACAAAGTGATAAACTATTCCATAAGTCAATGCCAACTAGGCAACCAAGGAACCTTGGGAACTCTTTCCCCTAAACTCACACACTTTGTAAATTGACTTGCTTTAAGGGAGCGTGGCTCACGAAATGGGGTAACCTTGGGATAATGTGGGAATTTTCTTTCTTGTTGGGAAGCCTTCAAAATAATAAACCTACAAAGGTGGATAACTGTGTAGCATTGTTGTTTGAACTGCCTACATACTTCACATTTTACATTTTAAACAATTCTCAGCATGAATATTTTTACTACCATTTTTTTTTATCTAGCACCAAGAGGTGCTTGTTAGAGTGAATATTTTGAGCACTTGTATATATTTCTATTTAGTAGAATTAATTAAATGACAAAGTTAACTAAAGAAGGAGTGCCTATGGGGCTATAATACTATAAGTGAGGAAAAGTGAGGGTATTTAAGGGATTTCAATATGTTTAGAAATCCTATTTCCTTTTCACTTATCTTAACTTACAACCTTTACTTTATTTAAGATTTCCATACCATTTAAAAAGGGAGCAAACAATAGTTGAGAAAAACATTCCTAGATTTAAGCCACCACTCTTAAATTTTAGCAACCTGTCTTCCCTGTGTTTTTGGAACTAGGAGGAGTTATAATTGGACTATCTTACCATATTTTCATGGAGGAAAAAGAAAAATAAATTCAAAGGGATGGAGAGAGACAAATTTTGGGTGAATAAAAAAGAGGGAAATGGGAGTAGGATTACAAATAATTAAGCTTTCCATAGTATGTGATGGAAATACCATGGAAGGAATCCAACAGACTTGGAAAAAGAGCCAAATATCTAGGAAATTATATAGAAGCTTTGAGATGTCATATTATACATTTCTATGCATACGCTAAAGAGCAATGGAGGGAGGAAATTCCAAGGTATTTTGTAGCAGAGAAGGAATACCTCCTTGTGTTGTGTGGAGAAGCTATTGTGGGTTCCAAAGAGTGTTTATCATGTTTTGTCAATTATTTTAGGGATGGCTCATGAAGAAGCATGCCAATATTGGGAAACCAGAGATCAAGAAGTATGTAGCAAACTCCCTTCCATCCCCTTAAGGATTAATAGGTTGAGGAAGGTGTTACTCGTGGCTAACACAATCCTAAAGGTCCATTATGGTGTAATGTTCCAAAATAGGAAAACCAGTGATATGCAAGAAAATAACAATTTTCACCACAAAAATTTCAAACAATTAGGAAACACCCAAAACTATCAGAAATATGAAAGCAATTGAGCCACTTTATTATAAACTGGTGCAAGAGTACAAAATATAAAAGGAATGCACTTGTGCTTGCCTCAAATTCAAGTGGATCAAAGCCCAGGTGAAAAAATGATAACCTAAATCTACAATCAACTGACCAACTGCTGCACTGTGTAGTCCCCAACAATTTTGCATTGTCTTTTGCAAATATATGGTTGAAAGCCCCACCCCTAATGCTCTAAAAATTCTGTAATTTTATATCTAGTCTCCTCAGGAAAAACCCAGAAATGGTTTGGCTTGATTTTGAACTGCCAAAATCCACCCCCAAATGGCCCTATGCCGTCCAAAACTATTGAAGCACATTGCCTACCAATACACTAATAAAATCCTTTTCAAACACCCCAAAAAGGTAGAAATCACCTCCACTAATGCTTCCCTTATCTCCCCTGACAAGGATTAGCCTCAATGGCTGAGTCCCCACCTTCCACATGTGCCAAATCGTTGCCTTCTATTGTGGCCCAGGAAGTGTGAAATCTCCACTGAATGATAGCTCTCTCCTCCAACCCCAAAATTCACCCAAAGGGAAGAAAATCACCAGAGCTTCTCTTCCAAAATTTCTCCCGACCAAATCTTCCTTGATGAATGCCAAAATCAAAACTCGATTTCTCCTACTGTGTCCTCTAGAAATATGCACCACCTGGAGACACTGAATACAAATGTTGGAAACCACACTGAAAATCATCTCTAGAGGATTATGGATGAACCTCTCTAGGGTGGAACTCAAAGTACCTTGAATAAATGGTGATTTATCCGCTTGGAAAAATCTTTCTAAACAACAAGTGACCTAGCTAAGTAGCTCAAGCAACTTAGAAGAAATTCAATATGCCAAAGATGATGAAATGAGGAGTGCTACCTTCCTTTCATAGATTTAGTGGAGCCTTTTTCCCTCCTCTATGGGTCCCTCACTAAGCCTTTGATTTCCCTCTCATGCAATTCGACCCATCGGCTTAGGGAGTGCGCATTTCCTAGTGTGGTGGGCTTGACATGCTACTAAAAAACCAAAATAAATTAATTATAAATCCTAAGTCTTCTAGATAAAATCAAATGGGCCCCATATCCTCCAAAATTGGCACAAAAATGTATAAATTAATCTTGTTCCAAAATAATTTAGGAAGGGACATTATAGTCCTCCCCTCCCAAATGTTTCTTTTCCCCAAGCAACTTCAATGTTGGATGCTTAAGTATATGCTTTCCCTCCCAAGTATAATCCTCATCTGACAAGCTCTTCCAACTCACAAAGTAATCTCTGATTATCCTACTTCTATGCTTCCTTTCTTTGGTCTCCAAGATGGCTTCTCATTCCAAAACCAGATGTCCCTCATCATCAAGTGGAGGAAATTCCATAGCCGTTGTAACATGTTTCCCCAACACTCTCTTGAGGCATGAAACATGGAAAATATTATGGATCTTTCTCCCTGGTTGTAGCTCCAACTCATAAGCTACCTCTCCAACCCTCTTGATCACCCGGTAGGGCCCATAAAATTGTGGTTGAAATTTTTCAGCCCCCTTCTGTTTCAGAGTGGACTGTCAGCACGACTGCAATTGAAGGTACACCAAGTCCCCTTCTTCAAAATGCCTCTCAACCTGATGCTTGTATGCATATACCTTATGTTAATTATAAGTTGTCTGCAAATTATCCTTAAGAGCCTTGAGGATGTCTTGGCTCTCTAGGATCCAATATTTGGCCTTTGGGGCTCACTTGTCTCTAAAAAAAATGTGAGAAAAAGATAAAGTATCATAACCATATTAAGTGCGGAAAGGAGTCATACCAATGGACATATGATGGGTGGTGTTGTAGCAGCACTCTCCCAAGTGTAGCCATCGAATCCATGCCCTTTGCTGCCTGGTCACATAATTCTTGAGATAACCCTCTAGCCATTTATTTACACTGTCTGTTTGGTCGTCGGTCTGTGGATGGTAACTGGTGCTCGGGGTAAGATCATTGCCCACTAGCCTAAAAATCTCCTGCTAGAATAACCCCATAAGTCGGTTGTCTTGGCCAATGACTATAGTCTTAGGGAGTCCGTGGAGGTGGAATATCTCCCTAAAGAAAAAATCTGCCACCTGAGAAGCTAAATACTGTGTCGAAATAACAAAGAAATGTGTAAACTTGGTTAGTCAGTCGACCACCACAAAAATGCAATCCTTCCCCTGCACCGAGGGAAGCTCTGTGATGAAGTCCATAGAGATATTGTCCCATTTCCCCTCAGGAATGGGGAGAGGTGGTAACAATCCTACTAGATGGGTCAACTTGCCCTTATTCATCTAAGAAGCCTCACACTCTTGCACATATCTCAATATTCCCCATTGAGGCCCTTCCAAGTGAAGCACTCTCTCACTGCCATGTAGGTCTTTCGGAATCCTTGGTGCCCAAACAATGGGGAATCATGAGTTGCACGAAGGATACACTCCCTCAACTGTGACCCTGAAATTAAAAATATGCTTCCCTTGTAGTTTATAACCTCGTCCATCACCATGTATCACTCATATTTATAACTTCCCTCTAAGATTTCGCATACCTGACAATTCTTGGAGTACTCCACTAATAGTTGTTCCTTCGAGTCATGGAAAATACTCATGAGTGAAAGTCTTACAGGCCTCCTCGATAGTGCATCGGCTATCACATTGTTCTTCCCTCGCACATACTAAATATAAAAATCATAGGCATGCACCTTTCTAAACCATCTCTATTGTCTCTTGCTGAGGCCATGTTTCCCCATAAAGTGGTGAATACTGTTGTGATCTTTTTTCACCCAAAACCTGTTACTCACCATATACTACCAAAACTTGGCCAATTCATTCATTATGTCCAACATCTCCTTGTTGTATATGGAATATGACCTCTGATGAGGTAGGATATTCCAACTCTCTAAAGCAATGGGGTGCCCACCTTGGGACAAAACTGCCCCAATCCCCTCACCCGATGCATCACACTCCCATGTGAAGGGCCGCGTGAAGTCTGGAAGTGCTAATACCGGGAAATAAATCATCACCTCCTTGAGGCGATTAGATTTTGTTTGAGCTCCATAAGTCCATGTAAAATCCTCCTTCTTAGTCAGATCAGTGGGGGGTGATTCCAACTCTGAGAATCCCTTAACTAACTTCCGGTTGTAAGTATAGATGCTCAAGAACCCTCTCAGCACTGTCACATCTCTAGGCATTAGCCAATCTCGAATGGCCCTAATCTTCTCCTCATGCACCTTGACGCAATATGCACCTATGAAGTGTCCCAAATAGAGCATCTCTTTTAGTCCAAACTCGCACTTGGACATCTCGGCGTAGAACTGCTGCTCCTCCAAGGTCTGTAACACTGCCTCTAGATGTCGCAAGTGCTCCTCCGATGTCCTATTGTAAATCAAGATATCATCAAAGAATACCAGCACAAATCTCCTCAGTTGACCTCTGAAGACATGGTTCATGCATGACTGAAAGGTAGTAGGTGCATTCGTCAACCCAAAAGGCATGATCAAGAATTCAAATGCCCATAATGAAATCTAAAAGTTGTCTTCGGAATATCCTTCTCCCTCACTCGAATCTGATTATACCTAGACTACAAGTCTATCTTAGAGAATTAGTTGGCTCCTCTAAGCTCATCCATCAACTCATCAATATGCGAAATGGGATATTGGTTCTTCAATGTCTTCTTATTGAGATACCTCTAGTAAATGCACATGTGAAGAGTCCCATCATTCTTCTTCACCGACATGACTTAAGAAGCAAATGGAATGAAATTCAGTCTAATGTGGCCCAATGATAATAACTCCCTGATGGCCCTCTTAATCTCATCCTTATAGGATTTTTTATGCCTATAGGGTGTATTGATGATTTCTTACACACTAGGCACCATCTCTATAGTGTGGTCAAACCCCTTGTTAGGTGGTTACCCTGGTGGTATATCTCATAAAACTATTGGATATCTATCCAATATTGCCTATATGTCAGGATGTGGTGGCTTGGCCCGTCCCCCAGCCTCTAAAATCCTCAGCTCTACTACCCATTGTATGTCCCCATGTCTCAAATCTACCTCCATCCTATGGGCCAAAACCATCTATGGAGGATATGAGTGCATTCCCTGAAGAACCACTAGTTTACCATTCGGCCTGGTAAATTCCATCACTAGTTGCCTCCAGTCGATGGTAGCTCGACCAAGGGAATACAACCATTAGAAAACCATCACCACATTGGTGTCTGGTATGACCACCACAAAGAAACGATCTATCGTGGAATAGTTCCCCATGGTCACTATTAAAGCAAGAACATATCGAGTGCACTACATAGTTCTTTCTCCCTGGTACCAGAACTGAAAACCCCTCAAACTCTATAGTGGTGATGCATCTCCTCTGGACCACTAAGGATCAATAAAATTGTGGGTGGCCCCATTGTCCACTAAGGCTGAGACATGTTATCCCTGCATTATGCCTTTGATCATCATGGTCAAAATTTGGGAACTCTGCACAAAAAGGCTAGGACTCCCCAGATGGTGCAAAAGATGTGCCCCCTCTCTGTTAGATCCTTGCATTGTCCCCCACCAAGCTCCAATTCCACCTCATCCTCCTAATCGATGTTGGAGAAAACCTTGATATAATGGGCCTTGCCTATTGTGCATCGATGGCTCATGTCCATGTGTTGGGTAGCGGATCCCCCGCGTAATGGTTTTGGGGCTTAAAGCCCACAATTTTGGGTAATAGTATGGTAAAGGTTCTGCAAAGTGCATGGAGCGTGAATTGTAAGGAGTCAAGTCAAAGGGTTGTCCACTCAAAAATAATGTAAGTGAGTCGGCCTGCCCATGGTCCACGGACCATGGGAATGTATAAATAGAGCGAGGCTCTAAGGGTAGAGGCAACTTTTGTTTGGATCTTGAATGTTATGGGTATATGACTGCAATATTCGCTCTGAGTCTGTAAGTCTGAGTTGGGGTTGATAGTAGTTAGAGTAGGCTCTGCAGCTGTGTGCATAGAGGCCTGGTAGAGTTCGCAGTTGTGTGTGCGTACCCCTGCAGCTGAGTGCGCAGGGCAGATTTAGATTGTAATGAAATAGGAGATTAATATAAGAGAAGTGTTTCTGAATTATTGTGCATTTGATAGAAAATTTGTATTTTTGTTCTTATGTTCTGGTTTTATGCATGTTTTAAGATTTATGTTTGTGCGCGTTGGTTACAACTATTGAATGCTTGATTAAGACCGCAAGAATTAGATCAGACCTATAATAACTGCAATAATAATAAGGAATCTAGAAAGTGCCTTATCCCATAGCTACACAAAGGCCGAACAACTGCCCGACCCATCCAGACCTCTTGAAGACATCCCTAGGATGCGGAAACCTGGTTCCAAAACCCTCCGATACTACCTCAGGTGGGACTTCAGTCGACGCTCCACAGATTTTTAGTGAAAGGGCCGGTAGTGCAGGATTTGTTTGGCTAAACTCTTCTAAACCTGGGTCAGGCCCCAATAAGGCAACAAATGGTTCTGTTGCTGGGACTGGGATCTGCCTAAGGGATGTCTGATGTCGGAACACTGGAACCCTACTAAGAAAGAAATTGAAGTTTGGTTAGATCAGAAGCTTCACGAGTTTGTGGTACAGGAAAACAAAACTCTGCAGATATCCGAGAAGAGGTGGCTGGACCGCTACATATATACAGAGATCCATGAGATCTTCTTTGCGACCTTCTCGTCAGAACTGTATGGTTGGTTCACGAGGCTAGATGACCGCTAGGGAAGGTGCAAACTCGATCAACCGATAGTGTGGACTCCAAAGTTGGTTTGCAGGCTAGAGGCATCTGAAGATAAAATCGTGGGGGTCATAGATCATTGGCTGGATTGGATAATAGGAGGGTTTATCACTGAGTTTGCGATAGACACCACCGTGAGCTATAGCAAAGCTGAGCGACATTTTCTCAAGGGACTGTGAGGTAAGTACATCAAATCTTTGAATACGTAGATTAAGATGTTGTTATGTGAAAAACAGGTGATGTGAATACATTAATGAGTGGAACGGCACGGAGTGGAAAGGTCTACAATGGTCTCGAAGGGTTAGGAAATAGTCTTTTAATTTCACCTTCGCGAGCAGGCGAGGAAGAGTGCAATTGGGTTTCTCCGAGGAGTGCGGTAAGTTTGATAAGGCAATGCATTCCACCGTTGTCACCTCCACTTACGCCATCACCCACTTCGCCTTTGTCTCCTCCATATTCAACCACCCCACCTCCACCTAACCCACCGTTTAGCATGGTGAGTGCAATCAAGTTGCATGTATTCAGAGGAGTAGGGAGCAAAGATCCAAATCAGTTTTGGTTTGTAGTAAGAGTAGTGTGGGAAGCGCATGGAGTTACGGATGATAAAATTAAGAAAGCCACCTTGGTAAGTGCATTGCAGGATCACGCACTGACTTGGTATATCAAGCACTCGAATGATCATTCGAATGCTGGAATAGAAAATCCAGATTGCATTAAACAGAGAATTTAGCCGACCAAAATCAAAGATGTAGTCGATCATCGGATTCAAGGAGATCGCGATGCTTCTGGGTGAAACCCCCTGGGATCTGGATCAGAGACTGAAGAGCACGATCTGTGAGGCTAACATGATGTTGACTGATGCGCAGCACCATGCGTGGTTTGTGGCGTCTTTGACACCACACCTGAGGACGACTATATCACAACAGAAGCTTTCAAACCAGGTAGAAGGTTTGGAAATAGATATGAGGTTGCATGAAACTCTGATACAGGATCCTGGGTTGGGAGTCCAACAGATCCACGCACAACTACAAAACCTATGCTTGGAGATGCAGAGTTCGAGAAAAGATAGGGCGCCCTGGCCAGAAGCGCATGAAGAAGTGTGGTGCATAAAATTTAAAGGCCAGGGCCACAATAAGGATCATTGTTCGGTATTCGTGAACTATTTGGCAGGGGGGACCAATGCCGTTGAGACCAGAGGCACAGGCTAGGCCAAGTGTAGCGCCTGCGCTCTAGTGTGCGATATGTTAGGTAGGAGGAAAGCACACGATGGACAACTGTCATCTATTGCAGAAGTTTACATAGACCCCCAAGCAGCTATTTTGCAATTTTTGTAGATCGGTAGGCCACGATGATCGAAACTGTCGAAGTTATGAATTGCTGATGGATCGAACACCTATCTACAAGATGTAGACCGAGGTGCGAGGATAGGATCCAGCCGCAACAATAGCACATGATGGATTCTAGGGACATGGACGAGGACAAGGAGGAATGGGACCCGGACAAGGGCATGGACGATTGATCTGCTACAATTGTGGAGGACCTAGGCACTATGCACGTGACTGTACGAACCCGACCAGTACATGTTGTCCGTACTGTTACCAATTTGATCATGAAGCAGTAGATTGCCCCACACTAATTTCACAAATGCATGAAAAAGGGGTGCTTTAGTCTACTCCAATGCAGAACATTCAAATGATGAGGCTTGAAATGCACGAAGAGGACCCCAATGTGAACATGGTGCTCAGAAGCAGTGCAACCATAGGGGAAGATAAGGGGAAGCAACTTGAGGAGAATACATGGGTTCGCAAGGCCCCTACAAAGCAACCTGAGTTTGACTTGGAACGTGCAAAGGAGACATTTATGGAAGCTAAGAAGAGCTTCGCGGAGGCCTCTACTTCAGGTAGTAAGGATCAAACTGAGCTAGAAATGGATCCTTCTATGCTAACTACCTTTTTAGAGACATGCATGAAGCTACTACATGACAATAAATTAGTTAAGGGATTATAAGAATTGATAACTAAGTGCGCAGGGTCGGGCGAACCACGCATGGTTTGGAAACTAAGAAAGCATGCTTTGCGTACTGGGCAGGAAATGCAATTGACGGCGCAGATTGGCGACTATGAGATGGATCAGGTCATTCTGGACTTAGGTTCAGATGTGAATGTGCTACCTAAACAGACATGGGAACGCATGGGCAGGCCTGCATTATAGTGGTCTCCTATTCAATTACGGATGGCGAACCAACAAAAGATCTTGCCCATGGGGAGATTGCAAGGAGTAACAGTGGACATCGAAGGCGTGAGCACACAAACGGATTTTGAGGTAATAGAAATTGTGGATGATAGTAACCCTTACCCCACATTTTTAGTCATATATTGGGCCATAGACATGAATGGAGTCATCAACCTAAAGAGATGAAAAATGATATTCGAGAAAAAGTCTCTTTGTGTAATAGTTCCGCTGGATCTAGCTAAAGGAACGCGCTACACCGAACCTGTGCGCGATGAGGACAGTGATGACGAACTGGACTACATTTACCAGATAACAGCGCAAGACTAGGATAGGGTGAATCCAATGGCGGACGAAAGAATCTCATGGGAGCATGACAGTTCCTGCACGTTGGATTCAGATGAAGAAATAGAGCGATGGAAGAACCGATTGCACGAAGTAACCACACTGAATTGTAATATGATGGTTAGATCACTACGACACATGACGAGTGAAGCAAGGGAACTGCCTACAGATGAAGGCGCAACAAATGTGGAAGAATCTGTAGACCACTGTGAAAAGGCAATACTGGAATAGAAGTAGCATGATGCCCAAAAAGGGGCACTACGCGACAACTGCACAAGGGAGGAGTACA
Organism: Pinus tabuliformis; assembly: GCA_031772625.1. Classification (NCBI taxonomy): domain Eukaryota; kingdom Viridiplantae; phylum Streptophyta; class Pinopsida; order Pinales; family Pinaceae; genus Pinus; species Pinus tabuliformis. The sequence continues at coordinate 660,175,175 of CM062811.1, forward strand.
CCACAGAAGACTAGGTGGAATTGGCACAAATGTAGAAGGCAGGTGCATGTACGGACTGGAGGTCCTCAACATCAAATGCGATCTGGGCAGCAAGGATGAAGTGGTTTGAGCGTCCACCTGGGGCGAAGGATGTAGATGTATGTTGTGCAACCACCTCCCCAACTAAGGACCAGAAATCAGAACCCAACATGGCAGTAGGGAAGGCGGCGCATTCCGTGAGTAGTGCACGATAAAATGTTTGAAAACACATACGAGATCCTGAATAGAGTTCGCTAGACAAAATGAACCCAGTGGAATTTGTGCGTACCAGTGGCTCGATGGGCCTATAGGACCATAAGAAAAAAGAGGAGTGCGAAGGTGGCCCTATCATTGATGAGACAAGATGAAACCAAGAGGACAGAGAGAACTCCCAAGGCTACAGCCCCCACAGTTCGGACAGGATGTGAGAACCTGGGTAAAGGAATACGACAATTACAGGAAGCCATTCGGCGAGGGAGTTTGAAACTTCGCGCACTCGATCAAGAATGGGCATAACTGAGGAGGAAAAGCGTAATATTGAGTGAAGGAATCAAAAAATTAGAGATCGGAGCTGCACAAGTGGGCTGTGTGAAACTAAGCATGATAAGACCATGCTTGGCCAACACTACTACTACATTCAAAACAGTTGCGACCCTGCTATCATGGCTGCGACCGCACTTTACCAAATAATGGGGTGCACCATACAAAGAATAACGAGATGCACTAATGAATACAAGGGTAAGTGAAGCGTGCCCGTAGCCCGGGCTAGCAGGGAAGTTGAAGTCTCACACTTGGGGTGCGACCACCTGACTATTTGTGGAAAGCACAGTCTCAGCGCTTCAAGTAGTTGAAAGAAGGCACGGGACTATAAACAAGTCTGTAGAAGAGCTATGCGGAAAGGAGGTTCCGCGTAGGGCCAGTAGGGCACCAAGATTGTGGTCGGGCATAAGAGGCTACGCTGCCATGTGGATAGGCTGGGAGGTGACCATTGATGTCACTATTCATGACAAGAAGTCAGACTTACGGCAGAAAGGAGCGGGCGGCGGGCCATTACGATAGGAATTCAGAGCTAGATACGGGAAGATCTGCTGCCAAGAAGATATTAATGACTCAAAAGTGGAGGGAATGGTCGAATTCAAATTCAAACATTACTATAAAACCCCTTGGGGTAACCCCAAACCAACACTTGGATATTTGAGATTCGAGCTAGTATAGAGCAACAAGAACCAAGCTCCCTTGCCACCCATGAGTAAGTACCCGAGTGAATCCAGGATAGAAACCATGTCAGCTGCTAGAACCAGAGTGAGATTCACGGAGGAGCCCCATCTGACTCAGGAGGAGCCTGGAGAAGCGGCCACTGCCCCAGAGGTTCCAAAGTCTCCATGCACGCCGCGACCCCAGAAAGACAAGTAGACTATGGGGCTAGTCCGAGTATCACCGTGATTCAGTAAATTGTCAATGGTAGAAAAGGGCAAAGCTATCACCACTAAAATCAAGGAGGAAGAGGAAGATTTACAAGCCCTGATCGCTCAGATTGAACCATAAGATGAGGAAGAGGAAAATGTTTCCCACATACCTTCGCTGATAACACCATACCTCTCCCCATGGAAGGGGACAGCCAAGATTCCGAAGGACCTAGAGACCATGAAGAGCATGCTCTAGACCCCACTTCTTCCGGATGAAATAAGGTTCAACGGTCTGCCATTGGGTTGGGTACCAAATATCAAGTTTGAAGATTGGGACCTCGCGGAAAGTGAGAAGTTTCCTCAATTGGCCGCGGAGAAATTACGACAGCAGAAGTGGCTACGGGGTGTGGAGAAGGTGGGATTAGTCCATCTGAGGTGGATACCCCACTACCACCGTACGACCATCACAATTTTTGTTATCCGACAGCTACCATATCTAGTACATGATGGGTATCTCTAGCTGGAGGAACCGATTCCCATCATGGCCAATTTACACTAGATTTCCCAGTTGCCTACTAAAGGAAATGATCCTGCGGCCATAATAGGAACAAGTAGCGATGTGGGCCTCGCAGAAGCCATGAAAGCTAAATATAAGCTGGAGAAGCGGATGCGAGGGTATGTAATAGCGAGTATCAAAGATCGAGGGGTGTGCATTGCCACCCACTTACTGGCTGGCAAGCTCATGCGGAAATGCCACGTAGACGAGGTGCCAGCATCTGTCATTGTGCTCGCGGAGCAGTGTACAGAAGGGGTTCAGTTCAACTGGGTGCACTTTCTCTGCAACGAATTGTAGGGAAGCCTAGGAGCAGGGTAAAACTTTCCACTATGCATGGTTGCCCCTATCAATCCTACTGGTTGCATGGGAGCTGCCAAAGGGCAACTAGTTTCCCAACATTGAGAAGAACCTACCTGAAGCCGTGAGATATAACTCGCTCCGGGAAATAAAAGATGCAACGAGGGTTCGTGATATCAAGGTGCTTTGGATATTTATGGAGGCAAGTATCCAAACATGGATCGACCGCAGACCGCGGTTATCCCCGACAATATACAAAAGTTTGCAAAGCATGACAGATTTCAAGGTGGATATGCATAATTTGTATATCTGGGTGCGAAAGGATCCAAATCGAAAATGGGTAAAGCTTCCATTCATTGCAACGGACGATGCAAATTTCGAGGTAATGGCAGCATGGCCTCTGGAATGGCATGCCCCAGACTTGGCTGAATTAGAAAAGATTGCAGCACAGTAGCATAAAAAGGAAATCAAGTTGTGCATCACAAAGTTGGCAGAACAGATGTGCCAGGAACAGAAAGTGGCCACGCAATGGGAGGCAACTGAGGCAGCAGCAACAACCACCACCGCGCCGACCGAAGAGATTTTGGAAGATTAGGAAATGTTCACGAAGCAGGACATATAGGGGGAAGTGGAGACACAGGAATGCATGAACCTTACCACAAAATCAACCCAACTCAAGAGGCCGCATGCCCAGGAGCAACCACATGCACACAAAATGACAAAGACAACAAAGTCCTTGGAGAGAGATCTTCTTACTAGCAGTGAACCAGTGCGTGATGTCACTAAGGGTGCTCTAGAGGAGCTGATGACGGAGTAGAAAATTGTGTTGGGGGAGCTTAGAGCGCAGTTGCAGGCGTTACAAGTGCGACCCCCTGAAGGGATGATTTTGAACCTTGTGGAAGGTACATCCAAAACAGAGCAGATGGTGCGTGCCTCCACAATGAACACTTTAGCATTACCAGCAGGTGCCGTCATAGCAGAGGCCGAAGGTGACATGAGGGGTTGGGGATTGAATTTGGCCACCCTTCCTAGAGAGACCCTATACCAGCTGCAAGATGGGGTAACTGTTGAGCTCCACACCAGGGAAGGTCGTGTCCTTCAGGTCTTAATGGAGCAAAAGGGAAATCTAGAGCAAATCAGTCTACAGTGTGACGACTTGGTTACACACTACCAGGAATTGGAATAGGCCGTGGCGAAGGTCTGTAGCAGTGCACCAGAACTGTTTGTGCCAGTGGAACTCCCAACAGCTGAAAAGATTCATCACATGGCGGTAGGATTCTGTAGGGCACAAGAGGAGGCCACGAAAGCTCAGCTGGAGTTGAGCTTGAAAATCGTGGAATTAAAGCTGAAGGCACAACCCCCTACACCCCCGGAAGTCAGAGAGCAGAGCCTCCGCGCAATTCAAGTAGGATTGGAAGTGATAGAGCACGCTGTACAAGATTGCACGAGATTTTTGGATTAGTCCCTTCTTATGCTCACATCGCTACAAGAAGACCCAACGCTACAGCAGGTAGAGATAGACATACAAGAGTTGCAGCAGGCTTATGACAATGTCCGGGGGACTATGCAAATGGTTTCCATCACTCAGTGCTTGGCCAAGATGAGGGAGGCCCAGGCTTTGAAGGAGCAGGTGGAAGCTGCACGAGAGAGAGAAGCCAGGCTCAAAACAAGCATCCAACCTTGGATTGAGGAATCGTTCACAATTACCACTACGATCGAATGGAAGCTGACCCAGCTACAGGACACATATGCGCTAAGGAAATAAGGTGCCTCCAATGATGCCTCAGAATGCCGAGCACAATTGATACAATGGACAGCGGAAGAATGTGTGGCAGATGTCAGCATAGTGCAAAGGTTGCTAGATGGACTCCGAGCAAAGATCAATGCACCAACCGAGTGACTCAGGACAAGTCACGATGATTGTGTCGGGGGCTTGTTGGGCAACGGATCCCCTGCATAACGGTTTTGGGGCTTAAAGTCCACAATTTTGGGTAATAGTATGGTAAAGGTTCTGCGAAGTGCACAGAGCGCAAATTGTAAGGAGTCAAGTCAAAAGGTTGTTCGCCTGAAAATAATGTAAGCGAGTCAGCTTGCCCACGGTCCGCGGACCATGGGAATGTATAAATAGAGTGAGGCTATAAGGGTAGAGGCAACTTTTGTTCGGATCTTGAATGTTATGGGTATATGAATGCAATATTCGCTCTGAGTCTGTAAGTCTGAGTCGGGGTTGATAGTAGTTAGAGTAGGCTCTGCAGCTGCGTGCGCATAGGCCTAGTAGAGTCCACAGCTATGTGCGCGGACCCCTGTAGCTGAGTGCACATGGCATATTTGGATTTTATTGAAACAAGAGATTAATATAAGATAAGTGTTTCTGAATTATTGTGCATCTGGTAGAAAATCTGTATGTTTGTTCTTATGTTCTGTTTTTATGCATGTCTTAAGATTTATGGTTGGGCACGCTGGTTATAACTATTGAATGCTTAATTAAGACCGCAAGAATTAGATCAGACCTATAATAACTGCAATAATAATAAGGAATCTAGAAAGTGCCCTATCCCAGAGCTACGCAAAGGCCAGACAGCTTCTCAACCCATCCAAACCTCATCAAGACATCCCTAGGGTGCGGAAACCTAGTTCCAACACCCTCCCATACTACCTCGGGTGAGACTTCAGTCCGTGCTCTGCGGATTGTTTCCGAAAGGTCTGGTAGTGCGGGATTTGTTTGGCTAAACTCTTCCAAACTTGGGTCAGGCCCAAATAAGCCAACACCATGGCTCCCGACATGTGAAACACAACTTCCTCCTCATGAGGTCTCTCCTAGTTTCATTGTCTATCTTCCCTCACCCTTGGACTTCTATTTGTGTTGGGGGTGCTATAGTGTCACTCCCCTTATGAGGGTAGGGAGTGCATGGTGGAAAGGGTGCCCAAGTCTTGGGGATGGCCCCCTGCAATTCTCTTGTACAAGTCACAACCTCCAATAGAGTAGAGGGTCCGGGTGACTTCACCAATCCATGCAATGGCTCCATAATCCCCTCCACAAATGATTAAGACCCTCAGGAACTGTGAAATATAATGCTCTGGATGTCCTGTCTTCCTGAGTTAGTCATCTCCTTGAAGTAATCCTTTGGATCCATCTGATCAAAATTCTCCACTACTCTCCATGTGAAATCCTGATAGAAGGTCATGCTAGCATGCCCCAGAGTCGAAAAGCCATGAAACCACCAATCATGTGACTTCACCTCCCAATGCAAAGTGGCCATTTTAATGGCCTCTACCTATGTCATCATGTTGAGATGGAAATAGGTGTCTGTCTTCTCCACCCAAGCACATGTTGTGCACTTGGTAGTGCCATCATATGTGGGGAAGTAAATCTTCCCAATGGTGCACTAGATCCGATAGTTTTGCATACCATGGCTTCCATAGCTCCTCCCCTTCTCATTTTTCTTGAGCTGGAAAATGTCTCTAAAAGATAATTCTTCTTTGAGGTCTACTCCCATAGACTTCTACTCCCTGAAATGTTCTCCCATAGGTGATTGATCATCAACTCCTCTTGGCTTACCTTGTGCTAAGGGTAGAAAATAATGTAGCACTTCTCTAGTTGGTCCACTAGAGGATTGTGGCAACAAAAAATGTGAAGGGTGGTCAAACTACTAAGAGGCTCCTGAAGTCTCTCGAAATAGAATATCCTGGTGAGTGCTTCACTCCTAGTTTTGTATTCTGATCTCATCTAACATCTCATTCTGCCCATTTTCTAAATCACTTAGAGCCTTCAAGAGTCTGTTAAAGGAAATCTCCTCTCTGCTCTTGGGCTCCCCCGTGTTTTCTACTACCACCTCCTTCCCACGATCCTTTGTCTATGGAGTGATCTCTAGCTCCCTCTCCCTACTTTGGTACCTTACCTCTTGTGGGTAACATTATTTCGGTCCTCCTCACTCATAGGAAAATCCCCCACGGATGAGCCAAGATCTGGGCTCTGATACCACTATAATGGTCCAAAATAGGAAAAATAGTCATATGTAATCAAATAACAATTTTCACCAGAAAACAAGGGTAAGGACCTTGTTGGGACTATAATCCCAAGTTTTGCAACTCCCTTCCTCACATTGCAATCTCACAATTTCGAAGCACGAAAAATGAAAAAAAAATGTTTTCAGAGATAAATGGAATGGATCTCAGTGGATCCACAAACAAGATGGAATAAGCAACAAAAACAAACTTTTTGAAAACATACTTTGGGAAAAAAGCAACAAAGGTTGTGAAAATTGTTGAGCCCCTTCTTAAAGTATTGTGGTTGGTGGATGGGAAAAAATTGACCATGAGTTACATCTATGAGGCATGGATTAGATAAAGGGGTAGATAAAGGCACAAGCATAAAGTAGTGAAGCATATCTAGAAGATCATTGATAACAAAAATAACAACCAACTCCATCACCCTATGTGCCTATATGTGCAACAAGGTATTTCCTAAACTAAGGTATCATTATAGAGCTCAATTAGGGAAAGATCCAAATTGAGATTGAAATATGGATTGTATGAGTTCCTAGAGTCCATAATCCCTTATGAGAGTGAGAAGCAAAAAATACACCCTCAAATTAGTGCCTTCACTAAAGCCATTGGTACTTTTGAAAAACAACCTGGCAAATAGTACAAGAGATGTTGACCAACTAAGTAAGAAATTCCAAATATTTTATTATATCAATTATTTAAACCTTAAGTACTTGAATTTTAACCATAGTCACAATATAATTTTTTGAACTAACTTTGTCTTTACAACGCATTGATGGGAGTCATTTGGTAGCCAATGTTGACAGTTGCAAAAGTTTGCAATTCTAGTAGACAAATTTGTAATGCCTTCGGGTGCAAGCACACTTGGTTTGTCTTTGAGCAAATTCACACAAATAAGAGAAACCATTTGGAACAAAAACAATTAAATGATCTCATCTTCATGCAATACAACCTTTGGCTAACACATCACATAACTTGTTATTGCATAAAATACCTAATACAAATCCCATTTGATTGGATAATATTGATCCAATCTCATAATGGGTAAGGGAAACACACTTGACAAAGTTTAATCCTGATTGTGCCTTGGCATGGATTGATTTAGATTTGAATCCACTAGTGGGAGTAGACACAACACCAAGCACGACAAGCACTAGCCTTGCAACTTTTCCTTCTACTAGCACTACTACTATAGTGGAAGATGTCCCAAAGGAGTTTGACAAGTCTAAGGGTTTTGAGCCAAATGCTATAGCTTATGCCAAGGATCCCACTTCCAATAATAGTGATGAGTTTGATGATGGGTCATGTCAATCAATGATATGCCGTAGGCAAGTAGCTTATAGCATCATGCATGTTGTTTCTTGGAATCTAGAGGAAATTTAAAGCATGTTTTGAGGTATCTCAGAGGCATAGAAGATTATGGATTGTGGTATAGACAGGTTAATGGGGTGAGTCTTAAGGGCTTCACAGCTCCACAGGTTGGAAAAATAATTTAGGTTGCATCTTCAACATTGGTTCAATAGTAAAAACAATTAGGAAACACTCACAACTATTAGAAATATGGAAGTAACTAAGCCATTTTATTTTAAACTAGTGCAAGAGTACAAAATATAAAATGAATTCACTTGGGCTTGCCTCAAGGGCAAGTGGAGCAATCCTAGGTGAAGCAATGACAACCTGAAGCTACAATCAACTAACCAACTACTTCACTGTGTAGTCCCCAACAATTCTACATTGTTTGCTACAAAGATAAGGTTGAAAACCCCACCTCTGGTGCTTAGGAAGTTTTGCAAATTTATATCTAGACTCCATAGGAAAAACACAAAAAAAATCCAAAAATGGTTTGGCCTAATTTCAACCTCCAAAAATAAAAAAGCCCTACGACCTCCAAAACTTCTAAAAGACATTGTCTGTCAATACACCAGAAAAATCCTACTTAAACACTTTAGAAAGGTAGTAATCACCTCCAATAATGCTTCCCTTATCTCCCCCGACAAGGATCAACCTCAATGGATGACTCTCCACCTCCCACATGTGCCCAATATCTACCTTTTGCGTTGGCCTAGGAAGTATAGAATCTCCATTGAATGATAGCTCTCTCTTCCATCCCCAAAACTCACCCAAAGGGCAACAAATCACCAGAGCTTCTCTTCTGGAATTTCTCCTGGCCAAAGGGAAGAATTCCAAAATCACAACTTGGTTTCTCCTACTGCATCCTCGAGAAATATGCACCACCTGGAGACACTGAATACAAATGTTGGAAACCACATTGAAAATCACCTTTGGAAGATTATGGATGAACCTCTCTAGGGTGGCACTCGAAGTCCCCCTGTTATGCTCTTAACCTGCAAAATAATACCCAGATACAGAATATGCGAAGAAAAGATACCCAGAACGAAGAAAAGATACCCAGAACACAGAATAGCAATGATTTTATTATTCAAAGAGCAATGTTCAGATGCCTCTTCGAGGGGGCAACCTCCAATAGAGCAGAGCTCGATTACAAAATAAGACACGATGCTCCTCGCAGGGAGTCTCTATCCTTTATATATGACTCATACATGCAATACCACGGGCCAATATCGTGGGTTTTATTAATACCATCTATCTAATACTACGACCCATTTGCAACTAACTGTGGTCCCGTCATTAATTGTGGGTTAACCACTTACAAATATTAATATGGGCTTTATTGACTCTTGACTATGACGTGATCCCATGACATAAATAAGGGGGTTAGGGTGGGACCCTAACATGCCCTCCCCCTTAAGACTAGCCTTGTCCTTAAGGCTGAAGCTGCGGAAGCTGCTGAAGAATAGTGGCTGGTTCCCAAGTTGCATCTTCCGGAGAGGTGTCTTTCCATTTGACGAGGACCTCCTTAATCATGCGGCCGTGCAGGTGCTTGTCTCGTGTGTTTAGAACCTGTTCGGGTTGAAGCCAGATTGACCCTTCTTCGTCTAATTCAGGTAGACTAGTTTGAACTCGGCAATTGTTCCCAATCACTTTCTTGAGTTACGATACATGAAAAACTGGATGGATTTTTGCCGTAGGTGGCAAAGCCAACTTGTAAGCCACTTCTCCAATGTGCTGAAGTACTAGGTATGGTCCATAGAATTTTGGAGAGAGCTTTTGACAACCCTTGTCTTTGAGTGATGTTTGCTTATATGGTTGTAGCCTCAAAAAGACCTGATCCCCTTCTTGAAATTGGCGCTCTGAACGATGTTGGTCGGCCTGTTGCTTCATGCGGTTCTGAGCTTGATGAAGATTCTCGCGAAGATGGGCGAGCATGGTTGCGCAGTGTTGTAGGAGTTGATCCACTGCTTGTACTTTGGAGCACCCCTTGAGATAAGAAGTAGGGGAAGGCGGAAGTTGACCATAGACTGCTTCATAGGGAGTCATTTTGGTGCTAGCATGATAGTTTGTGTTATACCACCATTCAGCCAGAGGTAACCACTGTGCCCAAAGGTGTTGCTTTTCTAAAGTGAAACACCTAAGGTAGGTTTCTAGACATTTGTTGACAGCTTCGGTTTGACCATCTGTTTGCGGATGATATGAAGTACTGAGTTTGAGTTGAGTGCCTTGTATTCTTAAGAGTTCCTGCCAAAAATTGCTGGTGAAGATCGGGTCGCGGTCAGACACTATAGAAGTGGGCATGCCATGTAATTTGAAGATCTGATCCATGAAAGATTGAGCAACCAAAGTTGGTGTAAAATGGGTGGGGTAGGGCGCAGAAATGAGCATACTTCGACAGTCGGTCCACAACCACCATGATGACTGACTTGTTCCCTGACTTTGGAAGACCTGTAATGAAATCCATAGAAACCTCCGTCCAAATTGATGCCGGAATGGGCAATGGTTGTAATGTGCCTGGTGTTATAGCTCCAAATCTCACTCTTATGGTTTGTGATGCTAGATTCATGGCCTAGGGCAACCCCTCCTTCCAGACCCGGTCCTAAAATTTAAAAAACAGTGTTTTATTCCTTATACGCGACATTGCCCTGAGTTAAACGCGTGTATACGCGGGTCTGTGTATATCCAACCCGCGTATATGTATTAAAACACTTAAAAAATATATATAATTCCTTCTTTTCGGGCGGAGATCGCGGGTTTTACCTGCTGATCACCTGTTAGTGCCCGTGGCCCAACTGTTCCCAACCAACTCCTAACTAAAAAACTACTTTGGAGATGGTATAAAAAGACCTCAAAGGGATGGCCTAGTGGAGGAGAATTGGAGAGAGAAAGGTTATTATGCTAAGATTTTCCCCTTGACCAGGTCTGAAGTCCCTTGTGCCTTCTGCACTTCCCCCATTTTGCTCAGGAAACCTTTGTTTCCTTGTGAGTTGATGTTCATCCACCATTTATGACATCATGGAGAGAGTCATGGAAGGAGTTTTGTTAGAGGCTTGAGGTTGGAACGGATCCGGAAGGAAGCTTTGCTTGGAGCCTGCTGAAGGTGACTCAGGTGAACATATTCCTTTTTATGTACTTTATTTGTCTATAATAAAAGAAACACATGTCTTGGTTCCCGAATTGAATCTTCTTTATGTTAATGATATTCATGTTTTGAATTCATAAGTAAATGGCTGTTTGGATTTCATAACTAACTACCTTTCTTTATAACATGAAGATGGTTTCTTTATAAGTTTTTGTCCATGTACTGTTGTGTTCTTTGAATTGGTTGTTTTGCAGGACAAAAGAGAAGAAGGGAACTCCAAGAAGGGTTTGGACCCTAAAGGCCTTCTCAAACGTAGGACCAATGGTACGTACCCTTATCATAGAATTTTCTCATAATAGCATAATGGCTGTATGAATGCATGTTTCTTTAAATAGACAACTTTTAGTCTGCTAGGGTTTCACCCAAAAAGCCCTAGGGGAGTAATTCCCTCTACCAGAATTGGCGACTCCGCTGGGGACAACATTCTTGTTGTTCCTAGTTTGGGTGTTTTTCAAGCCAATCAGGGCTCAGCTGCCTTGTCTGCTTGCTGTTACTGTCTGGTCCATTCTTGAACTTTAAGCTTTGCCAGTTTCTTCAGTTTGTCTTTTTATTTTTCTTGAAGCTTTTCATATACGCTATTTTTCTTAGATACAGAAGCGTATATACGCTTGTTTATTTGAGTGAACCCGCGTATACGCAGGTTTCCTCAAACACAGTCGCGTATACACGCAATCTGTACTACAGTACAGTCGCGTATATTTTCCAATTTTCAAGATTTGTAAATATTTTTGGCTTCTGAAGGTTTGTCTGGTGGTTTGAGTCAGTCTGAAACAGTCTTTTACCAGTATCAGTTATTTGTTTTACAGTGAGCATCTCGTTCTGAATTCTCTCTGGTTATAAGGAGTGTAGGTATTGTTTTTTGTTGATTGCAAGCGTCATCATTTTTGGCTGAAACACGCAAGATTTCTTGCTAGGAATCTTGGCTGCTCTGTTTTATCAAGGTAGGAAGATTGAATTCAATATTTGTGTTAATCTTGCTTTTGGTGACTTTTTGTTTGCTTGACAAAATCGCTTTTTGTGACCATCTACTTCTTGGTTTCATGAAAGTTGTTGTTTGACACTTTCTTGAAATTTGTCTTTTTGATCTTTTTGGTTTTCATTGCCAAGGCTTTTGCTGCTTTTGATTGTTAAGAGCGATTTTAAACACATTTATTTTTGTTGGGTTTTCATCCATTAAGTGGTGTTGATTCGCAAAAGTGTTTAAATTGCCTATTCTTCAATCACAAGTTTCAGTATTGTTGAGAGCATTTTTTTTTTAAAGACTTTTTGTTTGTTGCTTTGAAGAAAATCTTTTGAAAATCTTAGTTTTGCTTTCTTGAACTTGCTTTTCATTTGGTTTCCTTTTAGAGAAGTGAAAGTGATTTATGTTTGTCTTAAAACTTGTTTTTAGTGTTTAGACGAAATGAATGGAAACATCTCATATTCCATCTAGACATTTTAAGTGGCAAGATAAAGATTGATAAGCAAGCAACTTTCATTTTTTGTTGCATCAGCATATATTTGTTGCATTAGGATAGATTCGCATATCTTTTTAGGAATCCCTAGTTTTGTTAACTTTTGTGAGTGTGGAGTTTGAAAAGAAAAAGAAAAATTTGTTTATTTGAAGTTCCTCTGAACCCTGTAGAGATTACTTTTCATCGAAAAACAAAAACAAGTGCAGGTGCATGTAGTTAAGTTTTTATTAATTTCTTTTGCGTCAAAAAACACCACTAGTTTCACTTCCGTTACCTTGTGACTTAAAGAACAGCCTAATAACTAAAATTCACTAGAACTTTTTGTTTTAGTCAGTTACACCAACAAGTTTAGGATTTTAGGGCCTTGGATTAGGCGAGTGGAGAGTTAACTCTCCAAGGCCATATAAACGTCAAACGTAGGAGTCTGAATAACAAGAGAAAATCCAATAGCGTTAGGAAGACTAGGAAAGCTCCGGATCTGGGAGTTAAGCACGAGGGTCTGTGAAGGTAGGGAAGAGAGATACCCCCTCTCCTACTTGTCCGAACTTACCTCACGACTATTCCGCCTGGCTTCTGCAACGATTTGGTATCCATAGTTGCTTCTCCTAGGGAACTACAGAGGTGGCTACGGAGGGGAATCCCGTGGCACCTGAGGTCGACGTTGCATCACTCTCAACGGTACTACTGGAGGGCACCCTTGCGAAGCTTAGGGGCTTGCACCGGCGCAGGCTGTTGTTAGGAGGTCAGCGTAACTTCCTCTGTTACCTTCGCTGATAGGACTGGGCCGTCATTATCCCAGACTATCTTCGGAAGGCCCCTGACTCCACTTTCTTGTATTTTGGTGTCTGGTCCTCATCACCCAGAGCGGAAATACTTGGAAGTTGTTTGACTGGCTGATATCTTTAGGGACTTTATAGTGTGTGCTCTTTGCTCCTTGTATATAGTTGGCTTTAGGTATTTTTGTCTAGTCACGTTTGGACTTTGTGTTCTGAGTGACTGGCTTACCACTCTACCGGTCTTGAAAGGCTTTTGGTCGTTCTTTCTGAAGTTGTGGAGTTGCCTCCTCAAGGGAAAAGGTTTTGATTGCTTATCTATATTCCTTGGAAAGTTATTTCTACATTCCCGTAAGGGAAGGGTCTTTGGATTAGTTTGCTATGGCTAATGTTCCTGTGGAAACCAACCAAGGTACCCTCCCAAAAGGGGATCCTTGTGCTTTTCCTTTCTATGGAAACGTTGGTACTCCCTTGATGGCCACTTTGAATATTCCTGGGTTGAATGTTGGACTACCCGTTTGGTTGTGGTCCACTCCGAATATTCCAAATGCTCTTGAAGCTTCTCAGTTGAATGCTTTATTTCAAGGGCATCACATGGGTGCTAATTGTTCATCTTCTCTCAAAGAGAAATCTGGGGTTCCTTCTTCTCCTCTTTCTTGTCACAAGAAATCTAAAAAGAGGAGAAAAAGGAAGTCAAAGAAGAAGAATAATTCTATCACTTCATCTTCAACCTCTGTGAGTCATGTTGGAGATGAGCCTTCAGCCACTGCTAGTCATGCTGGGGGCACAAGTCTAGTCACTGCAAGTCACACTAGCACTTCATCATCAACCTCTGCGAGTCATGTTGAAGATGACTCTTCAGCCGCTGCAAGTCATGCTGGGGGAACGAGTCTAGTCACAGCGAGTCATACTAGCAAAGAGTCACCGACCTCTGCAAGTCATGTTCAGGACTCTCCGCAAACCACTGCTAGTCATGTTGGCGGAATGGAGGTTGATAAGAAACCCGGACGTAGAAGTTTTAAACCTAAGTTCCCTTGTAAGATATGTAAGGGAGACCATCTTACTCATTTATGCCCTGGTATTCCAGAGGTTCAAAAGATATGGTCTGAGTCTGAAAGTACTTCTACTCCTAGATTTGATATGGTTTCTCATCAATCCCATTAACCATCGGTTGAAAATGTGGTAGAGCCAGTGCAATCGCTGGCCGATTACACTCCTCTTTTGAGGGGTGAAGTGCCTAACAAAAGAGTCTATTTGATCTCTAGTACAGAGTCTGCTAGTATAGGGGGCATTCCGGTTTCTTCGAATGTTTCCCCTCCAAGTTCTAAGAGTGTTTCCTTTGATTGGGATAGTCTTGTTGAGCCTCGTCTTCCTTCCGCTGTACCTTTCCAAATAAAGGTCAGAGTTAATTCCACAAATGTCTATCGATGTATGGTGGATGAAGGATCCTCTGCAAGTATTATATCCTCTTTGACTTGGAAAGCTTTGGGTTCTCCAAAGTTGTTGACAGCCCAGAGTCAGTTGTTAGCCTATGATAGAAGACCTGGTGAATCTATCGGTGTTCTTCCTCAATTGCCTATCACTTTAGGTGGGAAGACTGTTTTAATCGATATGATGGTGGTTGATAGCCCTTTAGACTTTAATATGCTACTTGGGCGTGATTATGTCTATGCTATGAATGCTGTGGTGTCTTCACTCTTTCGAGTAATGTGCTTTCCTCATAACGGGAATATAGTCACTATTGATCAGCTTGCATCTGATAATCACCACCCTAATTCGAATTTACTGGAGAATGCCCCTTGGTTTGTTCCAAGTGTTCAAGTAGGCTCTACCCCGCCATGGGTCAATTATGTGGCATTGAATCCTCAATGTTCAATCACTTCTGAGAAGGATCCTTTGACTTATTATTCTCCTTCTTGGGACTTGGTCCCGGCAGTTGACCGAGAGATTCTTCCTGTAGGGACATGGGACCCTTTAATTCCCTCTTTTGATCCTTATAGTTCTCATGATTTCTTAGAACTTTTTTTGCCTTCACAGGAGGAACTCTTTGAAGCCATGAGTTATGAGTACCAAAGGAGTCCTTGGTCTGATCGCTGCAAGGGGTTTGTCCAGAAGAACTATGATACGTAAGCCGAAAGGTTGAGTGGTTCCCTGTACCATAGTGTATATATGAGGTACGCATTTTCAAGTTTTGTATTCTATAACATAATATTTTATATGAATTTTATATTTGGGATGTATTAACTTCGTGTCTAGTGTTCCTGTTTATGTTTACAGAACTTGGAATATTTCTCCTTTGGAAGTTTATGGTTGGTCCGTTCTGATAGGTATTGGTTCTCGAAACTGGCATATAGGTTAGGTTTTTCTGCCTGCATTGTGCACTTATCAGTTTCCTTTCCCATTTTGCCTTAGGATCGACCCCACCAAGTTATGGTGCGAAACCTTCTCATTGCTTAGAAGAATCATGATTTGTGTGGTAGAGCCTACCTTATCATGGGTGCCCTAGTTAGTACCTTGTTGTCACTTGGCACTCATGCAAATTTTTTGTCCTTAGGCTCGGGAGTCCTCTGTAGTCCCGCCATGACTTATGCGTTGAAGACTCATTCTTCTTAGCTTCTCCGCTTTGTTCTGGCCTTATACCCTAGAGGCTCCTTTGTGTTGAGTTGTACTACTTCATTGCATGTTGACCACTTGCACCTTTTGGCCTAGAGCCGGCTTCACTTGGACTCGTGTTTAAGCCAACTTTTGACCATGACATCTGCAAAATCAACCTTGCATACCCTTGACTTCTGCAGCTTGACACATCTTGACCCTGGAAGGAACATACCTTTGAGTGTCACTGACCAGTTTTCACCTCCCTGCATTGAGCATAGGAACGTTCCTTTCCCAGGAACTAGATCATCTGTTTCACCGACACTCGTTCTTTCCATTGTACCATAGCATTCTTTTATTCTTTTTCTGGCTTATCAGAAAAAGAAAAAAAAAATTAAATATTCCAAAAAGAGCGGGAACGGGACATTATTTCCATTTATTGTTGACAGCTAGAGTCAGTCGTGTTGCCCTTGAACAAAGCAGTCAAAACAAAAGTCTCCTCCGCATGGGTGGGATTTAGTTTGACTTAGGTACGCCCTAACCTTGTTATTGAGTTAGTTCTCCCTCGATTGGTTATCTCTTCCAGTCATATGGAGGGTTCGTTCGTGACTTAGTTTGACTTAGGTACGCCCTAACCTTGTTATTGAGTTAGTTCTCCCTCGATTGGTTATCTCTTCCAGTCATATGGAGGGTTCGTTCGTGACTCTTGCATGACAAACTTATACAGATTCATCATATGCTGCCACATAGTCACATTGAGTCGTGCTTTTGTTCAAGGGAAGTTAGCCTGAGTCGGCCTTTCTGCGGTGTCTCTTGACTCATTTTTCAGTCGGCCATCCCTGGTTGTCAGTGTCATGTCTATCATCACATTATTTATATTGGTCCTTTACTCGTGCTGGTTTGAGAAGGTCCCCATTGACTTCTTGCTGGCGGGTCTTGTCCTTATCGACGACGACACCTTGCTCTGAGGACAGGCCTAGAGCCGCACCCTGGCCCTATTTTCATTATTGATAGGTCACCTTGTGCTCAGCATCGCTCAGTATCATGGGTCTTTGACTGAGTGGTTTCCCTTGTGTTCAACATCAGCATACATTATCACACATTGGAATTCGTGCAGTACCTTGGTTTCCATTTGACCCTATTGGTGGATACCTCGCCTCTGTGTCAGCTTTCATTATTGGTTGGTTCAAAGGGTTTCTGGCGTGCGCTAGCCACATCTTGTGTACGCCGGAAACGTACTTCGGTTGAGTTACTACATCTTTTTCGTCCGATTCCTTCCACATTATTGGCCTACGGGTTACACTCGCGCTAGATTGATGAAGGATGCCTTAATTCCTTCCTTCTAGCGGATCTTTCCCTATTGACTCCGACTCATTGCTCTGGGGCAAAGATCTAGAGTCCATTTGGCAGTACCTTGGGGTTTGCAGTCATTAGTGGCAGATCCTTCGCTATCGACAGTGGGAAACCATCATTGTCTCCTGATCGATATATTCTTACAGGTGTTCGACTCCAGCTCATCTATTCACACTTGTTAGATTGTACTGGGTACCTTGATGCTCATTATCATTATCAGTGAGTAGTCTCGCGTTTGTTAACGGTATACATCAATGACCGGTAATCAAACGATTTCTCACATGGTCGACTTCAGATCATTTATTCCCATGGTGTAGAAATGTACCACGGCAGTCGGTGAAGAACTCATGTTGTATCAGCATTCATTGGTTCACTTGACAGTTGCTCCTGTTGCTGCTAGTTGATACCACTCCACTTTATATGTTGCAGTCAGTCATGGCGACATTCTATATGCTGGCACCTAAGTTTGCAGTGTAGTACCATCCTATTCCATCATGTTCAGTTGGTACCTTTTGGGATCAGTCTTTGATATCAGTGATCCGTTGCATCTTTCAGCATCATTGACAGTCTTATATGCGATATTCAGACATGTACTTGTTCATTATGATTAGATGATCCATTATGTATCTTTCAGTCAGTTATACTTGTATACTTAGTGGATCCGCTTGTACTTGATATGCGGACATGCTTTACTTTTTCTGAGCATGGGTATGCCCGCCTTAGACAATGTTTCTTTCTGATCTCCTTTGGTGGCTTGGTGTTGTTGGGAAAAGTATCTAACACGGAATGCCCCTATCCCACTCTAAGGAGTGATAGTGCCTTAGCAACAAACAAGACAAAACTATTCGAGTATTCTTCTTTACGAAATGCAAATAGAGGAGAAAGATTTAACTAACCGATGTCTTCCGCTAGTTTGTCGATCCAATCTTACTCTCCCTTGTTTGCTTCCCGCTGCTTGCTCCTTCACTGGCCCAGCTACACCAAGTTCCTGCAAGATCACAAGAGAAGGAAACTACAAAAAGCATAGATTCACATTCATAACTAGTTTAGGATTAGAATAAACTAAATATGCAAATACAACAAAACATCATTGATATACATGCATATAGAAGAAACTCAAATGGTTTTACTGATATGAATAACAAAGTTCAGGAAGAGATACAACCATGAGAGGCCCAATCCAACATCACCTTCCCAGCAAATGGAATCCCTTCTTCACCTCCTTCAAAGCAAATCACTCAATAGCTCTAATCTCAATCCAACAACAATTCTCTACAAAATACCAAAATTCCGCCTCCTGAACCTCTGGGTGAGAGATCCATATATAGATGTTTGGAGAGAGGATGAGTCAGCTTGAGATCTGACTAGTGTCCTCTCCCTCTGTTAGTTCTTGTTGCCACTTGGAGATCTCATTGATCTCTTACTCATCCTTGGGCGATTTTGAGAGGCAAGTGTCCCATGAGAAGTTTCTAGAAGATTCCATGATCATCCACCTCGCAAACTGTCTCCGCCACTTGTCTTTTCCCGATCAACGCACCCTCACAGTGTATTTAGGTGCACTGATCCACTGATCAACACACTTCCCGTGTGTACAAGGTGCACTGAAATGCAATTCCCATGTGTACAAGGTGCACTGATCCAGTTTTGACCAATTTTGAGTAGTTTCTGGTGGAGAACTTCTGTGAATTGCTGTGGTTTGTTAGCCTTGTTCCTCTAGGGGTAGGAACAACATGTTTAGGGACTTTGGATCCCTTGGATTATGGACATTTCATGCTCAAATGCTGTAAGGCACAAAAATGTCTATAACAGTTGCCCCCTAAAGTATGAGGCTGTTTATCGGGTGAAATGCTTTATTAGGAGGATCCGAAGTTCTTCCAATGCTGGGAGGATGACCTGTAATAAGATACAATACAATACATTATTTTTCATACTGCTTTCATGATCTAGCTGAGGCGGGCATTCCCATGCTCAACTTTATAAATTCATTTTTTTGTACATAGAACAGACAATCGTCTGATGGTAGACTGATGATTTTGATGAAATCATCATCCTTTTGGTAGGATGATTATCTGCTGCAATGCTGTACATGTCAATGTCTTTATTTTTCCTGAATATATATCGCAGCCCGGATGGATGAAACTAGATCCGGGGTCTTCAATCTCGTCCGATCTTCACTCTAAGTACAAGTCGATCCATGTGAGAATTTTTCTGAAGTCAAACATGGAAAGACATCGCTTGATTACCAGTCAATGATGTAAACTGTTAACAAGCGCGAGAGGAATCACCGATAATGAAAATGACCCTCAAAGTACTGCAGTACAATTCATGTGGTGTGAATAAAGGACTTGGCGTCGAACACCACGCAAAATCTTTCGGTCGAAGGTCATTGATGTATACCTGTCGCCGGAAGTGAGAAACTTGCCATTGAGGCATGCAAGCTTCAAAATACTAAAGGGGGTTGTCCCTAGATCAACCTCTTGGATAGTGAGTTGATGTCGACAAGAAGCGATCTGTCAAAGGAGGGCCTTAATGTATCCCACATCAATGACACGGAACGGAGCAAATGATTTTTATGGAGGTGAAAACGATCTGATGATATATGATTCAGGGTGGCGGTCATGAAAGGATGAAGGACAATGTATGGTAGTGGATGGGACACGGTTGACTTCTCTGGATGACTTCTCTTGAACATATCGGCGACACTTGTGTGATGGATTGGTAGCATTTACCCCAAAGATGGATGGTATGGCAAGACCATGGCGATGTGACCGGTGAATGAAACAACCCAACCCGGCTTAGGCACGAAGCGGAAGTGTCATGTTCAAGAGCGACTTTGCTACCAATAAAGTTATTTGAGTTTCTTCCCAATTTTCCCCAGTCATTTCTGACCAGTACCTCTTTATTTTTGTCAAGCTTGAGGAGGATAACATATGCTTGTTCTATAATTTACCCTTCGGGTAAATCCATCGCTATGTTTTAACGAGCTTAGCGATAGTGAAACTCGTTCTCGTCTAAAGACAAGTTTGTTGCTATTTAATGCTTTTAATGAGTCTAACGACAAAGATAACTCGGTCCTTTTCAATTTTAGAAAGTCTAAAAAGGTACGTAAAGACAACTCCAGAGTTCCTTTTTCGTCATCTAATCCCTTAAGTCCGAAAAAGTATAAAACAATACAGAAGGGATGAATTTTCGATAGTTTTAACGAGCCGAACTAAACAAGCGCTCGATCTTTTTGTGCAATAATCCCTCAAGTCCAAAAAAGATTAAAATCTAGAGGAGGGATAGCTCTTCCGGTCGCTTTAACGAGCTGGAAGGTCAAAACTCGGCAATCTTTTCATATTTTACGAGTCAAATGAAAAGAGCTTAAAGAAGACTCGTCTTTTGAGGAACGAGTGATGAACAGGGCAGCAGCTGATTCCAGGTAAGGTTTGGAATTTTCCAATCACAGCAGTGTCACAAGGATGGCTTAGTGAAATCACTCTTCGCAGTTGTTCCTCAAAATGGGTAAACAATCAAATGGAGGTGAATGATCGGCCAATGAAAAGTGGAGGTGATGGTGCAAACACGACCAAGGCTTTAATGGCTGATGAATCTACATTCGCAGTGGTTATTTACCGGGTAGTTCATTTTTTAACGAGCTTAAACGCGGATTGAAACACTTGCTCGATCTTATGTTTATTTTTTAACGAGCATGAACTATGTGCTAAAACTGCTCGATTCTTATGTTTATTTTTTAACGAGCATGAACTATGTGCTAAAACTGCTCGATGACAAGTTTGCATGCCCCTAGCATAATAACACAAATCGAGGTGCATGCCCCCCAAGCTTCATTACATTCAACTCGGTGGTTGGAATGAAGGTTTACCTTTGAGATTTGGAAAGGGGATTTGTTTCATTTTTTAACGAGGTCGACACGAGATAAGAACCGTCCTCGGGACTCCTTGTTTCATTTTTTAACGAGGTTGACACGAGATAAGAACTATCCTCGAAATCCAAATCCATTAGACATACAAGCTTTCATATTCCACTGTGGCCACTTCCGCTAGATTACTCGTAGGCGGCAGGGCAAAAGTTCCCATTAAGGCAGGGTCTTTTAGGAGACCTACTCCGATATTTTGGAGTGAATGATTGCTTCCATCGATCATTGGAATGCTTCCCGTAACTTGTGAACTATTGGGGAGAAATGTTTGTTGGTCGACGATTGTAATTCCTCCTTCGAAGGGAAGCGCAATCTTCCTGAAGTAGGTCGACACAACTGCCGCCATGGCATATATCCAGGGCCTTCCCAGTATGATGTTGTAATCAAGGTTTCCGTCGATTACTTCAACATCAATTTCTACTGATTTTCCCCCCAGTTCAACTTGCAAGTTACTTAAAATCCCGTATGGAGTGTATGATCGTCCATCAAATGCTTTTAATGTCGTCGAAGATCGTGACAAGGTTGGAGATCCTAAAGTTTTCCAGCAACTCATCGACATAATACATGTAGATGCCCCCTCATCAATAATTGTTCGATGAACTGTTTTGTTGAGGGCTTTCACTTGAACAAGGAAAGCTAGTTGAGCTGGTAACTGAGGATCATATCCTTTGTGATCAAAGGCCACAAGATTGGAATCCATTGGGTCAGTCCCACCTATTGCTGATAATAAAGCTTGCTCTTGGGAGAGGCAATTTTGCGGTACCTCAAGTGTCGACATAGCGGACGGCGATTGGGCTAGGTCCTCTATTATATTATAATTCTGTGCTATTTTTGCATGAGGATTAAATGTCGATTTGTGTACTACTCCCTTTGGCGACTTTATCATTTGTTCAGGAATGATGGGTGGCACAACTTTGGTCAAAGTTGTTGTCGAACTACTAGGTTGTTCATTAGCCTTGTTATTCGACAGCTGTGGATTCCCGTAATCTTTATTCCTTGTCAAAGCATCATTTTTCTGCTTTGAGATAGACAACATAAGCACTTGGGATCGGGAAGCATTTTGATTAGCAACCAGTTTGGTTCCCGGGTTAGGAAACGAATAAGTCAATACTGCTGAGGTTTTTGAACTCTTAAAGAGTTTCTTAACTTCAGCTATATGTGGACAATCTCTTGTCCAATGATCCTCATCGCATATATGACACCCCGCAGGGGGTTTCCTTTTTCTCCCTTTCTTTTTCTTCTTGCCCCCTGGTTGTTTCAATTGTTTGCCCTTGTCAGTCGACACGACATTTACTTCCGAGGCAAGAAGTTCGTCTTTTGCATTTTGATCTGAAATCTTACGGGCTTTCTTGGAGTTGGCCTTTGTCGATTTCGCGTTTGTCATGCCAATCACGCCATCGCTGGCGTGAGAGTCATTGTTTAATTTAGGAGGAGGAGGAATTGAGAATTCCGGTCTAGGGGCATCTGGTATTTTGTCGTAGAGCGTGCCGGACTGAGTATAGACCAAGTCCAGATATTGTGCACGAGCGATAACTTGCTCTTCCGTTACGATTCCCCCCTTTGCCACATCTTCCGTGATGGCAGGAAGTAATGACTTGATAAACCATTCAGCTAATAGCTGATCGGGAACGTACGTTTTTACCATCCTACGACGACGTCGCCACTCATGTATATGATCAGAGATGTGAGTGGCTGTTGTCTGTTTGAAGTTGGTAAGGAGTTCCGTTCCTGTTTCATACTTTATCGGTAATTGAAAATGGGTTAAAAAGGTTGTGGCTAGGGTACTGAAGTTGTCGAATGAAGCTCTAGGCAATTCGATGTACCATTTTGCTGCCGGACCAGTTAACGTCCTTTGAAAAAGGCGAAGCCTAATCGAATCATCATTTAGGGTGTTTGATGAACACCACAGATGAAAGGTCATCACATGATTCGACGGATCTTCACCTGGATTTCCATTAAATTTAGGAATATCTGAAGGAAGTTTATGCAGAATCGCTGGCCACCAAGGGGCATAAGCAATTGGATCATTCGTTAGCCGGTTTAGATCTGGTAATTCTAGAGTTGCTACAAAGGGCAACTGTTGATTCAGGTTAGGCGAAGCATACCCAGGATAAGATGGAATCGCCTGAGCAGTGGGTCTTTGCATACCAGCATAATGTATTTGATGCTGGAAACTTTGACAAGGTTGATGGGCATAACCATTATAATATGGTTGTTGGTAACCGCTTTGTAAATGCGATTGCCCATTACTTACAAAGACTTGTTGCTCAGGTCCTCGATATGATTGCTGGAATGGGGGTTGATGAGTTTGAACCAGCTCTGGTTGTTTGACCATTTGCTGTTGTCCAATACTAGATGTTTGACCAAGATGAGGAGTCATAGTACTTGTTTGAGCCTGAGTCGCTCCAGATAAAGAGGCACTAACCGGAGGTTGTGATTGAGTTGTCGAGACAAGAGGTTGTTGTATGGAAACCTGAGAAACTTGGGGTTTACATACAACAGGTAGCGCTTGTACTTGCGACGCAATCACCATATCAGGTATAGTGGCAACATTCGACATAGGGTGGACTGGTTGCATTGAATATGCAACCCTTGGTTGCTGAGGCAGTATTGGTACCCATCCGCTGGATGTAATTCCAGTTTGACCTGAACTTTTTTGTAAACTCCCATATGGTTGTTCTCCGGGGGGGAACAATGAAAAGGCATATTGTCCTCCATATGGTGGCAATCCAGTACTTAAAGGGTAGATTGGCCTTTGAATACACATTGGATCAGTTTGTTGAGTTTCAACATAAGAAATACCAGATGATAATCCGGAGGAAGAAATAGGAACTAACCATGTCGTCGAAACAGTCTCTGATTGGACTCTAGCTTGTTGTTGACAATTTGCCGGGACAGATGGTATACCATCGAACATCGTTGGAGTAGCAGTAGGAGGTTCTGCCGCTGCTGTATCAGATGACACAGTCCTAGATGTTGACGGTCGTTCAGACATATCTAGTCTATCCAAAGGATTTTCTAGCGATTCTACAAGAACTTTGTGATGAAGTGAGACTATCTTCGAAGATCAACAATGGAAAGGTGATGATTATTCCGTTTAAAATAAATTTTAACGACGCTTAGACACAACTTGCTTTTTCAATTTTAAAGAGTCAAGAAAAAGCTAAAGATGACTCTAGTCTCCTTCGATGTTTTAATGAGCCCGAAGTGACAAATGCTCGGATGGACTTTTTCCGTTATAGAGTCTGAAAAAGGCCAAAAGTAACTGCTCTAGAGTTCTAGGTAGAGGGTGTGCCAAACTTTTCGCAAAACCGCAAAATACTTTTTAAGGTACAGGCGGTCGATCTTCCTGAATGCTGTGTTCAGTGCATTGCGATCAGTAGGGCGGCCGACACGGCTTCCTATGGATAAAGGCTTTATTCCTATAGGGGTCTCCCAATATATACGTGACGGTACGTGGGAGCACAATCCGTACTGATACTTATCGCTTCACCGTGGAGGAATCACCCAACCACTCAATGGTAAGATATCAGGCTTTACGACGCCGGAACACGTCTCTAGCCTAGACCTCCATGTTGTGCGTTATGTTACAAAGCGTTGTTAAGTTCATTCAATTTATTTTAGGTTGATCTTTTTAGAAGTTTGCCTTTTTGGATCACCACGAGATGTATGGTACAACTCCTAAATGCAGTCTAAAGATGATAAGCAAGCTTTTTATATCTTTTCAACAGATGAAAATCCTAGCTACAAGGGGAAAAGAAAGACATCATCTTTTCTTACAGAGCATAGAGCACACAGTAATGCACTTTTCCTAAATCAACATACAAGCTGTCAAAATGCAAATGCACAAATGCATGTATTTCTTTTCTCTTTCTTAATATTGATGCTGATATAAAGAAAGATGTTGTATAACTTTGAATTCGATTTCAAGTGAAAACATAAACAAGTTCCTTTTTCAAAATCAAAAGACACCTTATGATTTACTTGTTTCAACACTAGAAATGCATAAATTGAAACCAAATGATGAAAGTAAAAGCTCAATCAACTGTGAACAGCAAACAAACTCACTCCTAAGATCAAAACGACACTTATGACAGGTCTAGATCTAAGGGCGACAGTATGACTAGTTTACTTTCGTAATGGGAAACTGCAAATGAAGTAACAAATACACAAAGAACAAATACAGTTTCTTTATACAACTGAGGCTGAATTGAGGCAAAGAGAAGTGGTTTCAGATAGGTCTACTAACTGATAACAGGCTGCAAAAAACAGGGATAAAACTGAGCAAAAGTAAACAGGGAAACACAGCTGCACAAGGCAAAGACTGTTCAGCGCTGGTCTAACACAGAGGTTTTGACATTCAACGTAGGTAGCCTTCACGGGATCTACGTTGAAATGCAGAACCTCTTCTCTGGGTCTGCGCTAAAGCAGAAACGAGAGTTGTTTCTGGGTTCCGGGTTACAAAATTCAGTCAAATTCACAGTTTTTGGCCAAATCAAAGCTATCAATCAGGTAGAAGCTAAAGGATGATTCAAAAGAGGATGAAGATCTATCACTAAGAGCTGTTAGAGCACTTGTGGATCAGCTTTTCAGATCATAAACAGGCCCAGTAGGTGGACTAGAGCAGCTGCTCTCTACTTTGCATTTGAAGAAAACAAATGCAGTTCGATTCGGCACTCTTTGAGTTTATGAAATGAATAGCAAAAACACAAATAAACCAACAAGATAATCTCCCCAGTGGAGTCGCCAATTTGTTGTTGGGAAAAGTATCCAACACGGAATGCCCCTATCCCACTCTAAGGAGTGATAGTGCCTTAGCAACAAATAAGACAAAACTATTCGAGTATTCTTCTTTATGAAATGCAAATAGAGGAGAAAGATTTAACTGACCGATGTCTTCCGCTAGTTTGTCGATCCAATCTCACTCTCCCTTGTTTGCTTCCCGCTGCTTGCTCCTTCACTGGCCCAGCTACACCAAGTTCCTGCAAGATCACAAGAGAAGGAAACTACAAAAAGCATAGATTCACATTCATAACTAGTTTAGGATTAGAATAAACTAAATATGCAAATACAACAAAACATCATTGATATACATGCATATAGAAGAAACTCAAATGGTTTTACTGATATGAATAACAAAGTTCAGGAAGAGATACAACCATGAGAGGCCCAATCCAGCATCCCCTTCCCAGCAAATGGAATCCCTTCTTCACCTCCTTCAAAGCAAATCACTCAATAGCTCTAATCTCAAACCAACAGTAATTCTCTACAAAATACCAAAATTCCGCCTCCTGAACCTCTGGGTGAGAGATCCATATATAGATGTTTGGAGAGAGGATGAGTCAGCTTGAGATCTGACTAGTGTCCTCTCCCTCTGTTAGTTCTTGTTGCCACTTGGAGATCTCATTGATCTCTTACTCATCCTTGGGCGATTTTGAGAGGCAAGTGTCCCATGAGAAGTTTCTAGAAGATTCCATGATCATCCACCTCGCAAATTGTCTCTGCCACTTGTCTTTTCCCGATTAGCGCACCCTCACAGTGTATTTAGGTGCACTGATCAACGCACTTACCGTGTGTACAAGGTGCACTGAAATGCAATTCCCATGTGTACAAGGTGCACTGATCCAGTTTTGACCAATTTTGAGTAGTTTCTGGTGGAGAACTTCTGTGAATTGCTGTGGTTTGTTAGCCTTGTTCCTCTAGGGGTAGGAACAACATGTTTAGGAACTTTGGATCCCTTGGATTATGGACATTTCATGCTCAAATGCTGTAAGGCACAAAAATGTCTATAACACTTGGCAGGCTGAATTCTGGTGAAGTCCTCCTCGGTTTTTGACAAGATTTCCTTTCCATGTACTCGCATAATATATTTCGGCCATCATGTACCCCTTCTGACCTCATATATTAGGGGGCATCTGTTATAGCTCCAAATCTCAATCTTATGGTTTGTGATGCTAGATTCATGGCCTAGGGCAACCCCTCCTTCCAGAACCGGTCCTAAAATTTAAAAAACAGTGTTTTATTCCTTATACGCGACATTGCCCTGAGTTAAACGCGTGTATACGCGGGTCTGTGTATATCCAACCCATGTATATGTATTAAAACACTTAAAAAAATATATAATTCCTTCTTTTCGGGCGGAGATCGCGGGTTTTACCTGCTGATCACCTGTTAGTGCCCGTGGCCCAACTGTTCCCAACCAACTCCTAACTAAAAAACTACTTTGGAGATGGTATAAAAAGACCTCAAAGGGATGGCCTAGTGGAGGAGAATTGGAGAGAGAAAGGTTATTATGCCTAGATTTTCCCCTTGACCAGGTCTGAAGTCCCTTGTGCCTTTTGCACTTCCCCCATTTTGCTCAGGAAACCTTTGTTTCCTTGTGAGTTGATGTTCATCCACCATTTATGACATCATGGAGAGAGTCATGGAAGGAGTTTTGTTAGAGGCTTGAGGCTGGAACGGATCCGGAAGGAAGCTTTGCTTGGAGCCTGCTGAAGGTGACTCAGGTGAACATATTCCTTTTTATGTACTTTATTTGTCTATAATAAAAGAAACACATGTCTTGGTTCTCGAATTGAATCTTCTTTATGTTAATGATATTCATGTTTTTAATTCATAAGTAAATGGTTGTTTGGATTTCATAACTAACTACCTTTCTTTATAACATGAAGATGGTTTCTTTATAAGTTTTTGTCCATGTACTGCTGTGTTCTTTGAATTGGTTGTTTTGCAGGACAAAAGAGAAGAAGGGAACTCCAAGAAGGGTTTGGACCCTAAAGGCCTTCTCAAACGTAGGACCAAAGGTACGTACCCTTATCATAGAATTTGCTCATAATAGCATAATGGCTGTATGAATGCATGTTTCTTTAAATAGACAACTTTCAGTCTGCTAGGGTTTCACCCAAAAAGCCCTAGGGGAGTAATTCCCTCTACCACCTGGTGTGTTGATGGTTTCCCCTTTGTGGCGTTGACAGACATCACATTCTACTACGAAAGTAGGGATGTCCTTTTTCATGCCTGTCCAAAAGAATGATCTTCTGGTGCGAGCATACGTCTTCTGAAAGCCCGAATGTCCTGCAATGGGAGATGAGTGCAATTCTTCCAAAATGCGACTTTTGAGGGTAGATGTTGGTGATATTACGACTCTGTCCTTGTAGCAAAGAATATCATTCTGCCACGAGTAGCCCTTGCTGGAATTAGGATCTACCTGCAATTGAGAAATGAGTTGGGAGAGCCCTGGGTGTGAAAACCATTCCCTGCGAGCCTCTTCAATCCAGTCGGGAATGGGAAGGGAAATTGCGAGCAGAGTACTTTCCTCCTCAAATTGGCGCGATAATGCATCTGCTACACTGTTGTCTTTCCCTTTCTTGTAAATGATCTCACAATCATATCCCAGCATTTTGGCTAACCATTTATTTTGTTGTGGGGAGGATAGGCGTTGCTCCGAAAAATATTTAAGACTGTGATGATCTGTGCGGATTTGGAAACGTCGCCCTAATAAGTAAGGTCGCCAAGTCTCGACTGCATGTAAGATGGCCATCATTTCCTTCTCGTAGGTGGATTGGCCCAGATTCCTCCCACTGAGTTGTTGGCTTGTGAAGGCCAATGGTCGCCCTTCCTGCATTAAGACCGCCCCAATACCTGTACCTGAAGCATCACATTCAATGACAAAGGATTTGGTGAAGTCTGGTAGTGCTAAGACTGGAGTGGAACACATGGCGTTTTTGAGAGAGGTGAATGCCTGTTGTGCTGCCTCGTTCCAGAGGAAGGAATTTTTCTTTAGGAGTTGAGTGAGGGGCTTCGCTATGCGGCCATAGTTGCGGACAAATTTACGATAATAGCCTGTGAGACCCAAAAATCCTCTCAAGCTCTTCAAAGTCTTAGGTTGAGGCCATTCTTGCATTACCTGGATCTTTTTGGGGTCCACCTTGACACCTTCACGCCCCACAATGTGGCCCAAATACTCAACTTCTTCCATGCCAAACGAACACTTATACATCTTGACAAATAATTTATGCTTGCGGAGTAGTTGCAAGAGTAGATCTACATGTTGAAGATGTGCCGCCCAAGTGCCACTATAGATGAGAATGTCATCGAAGAAGACAAGGACAAATTTTCTGAGATATGGTTTGAGGATGTGATTCATAAGACTCTGGAAAGTAGAAGGGGCATTACAGAGACCAAATGGCATGACCAGGAACTCATAATGGCCTTCATGAGTTCTGAAAGCTGTCTTGGGAATGTCGACTTCCTTCATGCGAATTTGGTGGTAGCCTGAGCGAAGATCCAACTTAGTGAAGAATTGAGCCCCATTGAGTTCGTCCAGCAAATCGTCAACCACCGGAATGGGAAATTTATCTTTGACGGTCAACTTGTTGAGGGCCCTGAAGTCGGGACACATCCGCCACTCCCCATATTTCTTGAGGACCATGACTACTGGGGATGAATAAGGACTAATGCTGGGACGAATGACACCTGCTTCCAACAATTCCTTGATGATTTTTTCTATTTCATTCTTTTGAGTGAACGGATATCTGTATGGCCGCACATTTGGGGGTTGGGCCCCTGGAACCAATGTGATGCTATGATCGTGTTCCCCTCTTGAGGGTGGAAGCTCATGAGGCTTGTCAAAGACCGTCTGATGGTTATTTAAAATCTGCTGCATCTCAGGATGAATTGGCAGAGACATGGTTTCGACTACCTGGATGGCATTAAATTGAGCTACCACTCCATGATGGCCCTTTTTTTAACAATTTTTCCATCCGATGCGAGCTGATGACAGAGGGGGCTCCCGCCTGGAGTCCTCGGAGGGTATGTGTGGAGTTGTTCTGCTTAAAACTCATATATAACTCCTGTAAATCCATTGTGATTGGCCCAAGAGTGCGGAGCCATTCAGCGCCTAGGACAATGTCGCAACCCCCCATGTGTATGGCAAACATGTGTGTTTTCAACTGATAATCCCCCATTTGAAGTTTGACATTTTCACAGCGGCCTTCACATTTCATTGTGCCTCCATCTGCAATTTGGACTTGGAAGTTAGAAACTGCCCGTACAAAACAATGCACTGCTTCGGCGATTTTTTGATGGATGAAATTATGGGTACTTCCACTATCAATCAAGACTACTACTGGCTGATGTTTAAGAAAACCCATGATTTTGAGAGTTTGAGGGGAAGAAATTCCTGGCAACGCATTTAGCGAAATAACTGGTTCGTTAGATACAATCTCCTTTTGGTTGTCTTCTTCGACCGTCTCCGGTTCCTCAAGTGGTGGATCTTCCTCGGTGGAGCTGTAGTCAGTGGAATCTATTTGAAAAAACTTGGGCTCCTTGCATTTATGACCTGGGGAATATTTTTCATCACAGTAGTAACATAATCCTTGCTTTCTTCTTTCGGCCATTTCCGCAGGTGACACCTTTTGAATCTTAAGTGTCTGAGTCGTGTTGGGAGCCTGTGGGGGATGACCTTTAGCGGGGAAATTGGGGCGGCTGTATTGGGCTGCTAATGCACGTTCCACCTTACGAGCTACCTGGCAAGCCTCTGTCCACGTGGGAGGGTGGTGAAGTAGAACTTGAGCTTTGATGGCTTCTTTAAGACCGTTGATAAAACATTCCGTGTAGAACTCATCTGTGAGACCCTTAGTGCGGAAGGCTAAGGCTTCAAAAGCGGTAATATATTCATCCACTGTACCCGTCTGTCGGAGCTTAGTGAGATGCCCCAAAAAAGAGTCTTCCTGTTCAAAGCGATTTCGAAGAGCTTTGGTAAATTGGTCTCAATTCTGAAAAGGTATATTGCAACGCTGATGCCATTCTTCCCATTGCCATCGTTCATTGTCCAAGTACATGGTCCCCACCGTAAGCTTAGTCCAATCATCTAGGATATTATTCAATCTGAAATACTGCTCCATTTGTGCTAGCCATGTTGACGTGTGAGAACCGTCAAATTTATGCATATCCAACTTGGGAGGCCGCTGACGGGTTGGTGGATGGGTGTGCCAGACGTGAGGAGAGTGGCTCGACTCACCCTCATGGTATTCAGGGCCCTTATACGCCTCCTCGTGGGCTGGTTCCTTGCCCTTCGAGAGTGCTTCCTGTACCTGGAGAGTTAGTCCGCTAATTATACGTGTGAGGGAGTTCACCGCAGAGTGGATGGTGTTCACAGTGTCTTTAAGTTTGTCCATCCTTTCGTTGGCCATTGCTTGAGCTCTAGTTTCGACCATACACCAACCGGATGAAAAATTGGGACCGCCTAAATTTTTTTTTCTAATAAATTGAATGGTACCACCTTGCTCAGCTCGCCGTCCTAATTCTGATGGGCTAGATCACCAATAAGCACCCCGGGAGATCTCAGTCTTTTTTTTTTTTTTTTTGGAAAACTCCTAACGGAGTTTTACTCCTTCTTGATCAATACTGCAGTCGCCAAATCCTCAAAATGTTAATGCGGCCAAACGTCCTGCGAAAAGTATACCCTGGTACAGGAACCCTTCACAACAAATCCGATTTGGTGGATCTGATAGATCTGAATGGTGGAACAACTGCTGCTGTGGATCTGATGTCTGCTGCTGCGGATCTGATGTCTACTGCTGTGGATCTGATGTCTGCTGCTGCGGATCTGAATGGTGGAACAACTGCTGCTGCAGATCTGATGTGTGATCCCCGATAGAAAAAGGAACTATGGTCTAGAGGAGTGTCAGGTGCTACAGATCGCAATATACATAAGGGTCTGACAGTAGTACTTGGCCCAATGTTTCAGGGCTCTAACTAAGGAGGATCAACCGTACCCTTAGCCGTACAACCCGACTACCCTATCGTACGGGCGAGTAATCTCTCTGAGTGCTGTTCTCGATGTACTGTAGCCACAAGATGGCCGAAGGTTTATCTATGGCGAGGTTTCAAGGGAGCCTAGGGGGCTTCCTATATACCCAGAGGGTATGTGGAAGACAGTCCGTGCGCGGTTCTGTCTAATGCGCTACTACTCGAAGGGGTACCCACAGGGGTTACAAGGGAGTCCAACAGAGGTGACCACCTCTTGTATTTCCTGCGTGCATGCCTCCCCAAATCCGTAGGTTTATGCGCTTAACGACAGATCCCGTGGTTTGAAGACGCCGGAACACGTCTCTAGATAAATTTTTTTTTTTGCTAAAAATTGGAGATCCTACCGAGCCCTGGAAAGTGCTTTGATACCACTTGTTATGCTCTTAACCTACAAAATAATACCCAGATATAGAATATGCGAAGAAAAGATACCCAGAACGAAGAAAAGATACCCAGAACACAGAATAGCAATGATTTTATTATTCAAAGAGCAATGTTCACATGCCTCTTCGAGGGGGCAACCTCCAATAGAGCAGAGCTCGATTACAAAATAAGACACGATGCTCCTTGAAGGGAGTCTCTATCCTTTATATATGACTCATAAATGCAATACCACGGGCCAATACCGTGGGTTTTATTAATACCATCTATCTAATACTACGGCCCATTTGCAACTAACTGTGGTCCCGTCATTAATTGCGGGTTAACCACTTACAAATATTAATATGGGCTTTATTGACTCTTGACTATGACGTGATCACATGACATAAATAAGGGGGTTAGGGTGGGACCCTAACACCCCCGAAGAAAGGGTTAGTTCTCTACTTGGAAAACTCTTGATAAACAGAAAGTGACAAGGTTAAGTAGCTTTAGAAACTGAGAATAAATTTGATATGCCAAAGATGATTAAATGAGGAGTGTTTCCTTCCTTTTATAGATTTTATGGAGCCTTTTTCCCTCCTTCGTGGGTCCCTCACTAAGCCTTCAATTTCCCTCTCATGCAATTCGAACCATTGGCTTAGGGAGTGCATATTTCCTAGTGTGGTGGTCCCCACACACTACTAAAAAACCAAAATAACTTACTTATAACTCGTAAGTCTTCTAGATAAAATCGAATGGGCCCCATCTCCTCCAAAATTGGCCCCAAAATGTAGAAATTAATCATGTTCCAAAATAATTTAGGAAAGGAAATTACGTATGGAGATGAGACCAGTGTAAACCTTGTTTTTGCAAGTTTGTGGAATTTATAAATTGATACCATCATTGTGTTTATTTCATTGAGATCTTTCTGATAGTATCAAATTTAATTTGATCTATTTCCTAGATCAAAACTTACACTATTTCAAAGTTATGGCCTATTAATAGACGCCATGTCATGGGTTGGAAATCTGGCACTTACATGGCCACCATGTGTCCTTGATGGTATAGTGTAATTGGACCCACTGCATCAAATCCACATCATATCAAGCTCTTGTGGTACTACCTATAGCATTTTTAACGCTTCATGCAACGAGATGGGATTAGGTTGTGAGTGGTAAGGGTGGAGTCAAGGTTCCATGATGGAAATTTATCTGGGTTAGACAAGCCTCCACTTGTGCTCTTTCTATGTTGAACTAAATGATGGTTTTAGCATCAAATGATGGGTGGTGGGTGGTGGATATTGTTCCAACACTCACAGTTGCACCTAGACCCCACTCTCTCTACCTTTAAATCCACTTTTACTAGTACTTGGCCACTATCTTTGTCTCGCCTAAGTTACAAACTATGGTCAATGGTTGATGTCCATCCTTCATGACATAGTTATATTGGGGATTGGTTCCACTAGTACCCACTTGTGTTGACTTTCTCATACGTAAATCAACTAAAAGTTGTATCTGTAGCCATGTCCTAATGACCAATTTAAGGGTTATGTGGTAGAGTTATAAAGAGGATGGAAATTCTTCCTTGCACCTGACTCTCTTTAGTATTGAGGAAAATTATAGCTTGAGGGATTGATGTCTTATCCATTAAACTCTATAATGATATTTAAGAAAGGTGTTTTTTTACCACCAACTCATGGGAGAGTGTGTCCCCAAAGACCGAGGCCACAAATTCTTGATTTATTTAAACTAACCAGTTTAGCCATATAAACATATCTCCATCACATATATTAGAGGTGAATCTAAATGCACATGAACAGATAATTCCGACCTTCAACCTCATGATAAACAATAGCATATTCTAGGTAAGAATAAAAAATTCATGAGTGTAAAAGATAGCTTTCTAGTCATGAGCATGAAAATGAGTCTTACATATCTAACATTCAACATGTTCATAATGTAACAACCCCTGGTTGATTTTCCATGTAAATAAAATAAGACCAAGGTCAAGGGACATGTATTCCAAATTGAATGGTGGTAAAAAAATTATAGTGGGCATCAATTGTAGTTTATTTATGGCTATGTAAATTGGAAAAGGAAAAGAGGCAATAATTAACATTAAATTATAACAATAAAGGAAAATAAGAGAAAAGGGAGGTTAAGAGACACAAATATTCATGCAAGGGAAATTAGAGGAAAAATGAAAGAAAATGAAGAAAATATAGGCATCAATGATAAAAATGCATGAGAGAAACATTTCACAACTTTTGTTGGTTTCATCTTTTGTCAGTTCAGTTTTGTCTCTCTCGTTTCATTCTTAGGCTCTCATACTTTTGCACACTTAAAGTATTCTTGGAGTACTCTAGCATTCTCTTGGATTTTGAAGAAGCCAACCAAGGAAGTAAAGGGCAAGAAAATGAAATAAAGGAATCACAAGGAGATAGTGAATCAACAACTACAACTAGATTTCTTTGTAGGTAACAAGTTGCATGTATGATCTCCTTGCTGGTTTTTGGATGCAAGATGCATGAATGTGATTCATTGGTTATGTGTTGTCATTAGCATGGATATTTTCCTAGACTGACCGTGGTTTTAGAATTTCCTTTCCATTTCTTGGATAGCCATGGTGTAGTGGGTTACCCATTTGGTTTTCTGATTGGTTCTCAGGTTCCCTACGACTGTGGGTTGGAACAAATGCTTTGGAGTCCTGAAATAACTTTGATTCCCTAGAGGTTTTGAGTTGATGAGTTACTAGTCCCTAGAGCCTAAAGGTTGGGAAAAATGCTCTGAAGCCCTAAAATATCTTGGGTTCCCTAGAGAATGTGGGTTGAGTTCCTAGTTCTTAGAGCCCTAGATAACTTGGGTAGAGACCGATCTAGTTGTTGCTAGTGATTTCTATACCATATAGTTGAAATCACTATGGTTGTGGGTTGAGGTGGTTCAACCTCTAGAAGCCCTAGATGGTTTTATTTTGGTTTAACCCTTATGATAACACATTCATGTTTAGAATATGGCATTGGGAATATTGGTTGAACGAGAGATTTAGTTTAGTGCAATCTATGGTCGAGTGGTATATGGAATTCCTTAACATGGTTGGAATATTCATATGTTAATATGAACTATTTTCTTGTTGTGACTAATCAACACATCTACTAGTTATTATGTTCATATTATGGCTGATTTGTCATTGTTGTATTTTGGTTATATGTTTGTTATATACCTAGTTATATGATGTGTTGTAACTATGGAAATCATTCATGATTTGATAAGTTATTGGATGGTTGATGAATGCAAGGGCTAAAGAGTGTTATTGTGGATAGCTAGAAAGGGCATAGAGCCTTCTCGGTGATTCTCAAATGAAGTTCATAATTTTATAATCAAATATGCATTCATGACATGTAGCTTCCGTGTTTACTATATGTTTGGCGAAATGTCTTTCTTGCATTAGGAATGTATTGGTAAAGATATTGCTCAAGATTTGATTTTTTTAGCATTTTTATCATCATTGTTATGATTTTGGAAAGTTACAGGAAGTTCTAGGCAGTGGTTTGGAGGCTAGCCTGAAAAAGTGGCATATATCTCATGATCGCATGCAAAAAATAGGGGATTTTGGGTCATAATCACATAGAAACATGCTTGTGAGTGCGATTATAGCCTCCCAACCACATGCATACAATGTTATGGGTGCAGTTGGGGAGTAAACCTTGTGAAAAAAAAGTTATAACTCAAGGATTAATCACTATGGGTGGTTTTTAGGCTCATGAGTGCTCTGTAGTCTTTAAGGGATGTTAGATTGCTTCCGATTAGTCGACCCCACTTCCATAATTGGAACTTGGAGGTTGGGTCATATCATAGTGACACTCAACTCATGTTTACCATGGAGAACTTGTAAAGTGGGTAAATGTGGGAGGAGTCAGTTACAAGGTTGTATCAAAGTAATTTTTTTCCCTACAACCTTCCCTTTGATACTGATGCTATAGATCGGTATTAGAGAAAACTTATAGCACTGGAACTTGGGGTAGATGAATATGGTTATGCATGCATTTGATTATTATTGTTGTTTTTTGTTATCATGCATGATGTTTCTATTTTGTGTTATAATGTATGATATTGCTATGATATCATTATGTGTGTTTGTGTGTTTCGAGCTAATTTGGACTCATTTGTGTAGATGTGATAGCCTCCCCTGAGATACATGAGGTATGATTTTATTATGTCTCTATTTGGTTTATCTAGCATGGCATTTTTGCAAGAAATATAAGGAAAATATGAAGATAAGAATGGTGGACTACAGTTCACATGACTCTCCTTATAGTCCTGATGAGAATTCAATGGAATGTGATAGGTCATTTGAGTAGCAAGGAGAAGAGTATTCTTCTGATCTAGCAGATACACTGAGAATATTTAAGGAAGAAATAAAAAAATGCAAGGTAGACAATAGCAAGTTGATTGAGACACATGAAATTCTTGCTAAAGCTCAGGAAAAGCAAGTAGAAGTTAATGTCGTGATTCTTTAGTCTTTCAAATTTATAGAAACAGGGACAACTAAGGATCAATCATGGAGATAAGTAGGAGGAGAAGACTAATGGGGAATATGGTAGTAGGTCTTGATCAAGATACAAATTGGATAGAGAGGACACAGTAAGAGGTGGAATATATTTGGATATACCTGACAAGAGGGGTAGTTCCCATGGGTTTTATTCTAGTTCTAGTTCCTATAGACATCATTTCCATCACCACCAT
The DNA here is from genome assembly GCA_031772625.1 of Pinus tabuliformis. Classification (NCBI taxonomy): domain Eukaryota; kingdom Viridiplantae; phylum Streptophyta; class Pinopsida; order Pinales; family Pinaceae; genus Pinus; species Pinus tabuliformis. The sequence goes on from CM062811.1 coordinate 660,211,957, forward strand.
CATCCTTATTGGATGCGTGAGAAGCTATATTTTCCATAATTGTTCAAGAAATCCAAACCTCCTCCATTTGATGGAGAGATGAAGAGGTCATAAGATGTAGAAGGATGGCTAGTTGGAATGAATAATTTCTTCAGATTTCATGAGTTTTTGGAGAACATGAAAGCTAATATCGCTACCTTTAGTCTCAAAGGGAAAGAAAATATCTAGCTGGAAGATGTGAAGAATGTTAGAAGAATTAAAGAAGAGGAGCTAAATTGGGATGAGTTTGAGAGACATTTTAAGAAGAAGTACTTGTCTGAAAGATACTATGATGATAGGGCTAAGGAATTCTATGAGCTAAAGATGGGTTCTATGACAGATTATGAGTCACGGGGGCTTTACTGGGGGAGAAATACCATATCACATGGGTTCATATTGGGGTATATATATTGAGGAAAAAATGGCATAATATATTGGGGGATATATAGGGGTAAAGGGTTTTTATATTGGCAGGTATAAAAAATGTAGCTCAAAGTTAATGAAAAAATATAAAAGGATATAAAAAATGTTAATGAAAAAATGGAAACCTACAATATCTAGTGTAAGTAGGGGCTTTTTAAATTGGGAAGGTGTATTGGGTTCATATTGGTAGGGGGTTAAATAATGTGATTTTTAGGGGTATTTTCCAATATCTAGTCAAATTAAGGGTATTTTTTAATATGCCATGAACACATGTGATAGGTCAGAGGTTCATTAAGTGAAGCCCCCGTGTTATGAGTGCACTAACAGATTTTTGGAGTTATTGAGGTATGTTCCTTATCTTAAGGATGAGAATGTGAAGATTCAAAGGTTCATTAGTGGGTTGCTAGTAGCATTCAAAGACAATATTGAGTTTGATGAGCCTCGATCACTAGAGGAAGCCATCAAAAAGTTGAAGCATTGTTATGAATACTCAAAGTGCATGTCTGAGTCTAAGTAGGATTGGAAAGGGAATGATAAGACTAAAGGAAAGTGGGATAAAAAGTGAGGAATACCTTAAGACACTAGTAATAAGGAGAATGCAATGTTCTACAAGAAGTTAAATGTTATTGATAGAGGACATGGGTCTCAACCTAAGGAGAAGAATAAGAGTGATGGCAGGAAGCCTTTGAGGTGTTGGACTTGTGGTGGAGAGCACCGTCAAAGTGAGTTTCCATTGCATCAAGGTGGAAATCCTTATATTTACAGTGCTCAAGAGGCATAGATAGTGGGATATGTTGGTCAGAATATTCCTCGGATCTATGCAACAATAAATAATAGGCAGGCAGATCATCAGACATCCATTATCGAGATGGAATGTAAGCTTCATGATCAATTTGTTTCTATTTTGATTGATGCTAGATCTAACTATAGTTATATCAGTATTGACCTAGTGCATGAGTGTTGCTTGAGTAAATAAGTGCATGCAGAATATTGGTTGGTGTAGTTTACTACAGGGACCAAGAGAAGAGTTATTCACTGAGTAATATATTTTTCATTTGAGCTAAATGGTTTGCCTAAATAAACACCTCTAAATGTGCTTCCTTTGGGTTCATATGGTATGCTTTTGGGCATGGAATAGCTATTCATTCACAAGACTAAAGTGGATTTCTATGACAAGGATATTGAGTGCTTGGATGATGATGGGGAAAGGAGAATCTTGTAGGGAAAGAAGAAGCCTATGTTAGTAAGAATGGTTACAACTATGCAATCAAAGTGCAATAGTAGGAAAGGATGCTTATTATTTTCAGTGCATATTTCTAGTGAAAAAGGGAAGGATGCTAAAGATGAGGAAGTTCTGAAGAATTATCTTGTTTTGGAGCAGTTTTAGGATGTGTTTCATACATAGATTCTAGAGATTCCTTTTCATAGGGGGGAGACTTCTCTATTGAGTTGATGCTAGGAGTAACATCAACATCAAAGACACTGATGAGAACCAGTATTGAAACAAGGGTGTTGCAACTCCTAGGGCTACCAACTTTACTTCATCAACCCAGGGTTTGTACAAACTTGGAGGTGACAGTGTTGTATACACAAATAGATGTAATTGGTCTACTCTTTGTCACTGCTGAGCTGGGGTGATAGACTGCTAGGGTTTCTCAAAATAACCTTCTATTGATGAGAAGAAGTCCGATTTCCAATTTGGAGAAGGAAAATCTACCCTAATTGGAAGAAAATAAATGTTGTCTATTTCATCAAGGAAAGACTGAAAGAAATGCTTGCAAAACAACATGAAATCCTTGATCTACTTGCTAACATACTTTTCTTGCAGAAGAGCCCCATTCTAACACACTTGAGGTTTTAACTAGTCTAAGAATGAAATCTGATCTAAAGAGTGCTAACTGTGGTGTGCAAGAACAAATGTAAAAGAACTCTTTTTCTTTTATATTTTTGCTTGAAAAATGTAAATGCTAATATTTCGTGGTTCTTTGGCAAGGGAGAAAGGTGTGAAGGAAAAAGAGTTTAATGGTTCATATGACTTGGAGGGAAAGTAGGGACCTAATCTAGGCTTTTAGTGATGTTTTTTCTCAATTCGGGCTCAAAACAGGCTACTACATGTTTTCCTACAGGATGTCTACAGGGAGTATTAGTTCACCTACATGATCCCCTATTTTACTACATGAAAAGGAAGAAAGCTTAGGGAGTGGTCTAGAAGGTGGAGTGGAGCTTGGAAAAGGTGAATAATGAGGGAATAAGGCATGGGAGTGATAGGAACTCACTTAGAATTCAAGCCAAAGCTTTAAGATTGTTAGATTGCTCAACGGAGATGGAATGTTTTCCTCATAAGACAAGAATTCAAATTGAGACCTTAGTGACTTTTGGCAATCATGGGTGGATATGGCTTGGTTGAGGCAGATGAAATGAGGTCTCTGTGCAATTTAGAAACTCTTGCAACAACAAACATCATTCTTGGCATTCACATGTAAACTCATCAAAAATAAGAAGGGTGTATTCAAGTGAAAGAAAATAGAGTTACCACCATTTACTTGCTAAGCTCATGCATGGGAATGCTTGGAACCAATATGAAATTGAGATGAAATCAGTGCAAACCTTAAGAGATCATAAAATACCAATTGCAACTTATCTATGAAACTGTGAGATAATGACCAAGAAAACCCTAAATTACACAAAAAACAAGAATTTTGTCTTTTTGGGCTACTTGAGAAGTGTTCCTCAAACCATGATCCCTGAAAGGGAGAAATGAGGTGAAAACCACTTGCTATCATCCGTTTGGAGTATATTCTTATCATTACAATGCTATTATTTGAACTATTCACAAATGGAAGAAAATTAATCAAATCTACCAATACTTGAAAATTAACAATACCAAAATCAGTTTAACTCTAACTATGAAGCTAACCTAAGCATACATATACAACAAGAGGAACCTCTGCTACTAGGGTTGGGCCCTAACCCAAGAGCTTCAGCCCTCTGAGTCAACTCAGTGCTAGATGAAGGGAATGCTACTCATTTTCATTAAAGAAATCAGAAATACATAAGAGTGCTTAGTTACAATGCTTCAACTCAAAAACTGCTTAGCTATCTTGAACAAAAAAACTGAATCCTAATGAGGCCCTAGGCCTCTTGATTTATACAACTAAATTTACGAACAAATTATTTAAATTTAGGGAGTTTTGGCTACTATCTCGAGATCAACTAGTCTTCAACTATCACTGGCTTGGCTGCCAATGAACTTCATGACTCGCTGTTTGCAACTCCGAGCTGATGAGATTTGATTGAGGAATCTTTGAGGGAGTGAGGAGTTAAGGATGGAGATCTTGTCTCCTAGAATCCTTCTTGCTTGCCTCCATTCAAGTTCCTGCACTTTATTAGCCAAAATTTGCTCCAAAACTTGCAATGAATGCACATTATACCACTAGACATGACATCTCATCTTTACTCTCCTCATTAAGAAAAACATAATTAAAACATGTAAATAATTATGAGAAAAGTTGATTTTAGTAAGCTGGAGGTGCATTAAGGTCCATATAATTTACCCATTGATGAGCCTCATCATCAACCCCCTACTGAAAATGTTGCTCATCCTCTGAGCAACTCAATCTATGTCCATGTCTTTCATTGCTTTGGTGGCCTCCCTGACATTCCAGGCTTCTACTGTAGTCTCCTCCTCTTGTGGATAAAACCCTGCATTCCTCTCTATTTCTTCCCACTAATTTCTTTCTTCTTCTTCCTTTCTCCCCTCTAACATACCTAAAAGCAATGGTGGGATGAGTTTTAATCCAATCTAGTTGACCTTGAGTCTTTGCAATGTTTTCTTATACATTGGGACTCTCCCTAGTGCATCCCTCATTCTATGAGGAGAATGATATTCTTTGATCTTTAGGCTGTAGGGTAAGGTGTTCAATCTCCTTTGACAGGCTTGCTGGTTGTCATCTCCTAGCAATCTTAGCATTTCTTCAAAATGAGTTACTGTAGGTTCTTGTACAAAAAGGTATCTTGGTGCAAGCTTGGGATCATTTGCAATGATTTTGTGAGTGTTGATGACAGTCATTGCGTTATACTATTCTGCTCTAATGAAAAGTGGTTCTTCTTCTACCCTTTCCAATACCCTTTTCATTTATGTAGCTTTGGCTTCCTCATGACTCGTCCAAGATAACAAGGCCATTAGTTGTAATTCCCCTAACTTTGGATTTGGATCTCACACATTTAAATATGTCAAATCTAAATTGTGTAGGTAGAACTCAGATATATTTTCTCTATCCTCCAGGGTGCTTTGATCATAGAGGTCAATGAATTTCTTGTAGTCTTGGAAAGGCATAACTCCTCTTTGTGCTAGGGTTTTTATCTGAAACTCTAGCCATTGTTCTTTGAGGTAAAAGACATATGGCTTTGCTCGCATCCTGCATTGAAGTGCCTCCATCGATAAACTTGCCATAGTTTCCAATTGGCCTTCCTTTTCCTGTAGCTGCTTTCTTAGCCATGTGTGTTGGGTTGTGTTATATGGTTTTCACACATGGTTTTGGGCGCGATGGTTTTCGGTGCATGGTATTGGATGCTTGTTATAGACATTTTTGTGCCTTACAGCTCTGAGCATGAAATGTCCATAATCCAAGGGATCCAAAGTCCCTAAACATGTTGTTCCTACCCCTAAAGGAACAAGGTCAGCAAACTACAACTTCTCTCAGAAGTTCTCCACCAGAAACTTCTCAGAACCAGTCAAATCAGGATCATTTCAGAGGCTACACTAGCTACCTGCGTTGCATAGCACCCCAGTACACTAGCTAGGTGCATTGCAATGCACCTAAATGCACTACCAGGGTGCGTTGAGCGGGAAATGACAAGTGGCAAAGTCATCATGCGAGGTGGAAAGACACTAGAAGCTTCCAGAATCTTCTCCAATGACACTTGCCTCACTGAATTCGGCCAAGGATGAGTAAGAGGCTCTCAGTCTCCAAGTGGAAGGCTCTCACTCTCCAAGTGGAAGCAAGAACTGACAGAGAGAAATGACACTAGTCAGATGACAAGCTGACTCATCCTCTTTGCAAATATCTATATATGGATCCCTCATCCCAGAGATCCGGAGGCTGGAATTTTGTACTTTGCAGAGAATTGTTGTTGGTTTGTGGATTGAGATTAGAACTATTGGGTGATTTTGCTTTGAAGGAGGTGAAGAAGGGATTCCTTTGCTGGGAAGGTGACGCTGGATCGGGCCTCATTTGGTTGTATCTCTTCCTGAACCTTTGTTACTCTACCAATAAAACCATTTGAGTTTCTCCTACATACTTGTGTATCTTGATGTATGTTGCATTAGTATGTTTTGCTTATAATCTGATCCTAAGCTTGTTATGTATATGAACATATATCTTTGTGTAGTCTCTCTTTCCTTTGATCTTGCAGGTATTATGCTGCTGGGCCAGTGAAGGAGCAAGAGGTTGAAAGCTATGAAAGAGAGAAGGAACTGGGCCAAGGGAGCTAGCGGAAGACAACGGTTAGTTCATCCCTTCCTTCTTTGCTCATATTTCATAAAGAAGAATACTCAAGTAGTTACTTTGTTTGTTGCTAAGGCACTGTCACACCTTAGGTGGATAGGGTCATCCTGCATAGGCACTTTTCCCCACAACAAAATGGCGACTCCACTGGGGAGCGTGTCTAGTTAGTTTATTTGTGTTTCTCTTGTTGTTTGTCTCATAAACTTGAGAGCAGCAAATCGAACTGCATTTGCCATTATCAAATGCAAAGTAGAAAGCTGCTACTCCAATCCTCACACTGGATTTGTTTATGATTTGAATAGTGGATTCACAAATGATCTGATTACCCTTTGTGATAGCTCTTAGTCCTCCTTTAAATCATCCTTCTAATTGTACCTTACTGATTGCTTGTACTCGGCCAAAAATCCATAGATTAAACTGCAAACCGTAACCCAGAACCCGGTAGGAAGTCTCATTTCTGCCCCAGCGCAGGCTCTGTGAAGAGACTCTGCATTTCAACACAGGTCCCGAAGGGGCTACCTGCGCTGCAATTCAGTTTCTCTGTTCTGCAGGTGCGCTGATCAGCCTTGCCCTGTGCAACTGAGGTTCTTTGCTTCCTTTTGTTCAGTTTTATCTCTGTTTTTTACAGCCTGTAACCAGTATAGGTACCTATATGAAAACCCCTTTTCTCTACCTTAATTCAGCCTCCTTTGTACAAAATAACTGTGAGTGTTTTTGTGTATTTGTGGCATCATTTACAGTTTTCCATTACAAAATTGAATAGTCATACTGTCGTCCTTAGATTCAGATTTGTCGTGAGTATCGACTTTGGTCTTAGGAGAAATTTTATTTGCTGTAGACAGTTGATTATACATTTGCTTTTGTCTTTTGGTTTGGATTTGTGCTTTTCTAAGTGTCGAAATGAGTATTTTCCTTGTTTGTGTTAATCACTGAAAAGCAAATTCAAATTTGTACAAGAACTTTCTTTATAGGCATCAATATTAAGAAAGGAAAAACAAATACATCCATTTGTGCATTTGCATGTTGATAGTTTGTGTGGCTTGATTTAGGAAAAAGTGCATTTACAGTGTGCTCATTGCTCTTTGAGAAAAGATGTTGTCTTTCTTTTCCCCTTGTAGCTAGGATTTCATTGTCAAAAAGAGATAAAAGATTTGCTTATCATCTTTAGATTGCATTTAGGAATTATATCTACATCTCGTGGTGATCCCAAAAGGCAAACTTCTAAGAAAGATCAACCTAAAATAAATTGAATGAATCTAACAACGCTTTGTAACTTAACGCACAACATAGAGGTACAGTTTTCCATTACAAAAGTGAATAGTCATACTGTCGTCCTTAGATTCAGATTTGTCGTGAGTATCGACTTTGGTCTTAGGAGAAAGTTTATTTGCTGTAGACAGTTGATTATACATTTTCTTTTGTCTTTTGTTTTGGATTTGTGCTTTTCTAAGTGTTGAAACGAGTATTTTCCTTGTTTGTGTTAATCACTAAAAAGCAAATTCAAATTTGTACAAGAACTTTCTTTATAGGCATCAATATTAAGAAAGGAAAAACAAATACATCCATTTGTGCATTTCCATGTTGATAGTTTGTGTGGCTTGATTTAGGAAAAAGTGCATTTACAGTGCACTCATTGCTCTTTGAGAAAAGATGTTGTCTTTCTTTTCCCCTTGTAGCTAGGATTTCATTGTCGAAAAGAGATAAAAGATTTGCTTATCATCTTTAGATTGCATTTAGGAATTATATCTACATCTCGTGGTGATCCCAAAAGGCAAACTTCTAAGAAAGATCAACCTAAAATAAATTGAATGAATCTAACAACGCTTTGTAACTTAACGCACAACATAGAGGTACAGTTTTCCATTACAAAAGTGAATAGTCATACTGTCGTCCTTAGATTCAGATTTGTCGTGAGTATCGACTTTGCTCTTAGGAGAAAGTTTATTTGCTGTAGACAGTTGATTATAATTTGCTTTTGTCTTTTGGTTTGGATTTGTGCTTTTCTAAGTGTCGAAACGAGTATTTTCCTTGTTTGTGTTAATCACTGAAAAGCAAATTCAAATTTGTACAAGAACTTTCTTTATAGGCATCAATATTAAGAAAGGAAAAACAAATACATCCATTTGTGCATTTGCATGTTGATAGTTTGTGTGGCTTGATTTAGGAAAAAGTGCATTTACAGTGCGCTCATTGCTCTTTGAGAAAAGATGTTGTCTTTGTTTTCCCCTTGTAGCTAGGATTTCATTGTTGAAAAGAGATAAAAGATTTGCTTATCATCTTTAGATTGCATTTAGGAATTATATCTACATCTCGTGGTGATCCCAAAAGGCAAACTTCTAAGAAAGATCAACCTAAAATAAATTGAATGAATCTAACAACGCTTTGTAACTTAACGCACAACATAGAGGTCTAGGCTAGAGACGTGTTCCGGCGTCGTAAAGCCTGATATCTTACCGTTGAGTGGTTGGGTGATTCCTCCATGGTGAAGCGATAAGTATCAGTACGGATTGTGCTCCCACGTACCGTCGAGTATATATTGGGAGACCCCTATAGGCTTAAAACCTTTTATCCATAGGAAGCCGTGTCGGCTGCCCTACTGATCGCAATGCACCGAACACAGCATTCAGGAAGATCGACTGCCGTACCGTAAAACGTATTCTGCAGTTTTGTGATTGGTTTGGTACACCCTCTACCTAGATCTCCAGAGCAATCCCTTTTCGTTCCTTTTCAGACTTCTTAACGGAAAAGGTACATCTGAGCATTTGTCACTTCGGGCTCATTTAAAAATTCGAAGGAGACTAGAGTCATCTTTTGTTTTTTCTCGACTCTTTAAAATTGAAAAAACAAGTTGTGTCAAAGCGTGTCAAAATTTATTTTAAACGGAACAATCAATCACCATTTTCCTACGTTGATCTTTCGGTTGAGAAAATGGAGCCTACCAACCAAGGAATTCCCCTTGGTGGAAATCCTAGTCCCTTCTCCTCTTGAGGAGATGTTGGTGCGCCCCATATGGCCACATTGTCGCTTCCAGGACTGACAATTGGCTTGTCGGTGTGGCTCTTCTCAACCAATGTCGTTCAGAACACCACTATTCTTGAACAGTCGAATCGATAATTAGATGAATCTAGAGTTCCCCTCCAACCTTCTACTTCCTCTAATTCTTCTTCTCCTCCTTCCTCTTCGCTTGAGGGAACTGGTAAAGCTAAAAGCCAAGTTCCTAAGGAGAAGAAGGAAAATAAAAAGAAAGAGAAGAAGAAGAAGGAGCCAAAGGCGCATGGGGGCAAACAAGAGTCGTCCAGAAAAAATCCACACACAGCACTGACCGGGCCTAAATCGCCATGTGTCATTTGCAGAGGAGACCACTTCCACAGAGATTGTCCCTGTATTACCCGGATACTAAAGGACTGGTCTCCTCATTTGCACAATCCGGTGTCATCAACCTCTGGTGATCATGTTGAAAGTACACCGTCAACTAGCGAAAGTGAAGCCCCAGGACAAAGAGGGAGAGCTAGATTTCCCTGCAAACTGTGTGAAGGCGATCACGTCATCCACCGTTGTGCCTTCTTAGACGAAGCTAAAAGAGTTTTGGATGATCGCCCGGTTTCACCGTCGCGACTTCCTCCTGGATATAAAAAACTCTTGCCGAGTCCTTCGTTAGTTGAGAATCCAGCTGGCCCGCTCAAGTGGTCGGCTGAAGCATCTATCATTGAGGATGAACCGTCTGAATCCATACCAGACGAAAGTCAAAAGGTCGAGGCGGCAGTTGACCCGGTCTTGCCTTCAGAATATTTATCTTCGAATGATACAGTCACAGAAGAGAACAAGGATGACACCATCCAAATTCTCTTCATCAACACAGACTCCAATGAACATGAGGTTAATATACCCATTCCTTTATCGCAGAAAGGAAGTTCATCAGGGTCATACTTGGCCGTCTATTCGGTCCCACCTCCAAGCAACCTAGTTGTCTCCTTCGACTGGAATCAACTAGGCAGACCCCGCTTACTAGCGAGCATACCATTCAGAATTATCGTTCAAATATATAGAATGGTCATGGCTGGTACCATCATTGATGAAGGGGCATCTGTGAGTATCCTTTCCTCGACTGCTTGGAAAGCGCTTGGTTCGCCATCGCTTTTGCCTGAGATGAGAAATCTGACAGGCTTTGATAAAGGAACCAGTCGACCTTTAGGGATTCTTCCCAATGTGCCCATAACATTGAGAAAGAAGACAATTCAAATGAACGTCATGGTGGTTCAAGGACCCTTGGATTATAACCTACTCCTTGGACGAGACTATATTTATTGCATGGGAGCTATCGTCTCCTCACTCTTTAGAGTAATGTGTTTTCCGCATGAAGGAAGAGTGGTCAAGCTCGTAGACCAACTTTCATTTCCCGGATCACGCATAGCAAATAGTAATATACCATCCCTAAATGGTCTCTTCACGCAAGAAGTGTCTCCACCCCCAGTCCATCCTCCCGATGAGCACGAGTGATTCAGAAGGATGTAACTGGAATCCAGGGGGCATGCGTCCTGGTCTGCTTCGGGCAGAGAAAACTTTGGGTATAGAATAGGTTTCCGCGGGAGAATATGACTAGTCTGTACCCCGTCTGTGATTGGAAGAGGGGTTACTCTAGAATAAGATTCTCTTGTCAAAGTTATGTGTGTGGCGCTCGTTGTCGCTCACCTTTGTTTATCTCGGTAGACATCGCCGAAGAAATGTTTTGTTTGAAAGATTAACAGAACAATCTTTGGGTGACCTGAAAGAGGTAGGCCTTTCCCGATAGAACAAATGTTTTGTCTGCAAATTGAGGGGTAACCTTGAAACCATATTTTATACCTGGGGGCATGCAAACCTTTTGGAGTGCAAGCAAAGAGCGGTTATTTATCTGCTTTTTGGATTAGTCGTTTCCGAACTTGCATAAAGAAAGGATCTGGAGCAAAGCTTTGTAAGGCGCAAGCTCCATAAAAAATGGAATCTTACATGAGACATTCTTATCATATGACTGGATTATTCGAGCAGTTTTAGCGCATAGTTCATGCTCGTTAAAAAATAAACATAAGTTTCGAGCAGTTTTGGCACATAGTTCATGCTCGTTAAAAAATAAACATAAGATCGAGCAAGTGTTTCAACCCGCATTTAAGCTCATTAAAAAATGAACTATCCTCCGGTAAATAACCACCGTGAATGTAACCTTATCAGCCACTAAAGCCTTGGTCGTGTTTGCACCGTCACCTCCACTTTTCCATTGGCCGATCATTCACCTCCATTTGATTGTTTACCCATTTTGAGGAACAACTGCGAAGAGTGATTTCACTAGCCATCCTTGTGACACTGCCGTGATTGGAAAATTCCAAACCTTACCTGGAATCAGCTGCTACCCTGTTCATCACTCGTCCCTCAAAAGACAAGTCTTCTTTAAGCTCTTTTCATCTGACTCGTAAAATATGAAAAGATTGCCGAGTTTTGGCCTTCCAGCTCGTTAAAGCGACCGGAAGAGCTATCCCTCCTCTAGATTTTAATCTTTTCGGACCTGAGGGATTATTGCACAAAAAGATTGAGCGCTTGTTTAGTTCGGCTCGTTAAAACTATCGAAAATTCATCCCTTCTGTATTGTTTTATACTTTTTCGGACTTAAGGGATTAGATGATGAAAAAGGAATTTTGGAGTTAACTTTACGTACCTTTTCAGACTCTCTAAAATTGAAAAGGACCGAGTTATCTTTGTCGTTAGACTCGTTAAAAGCATTAATAGCGACAAACTTGTCTTTAGACGAGAATGAGTTTCACTATCACTAGGCTCGTTAAAACATAGCGATGGGTTTACCCGAAGGGTAAATTATAGAACAAGCATATGTTATCCTCCTCAAGCTTGACCAAAATAAAGAGGTACTGGTCAGTAATGACTGGGGAAAATTTGGGAAAAACTCAAAGAATCTTTATTGGTAGCAAGTCGCTCTTGAACATGACACTTCCACTCCGTGCCCGAGTTGGGTTGGGTTGTTTCATTCACCGGTCACATCGCCATGGTCACGCCATACCATCCACATTTGGGGTAAATGCTACCAATCCATCACACAAGTGTCGCCGATATGTTCAAGAGAAGTCATTCGGAAGGAGTCAACCGTGTCCCATCCACTACCATACATTATGCTTCATTCGTTCATGACCGCCACCCTGAATCATATATCATCAGATTGTTTTCACCTCCATCAAAATCATTTGCTCTGTTCCGTGTCATTGATGTGGGATTCATTAAGGCCCTCCTTTGACGGGTCACTTCTTGTCGACATCAGCTCATTATCCAAGAAGTTGATCTAGGAACACCCCCCTCAGTACTTTGAAGCTTGCATGCCTCAATGGCAAGTTTCTCACTTCCGGCGACAGGTATACATCAATGACCTTCGACCGAAAGATTTTGCGTGGTGTTCGACACCAAGTCCTCTATTCACACCACGTGAATTGTACTGCAGTACCTTGAGGGTCATCATCATTATCGGTGATTCCTCTCGCGCTTGTTAACAGTTTACATCATTGATTGGTAATCAAGCGATGTCTTTCCATGTTCGACTTTAACACATTTCTCGCATGGATCGACTTGTACCTAGAGTGAAGATCGGACAAGATTGAAGACCCCGGATCTAGTTTCATCCATCCGGGCTGCGATATATATTCAGGAAAATAAAGACATTGAAATGTACAGCATTGCAACACAGATAATCATCCTACCAAAAGGATGATGGCTCTATCAGAATCATCAGTCTACCATCAGACGGTTGTCTGTCCTATGTACATGTAAATGAATTTATAAAGTTGAGCATGGGAATGCCCGCCTCAGCTAGATCATGAAAATCAAATATGAAGATAATGTATTGTATTGTATCTTATTACAGGTCTCCTCCTAGCATCGGAAGAACTTTGGATCCTCCTAATAAAGCATTTCACCCGATAAACGGCCTCATACTTTAGGGGGCAACTGTTATAGACATTTTTGTGCCTTACAGCTCTGAGCATGAAATGTCCATAATCCAAGGGATCCAAAGTCCCTAAACATGTTGTTCCTACCCCTAAAGGAACAAGGTCAGAAAACTACAGCTTCTCTCAGAAGTTCTCCACCAGAAACTACTCAGAACCAGTCAAATCAGGATCATTTCAAAGGCTACACTAGCTGCCTGCGTTGCATAGCACCCCAGTACACTAGCTAGGTGAGTTGCAACGCACCTAAATGCACTACCAGGGTGCGTTGAGCGGGAAATGACAAGTGGAAAAGTCATCATGCGAGGTGGAAAGACACTGGAAGCTTCCAGAATCTTCTCCAATGACACTTGCCTCACTGAATTCGGCCAAGGATGAGTAAGAGGCTCTCAGTCTCCAAGTGGAAGGCTCTCACTCTCCAAGTGGAAGCAAGAACTGACAGAGAGAAAGGACACTAGTCAGATGACAAGCTGACTCATCCTCTTTGCAAATATCTATATATGGATCCCTCATCCCAGAGATCCGGAGGCTGGAATTTTGTACTTTGCAGAGAATTGTTGTTGGTTTGTGGATTGAGATTAGAACTATTGGGTGATTTTGCTTTGAAGGAGGTGAAGAAGGGATTCCTTTGCTGGGAAGGTGATGCTGGATCGGGCCTCATTTGGTTGTATCTCTTCCTGAACCTTCGTTACTCTATCAATAAAACCATTTGAGTTTCTCCTACATACTTGTGTATCTTGATGTATGTTGCATTAGTATGTTTTGCTTATAATCTGATCCTAAGCTTGTTATGTATATGAACATATATCTTTGTGTAGTCTCTCTTTCCTTTGATCTCGCAGGTATTATGCTGTTGGGCTAGTGAAGGAGCAAGAGGTTGAAAGCTATCAAAGAGAGAAGGAACTGGGCCAAGGGAGCTAGCGGAAGACAACGGTTAGTACATCCCTTCCTTCTTTGCTCATATTTCATAAAGAAGAATACTCAAGTAGTTACTTTGTTTGTTGCTAAGGCACTGTCACACCTTAGGTGGATAGGGTCGTCCTACATAGGCACTTTTCCCCACCGCAATGCTTCAGCATGTATATAGATGTATTGTAACATTGGAAGGACCATAATGAAAAATCAATCTGGTAGTCCCAGTTTTGGGATCCAGGGGAAAATCTCTGTGTATATTTGTTTTATGTGTTATGCTCTTGATTTTGTTTATTTTCTGTTTTAGAATTCGTATGCAGGTTGTTTCTGTACGGGGTTAAAACCTACATTTGGGATCAGAGATGTTTTGAATTCAAGGGGACACCGTTGTTGCTAAGGGGTTTCGCTCGGGCCTGTGGTAGACCCTGTTTAGTGGGAGATCTACAGGATTGATTTTGGTGGTGAAAGAAGATGGTGAGTAGTGGAAAGATAGAGCCAAGAAATTTAATAGTAGAGTTTTGAGTTGTGGAAACTCAAGATGGACGATCTGTTGGTGGATAAAGATCAGTGGATCGCTGTAGATCTAGGTACTAAACCAATGGGAGTGTTCGATGAAGAATGGAAGAAGTTGGATTGGAAGGAAAAGAGCACAATATGCTTGTGTGTCTCAAATTCAGTATTGTTGAATGTATTAGGAGAAGTTACGATGAAGGATTTTTGGGACAAGTTAGGGACTTTGTACAAATCTAAGTCTCTAGTGAATAAACTGTTCCTACGAAAAAATATTTATAACCTGAGGATGAAAGATGGAGACTCGGTGATATAGCATATGAACGCATTTAATAATGTGGTAAGTCAGTTATTATATGTTGATATTAAAATTTCAGATGAAGATAAGTGCATCAGTTTGTTGTGTTCTCTACCAGATTCATGGGATAGTATGGTTATTGCAATAGGTAGTAATGCAGCTGTCTTGCAGTTTGATGAAATAGTCTCATCCTTGCTGACGGAGGGGATGAGACGGAAAAAATATGGAGATCCAGAATGGTGATGCCTTTTCTGTACAAGGACAGTCCTAGAACAGAAACAACAATAAGTCATTGAGTGGGAGATATAAATCTAGAGGGCGATCTAAATCTCCAAGAAAACTTGTAAAGGTATGCTGTAAATGTGGAAAGGAAGGGCACTACAAAAGGGACTGTAAATCTAAAGCTCCTAAGAAAGGAAAGGGATATGATGATGCTCCTTTTGTTGAGGCAAAAACCACCTCAGATGAAGGTGGGGATGTGTACTTGACTTCTTCTTCAAATACACATGAAGATCATGAGGCATGGTTGATTAACTCAGGTGCATCCTTTGACTTCACTCCCCATAGAGAGTGGTTCTGTGAGTATGAAAAATATGATGGTGGTGATGTCTTCTTGGGAGATGACAGGAAGGCTAGAATTGTTGGTCACAGAAAATTCAAGTTGAAGTTGCAAGGTGGAAGGATTAGAACACTTCCGGGTGTTTTGTATATTCCTGCATTAGCCAAAAATCTTATTTCTGTAAGCAAGTTGGATGATGCGGGTGTAAAAACAGTGTTCGAGAAAGATACCTGTAAGATGGTTTGGGGAGCATTGGTATTAATGCAAGGAGTTCAAACTGGAACTATGTACAAGCTGCAAGGTAGCTTTGTTGTTGATTGGTGCAACAGTTATGTGGTTCTTGAAAGTGGAGTAGAAAATCTAGTGATCTCTGGAGATAAGACCATGCTATGGCATGAAAGGCTTGGAAATATTGGAGAGAAGGGCCTTAGAATACTTCATCGTAAAGGTATGGTAGATAGTATGACTAATAGCTCTCTGGATTTTGATTTCTATGAAAATTGTGTATATGGGAAGCAGAATTGGGTGAGCTTCCCCTCTGGTGGTAAGAGGGAAAAATAGATATTAGAGCTTGTGCACAGTGATGTGTTTGGATCTATGTCGGTTCCATCACAGGGTTAGATGGATTCTTAAGGAATACATGGATATATTTCCTCAAGAAGAAATCTAAAGTCTTTGACAGGTTTAAAGAATTTAAGGCTCCAGTGGAAAACCAGACAGAGAAGAAGATAAAGGCACTAAGGATAGATAACAGTGGAGAATTTTGCAAGAAGTAATTTTAAGAGTTCTGCAAGAAGTGTGGTATAACACAGCATAAGACTACTCCATACATACCTTAGCAAAATGGAGTTGCAGAAAGAATGAACAAGACGTTGATGGAAAGGGCAAGAATCATGCTCAGTGGTGTCGGGTTAGGATAATAATTCTGGGCAGAGGTGGTGGAGACTGCATGTTACCTATTCAATAGATCACCTTCATCAGTGTTGGAGGATAAGACTCCATAAGAGGTATGGACTGGTAAGAAAAACTCTCTTTCATATTTAAGGGTATTTGGATGTGATGCATATGTACATGTTCCAAAGGAGAAAAGAACAAAGTTGGATAGTAAATCTGAAAAGTGCATCTTTATTGGGTATAAGGATGGTTTAAAGGGTTATAAGCTTTGGAACCCAGTAACAAGGAAGGTTGTGTACAACCAAAATGTGGTGTTCAGAGAGGTGAAATATGTTATTAAACATGAAGTCCCATCAAAGGAACCTACGAATATAGAGCTTGAGCTAAAGGAGGAAGAATTAAACTCTACAACAAAAGAGGAATCAGAATACGAAGAGCCACAAACTTCAGTTGTGAGAAGATCAGTTCGAGAAAGAAGGCAGCCAGAAAGGTATAGTCCATCTGCTTTCTATTCAAAATTTTCTTTATCTATAATTGATGATGATCCCATAACGGTGAAGGAAGCAGTAGATTCAGAGGATGGAAAACTCTAGAAAGAGGCCATGGTTGATGAAATGGCATCTTTGCACAAAAATGAGGCTTGGGATCTGTTGGAGTTGTCGGATGGAAGGAAACCCATTGGCAGAAAATGGGTGTTCAAGAAGAAGACAAACGCAGAAGGAAAGGTGGAGAAATACAAATCTCGGTTGGTAGCAAAAGGTTATTCCCAGGTGTCGGGAATTGTTTTCGATGATATTTTTTCTCCTGTTTCCAAGGTAGCTTCTATTAGATTACTTTTATATGTTGTTGTTGCTTTTGATATTGAGGTGGAACAAATGGATGTCAAGACAACATTTCTTCACAGGGATCTGGAAGAAGAGATCTACATGAAGCAACCTGAAGGTTTTGTGGTGAAGGGTAAGAAAGAACTAGTATGCAAGTTAAAGAAGTCTCTATATGGGTTAAAACAATCACCAAGGACGTGGTATCAGAAATTTGATACATTTATATGGGGACTTGGCTTCATCAGAAGCAAAGCAGATCACTGTGTGTATTTTAAATTAATTGGTGACCGTGTTATATATTTGGTCTTGTATGTGGATGATATGTTGCTGGTTGGAAATGACAACGAAATTATCCAAGATTTGAAGACCCAATTGTTCTCCAAATTTGACATGAAATATCTTGGTGCTGCAAACGATATTTTGGGCATGGAAATTGAAAGATATCGGGAAAAGAGGAAGCTATGGTTAAACCAGAGGAAGTATGCCAAGACAATACTGCAAAGGCTTAATATGCAGGATAACAAACCGGTGAAGGTTCCTATTCCTATAGGTGTAAAGTTATTTGTTGAATAGTGTCACAAGACACAAGAAGAGGAAGAGGACATGTCCCATATTCCATATGCAAGTGCAGTCGGTAGCCTGATGTATGCGATGGTCTGTACTAAACTATACATTGCCCATGTAGTGGGAGAATTGATAAGGTTTATGTCAAAACCAGGGAAGGAGCATTGGACAGTAGTGAAGTGGGTTTTCAGGTATTTACGTGTCACTAGTGATTATGGTTTGTGCTACCAAGGAAGACTAGGATTGGATAGAGTTTTAGATATCCATGGCTTTGTTGATGCAGACTGGGCTGGAGACCTGGATTAGAGAAAATCTACAAGTGGGTATGTGTTTAACCTATTTGGAGGTGCGGTCAGTTAGATGAGTAAGAAACAATCTGTAGTGGCACTATCAACTATAGAGGCAAAATACACGGCAGCCACTCATGCAAGCAAGGAAGCCGTTTGGTTGCAGATATTTTGTTCAAGCATGGGGTTAGTACAGGGAGCTATAAGGATAGACTGCGATAGCCAAAGTGCAATTTTCTTGGCAAAGAACCCTGCTTATCATTCAAAGACTAAGCATATTGATGTTTAGTATCACTTTGTGAGGGATATGATAGAAGACAAAAAGGTGTTACTGGTAAAGGTGGAAACTTTTAAGAATGCTACAGATGCATTGACAAAATATGTGAGCTTTGAGAAGTTCTCTTGGTGTAGAGAAAAAATGGGCATTGTAGGGATGGATAAATGATTAAGCTCTCCTATGCCCCCCTATGAAATGAAAACAACATGTGGGAGAATGTTGGGTTGTGTTATATTCTTTCCACGACTAGCTCCCCTAGTTAAACCCGGGGGTTAGAGGGGGGGCAGAGCCCTCCTTCGTTGCGCAGTGGGGGGTCACAGGGGGGGTAGGGGGTTAGCCCCACTCTATGGGGTCCAAGGTAGCGCTCGAGGGATTTTTTTTTGTTTTTGGACCCATGGCTTTGTGCATGGTTTTGCACATGGTTTTGGACGCGATGTTTTTCAGTCCATGGTATTGGATGCTTCGGCATGTATATATATGTATTGTAACATTGAAAGGAACATAATGAAAAATCAATCTGGTGGTCCCGGTTTTTGGATCCAAGGGAAAATCTCTGTGTATATTTGTTTTATGTGTTATGCTCTCGCCTTTGTTTATTTTCTATTTTAGAATTCGTATGCAGGTAATTTTTGTATGGGGTTAAAACCTACAATGTGTTCTCAGCCTCTAATTGTTTCCCTGTCTCTTATGCTACTTAATTCTGTACCCATTTCTTGTAGCTTTTCTTCCATGTGGCCTATATCCTCTACGCCTTTTTATTTAGTAATTTGCATCCACCTATGTGTCATTTCCCTCTCTTTTTCAAGTTTAATGAGGAGAGGAATGGAAATTTTTTATGGTATCACCCTATCTCCTTCAATGAATCTGTAGTAGGAGCTGAGGTTTGGCTATGGGTTAGGTTCCTTTAGTTCTTGGGCCTCTTCCTATATTTTTTCTTGAGTAATTCCTTCTTCTTTTCCCTCCCTTTTCCCTTGTAGCCTTTTGTGTTCTCTTTTTTGTGTTTCCTATAGGTTTGACAAGGTTTCCTATAGGATTGTTTATGCTTCTTGTAGGTTTGACTGTGTCTCTTGTAGGAGACCTTTTCCTTTTGTTGAGGTTGACTTGGTGACAGGTCTCCTAACATAGGTGATTGGAGACTTGGGACTTAGGTCTCCTTCCTTCTTCCCTAGAGGGACTACTTTCTCTTGTTGTTTTGGTGAGTCCTCTATGACAATTGGAGTTTTGGTAGGGGTTTGAGGTCTCCCTTGTCTAATCTTGGTGCTCTTCCTTGTCCTAAAGTAAAGTGGATTTTTCCTTTGTCTCTTCCCCTTTGATTTGATAGGTGTACTTAGGGCAGTTAGAGAAATTGTTGCCTCCTTCTTTGTAGGCTCTGGAGACACCCTTGGTGATTCTTCTTCTTCCTTGCTCTGTGTTTCATAATTTTGTTCATCCTTCTGTACTTCATCCTCTTTTCCATCTTCTTCTCCATCCTCTTTGTCTTCTTCTTTTCCATTCTCTGTTTCTTCCTCCTTGTCATCTTCTGTTTCTTCTTCCTCGTCATCCTTTGTTTATTCTTCTCCCTTGTCATCCTTTGTTTCTTCTTCTCCCTCACTAGTAGTAGGGATTCTGTCATACTCAATGGATCGAATTACTCCTTCTTCCTGCATGTCTGCAAATGTTGACCATGCAATAGGGATTCTTAAATTGTGTAGAGCATCTTCAAGGATGAGTTTGATCAACCCATGATGTGCTAGCTGCTGATGTTTTCCTTCTTATACCTTGATGCTCATGTCTATCATGGATTGTAACAGAAAATAGGGTATACTAAGTTTGTTATGAGGAGGTGTCTCTTCTCCAAATATGAGCTCATGGAGGAGTCTAAAGTGGTATCCATACACTACACTATATCTACCTTCACAGGAAATATACTTGATGATGTGGTGACTCACCTCATCCCATGATTTCCCTTCTAACCCAATTTTTGTCTTCAATTCGTTCTTATCCTTCCAATAAAAATCTTTTCTTTGCAAGAGTGTTGTTAGTGTTGTCCTCTTTTCTCCATTGCAACCCTAGGGGCGATGTAGTTATTACGCTAATAATCTCAGGGGTAGTTTCTACTAACAAATCCTTCACTACAGTAGTGGCACTGGCTCTAGTGAGAGGTATGAGTGACATTGCAAACTCTCTAGCCACTTCATCATCGTATCCCCTTAGTAGCTCAAAGAACCCCATACATTGATTCCATGTAAAGGTTTTTACCACAACAAGATGCTGGTGTATTCTAGCTGTGTTGGTGGGCTCTCTTTTGTTGAAATCTATTGTCATAATTTCTAGCAATTCTTGTTTGAGTGAGGTTTGATTGGCTATAGTTTAGGAGTTCTAGTATGTGATGCGGTTCCAGCCTTTATCCTTCACTAAACTTCACAAAATTTCCTTTACCTTTATGCGTATAGAAAATACTCAAAAGAAAGGACGATTTCTTCTCTTTAGATGAAAAACACAGAAGGTATGGCACCTACCCCCCTTTCCTATGCTCTGGTGATGAGAACTCTTGAATTGGTTTCCCTCGGTGTCCTCTTGCAACTCTATGTGGTAATATCTCTATATCCTGTCACCTTCCTGTGGTTTCCTGTAGGTTCTCTTGTTTGATGCAGATGTCAACTGTTTGCTGTAGGTTGCCATTGTAGGTATGTCAAGAGTAACTTTTTCTTTCAATGACTCCTCGAAGTTGCCTTTGCCTTCAGCTTTCCAAAATGACTAATACTTCGCATGGGAGTCAACGATTATTTATATTTTTGGATGATTCGTTGGGTGGTGTGTTGGCTGGACGAGTACAAATACCTACTTTCGATCCATTGGTCCCACTACCCATTCATCACATCACCTTGCCTCATAATCATCTCCCACTTTCATTCCCCTTCTTTCGATGTGACCTTGCCAAGTGTGGAGTTGACTGACCCTTTTTCTTCTCATTATCTGATCAAGGGTGGTCAAGTTAAATGGACACCTTCTCTTATAAAATCAACTTCCTGCCTCATTCCTATAGTTTAATCATATTTGTACCTATGAGGGAGTATTTTTGATATGACATACATGTTGGTCTTTTGCTTCGCTGATGAATGTTGGAGAATGGTGCTAATTCATTATTCTTTGACCTTGCTGCATATTCTTCACTATGTTTTTTTCTTCTTATTTTGTTGATGAGTTGCTCCATTGATGATGTACAGGTGCTACATTTTGTTTTTACTGAGCTCTGGAGGATCTTTTCCATCAGTGTGATCCTTGTGCTGAAGGTGGATTGGTGTTGTTGTGGTCTTTTTTGTGGAATAGGCTGCTACAGGAATTCCTACAGGATGTCCTGTAGCTACCTTTTTCTTAAAATTTTGCATATCTTCTCTGCTTCTAAGGTTGAATGGGCATTGGAATGAGTGGAGGATGTGGTAATGAGTGGAATATGAGGTGTGCTGCTATGGCATGTATCATTTTGATGCTTTTTTTCTCCTCCTTTTTTTTTTGATTTGATTTCTTTGATGGATGTTGTGGTGACATGGTCATAGAGGGTGTTGGCTGAGATATGGCGAGGTCAATGGATTTTTTCATAGCCTAAAATAGGCTTGTGCCATCATTTTTCCACTGGAATACCCTTCCTAAACTTTTCAAGGCCTTCTGTAAAACCTATAGGAAAATCCTGTAGTATTACATGGAATCTTGTAGAAAACACAGAGTTGCTTGGAATTGACATCTAGAATGGAGTATGGATGGAAGAACATGGGGAATATGGAGGAGATGAGATGGATGAAGGAAAACATGGATTGTGGTAGGGCCTGATGTCCTTTGTAGCCTATGCACACCATCTTCTTACAAACCTGCAAAAATAGAGTTGTTATTCTTTTGTATTTTTTTCTCTTTTTTTTTTCATTTTTTTTCTTTTTTTTTTTTTTTTTTTCTCTTTTCTTTTTGAATAGAAAACTAGGCTGCCTCGAAGGAGATTTTCATCCTTGTTTCCTGTCCCAGATGCCTCAAAAGAGGTTTTCACCCAAAGATATTTTATTCTTTTTCTCTCTTTTTTTTAATATTCTTGGGTTGCCTCAAGATGTTTTCAACCCAAAAGTTGGACTCAGGTACCTCATGGAGGTTTTCACATAGGTCCTTTTATTTATTTTTTCTTTCTTTCTTTTTCTAAGAACTTGGTGAGGTGGAAGTTGAGACTTCTCCAATCACTGTCACTGCCTTGCAGATGCTAATAATGAATTCCTGCTTTGATAAGGGCTTCTTGTAGACCTTTAACCTATACCCATTAACAAGCAAAGGGATACCTTCTGCATCAATGGTTCTTATCTGAGCAACGCCATTTTCACGGAACATTTCTATCACATATGGTACCAACCATATGGTCATTAACTTACCTTCAAAATATTTGTACCGAGAGTCATACAACAAGGCCCAGTCGCCTTCTTGAAAGAGTTTATCCTTGATATTTCTGTCATGCCAGATTTTCCTTTGTACTTGAGTCACGTCTGTGTGCAGGAGGGCTTGCATCCTAAATTCATCTAACCTATTCAACTGGATCAATCTTTCTTGTTTTTCCCTTGTGATATCTAGATCCAGTTGTGCTACCATTCTTAAGGTGTTGTATTCAAATTCAATGGACAATAGGTCTTTCTTCCCATAGGCTAGCTCATAAGGAGTGAAGCCAGTGGTGGTCTTCCAGGTAGTATTATAGGCCTGGGTGGCCTCCACCAATCAGTCTACCCAATCCTTTCTGCTGCTACTAAACACCTTGGCTAGAATGCCTTCTAATGTGTGGTTGGTTACTTCCACTTTCCCATTAGCTTGTGGATGGTAAGGGGTGGATTTTATGTGCTTGATATTATGTTGGCTTAACTGATTTTCAATCATGTGAGATGTAAATTGACTGACTTGATCAATTACCAACTCTCTAGGGTATACAAACTTATAAAATATATTTTCCCTCAAGAATTCAACCACATTTTCTTCTGTTGCTACCTTGATAGCTTTGGCTTCAACCCATTTAGTTAAGTAGTTAGTGCACATAATGATGTACTTCTTCTGTCTAGATGGAGGTTCAATGGGCCTGATGAAATCCATGCCCCACTTTTCAAATGGCTTGAAAGTCACTTGAGGTTGTAGGGGAATTTCATCCCTGGGAGTAGGCTTCCCCATCCTTTGGCACCGATCACACTGGCTAGTATACTTTTTTACATCTTGGTGAAGAGTGGGCCAGTAATATCCAACTTGTAGTACCTTGAATGTTGTTCTTTTGGCTACAAAGTGACCTCCACAAGGCCCATCATGACAGGCTAGAAGGATGTCGAAGACTTCCTCCTCCCTCACACATCTTCTCAGAATTTGATTCGGACCTAGCTTAAAGAGATTGCTCCCAGTCCAAGTTAATTGGGTTCTTTTTCTTATGATTTTGCTATTTTCCTTGGAGGACAAATTTGGACGGAACTGTGCAAATACCAAGTAGTTTGCTATTTCAGTAAACCATGGAGAGAGAACTGAAATTGTGAATAAATGTTCATCTAGTAGTTGATCATCCACCATTCCTTCCTCCCCTGTAGGAAAAGTCAATTTGGATAAAAAAAAATGTGCAACTACATTCTCCTTGCTAGGCTTACCAATAATAGTTAAATCAAATTGTTGCAATAAAAGTAACCATATGATAATCCAGGCACTTACATCAGGTTTATTCATCAAGTATTTAATTGCAACATGGTCAGTATGTGCAAATGTCTGGTAACCAGTAATGTAATGTCTAAATTTATTCAATGAATGTACAACAACTAGGAGCTCTTTTTCAGGTACTGTATAGTTTAACTCGGCTTTCGATAGATTCTTACTGATGAAGTAAATGGCATAAGGTAGCTTGTCATATATCTGGCCTATAGCTGCTCCCATAGCTTTGTGAGA
Source organism: Pinus tabuliformis (assembly GCA_031772625.1). Lineage (NCBI taxonomy): Eukaryota > Viridiplantae > Streptophyta > Pinopsida > Pinales > Pinaceae > Pinus > Pinus tabuliformis. The sequence goes on from CM062811.1 coordinate 660,235,920, forward strand.
GGCATTGGCATGAATATGAAAAGGAAGAGCCCAATTTGGGTCTCAGAGAATAGATGTAGTAGTCAACCTGTCCTTTAGGGTGTCCAGGGCTTCTTGGCAGCTTTCTGACCATAAAAATTCAGAGTCTTTGGCCAATAAACCAAATAAGGGAGAAGCTAACTTGCTGAAAGATTTTATAAATCTCCTATAGTATTCAGATAATCCTAAGAAACTCCTAAAATCCCTCTTCTTCTGTGGACTTGGGACCCTTTTGATGATGGATATCTTGTTTGGGTCTATTTGCAGTCCTTCCTAGGATATTTAGTGACCTAGAACAATCCCTGCAGTCATCAAGAACTCTCATTTTTCAGGACTAAGGGATAAGTTCATTTCAATGCATTTATTTAAAACCTTTCCCAGGTTAGAGACAGCCTCATGGAAATCACATCCATAGAGTGTGAAATCATCCATATAAATTTCTACTACATCATGGACTAGCTCTGTAAAGATACTCATGACTACTCTCTGGAAAGTGGCAAGGGCATTACATAGACTAAAAGCAAGAACTTGTTACACAACATTTAGTCACTGCCCCTATACTCCTTGTTCCTCGATCTTGGAGGACCTCTACAGTGACCCTCACATGTTCCCTGCCATGAAGAACATGTCCCTACATCCTTCTTCATCTGCAAAAAATTTCCCTCTTACATCATTTCCCAAGAATCTTCCTTCAAACACATTTTTCAAGACTGGCGCTAGTGCTCAGTTCCTTCCCTACACCGATTTGCAGAGTTTAAAACTAGGACTAGTGACAAACAATGCAAGTGAGCCATTCATCACCCACGTTGACCCTCTTTTGGAAAGTTTTTAAAAATGGAATTGAAGCTTCCAGGTCTAGAAGCTTCGTGAACGCAAGTTTGGTAAATGGTTGAGCAAGATAGAGCCAAGAGAGACTATTTGTGATCTGAAAATGGGGCACTAAAGGCTTCTTGTTAGCTTACAAGAACCTCTCCCACTCCAAAGCTTATATATATTACCCAGATCTATGCTTATGATTGATAATTTGCAGAATTAAAGGACTTGAGATAGGTGTATGCTTGTGTTTGTCTCTAACTATTTATGTGCTTTAAGTTCATTTGCTTGTGCTGAAATAAAACTCATAACGGTAAACAATGCAGCAAATAAGCATCATACACATAATAGCAAGATGCAACAGATAAGCAAACACATAAGACAACAATATAATATGGAGTTCACCCAAACCTCGTGGGTTACATCTCCTTGAGCTCTAATCAACTCGATTAGGCTCTTTGGGCTAATGGCTGAATTCTTTTTACAAGTTCCACACTCAACTCCAATAGGTTACGACTGAAACATTAGGCTTAGAATACCACTTTTATCCCTGGCCGTTTGGCTCTCTGGCTCTCGACTCTGGCTCTGGCTTTGGCTCTGGCTCTCGGCTCTGGCTTTGGCTCTGGCTCTCGGCTCTGGCTTTGGCTCTTGGCTCTCGGCTCTGGCTCTAGCTTTGGCTCTGGCTCTCGGCTTTGGCTCTGGCTCTTGGCCCTGGCTCTGGCTCTAGCTCTGGCTCTCGGCTCTGTTAAGCGCTCTGGCTCTGCCTTTCCAACCTCTGGTGGCTATGCTCTGTTAATAACTCTGCTTTCTTTGGCATCTGAGCATTCATTGGGCCTTCCAATGGATTCCCTAGCATCCTTACTCTACCCACACACTCACTGAAGCATCTCTGGGCTTCTCGAGCTTCTCTGAGCTCCCTCTGTGTTATCTCTCGGCCTCTGTGAATCCCTGTCAATGGTGTTCTATGTGTATTTGTAACACTTCAGTTACAATCCTTCATCATTGAAGAACCCGACTGTTTCATCACAAGAATCAGTTTGCAATTAGAAAGGAATCGACAGGTAGGAAACCCAGTCATTTGGCCTTCCTCCTGTATAAATCCCGCGTTCAAACATGTAACGAAATACACAGGGAAAACTAGCGTAAACACATCATTGACCTTTTAATCAGACTTCAAATAATATATAATTGCCCCTATAAACATGTTGGGTCCATGTTCTTCATCGCTTATCACAAATCGCATTTCATAAGGCCAAAATCCAATTATAGGGAAATACAAAGAAAATCCGCAAATCCAGATTTCAAATAATATGAAATTGCGTCTATAATCCTTATCGGGTCCGCCTTTGGTCACAATATCTAAATACACGGGAATACACAGAAAATATGAAATTCCAGATTTCAAATATTATGGAATCGAGTTTATAAACCCATCGAGTCCGTGCCTTTGATCGCTAATCGCAATCGCAACAAGCATATGCCAACGTTCCTTTATATTGGGATTCATCGATCACCGATCACTGATTGCTCTGATCGCCGATATTGCACATCACATATCACATCGGCGAGGGTCTATGTCTCTAACTGTGCCAATCGCCAATATATATCGCCAATTGCATTGCTGCTTGCCGCTTCATTGCAATCGCAATCGGCTCCGCCTAGGTCCTGATATCGTGTTAAGGCCTACCTTTGATGCAATATATTGGAGATCGTTGATCGAGGGTCTGTCCAGCCTTTGGTCTATGTCCACCCTTTGCACCTCTCCCGATGCGATTTCCTTAAGGAGGCTTTAAGTCCACTTTTATAAGAAATTGCCTCCTTTTCAAAGGGCAATGGGCAATCTTCTTTCTGCGATAACTTCTTCGTCCGAAGTCCATTTTAACCCATTCAAATTGCAATAGATTCAGAATGAAAAAGTCTATGCAATGGGACTACTTCCAAGAGCAGCTCTTGACTTTCATTTTCCTCTATGAGGAATATTTTTAGACTTAGAAGTTTATTCTAGATCCATTTTGGATCACACCTTCCCACTAAAAAGAACTTTTGGTCTCCAAAAGACTGATATACTGAACTAAACAGTAAATGAGAGTAGCAACACCCTCTTCTTTCAGCCTCCATACACTTGCCCTGCATAGTGCCTTTGAACCAAAGCCTTTGACCACTTCCTTCCTGGACGTGTTGGTCCTGCTGGGAAGAACTATCTTCCTCCTTGACTTCATGCAGAACTGCTATTGAAAAGGTCACAGAAGGTAGTTTGAACCTTTCTGCCTTGATCATTGATCCAAGGTGGCTCAAACAAATGTGAAGTTGCCTCTGCTTCAAAAAATGTTCATTTGTACCTGTTTGACATACTGTCAACAAGAACTATTAACAATAACAGAAATACAGACAACAACTGGATGGCCTAAACTCCTACTTCAACAAAAGAAACAAATTTTCACATCCTATGAACACCTCCATGTATTACATCTACATACAAATGATGGACTAGATAACAAGCCCACAAAACATGCCTTTAAAACAATTGACCCTTCAAGTCAAGCATGTAGAAAAAGACCTTTAGGACTCTTTTTCAAAAGATGAAACACTTCATCATCATCTCCATCTTGGAGACCAAATCAAATTTTCCAAAGTCAATATTACATGCATGTTTAAAAACAAAGTAATCAACCCTTCAAGTAAATCACACATACATGTTCAAATACAAGGAAATCATCAGCATCCCTATGTTCATGCATATCATGCTTATGCATGCATTTCACCTTTTAACTTTCGCTTAAGCACACTGTGCTTTCGAAGTTGAAATGAATATAATGTTGCAGCAATAAAGTGAGTCTCCTACTCAACTTTTTCCCATTCACCTCCTTGGTAAGAACCTGCAACTTGCATCTCATTAACAAAGAAATGCAAATAGATGCATTATATCAATAGACATGCAATCTTAATTACTAATTCTAACCATTTCTTACCAGTCCATTTCAAAGGTCCTTCCTTTGTCTGCACATCAGCATCAACAGGTGGATCATCTCGAAACACATCATTTATGGAAACTTCCTTTCCATTCCTACCATTCTCTCTTTCCACCTTCTTCAAGTTTCGTGGAAGCATTTTTGGATTCAGTGTCCAACATTTTGTAGAAATATGTCCTTTCTTATGGCAGTAAGTGCAACACATGTGCATCCTCTTGACAACATGATTTGCCTTGTCCAGTGGACCTTTGGCTTCTTGCTTCCTTTCCTTCAAAAGTTTCCTGTATGTGGTCATTCTCTTCCAACATCTAGAAACATTATGGTTATCCAAACCATAATGTAATTCTTTTCCAAAGGAACATGTAACTCTTTTCCAATGCTTATATGGAAATTTATCATTCTTTACATAATCAAAAGGAATATGTTTAGAACCAAATTTATACCTTTCTCTTTCACCTTTATTGCCTTCATGAGGAGGTGAATCAAATGAATAAGTGGCTTCCTTTGGAACACCATCAATCTCTTCAAGGCTTTCAGAGTTTCCACAACTCTCTGGTTCAAGTGTATGCTTATGAACACCTACATCCTGCAAATGATGTTTCAAGCTATTGCATTCCCCAAGAATACAATCTTTACACTCTTGAGGTAGAAGACCTGAAATGAAACTCCTTCTTGGAACTGTTTCAATGGTCTTCATGGCAGCTTTGGAACTTCCTCCATAAGACTATCTATAGCCAAGACCCAAATAATTAGGCCTTTCCTCAACCATTATTGGCTCAACAATACCTTGTGCATGTTTTCCCAAGACTTTTCCTTCATAGCCCATCTTGGACATTAACTTAGAACCTATGCCTCTGGTATGTTTTTTAAAAGAACCAATGTAAGAATTCTTAAAAGAATTTGAAGACAAACAGAAATTGTTTACCTATTCTTCAGGCTGATACTTGACCAAGGCTTCTTTGGCAACAAAGATTTGTTTCTCCAACTCATGCATCCTTTTCAAGTTCATATTTGCAACATGAAGTTGCCAATCTGTTTCCTACAATTTGTCAGAAAGCAACTGCTTCTCTTCCTTCATGGAATTCAACTACTCTCTAAGTATGATGCTCTTCCTTCCATCCTCATACATTTCTCTCACCGTATCCATCATGATGAACAAGTCTTGCTTCATGTCTTCAATAAAGAAGCTTGTGAAGAAAGAAGAATTTGAGGACTCACTTGTAGAAGTTGTCATTATTAGAATGAACAAAAGAACTTCAAACAAGATTAACAAAGAGCTTATTCAAGCAACCTTTTGCAACAAACCTCTTGTGCTTCAAGGATTGCTTTGAGGTCCTTTAGGATAAGAAGAATGCCTTCAGCCCTTCTTCCTTCTTGTCCTCTCCTGCATTAGCTTATTAGTAGATTTCACTTCTGCAAACTCACACAATAGTTAGTCTACAAACAAGCATACAATCAATCCCTGATTGTTTAAAAACCTTTCAGACAAGAAAGAAAATAGATTTCTCTGTCAATCAAGCATTATGATTTGATAGCACTTGCTCTGGTATAACTTAAGCTTTGATATCACCTTATTTGAAGGTGGGGTTAATCAACCTGATGCTCTGCTACCACCTGATCTGAAATGGGGCACTAAAGGCTTCTTTTCAGCTTACAAGAACCTCTCCCACTCCAAATCTTATATCTATGCTTATGATTGATAGGTTGTGGAATTAAAAGACTTGAGATATGTGTATGCTTGTGTTTGTCTCTAACTGTTTATGTGCTTTAAGTTCATTTGTTTATGCTGAAATAAAACTCATAATGGCAAACAATGTAGCAAATAAGCATCATACACATAATAGCAAGATGCAACAAATAAGCAAACACATAAGACAACAATATAATATGGAGTTCACCCAAACCTCATGGGTTGTGTCTCCTTGAGCTCTAATCAACTCGATTAGGCTCTTTGGGATTATGGCTGAATTCTTTTACAAGTTCCACACTCATCTCTAATAGGTTACAATTGAACCATTGGGCTTAGAATACCATTTTTATCCCTCACCGTTTGGCTCTCTGGCCCTCGACTCTTGGCTCTGGCTCTCATCTTTAGCTTTGGCTCTTGGCTCTTGGCTCTGGCTCTGGCTCTGGCTCTAGCTCTCAGCTCTGGCTCTGGCTCTGACTCTTGCTCTAGCTCTTGGCTCTCGCTCTTGCTCTGGCTCTCGGCTCTGTTAAGCGCTCTAGCTCTGCCTTTCCAACCTCTGGTGGCTATGCTCTGTTAAGCACTCTACTTTCTCCAGCATCTGAGCATTCACTGGGCCTTCCAATGGATTCCCCAGCATCCTTACTCTGCCCACACATTCACTGAAGCATCTCTGGGCTTCTCGAGCTTCTCTGAGCTCCCTTTGTGTTATCTCTCGGCCTCTTTGAATCCCTGCCAATGGTGCCCTCTGTGTATTTGTAACACATCAGTTACAGTCCTTCATCATTGAAGAACCTGACTATTTCATCACAAGAATCAGTTTGCAATTAGAAAGGAACCAGTAGGCAAGAAACTCAGTCATTTGGCCTTCCTCCTATATAAATCTCACATTCGAACACATAACACAATACATAGGGAAAACTAGCGAAAAAACATCATTGAGCGTTTAACCAGATTTCATATAATATAGAATCACCCCTATAAACCTGTCGGGCCCGTGTTCTTCATTTCTAATCGCAAATCGCATTGCATAAGGCCAAAACCCAATTACACGGAAATACAAAGAAAATCCGCAAATCCAGATTTCAAATAATATGAAATCGCGTCTATAATCCTTATTGGGTCCGCCTTTGGTCACAATATCGCAACCACATTGTCGCATGGTCAAAAATCCAAATACACAGGAATACACAGAAAATCCAAAATTCCCGATTTCAAATATTATGCAATCGAGTTTATAAACCCATCGAGTTTGTGCCTTTCATTGCTAATCGCAATTGCAACAAGCATATGCCAACGGTCCTTATATTGGGATTCACTGATCACCATATTGGGATTCACTGATCACCGATCGCTGATCGCTCTGATCGCTCCGATCGCCGATATCACACATTGCATATCGCATCGGCGGCGGTCTATGTCTCTGACTGCGCCAATCGCTGATATATATATATATATATATATATATATATATATATATATATATATATATCGCCACTTGCTGCTTCATCGTAATCGCAATCGGCTCCGCCTAGGTCCCGATATCGCGCTAAGGCCTACCTTCGATTCGATATATCGGAGATCGCTGATCAGGGGTCCGTCCGGCCTTTGGTCTAAGTTTGCCTTTTGCACCTCTCCCAATGTGATTTCATTAAGGAGCCTTTAAGTCCATTTTTATAAGAAATTGCCTCCTTTTCAAAGGACAATGGGCAATCTTCATTCTGGGGTAACTTCTTCGTCCGAAGTCCATTTTAGCCCATTCAAATTGCAGTAGATTTAGAATGAAATTATCTATGCAATGGGACTATTTCCAAGAGTAGCCCTTGACTTTCATTTTCCTCTATGAGGAATATTTTTAGACTTAGAAGTCTATTCTAGATCCATTTTGGATAAGTTTGAGTTCCTTTCCCCTATTAAAATGGAACAAACCAAAAGAGATAAGGCCTCTCCCACCATAAGAGGATCCATTCCCCTCCATCAAAGCTATATAAACTCCTCATTTCACACCCTCATCTAGCTAATGAAAGGGCTGAAATAATCTACAAATCTTGAGAGCCATATTGGGAACCTTAGCCTTCTAGTTTCTGTGTGAAGGGAGAATAAGCTTATAGTGTTTGGTTTGGAGCAAAAGGAAAGACCCCTTGAACTTCCATTGTTTTGAGAGTGAATCATGAGATACTTATAGTAGTGCTGGAACTTAGACATGTCAAAGGGAACCTGCAACGTCAAGGCTCTGATTGTATTTCTCTTTGAGGTTTTATTAATACAACTAATGGTTTATTTCCTATATCGTGTGTAATATTACATTTGATAGCTTAAAACTCCTTGAACTTTTAAGTAGATTAAATTCCATTTTATGCTATCACGTTTGTTGTTGTTTATTGCATGTTTGTTTAAGGTATTTGAACGGAAAGAACGAAAGGAAGCTGGAGCAAGGAAGAAAGATCACCATCAAGTGGATTAGCGCTATAAGAGGTAGGCCCTCTTATCTGATTCTAATCTAAGGAAATTTACATTAGATTGTCTTGTTTACGGCTAGACCCACTCTTGGGCTAGAGGGATCACTTCTGTCCATAGAGAAGATTTACCTACTCCATAAATTGGTGACCATACTAGGGAGCTATCCCTCTCTTTGGATTGTTTGCATTTCATGATTTGTGTTGACTTTTTTTGTATCACTCTTTATTTTTTGTTTTCTGTGCTTTACACTGTCTGCTGCCTAGAGTCTTGAATTTAGAGTGACAGGTCTGGTTTTGATCTCTAAATTTTTTTATTTTTTCTTTGAAATCCTTGATCAGTGTTGTTTATTTTTTGATAGTCGTGCCGACCAACGCGATTTACTCTTTAACAGTCGTGATGTACCCCGTTGTGGCACTTGTTGTCAGTTAGGCAATCACGCTGATTCTTGTAGGTTAAAATCAGGGTTTCTCCTGAATCATTGCCAGTGTGTCTTGCCCTCATAAGTTTTGTTTCTTGGCTTGTTTGCCTATATTCTCCCTAGCTAGAAAGCTTCGTTAGCTTGATTTGTTTGCTTGATTGGTTTGAGTTTTCCTTACTTGATTTTTTGAGTTCTTGGATGGTTTGTGTCCCTAGGGCATCTAGGTCATCATCCATTTAGCTGTTTGTTTGCTCATCAAATCAAGTTGTTGGTTAGTTGCCCCATGCATTTCATGTTTTAGTCCTTGTATTGCCTTTCTTTCAATTGAACATGTAAAAAGTTTCATTTGCTCTCCTCTTGATTGAACGTCTCTTTTCGAGCATAGATTACATCGTTGTTTTGTTTTGATTGAGTCTTTGCATAATCGGTTTGGGAGGAGTTCTTCTTATCTTTCTTGGTATCTGATTAATGTTGGTTGTTTAAAATTTTTTCATTGAAATGTTTATGTGAAAGATTCATTTTATCATTCTATTGAAAAAATACATCATTCTAGTTTGCTAAATTGATATGTTGCATTAAGTAGCATCATTGAAAGCTAGAATTGCATCATCATGAGCATTTGAAATCAAAGGAACTTCTTTTACTATTGAAAGGACTAGTTGAAGTGCATTTGATAGGAAGGGTAGGAAGTGGAAATAATTTTCATTATTTTGTTTTGGAAAGCGAAGTAGTGAAGAGTCAGCTTGCTTTCAATTGCCTTTTTGTAGCATTGATTATTTTCTCTACTCTTAATTAGTGTAAACATTCATCGAACTGAAAGTGTTTTGTCTCATATAGTTGCATTTATGAGTTTTTCAAGTGACATTGATAGAGCTTTAAAACTAGGACTTAATTTCAAGACAAACCTCTAAAATATATTCAATTAATCTAAGGTGCATTTGAAACTAAACGCTCACATTTAGAGGTCTAGGCTATAGACTTGTTCCAGCATCTTTAAACCTAGCTGCTGTCATTCGCTTTGGCACTAGACAACACTAGTACGGACTTGTTCTCCCTGTACTGTTGTGTGTATAAAGGGAGACCCTACTAGGTTTGAATCCTTTATCCATAGGAAGCCGAGTCTACCGCCTTGTAAATGTGATACACTGAACACAACATTTGGGGAGATTGCTTGGTAATCCTTTATGCCTAGAGTACCCTGAGTAATCATTTTATATCTTTACTGACTCTTTAAATTTGAAAAGTCATCGAGAACTTGTCCTTTCAAGCTCGTTAAATCTGAAAGAGACTAGAGTCACATTTTGTCCTTTTATTCACTCTTAAAACATGAAAAGGCAAAGTTTTGTTTCAGTGTCTTAAAATTAATTGCCCATGAAATATTCTAGTTAAATTTATCTTCCTTAGTGATTCTTTAGGGTCGATTCCAATGGCAACATTTCTAGAGTTTACCAGTCAAGGATTCCCCTCCGATGGGAGTCTTGGTCCTTTTCCTTCTTTTCGAAATGTTGATGCTCCTTATATGGCAACCTTGTCCCTCCCTAGGTTAACCATTAGTTTACCTATCTGGTTATTTTCAACCTCGGTGGTCTTGAGTGTCCCAACTCCTGTCCAACCATCTCCTTCATTTGAACCAGATCATGTTGATTCTAAGGCTGACCTCTCACCTTCTTCCCCTATTTCTTCCTCTTCCTCTTCTACTTCACCTAGTGAGTTTTTGAAATCCAGTAACCAAGAGGCTAAGAAGAAGAAGAAGAAGTCAGATAAGCGGGAGACCAACTATGCAATTGTTACTCCAAATGCACCTCCCGTAGACAAGCTTTCCGATCCTCCATGGAAGGTCAGATTCCCTTGCAAGTTGTGTAAGGGTGACCATCTCCTTCGAGACTTTCCTGGCATTCCCAAAGTCTTATAGGTGTGGTATCAAGACCTGAATTGACTATCCCCATCAATCTTTGGAGATCATGTTAATGCTACACCTTTAGCTAATGATGATAAGAATAAGAGAAAAAAGTTTCCCCTATAGGTTGTGTGAAGGGAAGCATCTTCTTTACCTTTGTCCTCTTATGGATAAAGCTTCCAAAATTTTGGAAAACCTTATAGTTCCTCAAACCAAACTCCCTGTTGGTTATCAGAGACTTTCTTCTGACCCTCTCCTAGTTGGTAAAGAGATTGACTTGGATTCATCTCTTGTCCATCCTGCTCTTCCTGAGCATGAATCTCTGTTACGCCCCTATAATACTAGTGATTCCCCCATTACTATTGTCATTGTATGCCTTATTGTTATTATTGTGCCCATATTGTCCCCATATTGTTATTAGTATGCCCCATAGAAACCCACTGTTGTTGTTTTTGCGCCCTTATGTTATTACTGTTATGTTGGCTTGATTACATTGTGACCCCTTAGACTCCTATATATAGAAGGGAGGTTTAGTCATTTGTATCATCCAAGAATTGTTCATTTGTGTAATGTAAAGGAGGTTTCCCCCTCTACGAGGTTGAATTATAAGGCGTTGATCTACCTTTTCTATCTTTTTTTGAGCTGGTTTCCAAACATTTGGTATCAAAGCTTTGGATTCTAGCGTTTTGCTGCTCCAAACAGGTCATCGTGGAATTTTCGCTATAAATTTTTTTCTGTGAGGTTTCAGAAGTTAAAAAAAAATAAAATATTTGGGCCAAAATCGTTCGGAACTTCGGGTCCTAATTTTAGAGCTTGTCTCTCTATATTCGCAGAGATATGATCTGAGGAAGTTGGCATTTTTGCAGACTCCTGAATTAAATTCCAAACAGGTGACTTGGGGAAAATCGTCATAAATTTTGTTTTGAGCATTAGATTCAAATTTCGTAAGAATTTTTAGAAAGAGGACAGCCTTTAGTTTTCTATGCATCAATTTCAGATACTAAGGTCGAAACAGGGACACATGGCACATCGTACAAGTTCTCTCTACTGAACTATTCTATAATCAGGTCACTGTGGGAGATTTGGCATAACTCTTCCTTGGAGAATCCAACCTTGATTAGACTTATGGGGTTAGAAAGAGGACGCAAAGGGCTACCGCAGGACAAGATTTCAAATATTTGAGATCCTCAATTACAAAGATACAATAGATTCAATATCGAGCTCTTACAAAGTGAAAAAAAAGGTGTGTAGTTTTTTTGAATTTTGCATAAAATTGGTTTGAAAAATTAGTTTGAAGGAATTCAAAGGGAATAGTGAAGAATTATTAGAATTAATTAATGCCCCAAAGAAAGAAAATGGAAACACCTAGTAAGAAACTTGAAATCTCTAGCATGACTCATGAATAAGAGGAAGAAATGCAACATGATATATCAAAATTACAAGACCAAGTACAACAAATTTCACTCTCACTAAAGTTAAATGAAGTCAAGATGAATGGCGTGGAAGCTAATATGAATGGCATGAAAGTTAAGATGGATGGCATGGAAGCTAAGATGGATGGTTTAAAGAAAGGTGTAGAAGCTAATATGAATGGCATGGATGATAATATGGAAGAATTGAGGATGAATTTGAATAAGTTGCTACAAGAAATGGTCACTAATGGTGAAAGGGTAGTAAAGAAAACTCATGATGAGAACAAATGAAATGTTAATCATGATTTCATAGACTCTAATATTGGATTGAAAACCCACCATGTTCCAAAAATCGATATGAGTAAGTTTGATGGCAAGGATTTCTGAACATGGATACTACATATGGAGCAATTTTTCGATCTCCAAAATGTGCGAAACACACAAAAGGTACATATTGAAACTTTATATTTGGAACCAAATCAGTTTGTATGGTATCGATGGCTTTGCTCTCATAAACAAATTGTCATTTGGGAAATTTTTATGAAAGAAATGATAGCACATTATGAGGATACAAAAAGCAAAACCTTTTTTATCCAATTGATAAATCTCAAACAAAAGGGTTCAATGATGGAGCACATTGAGGACTTCCAAAAATTGAACATAAGGGTAAAAGATATTCTAGAGGAGCATAGAATTGATGTGTTCATAGGAACTTTAAAGGATAATATCCAACATGAGGTTTGCCTTTGGGAACCTGATTCATTGGAGAAGGCATTTAGGTTAGCAAGAAAAATGGAAAGCAAAATTATGGCAACGAGGAAGTCTACCACTCACAACTTTAAAGATGGAAGTGTTGTTTCCCCTAGCCTTCCACAACCTACAAGTTTGACACCACAACAATTGGAAGACAAAAGAGAAAAAGGGATTTGTTACAACTGTGATAGCAAATACACTAAAGGTCATAAGTGTGCTGAGAAGAAATTATTCTACACAGATTGTGAAGATGAGGAAGAAAAGGAAAAAGAAATGTCAAAAGAAGAGGATATACTCCAGGAAAAAACCCTAGATAAAGAAGAAATGAATTCGACCATATCTTATAATGCATTGGCTGGAATTACCACTCCTCAAACTATCAAGATAGAAGGACATGTCAAGAAGAAAAAGGTAATAGTGTTGATTGATTCGGGAAGTACCCATTATTTTATTCATTGTAAGATAGAAAAGGAATTGAATTGCTTCCTATATCCAGCACCAGAGTGTCAAGTGATGGTTGCAAGTGGAGAAACCATAAATTTCTCCGGAAAGTGCCATAAAATCAAGCTATCCATGGGAGAATATGTATTGAATAGCCCAATTCTTTCCATTCCAATGGGTGGTGTTGATGTTGTACTAGGAGTCCAATGGCTACAATCCTTGGGCACAATAGCTTTTAATTTTCAATAACTTTTCATGAAATTTTGTGCAGAAGGAAAGGAAGTTGAATTAAGGGGTATTATAGGGAAACCGAGGAAGATAATTAGCTCTAACGATATGACAAAGCTTCTAAAGAAGGAACAACGAGGTGCAATTGCACAATTATGTTCACTAGAGGTTCCCACATCGAAATCATCTATTTCTCCATATATCCAAAAAGTCTTGGACAATCATTCCAAGGTATTTGAGACCCCCAAAGGTCTCACATCTATCTGTGATCATGATCATGCTATTCATTTGATTCTAGAAAGTGTTCCTCCAAACATCAGGCTGTGAAAATATCCCTATGCCCAAAATAGTGAAATTGAACATATGGTTGCAGAAATGCTAGAGGCTGGTATAATTCAACCTAGTCAAAGTTCTTTCTCTGCTCTAGTAGTATTGGTGCACAAGAAGGATGGATCATGGCACATGTGTATGGATTATAGGGAGATCAAAAAGCTCACTATTAAAGATAAATTTCCCATTCCTGTCATTGACGAATTATTGGATGAATTGCATGGATAAATTTACTTCACCAAGTTGGATCTCCATTCAGGATATCATCAAATTAGAATGAAGACTAAAGTCATTCTGAAAACAACATTTAAAACTCATGAGGGTCATTATGAATTTTTGGTCATGCCTTTTGGCCTTACCAGTGCACCTTCTACATTTCAAGGTTTGATGAATTCCATTTTCAAACCCTTAGAAAATTTTTGTTATTATTTTTTGATGATATACTAATCTACAACAAGTCTTGGAAGGATCATGTTGAACATGTTGACAGGGTGCTCAAACTATTGAAGGAGAAACAATTATATGCAAAAAGCTCCAAATGTTTCTTTGGAGTACAAGAGGTGGAATATCTGGGTCATATTGTATCTCATCAAGGTGTTAAGGTAGACCCTAGAAAAATTTAAGCCATTAAGGAATGGAAAATCCCCACATCCATAAAGCATTTGTGAGGATTTCTTGGGTTAACAGGGTATTATTGCAAGTTTGTTAAGAATTATGGGAGAGTAGAAGCACCTCTAACAACATTATTGAAGAAAGATGCATTTTCATGGACTCCATAAGCAACAAAGGCCTTCGAACATCTTAAAGAGGCAATGTGCCAAGCACCAGTCTTAGCTACGCCGGACTTCACAAAAACATTTATTGTGTTATGTGATGCTTCAGGAAATGGAATTGGTGCTGTTTTAATGCAATATGAAAGACCCATTACTTACAAAACTCATCCAATCAAGGGAAAGTATTTACACAAACCTATTTAAGAGAAGAAAATGTTGGCAATACTACATGCACTTAAGAAATGACGACCCTACCTAATGGGAAGACACTTCAAGGTAAAAACGGATCATGATAGTCTTAAATTCTTTTTAGAACAAAGATTATCCTTTGAAGAGAAACAGAAATGGGTCACAAAGATGTTGGGTTATGACTTTGAAATCATCTACAAAAAAGGGAAGCAAAATGTTGTGGCAGATGCACTCTCAAGGGGATGAGGATGTGGAAGCATTGTTGTGCACAATTTCTATTATCCAACTAGATTGGATAAACGAAGCAAGGGAGGAATGGAAGAATGACGAAGAATTGTGGGCATTCATTCGAAAGATACAACAAGATCCCAGTACATTTGATACATTTAGCTGGAAAAATGATTCATTATGGTACAAAGATCACTTATAACTATGTAATAATTCCCAATTCAAACAAAATATTCTTATGGAATTGCACACTTCTCCCTTAGGAGGGCACTCTGGGATTTTTAAAAACTCACCACAGGGGTTAAGATGGAATTTTTTTGGGATGGTCTTAAATCGGATATTCAAAAGTTTGTGCCGGAATGTTTGGTTTGCCAACAAAATAAAGTTGAAACAATTAAGACCCCAGGTCTATTACAAACTTTATCCATTCCAAGCCAACGTTTGGAGGAGGTTTCAATGGATTTTATCATAGGTTTACCCAAGCCCGAAGGAAAGAGTTTCATCATGGTGGTAGTTGATAGACTTACCAAGTATGTACACTTTTGTGCATTATCACATCAATTTAAAGCCAATACAATTTCTACTGCATTTATGGAAACAATTCAAAAGCTACATGGAAACCCAAGGATTATTGTAAGTGACAGAGGTCCCATTTTCACTGGAAATTGTTGGAAAAAATTATTTTCTTGTCTTGGTACTCAGTTAGCTCATAGCTCATCTTATCATCCTCAATCTGATGGGAAAATTGAGATAGTAAGAAAATGTTTGGAAGGATATCTTCGTTGCTTTGTATCTGATAAATAGACACAATGGGTCAAATGGTTGCCTCTGGTTGAATGGTGGTATAACACTTCCTTCAATACAACAGAAAAAACGACCCAATTTATGGCACTTTGTGGATATCATCCACCATCCATCACATCATATTTAAGAGAAAATTCTAAGGTTCAAGCAGTGGAACATCAAATCGAGCATCAACAACAAGTTTTGAAACTCTTGGATAACCTACCGTTGGCGCAAAATAGAATGAAACAACAGGCAAATTAACATCACAATGAAAGAAGTTTTGATGTAGGTGACTGGGTATTCCTACGGCTACAACCATATAAACAAATGTCCCTCAAGCAAGCTAAGAACGATAATAAATTATCACCAAAGTATTATGGTCCGTACAAGGTGTTGCAAAAGATTGGTACTATAGCATACAAATTGGAGCTTCCTGTAGCTTCCTGAGTGCACCCAGTTTTACATGTTTCATGTTTAAAGAAGGTTATAGGTGATAAGCTCGCAGTTCAAACAATATTGCATGAACTTAACAAGGAAGGAAAAATCATATTGGAATAAGAAGCAGTCATAGAAACAAGAACTTGATAGCTACGAAATCGATCAATTTCGGAGTATCTCATCAAGTGGAAGAACTTATCCGTTGAAGATTCCACATGGGAGGATGAGAATTTTATACAGAAGCATCTAGAACTACTCAAGCATTGATGACAATGCTTTTCGGAAGGAGAGGGCCATGTTAGGCCCCTATAATACTAGTGATTCCCCCATTACTATTGTCATTATATCCCTTATTGTTATTATTGTGCCCCTATTGTCCCCATATTGTTATTAGTATTCCCCATAGAAACCCACTATTGTTATTTTTGTGCCCTTATTTTATTACTGTTATGTCGACTTGATTACGTTGTGACCCCTTAGACTCCTATATATAGAAGAGAGGTTTAGTCATTTGTATCATCCAAGAATTTTTCATATTTGTAATGTAAAGGAGGTTGCCCCCTCGAAGAGGCTAAATTCAAAGGCATTGATCTACCTTTTCTATCTTTTTGTGAGATGGTTTCCTAACACTCTCTTATGTCTGTTTCCTATCAACCATTGGTCGAAAAGAGTGTCAAATTGGCTACGCCTTTAGTTGTTCAATTTGTTCCCGAAGCAAGTGATGATCATACTGCTCATGTGCTTCTTGTCTCCTCAGATTCTCATGAATCGAAGAGTGACCCTCCCGTCCCAGTTGTTTAGGAGAGTCCTTCTCCTATTCCTGTAGAGCATGGAGGGAATCATATGATACCCCCACCAAGTAGTTATGTCGTTTCTTTTGATTGGAGTGCATTGACTACATTCTGCCTCCCATCTTATGTTCCTTTCCAGATTGTAGTACAAGCCTATAATATGGTAGTACATGGCACTGTATTAGATGAAGGTGTTTTTGTTAGCATCATGTCTTCTACTACTTGACAAGCTTTAGTTTCCCCACAACTTGTGTCTGTCACCCAGAATCTGTTTGCTTTCAACGGAGGAACCATTCAACCCTTAAGGATCCTTCCGAAGTTCCCAATTACTTCGAGAGGAAAGGCCATCTATATAGACGTGATGGTAGTCCAAGGTCCCTTATTTCAATATTCTCCCTGGACACGACTATGTTTATGCCATGGGAGCTCTTGTTTCTTCACTTTTTTGTGTGGTTTGTTTTCCACACAAAGGGAGAATAGTGACCATTGATCAATTGTCATTCATTGGTCACTAGGTGCCTCCTATGCAACCATCATCCCCTATTGGTTCTTGTTTGCAAGCAATACCCTCCTTGACACAGGTCAATTATGTGGCTACCCGTTCCGTCTCCACATCTACTGATGATCACACAGATGGTATAGTACATTATGTATTGGGGGCATTGGAACCCGATCTGTCTTTAGGACAAGTTGACATGTATTCCTCCTAGAGCGTGGTTCTCCCATCTAGTGAGGACCTCTTGGGAGCCATGTTCTTGTATGGTACATGAACAAATTTCAGAGCATAGTTCCTTGGCTTGTGTCAAGCTCGTTAAAAAATGAAACAAGGGGTCAGCATAAAGTTACTTGTCTTGTGTCAAGCTTGTTAAAAAATGAAACAAAGGATGTGAGCATAGTTCTTTGTCTCATGTCAAGCTCATTAAAAAATGAATCAAGGAGCCTGAGGATAGCTTCTTCCTATATCAACCTCATTAAAAAGATGAAACAGATGTCCGAGGATAGTTATTTTACTGTGTCAACCTCGTTAAAAAATTAAACAACTCCCTTTTTCAAATCGAGCCTTTGATGAAGATATCGTAAAGTCCTAGTTGAGTCTTTCCTGGATATTGAAAGTGAACCTTCATTCCATCCACCTAGTTGAATGAAATGAAGCTTGTGGGGCATGTACTTTGAATTGAGTCATTATGTTGGGGGCATGCAAACTTAACTCAAGCATAGTTTGTCTTTGTTTCAAGCTTTGTGTAAAAATGAAACCAAATCCAAGCATAGTTTTTCATTTCAAGCTTGTGTAAACATGAAACCAAAATCAAGCATAGTTTTTCGTTTCAAGCTTGTGTAAACATGAAACCGAATTCAAGCAAAGTTCCCCATGATTAAAGTTTGTGTAAAAATGAACCAGTACCCAATTTACATCTCATGATTTCCGTTTTTATCAGATAATTTATGCTAGATGAACCTTGGTTGGTTCATTCCATCGCCACCATCTCTTTGGCCGATCATATGCCTTCACTTGGTTGTTTTTTCCTTTATTGAGGAACCGCAACAATGAGTGGTTTTGTTAGCCATCCTTTTGACCATTACATGTTTTGAGAAGTTCCATCATTTCCAGAACTGTTGGGTGTGGAGCATGATTATTTAGAGGTCTTTGTTTCAGTCGGATGTATACCCTAGGAAGTTTGTACACCCCTCCACGTGGGGGGGGGGGTGTGTGCGGGGGGGACTTGTCCCCCCCGCGGGGGTTCTAGGGGGCCCATACCCCCCGGCTGGGGGGTTCAGGGCTAGCGATCCCCCGGCGGGGTTTTTTGGGGTAGCGCCCCTGAAGCTAAAAATAGATGTAAAATTTCCCTGTAAAAGTATAGTAATTTCTAGTCAATCTGGGTTGTTCATTAGGCAGATGATCTGATGGTAGAACTTATGTTTAGTTTAGGGTTTTTTGCCCTAGAAGGAAACCCCTCTCTTTGTATGAGGGCATTGTATTGAGGCTGTATAATAGATGTTTATTCTCCGAGCGAGAAACAGAGAGGTGAGACTGTGAGAGAAAACAGAGGATATTACAGCGGATCTGCTGTAGGTTGTGTCTCTTCATTTTGCTAGATAATAGAAAGGAAGTTGACTATTCAGGGTGGACGTAGCCCAAACTGGGTGAACCACGTATATCTGTGTCTCTCTGGTTTTATGCATTGTCTAAGTTTATATTTCAGCAATATTCTATGTGTTCTATTGCTTTGTAATATATAATTTTTTAACAACTGGTATCAGAGCTGAAGGTGTATTTAGCTGACAAACTCACAGGAGAGAAGGGTCCCTGGTTCGAGTGGGAGAAATGGCGGAAGATGGTAAGTTTAGGGTCGAGAAATTTAACGGCCAAAACTTCTCACTGTGGAAGATGCAGATGGAAGATTATCTGTATCAGAAAGATTTGTACCTACCACTGGGCGGAAAAACAAAGATGCCGATGGGTATGACAGATGAAGAATGGAATCTTCTCGATAGAAAGGCACTCGAAACAGTATGGTTGTGCCTCACAACATCGGTCACCTTCAACATTTCGAAGGAAACAATGGAAGAGGGTTTGATTAAGGCATTGGTGAAACTATATGAAAAACCCTTGGCCTCAAACAATGTATTTCTTATGAAACGACTATTTAATATGAAGATGTTGGAAGGTGGATCTGTTGCCAACCATTTAAATGATTTTAATACTAATACAAGTCAGTTAAGTTCTGTAGGGGTAAACTTTGATGATGAAGTTAGAGCTTTGTTATTCTTGTGCTCATTGCTAGAGATTTGGAATGGTTTAGTAATGGCCATTAGTAACTCTGTTTCTGGATCTAGTACTTTAAAGTTTGATGATGTTGTCGGTGCTATCCTTAATGAGGAAATGTGATGGAAAATCTCTCGTGAGACATTGGGTAATGCTTTAAGTGCAGAGTCTAGGGGAAAATGGAAAGAGGAAAGAGCTAAGGATATCATAGTAAATCAAGGAAAGGCAGATCCAAGTGTAGATCAGAGATAGTGTGTTGGAAATGCGGAAAGAAAGGACACCTAAAGAAAGACTATAGATCTTGGAAGGGAAAAGAAGGATATGCACAACAAGAAAACATTCATGAAGCAAATGTGATAGGTGAGGTGTTACAAGATGCTTTGATTCTTTCTTTCGAAAATATTACTGATTCCTGGGTGGTAGATTCAGGGACCTCATTCCATGCCACACCTGATAAGAAATATTTTCATGACTATGTTCAAGGAGATTTTGGACAAGTCCGTTTGGGTGATGATAAACCCTGTAAAATTGTTGGAATGGGTAAGGTTCTTGTAAAACAGGATAATGGAAACCAATGGCTACTAAAGGAGGTAAGCCATGTTCCAGATCTGAAGAAAAATATGATTTCAATAGGGCAGTTAGGCGGTGAAGGTTGTGTGACGACTTTCACAAATAAATCTTGGAAGGTCACCAAAGGAGCCTTGGTAATAGCAAAAGCGAAAAGGTTGGTACATTGTATTTATGCAATGGTATTTCTAACTCTGTTAATGCTTTAACTTCCAAAGGAGCAGATGCAACATTATGGCATCATAGGCTTGGACACATGAGTGAGAAGGGGATGAAGATTATTCAATCAAGGAATTTGTTGCCGGATTTGAAGAATGTTGATTTGGACTTCTGTGAGAATTGCATTTATGGAAAATAAAAGAGAGTCAGATTTCTGAGAGTTGGGAAAGAAAAGAAGAGCAAAAAATTAGAGCTTGTGCATACAGATGTATGGGGACCTGCTCAGGTATCATCTCTCTGTAGCTCTCATTATTATGTTACTTTTATTGATGATGCAACTAGAAAAGCTTGGATTTATTGTATTAAGAATAAATCTAATGTACTTGATACTTTCAAGAAATGGAAAGCTTTGGTTGAGATTGAGATAGGAAAGAAATTGATATGTCTCAGATCAAACAATGGAGGTGAATATTGCAGTAAAGAATTTGATAGGTACCGTTTAGAGCATGGAATTGGTAGAGAGAAGACAATTCCAAGAACACCAAAAGAAAATGGTGTGTCAGAAAGGATGAACAGAACAATCATGGAGTGTGCAAGGTGCATGAGATTGCATGTAGGATTTCCTTTACAGTTTTGGGTAGATGCTGTAGATACTATTGTTTATCTAATAAATAGAGGGCCTTCAAGTTCCTTGGATGGTGGTGTTCCAGAGGAAGCATGGACAGGTAAAAAGGTAAACTAATCCTTTTTAAGGCCTTTTGGTTGTGAGGCCTTTTTCCATATTAATAAAGAAAACAGAACAAAGCTTGAGGCAAAATCAAAGAAATGTACCTTTATTGGATACGGTGTTAATGATTTTGGTTATCGCTTATATGATTATGAAAATCAAAAATCATTAGGAGCAGAGATGTAATATTTAATGAAAAGGTCTTGTATAAGAATCAGTTGCAAGAAAAGAAATAGGAAAAAGAAAACAAGGAATACATAGTTCTTGATGAGATCACTGAAAAAGTAAGGTGCCTGAAAATAATAATAATCAAGAACCACAACAACATCATCCACCACAACAGCAACAGGCACCCCAAACACTTGAAAGTGGTGTTAGAAGATGTACCAGGATAAGTATACCCCCTGAACGATAATCTCCTTCATTATATTATTTATTGTTGACTGATTTTGGTGAACCTGAATGTTATGAAGAAGCAATGCAGGTTGAAAGCAGGAAGAAGTGGGAGCTAGCCATGGAAGAAGAGATGGACTCCTTAATGCATAACTAGAATTGGGACTTAGTTAGGTTGCCTGCAGGTAAGCATTGCAGCATAAATGGGTTTACAGGCTGAAGGAAGAAGTGCCTGAAAATAATAATAATCAAGAACTGCAAGAACATCATCCACTACAACAGCAACAGGCACCCCAAACACTTGAAAGTGGTGTTAGAAGATGTACCAGGATAAGTATACCCCCTGAACGATAATCTCCTTCATTATATTATTTATTGTTGATTGATTTTGGTGAACCTGAATGTTATGAAGAAGCAATGCAGGTTGAAAGCAGGAAGAAGTGGGAGCTAGCCATGGAAGAAGAGATGGACTCCTTAATGCATAACTAGAATTGGGACTTAGTTAGGTTGCCTGCAGGTAAACATTGTAGCATAAATGGGTTTATAGGCTGAAGGAAGAACATGGAGGAAAACATAGGTACAAAGCTAGACTTGTGGTGAAGGGGTTTGCACAAATGAAAGGTATTGATTTTGATGAAATATTTTCTCATGTTGTTAAAATGACTTCAATCAGAACTATTTTAAGTCTAGTAGTAGTTGAATATTTTCATCTTGAGCAGTTAGATGTAAAGATAGCCTTTATCCATGGGGATTTGGAGGAAGAGATATATATGCAGCAGCCACAAGGATATGAGGTAAAATGGAAGGAGAAAATAGTGTGTAGGTTGAAGAAGAGCTTGTATGGCTTAAAACAGGCTCCAAGGCAGTGGTATCTAAAATTTGACAAGTTTATGTCTGAACAAGGTTATACTAGATGTCACTCTGATCATTGTGTTTATCTGAAAAAGAAAAATGATGGCAGCTATATTATATTGTTATTGTATGTGGATGACATGCTTGTTGCAGGGTCTAACATGCAGGAAATAAATGTACTCAAAATAAAATTGGCAAATTCATTTGCAATGAAGGATTTGGGACTTGCAAAACAAATCCTTGGTATGAGAATAACTAGAGACAGGAAAAATCGCAAATTAACATTGTCTCAGAATGAGTACATACAAAAGGTGTTGAAAATATTTAATATTCACAATGCAAAACCAGTTAGTACACCTTTTTCTAGCCATTTCAAACTTAGTAAGGAAATGTGCCCAAAGACCCAAGAAGACATGGATTATATGTCTAAAGTTCCATATGCATCAGCAGTTGGAAGCTTAATGTATTCAATGGTCTGCACAAGGCCTGATATTGCACATGCAGTGGGAGTTGTAAGTGGGTACATGAACAATCCAGGAAAGGAACATTGGATGGCAGTGAAATGGATTCTCAGATATTTGAAAGGTACCACAAATCAAGCATTATGATTTGGTGGTTCAAACATTTCTCTACAGGGATATGTTGATGCAGATATGGCAGGTGAAAGAGATAACAAGAGGAGCATTGGCAGGTGACAAAGGTTTATGGGTGAATTGGGTAAGAAGCATGATATGGGCACGTTATACAATGAAAGTGCCATTCATCTTGCAAAGAACTAAGCATTTCATTCCAGGACTAAACACATATAGCTCACGTACCATTTCATACGATCAGTGTTGGAAGATGGAGAGTTGAAGCTGGAAAAGATACACACTAGCCAAATTCCTGCAGATATGCTAACAAAAGTTGTAACCAGGGAGAAATTGGGAATATGCTCAGTTTCAATTGGCTTTCAAGGATGAAATGAAGATGAGAAACAACCAGGTCCAAAGAGGAGTCATTGTCCAGCAAATGAAGCAGCGGTGGAGTTGCTACAATCATTCTCCAAGTGGGAGATTGTTGGGTGTGGAGCATGATTATTTAGAGGTCTTTGTTTCAGCTGGATGTATACCCCAGGAAGTTTGTACACCCCTCCACATGCGGGGGGGGGGGGGGGTGTGTAGGGGGGACTTGTCCCCCCGCGGGGGTTCGGGGGGTCCCATCTCCATCGGCTGGGGGGTTCGGGGTCCAGTGGTCCCTCGGCGGGGGTTTCGGTGGCAGCGCCCCCGAAGCTAAAAAGAGATGTAAAATTTCCTTGTAAAAGTATAGTAATTTCTGTCAATCTGGGCCGTTCATTAGGCGGATGATCTGACGATAGAAATTATGTTTATTTTAAGGTTTTTTTCCCTAGAATGAAACTCCTCTCTTTGTATGAGGGCATTGCATTGAGGTTGTATAATAGATGTGTATTCTCCGAGCGAGAAATAGAGAGGTGAGACTATGGGAGAAAACAGAGGATATTACAACGAATCTGCTGTACGTTGTGTCTCTTCATTTTGCTTGATAATAGAAAGGAATGACTGGCTATTCAGGGTGGACGTAGCCCAAACTGTGTGAACCACATATATCTATGTCTCTCTGGTTTTATGTGTTTTCTATGTTTATAATTCTGCAATATTCTATGTGTTTCATTGCTCTGTAATATATAATTTTCTAACAAGAACTTATTTCTACCCTTTATACCACTGGTTCCTCCAGGACGAGTCACCTTTAAACTCTTTTATGACTCGTAAAAAATTGAAAAGATTGCCAAGTATTTTTTCCCTTTTAGACTCATTAAAGTAAATAAAACCAGAGAGTCATCTTTGAGCTCTTTTCTGACTGTCAAAATATGAAAATATTGTCGAGCTCTTATCGTTTTGAACTCATTAAAGGCTGCGAAATGTTGTTTACCCAGTATAAGTTTACCCCTTATTCGGTCGGGATAAAACTATTTACAAAAAAGGTATACCTTAGTCAAACATGACTAGGAGGTTCTCTTGAATATTTTTTTCTACCTTTTCGAGTTCGAGAGACAAATTTATGAAAAGGGACCCTTGGAGTTTTCTTTTCCATGTCTTTTTCAAACTCTCTAAACATGAAAAATATTTATAGTTTCACCTTTGTCAGACTTGTTAAAAGATTAAATGACATCAGATTCGTCACCATGATGGACGTGCGCTTCTCCTTCCTAGGTAGGATCCATCTGAAGGATGGAATTATATTACAAGCATATGATATCCCCGTTAAGCTTGTGTAAGAATAACTCGGGTACTCGCCAGAAATGGTGGGGGGAAATTGAAAGTATTTCATCAGTTGTATTCTTCACTTGAGGCAGCATGTCACTCTTGAACATTGACACTCATTTATTGTTCGTGTCGGGTTTTGGGACATCCTCACTCTGTCACTTGCCTCCCTGGGTTTTGGGTTATCCATTTTAAACCTCTCATATAATCTCTGCCACGTCACCATGACCTATGATCCTATGATGTCAAATGATGACAAAATCCAGAGTCGTGTCATCCACATGTTCAAGAGAAGTCTTCCTACTTGTACATTGTCTAATCATATGTCACCATCTTGGATTACTCTCATTCATTGTGTTTCATGTTTCGTGTTGATGATGTGGGATACATCATGGCCCTCCTTCAACATGGTCACTTCCTGTCGACTTCAGCTTATTATCCGGGAAGTTGGCCGAGAGACTCCCTTCTAGTACCTTAGAGCTTGCATGCTCTAATCGAAAGTTCTTCGCACTCGACGACATGTTCACATCATTGGCATTCGATCGGGTGACTTCACGGGTGTTCAACTTAAGTTCCTTATTCACACTCTGTGAATTGTGTTGTTGGTACCTTTAGATCCATGGTCATTATTGGTGGCTTCTCTCGTGCTTGTTAACATTTTACATCATTAACTGCTAATCACGTGATTTTCTAGCATGTTCGACGTCAACACATCTCTTCACATGCTAGAATTTGTACTTTGACCGGGTCATGTTGGAGTGCAAGACCCTGGGCTCAGATTACACAAGTCTAGGTTGCAAGGTGATGTGACATGATCATGCTTACATACATGTCTATTTCAGATGGATGCCTGTAACCATACCATGGGTCTGTTATATGTGATCCTTCTCATTATTGGATAGTTGCGACCATACCTTGGGTTTGGTATGATCCTTCTTACTAGATGGTTTCTCCCATACCTTGTATCCATTTAGATGATCTTCTTCTGGATGGTTGTGTCCATACCACGATTCATGTATCATATATTTCAGGGATGTATATGTATCTATGCTTTCTTGCAAGTTTTTCCCGGTAGCAGCCTCTGGTTCCATGCATCTACTCATAAATAATTTCACCCCTCACTCTTGTTCGACCTTCATGCTTTAGGGGGCATTTGTTACATAGCATTTTTTCATTGTCCCTGTACTCCCCGTTCCTCAATCCTGAAGGACCTCTATAGTGACCCTCACATGTTTTCCTGCCATGAAGAACATGTCCCTACATCCCTCTTCATATGCAGAACATTTCCCTCTTACATCATTTCCCAAGAATCTTCCTTCAAACCCAGTTTTCAAGATCGACGCTAGTGCTAATTTCCTTCCCTGTGCCAATTTGTAGAGTTTAAAACTAGGACTAGCACCGAATGGCGCAAGTGAGCCATTCATCACCTATGCCAACCCTCTTTTGGCAAGTTTTTAAAAATGGAGTCGAAGCTTCCAGGTCTAGAAGCTTTGTGAACAGAAGTCTGGTAAATGGTTGAGCAAGATAGAGCTGAGAGAGACTGTTTGTTTTCCTTTCCCCTATTAAAATGGAACAAACCAAAAGTGATAAGGCCTCTCCCACCATAAGAGGATCCATTTCCCCTCCATCAAAGCTATATAAAATCCTCATTTCACACCCTCAGCTAGCTAATGAAAGGGTTGAAATAATCTGCAAATCTTGAGAGCCATATTGGGAACCTTAGCCTTCTAGTTTGCGTGTGAAGGGAGAATAAGCTTATAGTGTTTGGTTTGGAGCAAAAGTAAAGATCTGTTGAACTTCCATTGTTTTGAGGGTGAATTGTGAGATGCTTATAGTAGTGTTGGAACTCGGACATGCCAAAGGGAAATTGCAACGTCAAGGCTCCGGTTGTATTTCTCTTTGAAGTTTTATTAATACAACTAATGGTTTATTTCCTATATCATGTGTAATATTACATTTGATAGCTTAAAACTCCTTGACCTTTTAAGTAGATTGAATTCGATTTTATGCTATCACGCTTGCTATTGTTTATTGCATGTTTGTTTCAAGTATTTGAATGGAAAGAACGAAAGGAAGCTGGAGCAAGGAAGCAAGATCACCATCAAGTGGATTAACACTATAAGTGGTAAGGCCCTCTTATCTGATTCTAATCTAAAGAAATTTACATTAGATTGTCTTGTTTGTGGCTAGACCCAATCTTGGGCTAAAGGGATCACCTCTTTCCGCAGAGGATATTTACCTACTCCACCGGACCCTATAAGAAAAATTACCTTAAGGACAGTTGAAGGTGGTTTTATCCTGGTCCTCTGGGATGATCTGTATTTGATTGTATCCGTTGAATCCATCCAGGAAAGAGAATAACTTATTTCTTGCCATACCATCTAACACTCAGTTAATGAAATATAGAGGAAAATGGTCCTTATTTGTGGACTTTTTTAGCTCTTGTTAATTGACACAAATCCTCCACTTTCCATTTTTCTTTGGAACCAACACCAGAGGAGACACCCACTCACTATCCAAGATAGGGTAAATGAATCCTGCATCCAGCAGCTTCTGCAACTCTTCTTTGACTATATCCTTGAGAGATGGATTCATTCTCCTTTGGGGTTGTCGAACTGGTTTGCAACCTTCCTTGATGTAAATATGGTGAGTACACACCGAGGGGTGCACTCCCTTCATTTCTTTGTAATTCCAAGCAAAGGCATCCAAATGCTCTCTTAGCATGTTACATAACTCTTCTTCTTGGTGTATAGAGAGAGAGGGGTTGTTTTAAATGTTCTTTCAGGGCCGAATTCTATTTTCCTTACACAAGTAGGGTTTGAGTCAACTAAGCATAGATCAATCTGATGGTTCTCCTTGGTTTCCTTCACTACTTCCTCCAGAGACATGGTGTTGGGATTTTGATTTTGGAGGATGTGTTCAATCAAATCATCTTCATCAGACTGTCCTCCTCTGATGGAAGTTTCTAAGGTATAGATTTGGGAGGAGTAGACTTCATCTTCTTCCTCCTCTTCTAGTCATAAAGGTAAGTCATGTTCTATGTATGGATGAACAGGAGGGTACAGGACCAACTGCTTGGATAGATGCCCATCTTTTACAGTCATATTTCCAGCCTTGGAACTTATGTAGGCATTGGTAGTGGCTAACCAAGGCTTCCCAAGGATGAGAGGATAACCATGAATTTGGTATTAGGCTGGAGAACTAAGAAGTCCACAATGTATTCCTAGGAATCAATGGAGACCATCACATCCTCAACAATCCCCTTAGGGGCTACTCTGGATCGGTCTGCAAGTTGCAAGACTATCGTAGTCTTCCTTAATAATCCTTGGATATTCAGGTTGAGCATAGTTTCCTTAGTCATTACATTGATGGCAGCCCCAAGATCAATCAAGGTATGGGGATAATGGTGCCATTGATGTGTATATCTACTACAAGGCTCCCAGGGTCTAAATACTTCAGGAAAATTACCTGCTCTGACATTAAGTCGGATAGTTACAATGACATTAATGGTAGGGGTGTCTCTTTTTCACCTCCCTGGATGTTTGAAACACTTCTCTTTGATCAACTTGTTGTAAATGGGGGCATCTTTGATAGCTTGGAGAAGTAGTATTTTAACACATATTTTTCAACTCACCCAAAAGTTCAGTTCCTTCTGGGGTGTGCTGGACTGGATGGGTTAACCTTTAAGGAAAAGAGGGTGGATTCATTCTAGGCACACTTCCCTCTCTTTCCTCCTTACTCTCCCTAGGTGGAGATGGAGGTTGGTTATCCGAGAGCACTCTCCCAGATCTAAGGTTATTTTCATGAATTTCCACAACATAGGCATGGTAGGATGCTTCTCCATTGTAAAATTGTTGTGTCTGTCTGTTGTTTAGGTTCGAGTTTGGTTGGGAAGGCATATGAGGTTGTTTAGGTGGATCATGGTGTAGGAGTTGTGGTTGAGATGGAAGTGAAGTGAATAAAGTTTTAGCTTGCTTTTATGGGGGCCTCCACCCCTGGGGTAGTGCATTCCATTGAGGTTGTGGAGGAGTATATGGCTGAAATGGTTGGTTGGCCAATTGGGAATGGTATTGAGGTGCAAAAGACCAAGGAGAAGGTGTAGACTAGGAAGGATGAGCTAGGGGGCACCAAGGGGGAATGGATGTGTTTTGATTATGGTTGTAATATGAATAGGATGACCCTTGCATGCCCTGCTAGTATGGTTGAGGTCCATGAGGCCTCATTTGATTAATATAGCAAAGTTTTTCAGTTACCCCTTTGGTTCCCTGATACACAACTTTTAAACTAGGAAGAGAAGGGAACTTGTCTGTGGAGTGGTTTTCCTCACAGACTGAGAAGATTTATATAAGGTTCAATAGACATTCATTCCTAGGGTGCCTCCTTGTGCATATAGGGTAGAAGATGGCTAATGCTCTCTCTACTTCCTCCTGCTTCCATTTGATTTGCATAGTGTCTATTTGCAGAGAAAGGGTTTGTAACATTTCACTCTTAAATTCTTCCAACATGTTCCCAATTTCATTTTTTATGGATGTGTTGGAAGAGGATGAACTTGCCAATGCTTGGATAGTCCTACCCTTCTTTCTAGTTGCCCTAGAATGATTCTTGAAAACTATCTTGATATCATCATAGGGTAGCTAGTAGATGTCCCCTCCTGACAGTAGGTTGAGGGTTTCTAGAAGGTCTTCCCTAATCCCCCTGAGAAGGACTAACTTAAGTGACTTAGGATCAAGTGTGCACCTGGCCCTTTTATAGCTGAGCTGGAATCTTTCCTCATAATCCTCTAAGGACTCATCATGTCCCAAGGTCATTCTAAAAATTTCCTCTTTGGTATCTTTGGACTTGCAGTAGTCCCTATACTTGTTGTTGAAAGCTTGTTGCATCTGAGCCCAAGTGGTGATATTATCCGAGGTAAACCCATGAACCAATGGAGGGTTGCATCCTTAAGAGTGGATGGGAATAATTTCAACTTCTGATCATTAAAGGTGTAATCATAACTTCTACGTATGACAGAAAATTCAAACAAAAAAGTATCTGGATCTTCTGAGGTTAGGCCATGGAAGTGAGGAAGAGAAGAGGGGCTTATGTTTTTCATCTTGGCATCCCCATTAGTTTCTTTGATGGGAAAAGCACCCTCAATTCTTTCTGAGCCATTATGTCAGTTGGAATGGTTTATTCTTCTTCCCCTATAAGCTCTTCAAAAATATTTGGTTGTTCGCCTAAGGGGTCCTCTAACACACATCCACTGAAAAAGTGATGAGCACTAGTATTTCAGTAAGGGTGCTGCAACTCCTAGGCTACCGACTTTACTTCATCAACCCAGGGTTCGTACAAACTTGGAGGTGACATTGTTGTATACACAAATAGATGTAATTGGTATACTCTTTGTCACTGCTGAGCTGGGGTGATAGATTACTAGGGTTTCTCAAATCAGCCTTCTATTGACTAGAAGAAGTATTATTACCAATTTGGAGAAGGGAAATTTACCCTAATTGGAAGAAAATAAATGTTGTCTATTTCATGAAGGAAAGGCTGAAAGAAATGCTTGCAAAACAACATGAAATCCTTGATCTACTTGTTAACCCAATTTGCTTGTAGAAGAACCCTATTTTAACACATGTGATGTTTTAACTAGTCCAAGCATGGAATCTGATCTAAAGAGTGCCAAATATTGTGTGCAAGAACAAATGTAAAAGAACTCTTTTTCTTTTTATCTTTTTCCTTGAAAAATGTAAGGGGAGACAAGTGTGAAGGAAAAGGAGTTTAATGGTTCAGATGACTTGGAGGGAAAGAAGGGACCTAATCCAGGATTTTAGTGATGATTTTTCTCAATTCAGGCTCAAAACACGCTACTACAGGTTTTCCTACAGGATGTCTACAGGAAGTATTAGTTCACCTATAGGATCCCCTGTTTTACTACAGGAATAGACACAATTCTTAGGGAGTGGTCTATAAGGTGGAGTGGAACTTGGAAAAGGTGAATAAGGAGGGAATAAGTCATGGGAGTGGTAGGCACTTACTTAGAACTCAAGCCAAAGCTTTAAGATGGTTGGATTTGCTCAATGGAGATGGCAAGTTTTCCTCATGTGAATTGAGACCTTAGTGACTTTTGGAAATCATGGGTGGATATGGGTTGGCTGAGGCTAATGAGATGAGGTCTCCTTGCAATTTAGAAACTCCTGCAACAACAAACATCATTCTTGACATTCACATGTAAACTCATAAAAAACAAGAAGGGTGTATTCAAGTGAAAGAAAACAGATTTATCACCATTTACTTTCTAAGCTCATGCATGGGGATGCTTGGAACCAATATTAAAGTGAGATGAAATCAATGCAAACCTTAAGAGATTAGAATATACCAATTGCAACTTATCTATGAAACTGCAAGATAATGACCTAATTAGCAAGAAAACCCTAAAGTACACAAAAAAACAAGAATTCTGTCTTTTTGGGCTGCTTGAGAAGTGCTCCTTAAACCATGATCATTGAGAGGGAGAAATGAGGTGAAAACCACTTTCTGTCGGCCTTTATGGAATATATTCTTATCACTACAATGCTATTATCAGAACTATTCACAAATGGAAGAAAATTAATCAAATCTTCCAATACTTTCAAATTAACAATACCAAAATCAGTTTAACTCTAACTATGAAGCCCACCTAAGCATACACATACAAAAAGAGGAACCTCTGCTGCTAGGGTTGGGCCCTAACCCAAGAGTTTTAGTCCTTTGAGTCAACTCAGTGCTGGATTAAGGGAATGTTGCTCATTTTCATTAAAGAAATATGAAATACATAAGAGTGCTTAGTTACAATGCTTCAACTCGAAAACTTCTTAGCTATCGAACAAAAAAATCTAAATCCTAATGAGGCCCTAGGCCTCTTGATTTATACAAATGAAGTTACCAACAAATTCCTTAAATTTAAGGAAGCTTGCCTCCAATCTCGAGATCAACTGGTCTTCAACTGTCACTAGCTTGGCTGCTAATGAACTTCATGACTCGGTTTCTTGCAAATCCAATCTGATGAGATTTGATTGAGGAATATTCAAGCGAGTGAGGAGTTAAGGAGGGAGATCATGTCTCCTAGAATCCATCTTGCTTGTTTCCATTCGAGTTCTTGCACTTTAATTAGCCAAAATTTTCTCCAAAACCTACAATCAATGCACATTACACCACTAGGCATGACATCTCATCTTTACTCTCCTTATTAAGAAAAACATAATTAAAACATGTAAAGAATGATGAGAAAAGTTGATTTTAGTAAGCTGGAGGTGCATTAAGGTCCATATAATTTACCCATTTATGAGACTCATCAAAAACCTTACATGATGATCTCTTTGGAGTTGGTGGAATTGAAGTTACAGCTTAAGGAAATGCCTGATACGGGATACATAGGACCAACTGTATTGCCTTGGGGTGCACCATTATTTGTTGTGAGTAAGAAGGGTGGTAATTTGATATTTTTCATTAATTACAGGAAATTGAACAAGGTGACGATCAATAATATGTATCCATTGCTAAGGATTGATGATTTTTTTGATTGTTTGAAGGGAGCAACAATGTTCTCAAAGATTGATCTAAGATCATGATATCATCAGGTGTGCATCAAAGAAGAAGACATCTATAGTACTACATTCCGTACTAGATATGGGCATTATGATTTTTTGGTGGTTCCTTTTGGTCTTATTAATGCTCCATCTACTTTCATGTGTTTGATGAACAATGTGTTGTGCTCTTATCTAGAAAAGTTTGTGATAATGTTTATTGATGATATAATGATATATTCCAAGAATGAGGAAGAGCATGTAGAGAACCTGACAGTAGTGTTGATATTGTTGAGAAAGAATAAATTTTATGCCAAGATTAGCAAGTGTAGTTTCTTTCAGTCTCAGATTCACTACTTCAGGCATGTTATTTCCAAGAAAGGAATAGAAATGGACTCAGAAAATATTAAAACTATCATGGAGTGGCCAACTACTAGGACTGTGGATGAGGTCAGATCATTCATGGGACTAGAAGGTTATTACAGGAGGTTCATCAGAACCTTCTCAAGGATTAGCTATCATATTACATATTTTCATAGAAAAGGAAATAAGTTTGAATGGATATAGGAGTGTGCAACTAGATTTGAGTAGTCGAAGAATTTTCTTACAAATGCTCCAATCTTGAAGATTGCAGATCCAAATAAAGAGTTCCTAGTTTATACAAATGCTTGCAAGGAAGGACTTGGACGAGTCCTGATGTAATAAGCATAGGCAATATCTTATGAGTTAAGGACGTTGAATGAGCATGAGCGGAACTATGTGACTCATGATATTGAGTTGGTAGTTATTATTCATGCAATGAAGATGTTATCTCCTTGGAAAAAGGTTTGTTCAAATGAGCAATCACAGTGGGTTGAGGTACTTGCTTGACCAACCTAATACGAATTATAGGAAAGCTCAACGGTTAACCACCCTCAGTGAGTTTGAATTTGAGATTAGGTACATTAAGGGAAAGAAGAATAGGATTGCAGATGCTTGTCGGTAGGAGAGTCCAGGTGAATCACATTGCAGTTGTGAGTTCATATGGGATGGATTTGTAGTAGTGGATATTGCATGCAGGGAAACATGATGATAGGTACCAATAGATGAAGCAGATATTGTTGCAACAGGGTGAAGGTGATAAGGATGAGGAGTTCACCTCATGGCAGATTGATTGGTTAGATTCAAGGACAATATTTATGTGTTGGATAACAGTGAGTTGAAGAAGCTTATCTTGCAGGAGTTTCATGTCAATCCATAATCAAGTCACCCAAGATATCAAAAAACTTTGACAACTATGAAGAAGATTTACCATTGGCCGAACTTGAAAATGGAAGTGGATGAGTTTTTTGCTAGATGTTTAGACTGTTAGTAGGTGAAAATTGAGTGTAAGCACCTAGCTCATCTATTGTAGTTGATTCCTATTCCAGAATGGAAATGCGAGGTCATTTCCATGGACTTCATTACAGGTTTTTCGATGACATTGAGGTAACATGATTCCATGATGGTTGTGGTTGACAGGTTGCGCAAGGTAGCTCACTTCATTGCAGTGAAGTCTACTAATTCATCTAGTGATATAGCTTAAATATTCATCAGGGAGATATTGAGGCTACATGATTTTCCCAAGAAGATCATATTAAATAGAGATTCCAACTTCACTTCCAAGTTTTGTAAGGAGTTGTTTGTAGGCTTGGGGATAGAGTAAGATTTCATCACAACTTATCATCAGCAGACAGATGGACATATGGAGAGGGTCAATAAGATTCTTGAGGACATGTTGAGGATGTATGTCATGCATCAGCAAATGGAAGTGGGAGAAGTATCTTCCACTAGTGGAGTTTTCTTATAATAATGGGTATCATGAGTCCTTGAGGATGAGTCGATTTGAGGCTCTTTATGGGTGATTTTGTAATACTCCCTTTAGATGGAGTGATCTAGTGAACAAAGTACTGATTGGACCAGACACGTTGACTGAGATGGAGTAGGAGATGCATATTATTAAGCGGAATTTAAAGGCAACAATGGATAAGTAGAAGAGTTATGCAGATCAACATAGAGAATTCAAGGAATTTCAGGTTGGGGTGCATGTGTACTTGTGCATCAATCCCAAGAGGAGGTCGTTGAGGATTAGATCATATGCCAAGTTTGAACCTCAGTATTGTGGGCCTTTTCAAATCTTAGAGAGGATTGGACCAATGGCTTATAAACTTACACTATCACCAAGAATGAAAGTTCATGATGTTTTATATGTTTCATTGTTTAAGGGATATATCCAAGATGTTGATCATGTGATTGACTGGTCTATATTGTAAGTGGAACCTGAGGAAGAGTTCCATCCAGAGTCACAATGAATTTTGCAATGAAAACAACTCATGCTCTGAAACAGAGAAAACGAGCAAGTTAAAGTGTAGTGGATGCACTTTGGACCTAATTAAGTTACATGGGAGATGACTGATCATATGAGATCTATGTATCCTTCCTTATTTGTTGGTTGAGCAGTCATGTTGGTAAATTCGTTTTTGTTTATATTTATATATGCATTTATTTATTGTAAGTACTGCAATGAGTTGTGTTATAAATATCCAATAAGTAATATGTTTTAAATACTGCATCGAGTTGTGTTATAAAGTTCCATGGGAATCATGTTTTGATGTTTATAAGCATCATTAAACACTGAGGACAATGTTACCCCAAGGGGGAGGGGTTTGTAACAACCCCTGGTTGATTTTCCATGTAAATAAAATAAGACTAAGGTCATGGGAAACGTATTCCAAGCTTAATGGCGAGTCAAACATTATCGTGGACATCACTTGTATTTTATTTATGGCTATGGAAATTGGCAAAGGAAAAGAGGCAATAATTGACATTAAATTATAAAAATAAAGGGAAATAGGAGAAAAAGAATGTGAAGATACACAAAT
This sequence comes from Pinus tabuliformis, assembly GCA_031772625.1. Lineage (NCBI taxonomy): Eukaryota > Viridiplantae > Streptophyta > Pinopsida > Pinales > Pinaceae > Pinus > Pinus tabuliformis. The sequence continues at coordinate 660,270,718 of CM062811.1, forward strand.
GTGCATGCAAGGGAAATTATAGGAAAAATGAAGGAAAATGAAGAAAATGGAGGCATCAATGATAAAATGCATTAGATAAATAATTCACAACTTTTGTTGGTTTCAAATTTTTCCAGTTCATTTTTTGCTCTCTCCCTTTATTCTCACACTCTCATACTCTTACACACTTAGGGTATTCTTTGAGAACTTTAACATTCTCTTTGATTTGGAAGAAGACAAGAAAGGAAGCAAAGGGAAGGCAAAGGAAAGAAAGGAAGCACAAGGAGATAGTGGATCAAAAACTACAACTAGATTTCTTTATAGGAAATATGTTGCATGTATGGTCTTCTTGATGGTTTTTGGATGCAAGATGCATCCATGTGATTTCTTGGTTATGTGTTTTTATTGGAATGGAGATTTACCTAGATTGAAAGTGGTTTCAACCTTTCCTTTCCTTTTCCTGGATAACCATGGTGTAGTGGGTTACCCATTTGGTTTTCAGATTGATTCTTAGGTTCCCTATGGATATGGGTTGGAACAAACAATCTGGAGCCCTAAAACAACTTGGGTTCCCTATGGGTTGTGGCTTGAGTTACTAGTCCCTAGATACTGAGGGTTGGGAAAAATTATTTGGAGCTCTAAAGCAGCTTGGGTTCCCTAGAGACTATGGGTTGAGTTACTAATTCTTGGTGCCTTGGATAGCTTGGGTAGAGACTGTTATGGTTGTTGCTAGTGATTTATAGAATGTATAGGTGAAATCACTATGGTCGTGGGTTGAAGTGGTTCAGCCTCTAGAAGCCCTTGATGGTTTTATTTTGGTTTAACCCTTATGATCCCACAATCATGCTTGGAATATGGAACGAGGGTGATTGGATTAAATAGATATTATGATTTTCCCAATATATGGTTGGGTAGTACATGAAAGTCCTTGCATTGGTTGCCATCTTCATAAGTTAATATGCGTTATTTTCCTATTGTGATTAATGGGCATATCTACTAGTTACTATGTTGATATTATAGTTGATTTATCATGGTTTCTATTATGTTTATATGTTGGTTATATACCTAGTTATATGATGTGCTCTAGCAATGGATCTCATTCATGATTTGATAAGTTATTGGATGACTAACGAATGCAAGGGATAAAAAGTGTTATTGCAGCTAACTTTTGAGGGCATGGAGCCTTCTTGGTGATTCTCATATGAATTTCATAATTTTTATGATTATATATGCATCATGACTTGTAGCTTCCATGTTTACTATATGTTTAACGGAATGTCTTTCTTGCATCAGGAATGTATTGGTCAACATCTTGTTCAAGTTTTGACTATTTAACATGGTTATCATCATTGTTATGATTATGAAACTTTACAAGTAGTTTTAGGCAATGGTTTTTAGGCTAGCCTAAAAAAGTGCCATAGATCGCGCAACCGCATGCATAGAATAAGGGATTTTGGGTCATAACCTCATGGAGATAGGATTGTGGATGTAGTTATAGCCTCCCAACCACTAACATGCAATGTTATGGCCGCAATTGGGGAGTAAACCTTGTGAAAAAGAGTTCCATATCAAGGACTGATTGCCTGGGGTGGTGGTTAGGCTCATCAGTGATCTTCAATATCTGAGGGATGTCAGTTTTCTTCTGGTTAGTGAGCCCCACTTCTATAACTAGAACTTGGAGGTTAGGTCATATCATAGTAACACTCAACTCATGTTTACCTTAGAGAACTTATAAAAGTGGGTAAATATGGGAGGAGGCATTACACATAAACACTCAATAATATTACACTATGCATAATATAAAAATAACAATCACAATCCATGAGACCAAATACATAAGATATTTACATTTATCTGTGTGATTAAAGATGGATGAAAACTGAAGGAGGGACTTTAACTCTCTAGCCAAACATAATCTACCTGCACTGCAATCTTTCTTGTAGATTTCCACCATTGAGGAAAATCCAAAGTCTAAGGTGATGCTCAATAAGGGAAGTTCACACCTAAGGATTAGTCACATATCAAGAAGGAGTCCACTATCTAGGTGGTTTGAAAACTGCTCTCTATTAGTAGGCATTAAATTAACTCACTTACTCTCTAAGTTAAAACATATGGATTCACCCAAGGCCAAGTGGGATATGTCTTAGTTCCAAGATATTGAATCAACTAATTTTGGTGGTTTCACAACTGCCTTTTCATGGAAAGCACCATGAGGGTCAATATTCCACTATCCAAGTGGTTTAACAAAATCACAAAAAACACCACAATGATCCAATTCCTCCAGCAAACTCCCCATTGATCCTTTAAAATTAGACACATTATCCAATGACATCCATATAATATATGTGGGGAAAACCACCCTCAACTTTTAAACATAGATTTCTATATAATATAAACTAGTTTATTCATATTTATTAGTTCAGGTTTTTCCTTGGTTTCCCTGTAAGGCTATTCTTCTAACTTCTAATTTTGTTCGTCTCCTTCAACATGTTTTCTAGTCCCTTAATTTTTTCTTCACTTCTTCAATCCCCCTCTCCAACTCTCTCTTCCTTCACACCTTCATTTGTTTTTGGCCCACATCTTCCAATCTACCCATACTGTTCCATGAGGAAGGGGGATAAGGATGGGCACTATCCTTTCCCATGTTGTCCATTCTAGAAATTTTATTGCTGTAAGCATAGGCCAATTATTGATTTAGGTGGAATTTAAAGAAATTAAATGAGGTTTGTATGGGCCTACTCATGGCACACCATAAGAAATCAAACAAGAATGGAACATGTACTCCAACAAGCATGCACCAACCTTCCACTGGACTTCTCCTCAAATATTTGGATCTGTATGTCCCTCCCATCATCTAGTCATCAATTTATTTCCTCATACATCTACACATTTATATGATTCACATAGTTGTATTTAAATACACTGATTTCCATGAAAAAGGGTTATTATAAACCACACCCCCTTAAGGGAACACCCTCCTCAATGTTCTATAAACATAACACAAAATTAACCATTGAGCTTTATATTTACATCTCTTACTTTCATTTACAAAGTAAAAAAAGGGGTAAAATTTCGTCATTTTATTTTTCATTTCCTAGGTTGCTTCATGTAATCCAAAGTGCTTCCATTGTACCTTGACCTATTCTATTATTCAATTATGGAGCGTAAAATTCCTCTACTAGAGGATGAATAGTGGTTCTCATTGGAACTTTCCCTTGGATTCCACTTGTACCCTAGACTAATCAATAACATTATTAGTATCACATACATACCTCTTAAGCAAAGAAATGTGAAAAACATCATGTGCTTTGATGGTAGGTGGTAAGGCCAATCTATATTCCACTAGCCCCACTCTTTCCAAAATTTGAAAGGGTCCGCAAATTCTAGGTGTCAACTTAGCACAAGATAACACTTTCATTGAGATCTTTCTTGGTATGATGCAAATATATACATGCTCTATGACTTGAAATTTCATATGCATTCTCCATTGATTTTCATAACTCTTTTTCATATCCTAGGATTTCTTCAATTTTTGCCTGATATGGATAACTTCTTGTTTCATTTCCATCAACATATCCAGTCAAAGAAACTCCTTGTTCACTATATCATATTAACTAATGGAATTGTTACATTTTCTTCCATACAAAGCCTCAAAAGGGCTCATTTTTAGTGACTCTTGGTACCCATTGTTGTAGGAAAATTCAACTAGTGGAAAGAACTCTTCCCACCTCTTTGGTTTATGCATGACATACATCCTTAACATGTCCTTGAAACTTATGTTCACTCTCTTAGTTTCAAAATAATTCTAAGGATGATATATTGTACTAAAATATAGTTCGGTTTTAAAAACAACAAACAATTTCCAAAAATTGGAGGTTAAATTGGTATCCTGATATGAAATGATAATTTTGTGTATGTTGTGTAATTGGAATATTTCCTTCATGAAAATGTGATTTATGTCAATGAGCTTGTGAGTGGAATTGACAACTATAAAGTGAGTTTCCTTAACTTATCCACTACGACAATAATGGCATCATGCTACTTAAATGTTCTTGGAAATCTAGTGATGAAGTCCATAGATATGACTTTTCTACTTCCACTTAGGAATGGGAATTGGTGGTAGAAATCCTATTGGGTATATCATTCCACTTTGACTTGTTGACATTCCAAGAACTTGGAAATGTATTCAAGAACTTCTTTTTTCATGCCTCAACAATCATACATTTTCCTCATCACTCTTATCATTTTTTGATAACTAGAATGACATGAATAAGGTACAATCATGAAACTCATCCAAGATGAGCTTATTCAAATTGTTGGACACAGATTGTCATTGATGTCAATATTCAAGAGGAGGAGACAGAGCATATCAGAGCCAATAGGAGTAGACCAAGCCAGAGGAGCCACATTGGAGCAAAGAGGAACATATCGGAGGAGCCACATATATATAGACCATACATATATGCCAAAGAAGAGGAGCAAAGAAATGGCAGATAAACCATTAAACGGAACATTGGGCGGACATGAATTCTTATTAAGATTGGTCCAAACCCATATCGGGTCCGAAACCAACATCGCATCAGAGAAGTGGAGCCTTTCGGAACTGCCAAAGTGTATGCTCCGAAATCCCGGAGCCGAAGTATTATAAAGTGCAGCGGATAAGGATTTCGGGTCCGAACCCAATATCGCGTTGGAGAGGGCCGTTTAAGCTCTTAACTATGCGCTCCGAAATCCCAGAGCCGAAGTATTATAAAGTGCAGTGGATAAGGATTTCGGGTCCGAAAGGAACCTTTGATACGGCTACATGGGAGAGCTCTGAAATCCCGGAGCCGAAATACTATAGATTGGAGTTAATGGATATCGGGTCCGCAAAGGCTTAGACTGTACGCTCCGATAATCGGAGCCAAAATATTATAAAACAGAGCCTAAAGGAGCGTCGGGTCCGCAGACCCATGACATTACAGAACCGCCGACGAAGAACCGCCGATAGGCGGACCCGAAATCATTAAAAAAAAGGGGAGCATAAAGTAATGTCGGGTCCGCGAGGGCGTCGGAGGTTGGAGTTAAGGGATTTATTGTGATCGCCGAAATCCAGACCCGCCGATAATTATAAAGGCGGGCGGATAAGATTTGAAATCCGCAAATGTTCATTTGAGCGGGATTACATGGGTTCCCGTGTATTAATGTATATGTGACCGAAGGTTCAAAGGGGGTTTTATAATGTTTCCCATATATTATATGTGGCTGCGGGTTTAAGCCTTAAGGCATATATTGTAATGCTTGTGTTGGGTGTATGTGTGAACGCGGTTGGGCGGTGGCTTCCGATAGTTATAAAAGGACCGATAAAAGGGTGGCTCCGATTCTAAAGTAAGTCCATGATTTAAAGGCTTCATGCCTAAAAACGCTTCCGATTACGATTGGGACGTGGTTGTTCGTTAAGCCATGTCAATGTGTGTATGTGGCCTCTCTTTCCCTTGAACGTGTCTTGTGAATATTGAAACGCCCAGATAGACAGAGGAAGCCATGGATTGGGAAGCTGAAGTGTCAAGCGAGCATAGAAGACCAAGCGAGTCAGAGGAAACGATAGCCACTGAGGAAGAAGCCAAAGAGCCAGCGTGTAAGAGGAAACGAATGGACAGAGGCATGGAATGTATAAAAGCAGCAAAAACAGAGAACTGATGTTGTTGTTGGTGTATGGTATAACCTGAGTATGAGATAGTGGAAGCAGGAGAGGCAAAGGGGGCAGCAGAAGCAGTGGAAGCTGAAAAGAGTGCAGCAACACACCAATATATACCAAAGAGGTTGGAGCCTCAGAATTGAACAAGATTGAAGTCCTTGGGAGTTGGTGCTCCTAAGTCCAAGATTGGTGTCTTAGCAAAACAGAGTTGGCGCTCTTGAGGTTGGAGCCTCACTGAAGTCCAAGTTGGAGCTTGGCAACTGTTCACAATTAGATATATATTAATACTGTATTTATTTCATTGCATTGTTTTGTGTTTCTTTAATAAAAGAATTAATTCCAGCTCTTGATTTCTGTGGTCTGTGTATACATATACAAATACATATATGCTTTTGGAAATCACTAGAACAATTAAAAATTATTGTAAGAAACACTGATTCACCCCCCCCACTCAGTATTTCCAACACAAATCATCCACACAATGCAAATTGTTATGAATATAATTCATAACAAGTAAATAAATAAAATAAATGTAAATATTAAATAATCAGATATTGGTTATGTTAAATAGTCATTAAGTTAAGTGAAATGGCATGTCTAAAATACATGCCTAGTCATGAAAGGACACCTTCTTAGGTATATATATGAGGGTCCTCATTGTAGCATTCATCACTTGTACATTTTTATATATAATAAATTATTATTTAAAATACCTCTTGTGTATTTTTAACATATTAAGTCAACAAGCTATTAGTTTTTATGCTTCAGTGGTATCGGAGCCATAGCGCACAATATAATGATGTGAGTCTTTGAATGTTGTTCGCCACACAATGTGCCATTATGTTCATGTCCTAAATGCGTTGAGAAGTTTAGTAAAATTCAAGAAACATTTCGGCGTTTAGAAAAATCATTTGCAAAAGTTAAAGCATGCAAAAAGGAAATTGATAATAAGGAAGAGAATAGTGACAATGAAGAAACGAAACAAGGTGAAGCAGCACAAGAAGTTTATGTAGATACCAGAAGTCAACTTAAAGTAGGAGTCACTGAAAAATGTTGGATTCAGAACTCCCCACTGTGGAGACTATTGAAGTTAATTTGGAATTTGCAACAGATGAAGATAATATGGAAGAAGACTATCTTGAGAGACAAGAAGATGAACAATGTCATAATAATGAAGAAGACATTGATGGTGATGAAGAGGAAAAATGGATTATGGGAAAGAGGACAAAGAAAACCATGATCTAAATGATGAGAATGTTGTAAGGTCTTGTTGATGCCTCAAAACTCGTTGCAACAACATTGGGGGATAACCACCCGGTCCGGACCTTAAAGCAGCTCCTTTTCCATTTGGTGTGGTGGCTCCGACTGGTTTAACTAGGTCCAGTTACCTTCTCCCTATTGCTATTGGTTTATAATGTATCTTTAACTACCAATAGACAGGGATATCAGATCACTTCTTCTTGCTGATCAGGCAAGAGAATGACCCTTAAGCTGATTTGGGTTCAGCCAAGCCACAACTAAAATTTTGCCTCTTTAAGGAGAGGACTTAAAAGAATATAGAATTTACTCTAAATGCAAGCTTATTCTATGATGCAAGCAAAAGAAACTAATCTAAATCCTATCTTAATTAGGCAGATATAGATCTAACCCAACTAAGAGCAAGATAATTAAAGTCTTGGGATTTAAATATGTCTTGTTTATAATGAATATCCAGTTAATGAAGTAGTTCCATTAACTGACATTATGGATATCAAAACACATCCTATTGAGACCTTTTAACTTGAAATAATAAACCAACAATATTCCAGGAAGTAGTTCACAAAAATGATATTGATTATCAAATCAATAAATCCACTAATTGAATAATGATATGTGGAAATAGTTCACAACACATTACCATTCAATAAATCAGTTTTATAAGACAAATTTCTGAGTAAATAGTTACTCAGAAATCAGATTTTAATTCATAAGAACAGAGATACCTAATAACAATATTGAGACAAATTACTCATGTTGACAATAGTGCACAAACATGAATAAAATGAGACATTCCTGTTACCATAAAAATGAAACTGATATTTGAAACAGTAGTATTAGAAATATCAATTTATTGCATCCATTTCTCTGTCCTTGGTCTCCAACAGCTCTTTACATTGCTTGAACTTCTACTTTCAAAGCTAAAGCCACAATAGTGCAAGCTTTGCCCTTCATGCATAATTCAAGATACAAAAGGAAAATCCTCAATAATCTCCAGATCTGAGATTTTCTCTCCTCCCTCCTACAACTCTAAATTCCAATTACAATAGTGCTTTTAGAAGTCTAAAATTGTAGAGGAGAGCAGCCCTGATTCCATTTTGTAATCTATTACTTATACTATTTGTGAAGGAATTCTTGAGAGAAGAGTTTGTTGAAGAGAAATCTGTTAAATCCAATTTTACTTGCTCAAAATTCTGATCTTTAATTGCTGGAGCATTCTCATTGATTGAGATATTTTTCTCCATATTTTTTCCATTGTTTTCCTACAAAAAGAAATCAAAATAAATTAAAATGCAACAATAAAATCAACATGGCATTGCTGCCATTTAAATTAAATCCAATCAAATTCTATTTAAATAAATAATTGAAAATAAAATATAAACTTTCTCTTGATGCCTGGGATGGTTTAATTGGCTAGAGATATGATTAACCAATGGATCTGCAATTAGAAGAGGTTTTGGACAAATGAAAATGAAGAAAATAACTCAGAAAATTGATTTTGTTTTCAAAATTCAGAGCTTGATATTCTACCTGATTTTTGACCCAATAAATGATTAAATCTATTAGTGAAACCTCTTCAATAATGTTCTCCTTGATTTTCTCTTTCCAATGAGCCGTCCTGGACCTCATTTGGCCAAGTAAAACTCATTCTATGAGCTTCCAAAGTTGATGAGTCAAATCTGGCATGAATCTGGAAATTCTGTTGCTGGGCTAAAAAAAATCAAAATTCTCATTAAAAATTAAATCCTAAATTAGAATTCTAATTAACTCTAAATTAATTGTTAATTATAAACTAAACTAATTATTAATAAACTATTTATTAATTTAACTAATTGATATTTAATTAACTATTTATAAACAAATTTAATCTAATTAAAAAAACTAATTAATATTAATCTAAATGATATTTAAATTTAAATTAAATTAATTAAACATTACATATATTAATTAATTTAATTAATATAATATATGACATATAAAATATTAATATAAACTAATATTAAAAAATATATCTACACTTACTCCCATTACCCTTATTTTTCGCTCCATTAGTTTTAACTCATTTCAAATGAGTTTTGAAAATAAAACATCACATAAGCTTTTACACTTGGTTAATGCCCTCTTGCATTGGCAAATCGGATCGGATCGGGAGGAAGAGGGATATCGGAGTATTATTGTAATGCAAAACAAAATCCCCGATGCGATGCCTTTTGACGTAAGTTTTTCGATGATCGGAGGTATGGAGGAGTATCGGCAATCGGAGGAGTATCAACAATCGGAGGAGTGTGGTGTCAAGGCTTTAAACAAGTTGCGATTAAATCCTCCGATCCGATTAAAAGCCCCGATGCGATCGGAACACTATTTTATTATATAATCTTTTGTTTTAAATTTTAATTTAATAAAATTAATTATATTTAATATATTAATTAATTTAATTAATTTAAAACTTAATTTAAAACATAAATTTTTATTTTTGTTTTATTTTTATGAATATAAGTTTCTAAACTACAGTCACTTAGAAAAAAAAAAAAAAAAAAAACTACAGCCACTTTGAAGTTTTAGATTTTCGAGATTAATAATTAATTTGGGAAATTAGAGCAAATTACTAAAATCTTGATAATTCATGATTTGGCTGAAAAATGAAAAATGTTAGTAAAACTCTCTACGAGTTAATATTTAAACTGAATGCATTATTGAACTAATTTATTTACAAAATGCGATATTGTACATTTTATGCATTTTTAACCCAGGCTACATAAATAATCAGACTTTCAAAGGAGTGCCATTTTCAAACCAGTTGACCAAATGAGGCGAAACAAGCGTCAATGTGAAGCTTATAAAAAATTGATTCTAACAAAGCAATCAAAACAAGAATCCAAAGAAAACTAAAAATTAACAAAAGCGTAGGGCAATCAACTAAAATAAAAATCCAAAAAGGTATTTGGCCAAATTTTAATAGAAAGGGTCCCCATTATTCGAAGTGGACGCATCAATAATGGGGGGGTTGTGTTTTTACCACAACAATGGCGACACACGGGAGAAGAACCAGTTATCTCTCTTTGTTATGAATGAGATTTTCCTAAAATTAAAGTAAAAATAATTAAAGAAGACAAAATTATGCTTGAAATTCTTGGCTAAGTTCATTAGTCTGAATAAAAGCAAGAATCATCTAACTGTTATTTTTCTTAAAACTTCTCATAAATTAAAATATTTCAAAACTCTATATCAGTCCTTAATTAGTTGTAGAGATAAAGATGGGGTCACTTTACAGCTTAGCTTTTAAAATATACTCATTTGTCACAGGTAGAGCCACTGCTGCCAGTAAACATCTATAGTCTCGACAGGGTTACCTTTTAATCATCAATGATTCAGAATCCCATCTCTTCAAGAATTATTGACCTAGAGATAAATCCATTTATATATGTTTCTTTTATTTTTATTTTTATTTTTATTTTTTAAGTAAATCTTAAAATTCATTGTCGTAGTATGGTAGCGAGAGAGTTGATAATGCCATTCACTCGTTAAAATTGGACTGAACAAGCTGGCTCGTGATGAGACCCCTTGTCTTATAATTGTTTGCAATAATAAGCCATTACCCTGGTTTATTTAGCAGTGTTGGTAATGTTAGCCTATTTTTCCCCTATGATCATGGTAAGCAGGCTCACGATGAGACCTCTTATCTTTTAAGTTTAAATATATTTCTGGATTATACTCTAGAAAAACAAGACTCTTTGGGACATGGAGAATCATTGACTCCTTAAGAGTTAAGAATGGCAATTTCAGAGTTAAAGGTGCTTTGCTGTAAAGTGTCTTTAATTGGTTATATATAACTTTTCTTGACTGATAATAAAACTTTGAAAGATCTTAATAAAAATTTTGAAATCTCAAAATGATTACAATTTGATGAAAAAGAAATTTTCAGATTTTATGATACTTTGCCAACTTCTCTAAATTGGTAATTTCTTCCTTAAGTATGTATACCTTTATAATAAGAAAATCAAACTTTACTAAGAGATTTAAGAAAAAGCTAATGAGTGACTATTAACAATTTTTCTCCACGTATCTTGACCATTGTTAGGTAACAAATAAGCCTTCCATATAAATAATGGCAAAGTCACAAAAATCAAAACTGAAATCCAAAGGGAAAGAATTCTTATGCTGAAATGAGAAAAGAAATCAACGAACAAAAATAAAAACAAAGAAATCTCTAAAAATGGAAAGGAAAATCCAAGTTTCGCAAGATAAACTCAAACAAGAATGTTTATACCAATGTCTCCAACAATATGAAGAAAAATAAAATAAGCATGTAATCATTCCTTCTTATGTTGAGATTTGGGTAAATCATACCTTGCAGGGTTGTGAGTGTTTTAGGCTTTCCGAATAACAGCGACGATAAAATTCAACCACAATGAAAACCTTTCTGTCTGATATTATTCTTCTTGTTTCAAAGCATCATCTTAATTATTTTCTAAAAAGGAATGCTTAAAGAAAAAAACTAAAGGTTCAGAAATTCCCTGGTGTAGCTGTTTTGGCAAAGATTATCGCTGCTTCTTGAAATAAAGCCAGGAGAAGAGTATAAGACCTCGAAAATCTGATTCGGCAGAGGGTTGAAAGCTTCAAATGGAGAACTGCAAAACAGATTTTTTTTATTTCAGCAAAAACAAAACTGAAACTAAAGTAACGAAATGGAGATTAATGAAAGTGGGTGCATGAATCTTACCATTGGATAATTTCTTTTGATCTTACCTGAAATGTATCAGTTTTTCAAACTAGCTGACTCCTTATTTTAATTAACATTAAAAACATGAAGAAGTCAAACTTAACCAAAATCCTATAACCCAAAATCATTATTTATTTTATTTACACTAAAACAAGCAGTAAAACGTAAAAATGAATACTTTGTGTTCAAGGGAATTGAAATTAAAAGAAATGCATCAGAGATGAGAATGAGAATTTGCAGTAATGACTATTCCTCAAAATATTATAAGTTTCATATAAACTCCATGATTTGATAAATTGTCCAGAATCAAGACCAAATCCAAGATAATAAAATTTAAATATGAAGATAAAGGTCTTGAATTTCATTTTTAATTATGGAATTATATATTTAAAACTAAAATGTATGAGAAATTGGAATGATTTTTGTATGCTGCAAATTTGTCATCAATTGCCTTTTTCCCATAGTGGTTACCCAAGCTCGTTTTAACACATCGCCTCATCGGATGATCCACACAACATGTTTCTTCACCATGCTTTAAGTTTAATTTGCAAGACTTCAATTTTATTGCTATGTCATATATTGATTAAATGTTAACGGCTTAGAGGCATGCATTGGAAGTTCTCGCATCAAAGTTTGCAATGGCGAATCGCCGATATGAAAATATGTGATGATAAGTTGTGCTATGAGATGGAGCGATCGCATCATTAAAGAAATATTATGTTGGGGGTCGGGGCATATTTACACTGTGCTTCCCACATCGCACATTGTAAATTCGGAGATATGATATGAGCATAAATAAAAATGCGATGAGACGATTGCGATATCGGAGACTGCTAATCGGCGATGAGCAGACTTTTGGTACCCGATGTAACACAATATGATTCTTGCGATGCTGATATGCGATGAATGACGTGGCTAATCGGCGATCGGCAATCGGCGCAATCGGCAATCTTAAGCACATGATGTAACAATTCTCGATATGCCGATATGCGATGAAGAGTGGACCCGATAACTTTATGATAAAAATTTAATAATGTATCGATTCAAAACATCGACTGCTTAAAATTATGCCCTTACTTTTATTGCGATTGAACGGACGCGATATTTTTTTATGAATTTGATTTGAATTTCATATCGGGTCTGGAATTATGTGGTCATCGTAATATCGGTAAAGTCAATTATTAGAGATCAGTGATTCACGATAATGGAAATATACTTCAACTGCAAAGCTCCGATATGCGAACTGTGATATGGCATACGAGTAAGATAATACATCGGAGGTCTTGGATGAACAAATTGTTATCAAAAGAAATGCTAAGAACTACTTCCGATGAAATCTTATGATGCGAATGGTCTTATGATATTCCTTGAAATTTCAATTGGGTTTTCTAATGAATGAAAGCAAAGATACAAAAATGCTTAAATTCTAATGAATCAAAAATAAAATTTCCCTGAACCTATTGCAAATTTGAAATGGGTTTACTGCTTACTTTATGTTTTGAAAAGAAATAAAAACATGCAAATAAAACAGAACACAAATAAAAAATAAACTAAGGAAAAGATGAACTAATAATGGATGAGAATAAAGTTGTAAATGCGTACCTGAAAGGAATTTGTCTGTAAATTTTACCTCATAAATCTTCAAATTCTTCCTTTGATTAAAATCATCTCATTATTTATTCTAAATCTAAGTGTGCAATCAGCCTGAATGAAATCAATTATTCATGTTCATAAAACAGAAAATTTACCAGAAATAAATATAAAAATAGACTTCCCTTTTGAATTGAAACAACAATTTATTACCTCTGCTTATCTTGAGAAGAATCCGTATTGTTATAGCGACTGTTCAATAATGTCTTTAGTGAATGAATATGATGCGTATTGCAGCATCAAATAATAAACTAAAGATTAGAATGAGATTAAGCCACTAATTGTGGAAAAATATCAAAACAGATTTGAATGTGTGCACTTGGCAAAATGGACATCCTTAAGGTCAGCTTTTAGCAAATTCCGAGGAAGATAATATGAACTTCATATGATTACCGTGAAAGGTTAGACTGACTAATAATGATTGAGTCAGAATTAAGCTTATCATAGACAGTCATACATTTCATGGGATAATGGGGTCATGAAGCTTTTTTTATCCTCAAATCCTTACCATATAAATTTCAAAAGAAAATCTTAGAAGGAAATCCCGAAATGAAGAAAAGTGGCTTTGAGGCAATCGATACCAAGTGCAACTTTAATTGAATTTAATCAAGACATTATTCAAAATAGGCAGAGTAGAGATATTGCTGCAAAAATTTTAAAAGGCAAGCAAGAATTAAAACTTTCTGATAAGGAGAAAATGTTTCTGTCAACATGCATGAGAAGGCTGATTGCTTTGTTTTGTTTTTTAATCCACAAATCTGTTAAAAACAAATTAATTATACAAAACAAACTAACTAAATTAATTCTACTCCTATTCTAACCATATACATGAAAATGACTAGGTATAGTCATATTTCCAGTGTAGCCATTTTCTCATTTTTATTCCCGCATATATGTACAGTTCAAATGTTAGTAATAAAAATACAAATCTAACTAAACTAAGGAAAATAAATATGAAATCAGAATGTACAGTTATTGTTATTGTTAGTAACTTATTTAAAATCTCTTTCTCTTGAAGTTTCCTTTCCGATTGAATACCAATTGGATCATAGAAATATCAATGGATCTCTATTAAAAATTGGGAAATGTTCAAAGGAAAAAATAACAGACCAGATTGTGAAGATGAGATTTTAAATTCAAAGGCCTGGAAAGAATTGTTAGTATTATGTACAAATGTTAAATCATTGACAATTTTCCTTGAAGGAAAAGTTTTCAAATATTTTTCAAATGAATTAATGAAAAATGAATGGAAGTCTGTCAAATGACATGGAAAATTATTAATTAAATTGGATTACTGGTAGATTTCTAAAAATACATTATCTTGTTGATATTTCCTTTGAGAAAATAGAAGCTTTTGATAAGTAATGAGCATCAATTGACATTGATATGTTAACAGCTCTTGATGTTCATGGTTATAATATGAAAATTCAATTTCCCAATAAGGGAATTCATCAATTGAGTGGTTGATAATAAAGTGTTCAATATGCCAGCGAAAAGTGTGAAAATTTTGCAAATTAAAATCATAAAATAAATCTAAGTTTAAACAAAATAACTGTGAAAGAAAAACTAAAATGAAATCACTATTTTTACAACTAATGTTACAGCACAATTGGGATTGTTTTGAAATGATTTCTTTTTCACAAGGATTGACCAAAATTATGGAATTTGAGTAATTTCGAATTCCAACTTGTGAACTAGAAAACGAATTATGATTATGAGTAGGAATAAGAGCTTGATTATGATATGAATCATAGATTGGAATGTTTTCTTGAATGGTGAAATCATGAAGATAATTTGTTACTCTAAAATGAGGATAGGTTGGAATAATTTCTAAATTGAAATGTTCCTCATTCTCAAATTTTATTTGAATTTTATCATGAGGATTTTCTTCAGAAAAATTGAAATCAACATCCTCAACATCAGAGTAATTATCATAAATGACCTCACAAGATTCTCTAGAATTCCCTTCGATCTTATCCAATATACCAAAACAAGGAGGAACAAAAATCTCATGTTCATTAGTGGCAAAAGAATGATCAATTACTGTTTCTTTATCTTGATAAAAATTTAATGGTAATTCATTTAAACATCCTCTTTAATTTCTGAAATATCATTAATACCAAGAGGAAAAATATTACCATCATTAAAAATATTAGGATAAAGGGAAAAATGTGAACCTGAAACAATGCATTTAAAACTGTCTCTGTTTGAGAACTCTTGTGCATTATGCTCATCGTAAATTTCAGATTGCAGATCATTCCTTTGCATGCGTATGCTTTCTTGAAGAACGCTGCTTTGCTGCTCTGATTTTGGCATTTTCTCATCATGGAGAAATTCGGAAATTTGTACAACAGTTTTTATTTTGATTGTTGGTTGTACTTGCTGATTTGTGATTTGATTTTCCGAATTTACTTCAAAGTAGCTTTCAGATTTCAAGGCGGCTTTTTGTTATGAAACCAGCTCACAAAAAGATAGAAAAGAGAGATCCACGCCTTAGAATTCAGCCTCTTCGAGGGGGCAACCTCCTTTACATTACATAAATGAACAATTCTTGGATGATACAAATGACAAAACCTCCTTTCTATATATAGGAGTCTAAGGAGTCACAATATAATCCAGCCGACCTAACAATAATAATATAAAGCCACAAAAATAATAATAGAGGGATTCTAAGGGGCACAGAAATAACAATATGTGGGTAATAGGGGCACAACAATATAAATAAGGGGTATAACTACAATAGTAATGGGGTAATCACTAGTATTATAGGGACCCAACATGCCCCTCTCCTTCAAAAAAGTGTTGTCCTCAACGCTTGAGCAGTTCTGGATACTTCTGCATAAAATTCTCATCCTCCCATGTGGAATCTTCAGCGGATAAGTTCTTCCACTTGATAAGATACTCTGAAATTGATCGATTTTGTAGCTGTCGAGTTCTTGTTTCTGTGACTGCTTCCGGTTCCAATATAATTTTTCCTTCCTTGTCAAGTTCTGGCAATATTGTTTGAACTGGGAGCTTGTCGCCTATAACCTTCTTTAAACATGAAACATGGAAAACTGGGTGCAATCGAGAAGCTGCAGGAAGCTCCAATTTGTATGCCATAGTACCAATCTTTTCCAACACCTTGTACGGACCATAATACTTTGGTGATAATTTATTATCCTTCTTAGCTTGCTTTAGGGACATTTGCTTATATGGTTGTAGCCGTAGGAATACCCAATCACCTACATCAAAACTTCTTTCACTGCGATGTTGATCTGCCTGTTGTTTCATTCTATTTTGTGCCAACACGAGGTTATCCTTTAAGAGTTGGAGGACTTGTTGTTGATGTTCGATGTGATGTTCCACTGCCTGAACCTTAGAATTTTCTCTTAAATATGATGTGATTGATGGTGGTTGATACCCATAAAGTGCCATAAATGGGGTCATTTTTGTTGCTGTATGGAAGGAAGTGTTATACCACCATTCAGCCAGAGGCAACCATTTGACCCATTGTGTCTGTTTATCAGATACAAAGCAACGAAGATATCCTTCCAAACATTTGTTTACTATCTCAGTTTTCCCATCAGATTGAGGATGATAAGATGAGCTATGAGCTAACTGAGTACCAAGACAAGAAAATAATTCTGTCCAAAAATTTCCAGTGAAAATGGGATCTCTGTCACTTACAATAATCTTTGGGTTTCCATGTAGCTTTTGAACTGTTTCCATAAATGCAGTAGAAACTGTACTGGCTTTAAATGGATGTGATAATGCACAAAAGTGTGCATACTTGGTAAGTCTGTCAACTACCACCATGATGACACTCTTTCCCTCAGACTTGGGTAAACCTGTGATAAAATCCATTGAAACCTCCTCCCAACGTTGGCTTGGAATGGATAAAGGTTGTAATAGACCTGGTGTCTTAATTGTTTCAACTTTATTTTGTTGGCAAACCAAACATTCCGCCACAAACTTTTGAATATCTGATTTAAGGCCATCCCAAAAAAATTCCTTCTTAACCCTGTGGTAAGTTTTTAAAAATCCTGAGTGCCCTCCTAAGGGAGAAGTGTGCAATTCCATAAGAATCTTTTGTTTTAGCTGGGAATTCTTACAGAGGTATAAGCGATCTTTGTACCATAACGAATCATTTTTCCAGCTAAATGTATCAGAAGTACTGGAATCTTGTTGTAGCTTTTGAATAAGTGCCCACACTTCTTCGTCATTCTTCCATTCCTCCTTTGCTTCATTTATCCAATCTGGTTGGATAATAGAAATGGCACACAACAATGCTTCCATATCCTCATCCTTTCTTGAGAGTGCATCTGCCACCACATTTTGCTTCCCTTTTTTGTAGATGATTTCAAAGTCATAACCCAACATCTTTGTGACCCACTTTTGTTGCTCTTCAGAGGATAATCTTTGTTCTAAAAAGTATTTAAGGCTATCATGATCCGTTTTTACCTTGAAGTGTCTTCCCATTAGGTAGGGTCGCCATTTCTTAAGTGCATGGAGTATTGCCAACATTTCCTTCTCATAAATAGCTTTGCTTAAAAACTTTCCCTTGATTGGACGACTTTCAAAAGCAATGGGTCTTTCATCTTGCATTAGAACAGCACCAATTCCATTTCCTGAAGCATCACATTCCACAATAAAGGTTTTTGTGAAGTCCGGTGTAGCTAAGACTGGTGCTTGGCACATTGCCTCTTTAAGATGTTCAAAGGCCTTTGTTGCTTCCAGAGTCCATGAAAATGAATCTTTCTTCAATAATGTTGTTAGAGGTGCTGCTATTCTCCCATAATTCTTAACAAACTTGCGATAATACCCTGTCAACCCAAGAAATCCTCGCAGATGCTTTATGGATGTGGGGATTTTCCATTCCTTAATGGCTTTAATTTTGCTAGGGTCTACCTTAACTCCTTCATGAGATACAATATGACCCAAATATTCCACCTCCTGGACTCCAAAGAAACATTTGGATCTTTTTGCATATAATTGTTTCTCCTCCAATAGTTGTAGCACCTTGTCAACATGTTCAACATGATCCTTCCAAGACTTGCTGTAGATTAGTATATCATCAAAAAATACTAACACAAATTTTCTAAGGAATGGTTTGAAAATTGAATTCATCAAACCTTGAAATGTTGAAGGTGCATTGGTAAGGCCAAAAGGCATGACCAAAAATTCATAATGACCCTCATGAGTTCTAAATGCCGTTTTTGGAATGTCTTCAATCTTCATTCTGATTTGATGATATCCCGAACGAAGATCCAACTTGGTGAAGTAAATTGATCCATGCAATTCATCCAGTAATTCATCAATGACAGGAATGGGGAACTTATCTTTAATAGTGAGCTTGTTGAGCTCCCTATAATCTAGACACATGCGCCATGATCCATCCTTCTTGTGCACCAATACTACTGGAGCTGAGAAAGAACTTTGACTCGGTTGAATTATACCAGCCTCTAGCATTTCTGCAACCATACGTTCAATTTCACTTTTTTGGACATATGGATATCTGTACGGCCTGATGTTTGGAGGAACACTTCCTGGAATCAGATGAATAGCATGATCATGATCACGCATAGGTGGGAGACCTTTGGGAGTCTCAAATACCTTGGAATGATTGTCCAGGACTTTTTGGAGATCTGGAGAAATAGATGATTCCAATGTGGAAACATCTAGCGAACATAATTGTGCAATTACACCTCTTTTCTCCTTTTTTAGAAGCTTTGTCATGCCATTAGAGCTGATTATCTTTCCTGGTTTCCCTGCAATACCCCTTAATTCAACTTCCTTTCCTTCCACAGAAAATTTCATGAAAAGTTCTTGAAAATTAAAAGCTATTGTACCCAAGGATTGTAGCCATTGGACTCCTAGTACAACATCAGCACCTCCCATTGGAATGGAAAGCATTGGGCTAGTCAATACATATTCTCCCATGGATAGCTTGATATTATGGCACTTTCCAGAACAATTTATTGTTCCTCCATTTGCAATCATCACTTGACACTCTGGTGCTGGATATAGGAAGCAATTCAATTCTTTTGCTACCCTACAATGAATAAAATTGTGGGTGCTTCCTGAATCAATCAACACTATTACCTTTTTCTTCTTGATTTGTCCTTCTATCTTGATGGTTTGAGGAGTGGTAATTCCCGCCAATGCATTACAAGATATGGTCGGATTTATTTGTTCTTCATCTAGGCTTTGTTCCTGGAATATATCCTCTTCTTTTGACCTTTCTTGCTCCTTTTCTTCTTCCTCTTCACAATCTATGTAGAATAATTTCTTCTCAGCACACTTATGACCTTTTGTGTATTTGCTATCACAATTGTAACAAAGCCCTTTTGCTCTTTTTTCTTCCAATTGTTGTGGTGTCAACCTTGTAGGTTGTGGAAGACTATGGGCAACAACACTTCCGTCTTTATAGTTGTGAATGGTATGCTTCCTAGTTGCCATAATTTTGCTTTCCATTTTTCTTGCTAACCTGAATGCCTTCTCTAATGAATCAGGTTCCCAAAGGCGCACATCATGTTGGATATTATCCTTTAAAGACCCTATGAACACATCAATCCTATGCTCCTCTGGAATATCTTTTACCCTTATGTTCAATTTTTGGAACTCCTCAATGTGCTCCATTATTGAACCCTTTTGTTTGAGACTTATCAATTGGCTAAAAAAAGTGTTGCTTTTTGTATCTTCATAATGTGCTATCAATTCTTCCGTAAAAATTGCCCAAGTGATAAATTGTTTACGAGAACAAAGCCATTGATACCATACAAACTGATTTGGTTCCAAATATAAAGTTTCCATACGTACCTTTTGTGTGTTTTGCACATTATTGAGATCGAAGAATTGCTCCATCTGTAATATCCATGTGGCGGGATCCTTGCCATCAAACTTCCTCATATCGATTTTTGGAACATGGTGAGTCTTTGATCCAACATTAGATTCTATGGAATCATGATTAACATTTCTTTTGTTCTCATCATGAGTTTCCTTTAGTACTCTTTCACCCTTAGTGACTATTTCTTGTAGCAACTTATCCATCTTATCATCCATGCCATCAATTTTAGTGTCCATGCCATTCACCTTAGCTTCCATGCCATCCATCTTAGCTTCTACATCTTTCCTTAAACCATTCATTTTAGATTCTGTTGTTTTTTATGCAAGTGACACTCGTTGCACTTGTTCTTGTAATTTTGATATATCATATAGCATTTCTTCTTCTTCATGAGTCATGCTAGAGCTTTCAGGCTCCTTACTAGGTGTTTGCATTTTGTTTCCTCGGGGCATCAGTTACCGATAATAATTCTCTAATATGCCTTTTGAATTCCTTCAAAATAAATTTTCAAACCAAGCTTAAGCAAAAATTAAAGAAAATCTACACACTTTTTTTCACTTTATAGAAGCCTGATATTGAATCTGATGTATCTCTGTAAATTCGAATCATCCAGTTCTAAAATTATGACCTGTAGTAGCCTTCTGTGTCCTCTTTCCAATGCCACTAGTCTGAGCCAAATTGGATTCTCCAAGGAAGAGTTATGTGAAATCTCCCATAGTGACTTGCTTTTAGACTGGTTCAGTAGAGCGAACTTGTACGACGTGCCACGAGTCACTGTTTCAACCTTTGAATCTGAAACATACATACAAGAAACTATAGTCCGTCCTATTTCTATACCTTTTTATGAAATTTCAATCCGATCCTCAGAGAGAGAGTTATGACGATTTTCCCCAGGTCACCTGTTTTGAATGTAATTCAGGAGTCTGCAAAAAGGCCGACTTCCTCAGATCATATCTCCGAAAATATCGCGCGAAAAGATCTGAAATTCGGACCCAAGATTCCGTGCCAATTCTTCTCACATGGGTTTTTTTTGCGACTTCTGAAACGTCACAGAAAAAAAGTTATAGCGAAAATTCCACGATGACCTGTTTGGAGCAGCGAAACCCTAGAATCCAAAGCTCTGATACCAAATGTTATGAAACCAGCTCACAAAAAGATAGAAAAGAGAGATCCACGCCTTAGAATTCAGCCTCTTCGAGGGGGCAACCTCCTTTACATTACATAAATGAACAATTCTTGGATGATACAAATGACAAAACCTCCTTTCTATATATAGGAGTCTAAGGAGTCACAATATAATCCAGCCGACCTAACAATAATAATATAAAGCCACAAAAATAATAATAGAGGGATTCTAAGGGGCACAGAAATAACAATATGTGGGTAATAGGGG
This sequence comes from Pinus tabuliformis, assembly GCA_031772625.1. Taxonomy (NCBI): domain Eukaryota; kingdom Viridiplantae; phylum Streptophyta; class Pinopsida; order Pinales; family Pinaceae; genus Pinus; species Pinus tabuliformis. The sequence continues at coordinate 660,292,220 of CM062811.1, forward strand.
CACAAAAATATAAATAAGGGGTATAACTACAATAATAATGGGGTAATCACTAGTATTATAGGGACCCAACACTTTTTCTCCAAAATTGCTGTTGTTGTCTTCTTGCATTTGAATGGAAATATTTTCCAAGCTTTGTGAAACCACTTCATCACAATTTATTTGGACATCCATATTGGAATTCTCATTTATATTGGAAGGGGATGGAACAAAGCTTGAATCAATTTCATATGGATTGGGAATGGTTGGAAGAGAACAAATATATTCAAACCAATCTAATGATTCTTCTTCCGTAGGTTTATCTTTGTCCTTAAATCTTAAACAATTCAAGTGAAATCGAATATGAAAATCATTAACAGACTCATTTTCAAACCTTCGTAGATATTCAATTTCTTCACATACCTGTTCATAATCGTAGCCGTCAAATTTACAAATGAAAATTGTAACAAATTGATCCCAGCTGTGGATTGAGGCAACTGGAAGAGTTCTATACCAGTTTCTGGCTTTTGCCGCAAATGTAAGAGTAAAAATTATGCATAATATGCCTTCATCAATTCCTTGAAAATCATAATTTGAAATGTTTTGAATAAATTGAAAGACATGGTTAAAAGCAAAAGAATTTCTCTTACCATTGAATTTTACCTGAGACAAGAGTCTTACCACTTCGGGTGGGGTATTGGAGGATGCATGTCCATGGATACAACTCCAAATTGGAAGCTTAAGAGGAGCCATAAACAAAATGTTAAAATTGAAAAGACTCCAATAGACAAATTTCTCAGGCCCTCCTTCTAGTGCCAATAATGTTGATGCCTTGAAAATCGCTGCAACAACATTGGGGGATAACCACCCGGTCCAGACCTTAAAGCAGCTCCTTTTCTGTTTGGTGTGGTGGCTCCGACTGGTTTAACTAGGTCCAGTTACCTTCTCCCTATTGCTATATAATGTATCTTTAACTACCAATAGATAGGGATATAAGATCACTTCTTCTTGCTGATCAGGCAAGAGAATGACCCTTAAGCTGATTTGGGTTCAGCCAAGCCACAACTAAAATTTTGCCTCTTTAACGAGAGGACTTAAAAGAATATAGAATTTACTCTAAATGCAAGCTTATTCTATGATGCAAGCAAAAAAAACTAATCTAAATCCTATCTTAATTAGGCAGATATAGATCTAACCCAACTAAGAGCAAGATAATTAAAGTATTGGGATTTAAATATGTCTTGTTTATAATGAATATCCAGTTAATGAAGTAGTTCCATTAACTGACATTATGGATATCAAAACACATCCTATTGAGACCTTTTAACTTGAAATAATAAACCAACAATATTCCAGGAAGTAGTTCACAAAAATGATATTGATTATCAAATCATTAAATCCAGTAATTGAATAATGATATGTGGAAATAGTTCACAACACATTACCATTCAATAAATCAGTTTTATAAGACAAATTTCTGAGTAAATAGTTACTCAGAAATCAGATTTTAATTCATAAGAACAGAGATATCTAATAACAATATTGAGACAAATTACTCATGTTGACAATAGTGCACAAACATGAATAAAATGAGACATTCTTGTTACCATAAAAATGAAACTGATATTTGAAACAGTAGTATTAGAAATACCAATTTATTGCATCCATTTCTCTGTCCTTGGTCTCCAACAACTCTTTACATTGCTTGAACTTCTACTTTCAAAGCTAAAGCCACAATAGTGCAAGCTTTGCCCTTCATGCATAATTCAAGATACAAAAGGAAAATCCTCAATAATCCCCAGATCTGAGATTTTCTCTCCTCCCTCCTACAACTCTAAATTCCAATTACAATAGTGCTTTTAGAAGTCTAAAATTGCAGAGGAGAGCAGCCCTGATTCCATTTTGCAATCTATTACTTATACTATTTGTGAAGGAATTCTTGAGAGAAGAGTTTGTTGAAGAGAAATCTGTTAAATCCAATTTTACTTGCTCAAAATTCTGATCTTTAATTGCTGGAGCATTCTCATTGATTGAGATCTTTTTCTCCATATTTTTTCCACTATTTTCCTGCAAAAAGAAATCAAAATAAATTAAAATGCAACAATAAAATCAACATGGCATTACTGGCATTTAAATTAAATCCAATCAAATTATATTTAAATAAATAATTGAAAATAAAATATAAACTTTCTCTTGATGCCTGGGATAGTTTAATTGGCTAGAGATATGATTAACCAATGGATCTGCAATTAGAAGAGGTTTTGGACAAATGAAAATGAAGAAAATAACTCAGAAAATTGATTTTGTTTTCAAAATTCAGAGCTTGATCTTCTACCTGATTTTTGACCCAATAAATGATTAAATCTGTTAGTGAAACCTCTTCAAAAATGTTCTCCTTGATTTTCTCTTTCCAATGAGCCGTCCTGGGCCTCATTTGGCCAAGTAAAACTCATTCTATGAGCTTCCAAAGTTGATGAGTCAAATCTGGCATGAATCTGGAAATTCTGTTGCTCAGCTAAAAAAAATCAAAATTCTCATTAAAAATTAAATCCTAAATTAGAATTCTAATTAATTCTAAAGTAATTGTTAATTATAAACTAAACTAATTATTAATAAACTATTTATTAATTTAACTAACTGATATTTAATTAACTATTTATAAACAAATTTAATCTAATTAAAAAAACTAATTAATATTAATCTAAATGATATTTAAATTTAAATTAAATTAATTAAACATTACATATATTAATTAATTTAATTAATATAATATATCACATATAAAATATTAATATAAACTAATATTAAAAAATATATCTACACTTACTCCCATTACCCTTATTCGCTCCATTAGTTTTAACTCATTTCAAATGAGTTTTGAAAATAAAACATCACATAAGCTTTTACACTTGGTTAATGCCCTCTTGCATTGGCAAATCGGATCGGATCGGGAGGAAGAGGGATATCGGAGTTTTATTATAATGCAAAACAAAATCCCCGATGCGATGCCTTTTGACGTAAGTTTTTCGGCGATCGGAGGTATGGAGGAGTATCGGCAATCGGAGGAGTGTGGTGTCGGGGCTTTAAACAAGTTGCGATCAAATCCTCCGATCCGATTAAAAGCCCCGATGCGATCGGAACACTATTTTATTATATAATTTTTTGTTTTAAATTTTAATTTAATTAAATTAATTATATTTAATATATTAATTAATTTAAAACTGAATTTAAAACATAAATTTTTATTTTTGTTTTATTTTTATGAATATAAGTTTCTAAACTACAGTCACTTAGAAAATAAAAAAAAAATAAACTACAGCCACTTTGAAGTTTTAGATTTTCGAGATTAATAATTAATTTGGGAAATTAGAGCAAATTACTAAAATCTCGATAATTCATGATTTGGCTGAAAAATGAAAAATGTTAGTAAAACTCTCTACGAGTTAATATTTAAACTGAATGCATTATTGAACTAATTTATTTACAAAATGCGATATTGTACATTTTATGCATTTTTAACCCAGGCTACATAAATAATCAGACTTTCAAAGGAGTGCCATTTTCAAACTAGTTGACCAAATGAGGCGAAACAAGCGTCAATGTGAAGCTTATAAAAAATCGATTCTAACAAAGCAATCAAAACAAGAATCCAAAGAAAACTAAAAATTAACAAAAGCGTAGGGCAATCAACTAAAATAAAAATCCAAAAAGGTATTTGGCCAAATTTTAATAGAAAGGGTCGCCATTATTCGAAGTGGACGCATCAATAATGGGGGGGGGGGGGGTTGTGTTTTTACCACAACAGGTCTCAAATGGAATAAAGTACTGAATTGAAGGATTCAGCTAATGAAATAATTGAACTACTTAAATGGTTGGTATCCTCTCAAACTGGAGATGATTTCGTTAGAACACTAGCATCATGGGGTTCACTGCCCATAAACACTAGTGGAAAAGTTCAAAAGGATTCAAAACTTTTAGGGGAGAAATCGTTCCCTGAATTTGGAAAACCTAGCTAAATTAAAGGAGCAGTCCTTAAGGGACCTAAGGAGAAAAAAACGTAGTAGGAGAGCTGAAATATCTAAGTCGAAATGTCCTATATCTCCAAAGAAGATGGCTATGGATAGACATATCCAGGATGATTCTATAGCTAATTGTGAGAAGAATTTGAATATTTCAGAGAAGGGATATAAAAAATATAGAAGCATGAACCAGGATCTCAGTGACCATGCTCGTGAACAATTCCATTTATCACTGGTTCGAGAAAATGGTGCCTTCATCCAACCTTTTGAGTTTACAAAATGCCCTAAAAAGTATAGAAGTAAGGTGGCCAATGGTTTTTTTTTTAGATATGGGGCACTCCTTTTGGTTGTAGCAAGGGAGGGGAAATTTGCGTTTGAGGAATACCTTCGAAGTGGAAATATCAACCTTAGAATAGAATTCAGAGTGAAGGACTTGACCAATCCATTTTGGCCAACATTCCATTTATATTCGCAACCCAATCTACCTTCAGATACTGCCAACTATGTTCAAGTATTCAAAGCTTATTATTCCACACAAAATCAACATTGTAACCTTACATGGATATATTCTCTCAGAAAATGTAATATCAGGGGAAACTTTGACAAAAAAATGGAAATAGAAATGATAGTATCAACTTATCAAGCAATGATATTGTTGCTATTTAACGGCCACAAAAAGTTGAGTCGTGGAAAAATTAAATCAGAATTGAACCTTACAAATGATAAACATGTTGACAAACATTTACATTCAATAGCAGTGTTAAAGTACAAAATTATTCTCAAACAACCTCTTCCATCGTCCTCCAATACATGTGATAGCAACAAAAACGTACAACTAACAGGAATAATCGCCACCACAACTGCTCCCTTCAAAAATAAAAATACGAATTATAACAATAGCACCTGGCAACGATAGCAGCCACCAATGAACACCGGAAACGTTGCCGCCAATTCTAGCAAATCTTGGTGCCCACCAGCAAACAGAAGTAACAATCGCCTCATTCAACAGCGGCACCAACCTCATCTACGGTTGTCATTCAATATCAATAGCAACAATGTATGACCAATATAAGTAACCAATGCCATCATTGTTGCTAATAATAAAAAAGTAAACAATGACAACTGCTTCTTGAAGTTGTCGCCGCCATCGAAGTCTAGAAGCGTTGGTGCTAATTCAACCACACAGTGTTGTTGCTAAGAACAAAGAAGTTACGCAATGTTTGTGGGTGGAGCGGCGAGCTCGTCGGTCGACAGAAAATGGAGGTGGAATGGACCTCGACAGCCTACACTGCTGCGTAGACCTGGGCTTATCCAAAATAAGGACAGGGACATTAGATGGATGATTTTCAAATGGCAAGGTCACTCGGTGATGCGCCTATTGCAGGGACATATGCCCCCATGCATGTTACTGAGTTGGTCGCGTCCCTATTCCACGCCCTCGTGCCATCCCTGCTCCTACCACTGTCATCACTGTTCCCCTCGCTGCCTCTGTTACGTGGTCTATTGAGCCCATCAGCATCAATGCTTGCACCGTTTTGTACAGTTGTGTCCCGAGGAAAAACTATATAACTTTTATTTATATAAAGTTAATTATATAAATATTAAACTATATAAATTTTCATTATATAATTATATAATTGTAGTATATATAGTTTACAAAAAAATAAAAATATTAATTAAAAAAAATAGTATTTAAAAAGAAAAAATCAGTATTTAAAAAAAAATAAAATTATAGTTATCAAATAAAATAAAATAAAAATTAGATTTAAGAGAATTTTGATTTGGCATAAATCACATCATAATACATTTGTCGGCGCGTTTCGAATCAACAAGTGTGGTTCATCATCAGGACAAGTTGAAGAATTAGATCATGGCTACATATTAAATAGGGAGAGCAGATCTTCCAACGGCTAGGTTCTCTTAAATTTAATATGGATCACAAAAGCCTCAATTCAACAATTAAAATTAGAGTTATAAAGAAAAAGTTTAGAGTTATAAAAAAAATAAAATCCAAGGGAATATTATTGATGAGCTACATGATGAGAGAATGGCTAGATTATATACATTGAGATGATAGACACTAGGTGAAGAAAATACACAACATTAAAGATTTGAGGACAAAGCTTCCAAAGGAAGGGACTATGTTATGAATATAATTCATAACAAGTAAATAAATAAAATAAATGTAAATATTAAATAATCAGATATTGGTTATGTTAAATAGTAATTAAGTTAAGTGAAAGGGCATGTCTAAAAGACATGCCCAGTCATGAAAGGACATCTTCTTAGGTATATATATATATGGGTCTTCATTGTAACATTCATCACTTGTACATTTTTATATATAATAAATTATTATTTAAAATATCTCATGTATTTTCAATATATTAAGTCAACAAGATATCAATTTTTATGCTTCACAAACCATATATATTTTAATTTTAACATTCCATCATCAATGAGCTTATAATTCCTACTCAAAGGCCCCTTTGGTTCCTTCTGCAAACAATCTTTCACATGCTAAAAGTGCTCATCTTGTATTAATGTCTCCTTGATCCTTTCTTTGATATTAAATTCACAAGTGATCATGGTTACCAAGTGAGCCACTTGTATACTTCTATTAAGTGCATATTCTATTTTTTTCCCTTACATTTAAGGTGCTTTATCTCAAAATCAAAATCACTAATCAAAGACAACCATCTAGCTTGTTTAGAATTTAATTGAGGTTGGTCAAACAGGTATCTTATCCCTCCATGGTATGAAATCAATGCAACCTTCCTACCAAGCAAGTAATACCTCAATATTTTCAATGTGTGCATTATCTCTATAAGCTCCAATTCATGAGTGACATAGTTCTTCTCATGTTCATTATTTTTCTTGACTCATAATAGACCACATGTCCTCCCTACATCAAGAGTCCATCTATTCCTTCCTTACATGCATCTTTGCAAACCAAGAAGTCCCTTTTCAGGTTTTCTATTTGCAAAATAGGTGCACATTTGAGAAAGTTATTAAGTTATTCAAAACTAGATGTGCACTCTAATGTCTATTGAAATTTGAGTCCTTTCCTTTGTAGGGCTCTAATTAGATGCTTAGTATTTGAAAATTCTCAAATGAATCTCTTATAATATCCAACCAATCCCATAAAATACCTAATTTCTGTGACATTTCAGGGCATGGTCTACTCCATGATGGCCTTAGTCTTCTAGAGATCCATAGACATTCCTTCTCTTGAAATGGCATGTCCTAAGTATTGAACTTATGATTGGAAGAAATAAAATTTGTTGAGCTTACCATATATCTTTTTCTCTCATCATTTGCAATACTTCTTTTAAATGTTCTTCATTCTCTCCTATGGTTTTTTATTATACCAAGATGTCATCCATGAATACCAATACAACTTGTCCAAACACGGGTTTAGGACACTATTCATCGAGCACCTAAATGTGGCTAGGGAATCTGTGAGCCCAAATGACACCACCAAAAACTCACAGTGTTTGTGCCTAGTCCTAAAATCCATCTTATGGATGTCTTCATTCTTAATTTGAACCTAATGATAGCTAGATCACAAGTCTAATTTTGAGAATAATGCAACAACTCTCAACTGATCAAACAAGTAATCAACTATGGACATGTGGTACTTTTTCTTTCCTATTTCTTTATTTAGATGACAATAGTTAATGCACAACAGCATCATGCCATCCTTTTTCTTTACAAACAACGTTGAGGCTCCCTAGGGTGATACATTGGTCCTTATGTATTCCTTGGTTGAAATTTCCTTCAGTTAATTTTATCTTCACCAACTCTTGTGTTCTCATACGATATGGCGCCTTTGAGATATGAATTGATCCAACATGAAACTAAATGGAAAAATATTTTTCTCTCATGGGAAACAATCCTATTATTTCCTCTAGAAACATGTATTGCTCAACTTTAAGTCTAAGTGAGCTTCCATTATAGCCTCACTACTCTCTAGCTTATTATTCACCTACACCACATACAGGATGCACCTTTTTCTCTCACACCTATTTTCCTACAATGTTGATATCCATCAGATATAAATGGGCTTCATTATTTCTTGAAGCACCATTTATATTCCCTTAAAACTATTTAGATCCTTCCTCTGTATTCTAATTTGAATTCAACCTCATGCTTAGATTGATCGCAATGATACTTAGCCCTTTTGATGGTATCCCCCAAGGTGCTTGGCTCAACAAATTCAATCATGTCTCAATGAGCTTTTGGTAACCCACTCAGGTACCTTTTATAACTTTCTCATCTTTGATATACGACACATACCTCAACAATTCTAAGAATTTATTGGTGTATTCATCTATGGTAAGTTTCCCTAACTTATTCTTATGCAACTCTTTCACTTTTCTATCATAGTACCTCCTAGACATGTACTTCTTACAAAAATACTTTTCAAATTTTATCCATGATATTTCCTTTTGTCTAATGCCATTGAAATTTATCAAATCTTCCCACCATATGCCAGCCTTTCCCGTTCAAGTTGGAAAAAAAACCACTTTGCCCTTCATATTTTTAGAGTGGTCATGGTATTTGAAATATGTCCTCATTCCAAATGTAATAATACCTACCACCCCCTATGTAATAACATGGGATGTGAAAATTGTTACTGAAATTTTCACTTTAATTTCTCAATGTTTAACAGTGCACCGAGTTACAAAAATGTCATTTTCTAAAAACTTGTGGGATGAGAGAATAATATTTCATCATGTTCAATCTAGTGAGTGATTTCCAACGATGGAGTTATTTCATTGATCCGACAACTAGGTTAAGAGTTACGGTAATGAGAAAGTCTATCTCATCAACCATGGCCATGTTGACACCAATATGCCACATGTCAGTTAAGGTTTGGGAGTTTGGTCCATATAGTGATGCCATGTCAACCCATGACCCAATAAATTAGATCACAACATACTAATTATATATATATATATATATATATATATATATATATATATATATATATATATATAGCATAGATTTTAGGAATCTTAAAACTCAGGTTTTATGAGATATATATAAATATCATATATATGTTGCATGTTCCATAACTCTCACATCCTATCCTAACATCTACCTACCATCAAAATTGCATTTAGAACATGGGGTTTATGGCCTATGGCCACTAGCCGGGCATAATACATGGGCCCACTAATATCATCCCATTAGGGGTTAAATATCTCGACCTACAACAAGGAATTATAATGTATATAAGTTTAAAATTATATGGGGATTATAGGTCCCAAGATATAGTGATGCATTGACATGTATATAAGGTTTAAACTTATATATTGATAAATATATAATCTCTCGCAGACCAACCTCACTTCGAATCATGGGTCAGAGGTCCCAAGTTACAACAAAAAATTAGCATATATGTATATACTATAAGGCCTACCTCATATCCCATAAGGTTTCAGAGGTCCCCAACTACAAGAAAACATTAACATATATACATATGTTGTGTCAGATAGGAAAGGGACCCACCCATTTCCCATCAAGGGTCCTGAGCCCTTACATAACTTTTGACACATTGTTTGCACCGATAATAGGATACATCTATGTAGTATTGTTGAAGGTAAGTGGGTTAAACACCAAGACAACCGCACCCATACCCCCATTAGGGGATAGGGTTTCCAAGCCTCAATAAAAATGATTACACCATACCCATGCTAGCCACCAGATGTATAATGGTTGGGTGGTTGCATGAGTCATATTCCTATAACTTCTTAGTTATATTGACATGTTTAACATGCCTACAGTTCAGTGAAATTTTTTTATATGATATGTGGTCTGGGTCATTTTTGTCATGTTGATAAAATTTAACATTCAAACCATTGTTTATTCAAGGTGTAGTCAGTTTGGCCAAACTATTATATTGAAATTACGCTCGAGATGGATTATTTACAGTTAATTAAATATTGATTGACATTGCATAGTTGGAAAAGGGTGACTTAATTATCCATTTTAAAGGTAACAAACAATAAGTTGTGGCCAAAATTAGATTTCCCCACACTACAAACCATACATACATGAGTGTTAAAACATAAAAATAATATTTTAATTTGGTGAATTTGAGTGTCGTCTTAGTAGTTGCATTATTTTAGTGGATTTATATTTATACATTTGCCCAACCATAACATTGAATCCAACAAAGGAACAAAGGGTTTGGTCCAACAAATTTTCAACATACATATTAAGTTTCTCACATATTTTTAAACCAATTCGCAAGCATAATCAAGTAGAAAATTAAAATTGTTTTAATGGGAACTTGAGATTCATTGATGCATCATTCCAATAACACAAAAATCATATACACATATATTTTTATATGTATCTATAGATACAATCCACATGCAATTATGAAAAGTTTGACTTAACACCCATACATTAGGTAATACACATGATTTGGAAAAATATGAACTGAGCGATGTTAAATTACATCAACACTTATTGAAATTCAGATATGCAATTCATATGAGGACATTAACTACTAGCAATTTCATCAATTATACAAAAATTCAAATAGAAAAATGAATTTAGACATCCAACACATTTCACATAGAGGTATTGACATGAAAACACAACATTCATAAATAGTGTCAAGATCTTGTTACTTATCTAGCAAAGTTGATTTCATCTCATAACTAGAGAAGGAATTCACATTATCCTACCAACCATAGGCAATTATGTTGTTCCATTATTGTAACTCGCCACACCCGTGCAATGTCCAAAATATGAGAGGAAAAAGTTTATAAGAAATACAATAGTGAGATAAGGGAATGAAATCTCTTGTATGTCTTTTATCAGTAGTTTGGAAAGAATTAGTCGTTTTATCATCCATAATATGCACCAGAAGTATCTTAACCAATTGAAAGCACTAATTACTAACTATAGTGGTGATTTCCATGCCAGATACAAACATCAATGGTTTATCAGTCCCAACAAGCACCCAATATATTCATTCAAATTTACTCCACACTCAGACTTGGAAATACTAAGTGAAAATAGAAATTGAGTGGAAATAATCCAGTGTAGACTAATGCTCTCTGTTAGTTATTAATATCATTGTTTTTTCCATAAAAATTACCTATAAAATCAAATATAATCCCTTTCTTGTGTTTTCTTGCATGTTTATATTTGTTGTTGGAAATAATACTGAGAGGGGGGTGAATCAGTATTATCAGATCAATAATTTAATTTCCCAAACAGATTTATATACGCTACTTTAGCTAAGTGAACTAGCATGTACACGCGACTGTATTTAAAGCAACCAGTATATATGCAGAGAACTTTTGATTTAGGTAGTTTATCATGTATTGAACTTTAACCAATGTACCATAGATTTATTAGATAGTGCAGTAAAAGCATAATAAATCATCACACATAAGCAACGCACATGAACACCAAGATATAAGGTGGCAACCCAATGTGGGTAAAAACCACCTGCTGATGTCATCTTTGTATTCTTTTAATAATAAGAAAATCTCTTTACAATCTTGTACTGGTGCAGACTTATACCAGTACGCAGGCACCCACCTGCAGAAGGCTGCAACCTTCTCTCATTCTCCAACTTCTACTGCAAGGGAGCTACAAACACCTAGCTTTTGTACTAGCCGATATGTTTACTAGTACATAGGTGCCGACCTACAGAAGGCTACGACCTTCTAAATTCCTTCAGGGACCACATTTCAAAAATTTTCACACTTGATACTCCTGGAACACAACACCATAATCTGAAGGCCACGTTTCATCCAATTTTCATATTGGACCCACCAACAACATTGAAGCTCAAAATCAATCACCATTTCAATACAACTATCAAAAACATCTGCATCAACCAATCACTGAAATTCAAACATCACAACTGAATCAATCAATCACTTTGACAACCCATCATCAATGTAGCAAATCACAATCAATCAATCTGATCATTCAGAATATTGTCACCAGAATACATTCACCAGAATATAGTCACCAAAACCCAAAGGAGAACCCAGAACTCTGTAACAACAAATAGAAACAACTGAGACATACTTCATCAGGTATACGCTACTTCCCTATGTCGAACCAACATGTATACACGCTTTTATCAAAGCCAACCAACGTACACATCTGTAAATATTAATTCATAATTTTGTAGCTATTCCAGACTTCAGTTATACCCAGATCATAACATTTACAGAATAACACATGCGTCAGTATTCAGATCTAGACTATACAAGATCAAACCATATAATGATAATTCATTTCAAGCCTTAAGATCCTGATCCATCATTAGATCTTATCCCACTAAGGTTCATCCTTGGTTTAGATCAAGAAAAGCACCATAAGCCAATAACCTGCATACTATATCTCACCTCACACTTCATCAGATATTCAATACTTGCACCCATTGGCCTAATGATCTTCTCCTCATATAGTTTTAGGCCTTTCTCAATACCATGGATCAAAACCACTTAGGACCAATACCTTGGACCAAATACCTAGGGTCAATACCTCAGACCAAATACCTTGGACCAATACCATGGATCAAAATACCTTGGACCAAATACCTCGGACCAAAAGCTTAGTTTTCCAACATATACGCGCTTTTCCTTCTGTGAAAGTGCATGTGTATGTATACGCTACTTGTGTTCAGGGAACCTATGTGTATATGCAACTTGGTCAAGGTGAACATGCGTATACCTCTCTTTCTTCATTATTTGTAGTCTTATCTGCAATTCTTTGTTGTTAACCTGTTGTATTGTGAACTGTCATCTGAGAGAGTTGCCATTGTACATTACTTCTGAACTGATTCCTTTGAACTGCCCTGCATTTTGTCACATCTATAAGCACAAGTTTCATGCATTTTGTCACATTTGATATCTCTTCTGTATATTCATCTAGTTACCATATACAAGTGAGTTGTTCTGCTACAAGTGGGTTTCCATCAAGTACAACACATGCATCATAATGCCAACGATCTCCCCCTTTGGACTTGATGGCAACCATGTTGGTGTGATTACTGCAAGCAACACCAAAACCAAAATACTCTCCCCTTTTGACATCAAGCGAAAAGGGCTAACCAAAAAGAAGACTTTCATATCTGAACAGCTGAATATAAACATTGATCATGCTCCCCCTGAGCACATGCTGAATGTTCTGATTAAGCTTCCCTGAGATGTACTGAAACCGTCCATGCTCTTCCTGAGCACAAGCAAAGTCTGCAAAGAATAACATGACTCTATAACTCAACTATGTGAGGATGACCTTCCTATCACCAATGACTCATACATACATCCATCTCCCAACCGAGTGGGGATATACCAAATTTGACTCATCCACCCAAGCAAGTGGGGATATACCAATTGTTTATACATGACAGAAACAAGAAATATTACATCATCCATCCCATGTAAAGTGGGGATATAAATTACATCATTTGTCCAAGAGGACTCATATCACTCCCTAGACTTTTACATGACTTGAGTAACAAATGGTATAAATATTTGAAGCCATAGCTAGACTCAGCAACCATAATGCCAAAAATGTTGAATGTATGTCAAGGCTAATGCTCCCCTTGAACCTGTGCTACCTGTGCATTGTTAAATGATCAAGGCATCTTTGTTATTCAGATAAAATTAATGAACAGAGCATGTAGACATTAATCATCAATATTAGTCAGAGCACCCATATTAGATCCTTCCCTACTATTTTTCTTGTCTGAAACACATATACGCTTCTTTACCCATAGAAACCCGTGTGTGTACTGACCTGAAAATCACTTGTGAGTGATCTCAGTTAATTAATTAATGTAGGTATTACAGACTCATGTGCTGGTGTGTGTGTCTATGTTATCTTAGGCAACGGATCGATAAGATTGCAAAATACAAAGACACTGGAAAAAAGTAAGCAAATGGAAAAACACAACAATATAATAAGGAGTTCACCCAATCCTCCTAGGCTACGTCTCCGGTCCATCTTTCAGTGGCAGCCTTCTTTATTGTGTCTTTAAAGCAGAGTTTTTACAATGTGGAACCCAATTTGAGTCTCTTGAAACAGATGATGCTTAGTAGGGTAATACTTGGATTCCCCAAGCCACTAGAGTGCACAAACTCTCCCTTATCAAGTCTCGACCTCAACTGGTCTTAATGACAGATATCCTCTTAGGTATTTCTTGAACCTCTCAAGCCTGGTTATGTCTACTCGATGCCGCCTTAACTTTGATGGTCAGCTCGACTCTCTACTTCTCTGCTTCTATCTCTTTTGTCTCATTGTCCCCTTCTTCTGTTCTCCACTATTCTGTTTCCTCTATCTGTTCATGGCTTAAAGCCAATCCATCCCTTGATTGTTCACTTCCTCTTCTGCCTCTTCAGATCGCCTACTACTGTCTGCTTGGAATTCCTTGCCTCTGCATCATTGCCACTGTGTAATGTTCCACAGGGAGGTGGCCACTTGTCCTCTCACAAACTGAGCTCCAGCTCTTCCTCAATACTTTGTTATTTCAGTTACTTTGTGAAATGATTCATCCGCTCGCTTAGCAGTCAAATCGGACTTCAAACCTTTATGCACCGTAGCTTAATTCTCCCTCCAAATCTGGTCTCCCATTAGGCGCAATCTCCACCGTTAGATTTGGGGCCTCCAAAGCCTATGGTTATCGATCTTATCACATGGTTGACTTGCTCAAACGTTAACCCGTGATGAGAGCGGTTTTCTCTCTCATTTGCTAGACACGCGTCATTCATCATATGGAATCGTTGGTTCTCCTGACAAACTCGGTTACTCCCTGAAACGCCTCCGATATTCCGCTGGTTTTGGAGTGCGGGACCCGCCTTTCGCTTTAGTGTTTTTCTTACGGTTTCCTGGCTTCCCATGTGACTGAGCACTCAGGGCTTTCCTTATAGAGGGGTTTTGCCCAATGATGTGTAATTCACACATCAGAAACGACCTCTATTTTCTAATCTGAGCTTCCTAACTTCTAATTTTGCACCACTACGTGGTCTCCATGGGCCTCGGTCAGTGCGCTTTGACTGAGGTCCTTGTTTTTTTGTGCTAGCTACAAACTACCACTGTCCAGAGGTATTTCCTGATAGCTCATTGTTCACAAGTTTTTGAATTTTGTCATGATTTGATACAGTCATAGAGCCCTGATAATGTTTCATGGATCCAATTCAGATCACAGCCTTCCCACTGAAAAAGATTGTGACCACCAAAAGTTGGTTTTCAAGCATCGACTAAGTGAGGATACAACTTTCTCACTTGTCCAATCTTTATCCATTTGCACTGCTTGGATTTGAACCCTTGAGCCCAATTCTGAGGTACTAAACATCTCCCCTGCGCGTCATTCTCACCTTCCTGTCCAGAACTATGTCTTCCTATAATTCATTAAGATATTTAGGTAGCAGGTCATTAATAGAAGGAAATTGACTCTCTTCTTCAAGATCTTCAATTAATGAAGGTTCAAATAGTCTCAAGTTGTCTGCATTTACGACTGAGTAGATGTGCATGTAAGCTGGTAGATCAAGGCGAAAAGCATTCTCACCAATTTTCTCAAGTATCCTGAAAGGTCCATACCTAATAGGCTTTAACTTTTAACCTTCACCTTGCATCCTGTTCTTGCTGATATACAACCAGACTTCATCACCAACTTGAAAACTATGCTCCATCTGATGCTTGTCATGCCTTGCCTTTTATTTGGCCTGGCTCTTTTCCAGCTGTTCCTGTATTTCCTGGTGGATCTCTTGCATTTGTTCAATGAACCTAATTGCCCTGTCCACATCGTTGTGTCCCTCAACTATTGTGTCCTTACCAAAGACAAAATCCAAAGGATACCTTGGTGTGAAACCAAAATAGGTCTCAAAAGGAGATCTCTGTGTAGAAGAATGTTTGGCTCGGTTGTAAGCATATTACACATAACAAAAATGTTCATCCCAAAGCCTAGGATGTTTGCTGCAATATCCCCTGAGTGACTGGATCACTGTCCTGTTGACTACTTCTGTCTGGCCATCAGTTTGTGGATGGAAATTTGTGCTTTTCTTCAGTTTGGCATCCATTAGTTCCGATAGACTTGACCAAAACTTTCCCACAAATCAGGTATCTCGATTAGATACATTGGAAGTGGGTAATCCAAAATGAACCCATACATGTTGAAAGAATAGTTTTGCACTTTGATCAGCTGTAATCTGTTTATTACAAGGTATCAAAATACACATTTTGATGAACCTATCCACAACAACATACAGATAATCATGACCTTTCCTAGATTTAGGCAGTCCTCCAACAAAATCCATAGAAACACTTTCCCAAGGATGAGAAGGAACTGGTAATGGTGTGTACAAGCCTAGTTTTATATTGTTGGGCTTGCTTTTAGCACAAATAGTACACCCTCTTACATATATAGAAACTGTCTCGTTCATTTTTGGCCAATAACAAAATCTTTGCAGTTGTGCAACTATTTTACTTACCCCAAAGTGACCTGATATTAGAGAAGTGTGTGCTTCTCGAATTATCTTTACTCTTTCAGTTTGTGGAATGCATAGCTTCCCACAATGATATAGGAGTCGGTCCTTTATATAATAATCCAATTCTTCTACTCATTTGCCTTGACTCAAAGTTGCATATACATCTTTAAAGTCTATATCTTGAGCATATTGTTCAATGTAGCTCTCATGTAACACATAATTATGCTTAAGTATAGTAGATGCATTTATAATGGGTCTAGATAACATATCTGCAACTTTATTGTGTATGCCCTTTTTATATCTAATGACTAAATGAAATTGTTGTAGAAAACCCATCCATCTATAGTGTCTTGATTGCTGCAACTTAGTTTGGGAGTGTAGATATTGAAGTTGTTGATGATCAGTATGTATTACTGTCTCTTTGCCCATTAAGTAATGTTTCCACTTTTTCACACTCTATAATAATGCATACAATTCTTTATCATATGTAGGATAGTTAACTATTGTAGAATTAAATGTCTCAGAATGATAACATATGGGTTTACCATTATGTGTCAACACTGCTCCCATGGCATAGTCACTGGCATCCGTTTGGATCTCAAATGTTCTTTGAAGACCAGGCAGTGCTAGTACTGGTGCTGTACTAATCTTTTCTTTCAAGGTGTCGAAGGCTTTTTGCTGTTTTCCTCCCCACTGAAAGAAGCTCCTAACTTCTGTAGCAGATTTGGATTTAGGCTAGTTTACAATCACTACCACCTTAGAGGGATCTATCTTCAATTCACCACCCCCTACTATATGTCCCAAATAATTCAAAGATATTTTTCCAAATTCACATTTTGAGAGTTTAACATGAAGTTTTTCTCTTTTCAAAACATCTAGTGTTTGCTTAACATGCTTTAAATGTTCTTCCCATGTTTTGCTAAATATCAAAATGTCATCCAGATACACAATAACAAAATAATCAAGAAAAGGTCTGAGTACATCATTCATTATTCTCATGAAAGTAGCAAAAGCATTAGTTAAGCCAAAAGGCATAACCAGCCACTCATACAATCCCTGCTCTGTTTTGAAAGCAGTCTTCCATGCATCTCGTTCTATAACTTTGATGATCCGGATTTAAACAGGAACGCAATAGATTACAGAGATAACCATAAATACAGAGATGCGATAACCATAAAAACAGAGATGCAGCGGAAATAATACTTCATTTCATTACTGTAAAATACTGAAATATGTTTACAAACAGAAATGGAAAGAAACCAGCTAGGGCGATGGTAGCTTATCTCTGAGAAGAGATGTGGCGGCTACATGCCTCTGAACTGTTCCGAACTGTATTACAATGAGGCTCGAAGGCCTATTTATTGTTGAGAAACAATGGAAAACCCTTCACATACCGAAACCTAACCCTAGAAGATGAAACGCCAAATTGTGGGCCCCGTTTGGGTAAATTGGTACATCAATTTCCCGGGGTCGTAACTTTGGCATACGATCTCTGTTTGACGCGCACGATAGCTCGTTAGAAAGATCTATCCGAGTACTACCACTTTGGGAGGCAACATCGGTCTACGACCCATGTTGCCCCAGAATCCCAAAAAAAACGTCGTTTAGGGCCTCAAAACGGCTCCGGAAGTTCGGGACCCGAAAAAACTGCTAAAAATAGTAAACTGTGGTGTAATTTAGGAAACTGAAAAGACTGAAAGAGACAGTTGTGGGGGTCCAAATGGGTTGGTGGGTGGCCACCAACATCCACCTGGATCATTCCTCCCCCCTTAGGAAGCAATGGTCCCCATTGCGTTGAGTTCCTCCATCTGCTGAACTTGTCCTGCAATTTCTGATGTGTCCTGTGATGGTGGGAAGCATGGTCGACGATGGTCCACATTGAACATTTGGTGCAGGCGGAGGAATGGAGGAATTATGTGCTCCAAAGCATTGTTCCCCATAGCCTTGGTACTGTTGTAAGTACCATGTCGGAGTGGTCTGAGCTTCTGATGGGTTCTGGTAAGGCGTTCTTTCTGTCGATGCAACCAGACTTTGTTGCCCACCTGAAACTTGTGTGGTACCCATGTGGGTGAGGAGAAGTTGTTCCTGTGTTTTGTCATGACCGTATTCCTTTGCTGCTGCTGCTGTGTAGAGGAACCCTTTGCAGGGGTCATGGATGTAGCAACGATCTTCCCCTTATTTTGGGAGTGAACTAGACAGATGAATTTCCTGGTCTGTGATACGAGCTTGCTGCCTTTCTTGGTAGTGATCAAGGATGTGGCAGTAGGTGGGGTTACCTCTGGTATCCTGTATAATGAATTACTCAAAGAAATAATGACAGCACGAGGCCTTGACTCATACACAGCATGTCGCCTCCACAAGTATGGTTGGCCTAATAATACATCACAAACATCCAGAGGTGTAACATCACACAATACCTCGTCTGTGAAGGGTTTGATGCTGTAGGGAAGGCGGCACTGCTGGCGAACTTTCAGATCTCGTCCTTCATGAAGCCACCCGATACTGTACGGCTGTGGATGTGGTGTAGTCGGTAGGCCCAACCGCTTCACGACCTCTGCTGAAATGAGGTTCTTTTGGCTACCACTGTCGACAATGAATCGCAACGGTGAACCCTTCACCCACATCTGTGAGTGGAAAAGACGCTCCCCCTCCTCTGGATCTTCGAACTCATTTTTCTTGATCTTGGCGGTGGCAACAGTGGCACTGGGATCCGCATCAATGATCTGCTTCCCTTTGCCATTCCCCTTGTCGGGTTCTAGCTCAGGGTCGGAACATGCATCTGATTCGGAAGCCTTCAACTCGGCCACCAGCGACTGCTTGGTCCGACACTCACTTGTGTTATGAGTGGGACTTTTGTGGAACTCACACCACTTTCCTGTGTCCTTCTTCGGCTTTGTGGTGTTGTTCTTTTCTTGTGGCTTCGACGGGTTATCTTGGGTCACCCCGCCTTGGCTTTGTCCTTTGGGCTTCGGGTTTGCAGATCCAAAGTCTCGCTTCTTCTGTTTGAACTTTTGCTCGATTTTGACAGCATATCGGTATGCTGTGCCGAGTGAGGAGATGTTCAAGAACACCATCTCTTCCTGGATGTATTTGTGCAGGCAACCACGGTATTTGAGTACCAGATGTAGCTCAGAATCTTTGATACCCAACTGTGTGCGAAGGGTATGAAAAATGTTTGTGAACTCCGGCACATCTTGGTCTCGCCCCTGCCGCAGTGTGGTCCATTTGATGTATTTGTCCTCATAGGTTCCGACAGGGTAATACTGCTCCTTGATGGCATCTCTGAAGTCATTCCAAGTGGGTGCGGCTGAAAATAGTGAGCCTGTACTTTCATCCTTCTGCTCGCAGTAGGTTTCCCACCAGTCCTTGACGTGGGGGGCTGCTTTGAGAAGAGCGAAAACAATCTTTTCCCGACTTGAAAATTCATGAACAGAAAAATACCCATCTAGCAGATTTAACCATTTATCTACGGCATCTGCGTCTATTTGACCCTCGAAGATGGGGATTTCAAAATTAACTTGTACCTTGAAGGGTGTGGCGTTTCCAGAGTCGCTTTTGGAAGCCGATGCGTCGCCTCTGGGTAGCCGCTGAAGGATCTGCGCAAAGCTATCCATCATCGCGTTCCTTTGCCGCTCGAGCGCTTCTTCGAGCAAGATTTTGATAGGATCTCCTGCCCCCTCGTCTTTCTTCTCATCCGCCATGGGAGGCCGTCGGGATTTTCGAGGCTGGTCTTGCAAAGGTTCGACCAGTTCAAGCCCTAACTCCTTATATCCCGACCTCGTTGGGGACATGCAAAGAAAAACAGAGAAAAAGCAGACCGCTCTGATACCACTGATCCGGATTTAAACAGGAACGCAATAGATTACAGAGATAACCATAAATACAGAGATGCAATAACCATAAAAATAGAGATGCAGCGGAAATAATACTTCATTTCATTACTGTAAAATACTGAAATATGTTTACAAACAGAAATGGAAAGAAACCAGCTAGGGCGATGGTAGCTTATCTCTGAGAAGAGATGTGGCGGCTACATGCCTCTGAACTGTTCCGAACTGTATTACAATGAGGCTCGAAGGCCTATTTATTGTTGAGAAACAATGGAAAACCCTTCACATACCGAAACCTAACCCTAGAAGATGAAACGCCAAATTGTGGGCCCCGTTTGGGTAAATTGGTACATCAATTTCCCGGGGTCGTAACTTTGGCATACGATCTCCGTTTGACGCGCACAATAGCTCGTTAGAAAGATCTATCCGAGTACTACCACTTTGGGAGGCAACATCGGTCTACGACCCATGTTGCCCCAGAATCCCAAAAAAACGTCGTTTAGGGCCTCAAAACGGCTCCGGAAGTTCGGGACCCGAAAAAACTGCTAAAAATAGTAAACTGTGGTGTAATTTAGGAAACTGAAAAGACTGAAAGAGACAGTTGTGGGGGTCCAAATGGGTTGGTGGGTGGCCACCAACATCCACCTGGATCATTTGACCTGGTGATATCCACTATGCAAGTCTAACTTGGAAAAATAAACAGCTTCTTTCAATTGATCCAATAGATCATCTATGTGAGGAAGGGGATAACGATTTTTGATTGTTATCTTATTCAGTGCTTGGTAATCAATGTACATTCTCCACGAGCCATCTTTCTTTCTCACCGAGACAATTGGTGACCCACATGGTGATGTGCTAGGTATGATGAACCCCTTCTCGAGCAACTCCTGCAACTGATTCTTGATTTCTGCATTCTCTAAAGTGGACAACCTGTACATTCCAATGTTTGGTAATGGAGCATCTTTCTGCAAATTAATTTCATGCACTATTTCCTTTTTGGGTGGCAGACCTTTGGGTTCTTGAAACAACATATCATACTCTGAAACAACCTTTTCTAAATCAGCTTGCTGTTTAGCATCACAGCCCTCAAATATATTGGTTTTATCAGGTTTCTTTTCCTTTACAACCATCAGTAATAATTGTTTGCATGAGTTTATCATTCGTTTCATCTGCCCTGAGTTTATGAGAGTATAATTATTCTTGAGCTTATGAGCTCTTACAAATTATTCGATTCCATGTTTAACAAGTAGATACTTGTTCTAATCTCTATAGAAAATAGCTTTTTTGTCATACAAGTAAGGACTTCCTAAAACAATTCCACATATATCCAAAGGAATTATGTCTAACTCAACCTTATCTACAAATGTTGACCCAAAAGAAAACTTGAGTTTGCATTGTCTAGTCACTTGTAGTTGTGCTTTATCATTTAACCATCCTAATGGGTATGGTTTCTTGTGAGGTGTAGTCAGTAATCCCAACTTCTTTACAATTGCTTCATAAATTAAATTTACTTGTGAGCCACTATCAAACAAAGTATCAAACTTTTGATGTTTGGAAATAACTCGAATATGGAAAAGCTCATGCCTTTTTCTCTCATTTTCTTCATCAATAGTAGATTGTGCAAAATTACTAGTAGATGCTTCAGAATTCTTACCTTTTATACTTGTGGCTGCAATGGTTTTTTCATCTCCTGAGTCTGACCCAAAATCTTTCTGAATAGCTACAGGAGTCTTCTTCTTCTTGCCCTCGAACTTCTTATGTCTCAGCTCCGGATGCAGAATCCAACAATGCTCATCATCATGCCCATCCTTCTTACAATGAGTGCATGAAGACTTTCTCTTTTGTGCAATGTTAGCCTTCCTTGCTTTCCATTTCTATTTTCTTTTCTCCTTATTCTTGCTTGCAGTGGGTTGGGATGATCCCCCAACTTCTGGATTTCCATTCTTTCCTCTAGCTTCTAGATGAGTAGCTTGAACATATACCTCATCTATACTAGTGGGATTAAACATGAGGATAGTGTGCCTCATGTAGCTGTGTAGACCACCAATGTACTTCAATAGAATCTTAGGTGAGTCTAATGAGATTCCTAGAATCAATGCTCTCTTCCTAAATTCTTGGCTGTAACCTTGTACACTTTTCCCTTTCAACTGTCGAAGAGTTTGCTAGCTCATCATGGCTTGCTGCATGTAGGCCAATGGATAGAACTGCTTTTTGATTGTAGAAACAAATTTACTCTAGACAGAAATGGTTTTACCATGTCTCTTCATGTCAGCTTGGGTCCTGCCTTCCCACTAAACCAAGGCAGTTCCTCCAAGGTGTAGGCTAGCTAGCTGAATCTTGCTCTTGTCTAAATCAATACTTTGCACTCTGCAATAAACATCAATTTGTCTAATCCAATTGTCCAGCTTTTCTGCATTCAACTCTCCATCATATATTGGTAAATCAAATTTAACATCTAGTTTAATCAAAGATGCCTTCTTTTTATGTTCAGGGCTATTAGAAGGTGTGAGAAAGCTTTCTTCTTTTCCTTTTCCTTTTGAGTGCTCATGGAAGTGAGACTCATCTTCTCCTTTGTCTTGTCTGGATCCTGATGAATCTTCATCCCTATGTTTTCTAAAGTCCTTATACATTTCTTCTACCATGGACCTTATGGCTAGGAAACTATCTATGAATTGAGGATCTGGCCCCACTAGACCTTCCTCTGACATTGTCTTCTGAGGATAGACTCTCCCAATTTCAGGATTAGTTTTGACCAACTCTCCTTTTCCTAATTTGAGCTTTTATCTAGTTAGTATTCAATAGCTAAATCCAACACAAGCTTGTCTAACCTTAATAGCCTAAAGCTCTGATACCGCTTGATCTGAAAATCACTTGTGAGTGATCTCAGTTAATTAATTAATATAGGTATTAAAGACTCATGTGCTGGTGTGTGTGTGTCTATGTTATCTTAGGCAACAGATCGATAAGATTGCAAAATACACAGACACTGGAAAATAGTAAGAGAAACACAGTAAGCAAATGGAAAAACACAACAATTTAATAAGGAGTTCACCCAATCCTCCTAGGCTACGTCTCTGGTCCATCTTTCAGTGGTGGCCTTCTTTATTGTG
Organism: Pinus tabuliformis; assembly: GCA_031772625.1. Taxonomy (NCBI): domain Eukaryota; kingdom Viridiplantae; phylum Streptophyta; class Pinopsida; order Pinales; family Pinaceae; genus Pinus; species Pinus tabuliformis. The sequence goes on from CM062811.1 coordinate 660,315,628, forward strand.
TCTTTAAAGCAGAGTTCTTACAATGCAGAGCCCAATTTGAGTCTCCTAAAACAGATGATGCTTAGTAGGGTGGTACTTGGATTCCCCAGGCCACTAGAGTACACAAAATCTCCCTTACCAAGTCTCGACCTCAACTGGTCTTAATGACACATATCCTCTCAAGGATTTCTTGAACCTCTCAAGCCTGGTTCTGTCTGCTCGATGCTGTCTTAACTTTGATTGTCAGCTTGACTCTTTGCTTCTCTACTTTTGTCTCTTCTGTCTCATCGTCCCCTTATTCTGTTTTCCACTGTTCTGTTTCCCCTGTCTGTTCATGGCTTAAAGCCAATCCATCCCTTGACTGTTCGCTTCCTCTTCTGCCTCTTCAGATCGCCTACTATTGTCCACTTGGAATTCCCTGCCTCTGCATCATCGCCACTGTGTAACATTCCATAGGGAGGTGGCCACTTGTCCTCTCAAGAACTGAGTGCCAACTCTTCCTCAACGGTTTGTTATTTTGATTACTTTGTGCAATGATTCATCTGCCAGCTCAGTGGTCAAATTGGACTTCAAACCTTTATGCATCATAGCTTAATTCTCCCTGCAAATCCAGTCTCCCATCAGGCGCAATCTTCGTCGTTAGATCCGGGGCCTCCAGATCCTATGGTTATTTCTCTTATCGTGTGGTTCACTTGCTCGAACGTTAGCCTGCGATGAGAGTGATTTTCTCTCTCATCCACTGGACATGCATCATTCATCGTATGGAATCGCTGGTTCTCCTAACAAACCCACTTACTGCCCGAACACCTCCGATATTCCACCGGTTTTGGAGCACAGGACCCACCTTTTGCTTTAGTGCTTTTCCTATGATTTCCTGGCTTCCCATGTGACCGAGCGCTCAGGGATTTTCCTTCTCGAGGGTCTTTGCCCAGCGATGCGTGATTTTCGCATTAGAAATAGCCTCTATTTTCTGATCTGGGCTTCCTAATTGCTAGTTTCGCGCCACTGTGTGGTCTCCATGGGCCTCGGTCAGCACACTTTGACCGAGGTCCTCGTTGTTCTGTGCTGGATACAAACTGCCACTATCCAGAGGTCTTTCCTGATAGCTTATTGTTCAAAAGTTTTTTAAGTCTGTCATGATTTGATACAGTCATAGAGCCCTGATAATTTTTCATGGATGCAATTCAGATCAGTACGCAAATCCAGTTCATGAAACACGCGCATAATAGAATTTTTCTAAAAAAAAATTGGATTTAACAGCAGGATGATGCAACAACTACTCCCAACTTGTGTCTGAGATATTCAAATGTCTCTCTGGGCAGTGGTTTAGTGAATATATCAACAACCTGTTCTTTGGAGGGAATGTACTCCAATTTGACCTTTTGTTCAAGCACTTGTTCATGTAGAATATGGTATTTGATGGGTATGTGCTTGGTCTTGGAGTGCATGACTGGATTCTTTGAAATAATGATGGCAATTGTATTATCACATAGAATAGAGATGGGTCGAGTGCATGTGATCTGAATGTCTTGCAAGGTTTGCATAATCCAAATTAGTTGTGTGTAGCAAGATGTAGCAACCACATATTTTGCTTCAGCTGTAGATAGTGAAATTGAACTTTGTTTCTTGCCGAACCAAGACACTAACCTAGAACCTATATAGAATGCACCACCACCAGTGCTTTTTTTGTGATCAACACTTCCTGCTCAATCTGCATCTGTATATGGATGAAGAGTGAGATTTTCATCTCTAGGATACCATAAACCAAAGTTCTATGTTCCTTGAAGATATTTGAAAATTATTTTGACTGCCTAAAGGCGTGATTCCTTTGGACTTGCTTGGAATATTCCAACTATTCCTACTACATGCATGATTTCAGATCGGGTACCTGTTAGATGAAGCAGGCTGCCAATCATGGATCTGTAAGTTGGTTGATGTACTACTGCTGATTCATCATTTGAGCTAAGACTGCATCCTGTTACCATTGGGGTACATACAGGTTTAGAATATTCCATGTCGTACCTTTTCAAGATCTGTTTGAGATATTTGGTTCGTGAAAGAAAAATACCATCTTTATTTTGTTGAACTTGTAGACCAAGAAAATAGGTAAGTTCACCAAGCAAGGACATTTCAAATTCTTGTTGCATTACTGAAGAAAAATTTTGACTCATGGATTCTTCATTACTACCAAAAATGATATCATCAACATAAACAACAATAATTAGCAATTTATTAGTGTCAATCTTTGTATATAGATTACTATCTGCTGAACCTTTTGAAAAACCTTGTTGATGTAGATATTTGTCAAGACGGTAATACTAGGGCCCTTGGAGCCTGTTTCAGACCATAGAGAGCCTTTTTGAGTCTACATACAAGTTTTGCATCATTTCCAAGAATGAATCCTTCTGGTTGTTCAATATAAACTTCTTCTTCTAAATCTCCATTAAGGAAAGCAAATTTTACATCCATTTAGTATACGTTGAATTTCTGAAAGCTAGAAAAAGAAAGAAACATCCTTATGGCTTCAAGTCTAGCAACAGGTGCAAAAGTTTCTTCAAAATCTATACCTTCTTGTTGAGCATACCCTTTACAAACAAGTATGGCCTTGTTTCTAATGAATTCTCCATTTTCATTCAGCTTGGTTTCATATTGCTTCTTACTTCCCATATCTATAGGAATTGCTGTTGGAAATGTATATCCTCCTTCCACAATTTCCCAGACATCCATTCCAAGTGATTGTAGATAGGTTGTGGTTCTTATTTTCCAATAAACAAAGTTGCTCCCATCAAAGATTGGCGGTCTGATGGATCCCATGCTTTCTTGATTACTCATGATGATGGATCTCCCTTCAAGCAATCAAGCTTCTTCTGAAGTACCTGCTCTGATACCAATTGTTGGAAATAATACTGAGAGGGGGGTGAATCAGTATTATCAGATCAATAATTTAATTTTCCAAACAGATTTATATATGCTACTTCAGCTAAGTGAACTAGCGTGTACACGCGACTGTACTTAAAGAAACCAGCGTATATGCAGAGAAATTTTGATTTAGGAAGTTTATCATGTATTGAACTTTAACCAATGTATCAGAGATTTATTAGATAGTGCAGTAAAAACAGAATAAAGCATCACACATAAGAAACACACATGAAAACCAAGATATAATGTGGAAACCCAATGTGGGTAAAAACCACATGTTGTTGTCGTCTCTGTCTTATTTTAATAATAAGAAAATTTGTTTACAATCTTGTACTGGTGCAAACTTACACTAGTACATAGGCACCCACTTGCAGAAGGCTACAACCTTCTCTCATTCTCCAGCTTCTACTGCAAGGGAGTTACAACCCCCTAGCTCTTGTACTAGCCGATATGTTTACTAGTACGTAGGTGTCGACCTACAGAAGGCTACAACCTTCTTTCTTCCTTCAGGGACCACATTTCATAAATTTTCAGACTGGATACTCCTGGAACACAACACCATAATCTGAAGGCCACGTTTCATTCGATTTTCATACTGGACCCATTAACAAAATTGAAGCTCAAAATCAATCACGACTGCAATACAACTATCAAAAACATCTGCATCAACCAATCACTGAAACTCAAACATCACAACTGAATCAATCAATCACTTTGACAACCCAACATCACTGTAGCAAATCACAATAAATCAATCTGATCATTCAGAATAATGTCACCAAAACCCAAAGTAGAACCCAGAACTCTGCAACAACAAACAAAAACAACTGAAACATACTTCATAAGGTATATGTGACTTCCCTGTGTCGAACCAGTGTGTATACGCGCTTTTATCAAAGAAAACCAGTGTACACATCTGTAAATATTAATTCATAATTTTTCAGCTATTCCAAACTTCAGTTATACCCAGATCATAACATTTACAGGATAACACATGCGTCAGTATTCAGATCTAGACTATACAAGATCAAACCATATAATGATAATTCATTTCAAGCCTTAAGATCCCGATCCATCATTAGATATTATCCCGCTAAGGTTCATCCTTGGTTCAGATCAAGCAAAGCACCATAAGCCAATAACCTGCATACTAGATCTCACCTCACACTTCATCAGATATTTGATACTTTCACCCATTGGCCTAATGATATTCTCCTCCTTATATAGTTTTAGGCCTTTCTCAATACCATGGATCAAAACCACTTAGGACCAATACCTTTGACCAAATACCTGGGTTCAATACCTTGAACCAAATACCTTGGACCAATACCATGGATCAAAATACCTTGGACCAAATACCTCGGACCAAAAACTCAGTTTTCCAACATATATGCGCTTTTACTTCTATGAAAGTGCATGTGTACATATACGCTACTTGCGTTCAGGGAACCTGCGTGTATACGCAGCTTGGTCAAGGTGAACTTGCGTATACCTCTCTTTCTTCATTCTTTGTAGTCTGATCTGTAATTCTTTGTTGTTAACCTGTTGTACTGTGAACTGTCATCTGAGAGAGTTTCCATTGCACATTAACTGATTCCTTTGAACTACCCTACATTTTGTCACATCTGTAAACACAACTGTCATGCATTCTATCACATCTGATATCTCTTCTGTAGATTCATCTAGTTACCATATACAAGTGACTAGTTCTGCTACAAGTGGGTTGCCATCAAGTACAACACATGCATCATAATGCCAACATTTGTGAGATACGTCTTGGGTACGGATGAGAGGGCTCTTCGTATTGCTCTCACCTTCTTCCTTTGCCCACACATTAGCTTTTTGAGGTGGTATAAAAACTCAACATGAGAGCTGCCCAACCGACTTGTCATTTCATGAACCTAGAAGTTGACGGTCTTTTCCACCCAATAAATTTTTTCTAGTCATATTTAATTATTTTGTTTGCATTAATTAGGTGATATGGCTATGGTGGTTCATGTCAAACCCCTTCTTCAGAACTCTGGCCCATCATCCCTTCTCCTTGGATTTTACCAATAATTAATTATTTATTAAAACATTAATCCATAATTAATTTATTCCAAGCATTAATATATTGTCATTCTAATTTTATTATTAATAAGAGTGTTAATGCATGATTAACATCAAATAGGGAATTCATATTGTTGGGAAATTGGCATTGCTTGGATGGATAGAGACTTAGAAATGATATCTGCAAGTGTGTTGGTATTGATGTCAACAATCATGCTGGGAGATGTGTTGGGAAGTTGGCATTGTCTAACTATTGGCAGGAATGTTGGCATTGATGTCAACTAGTCTAGCATGGATGTTTGTCATAGTTGACGTTGGCTTTGATGTTCCCTAGCCTAACTATGATGGTAATTGAGCTAGCAATGATATGCTAGATGTATCTAGCTCAGGGGGAGTCCCATTGTTACTGTAGTGCCCTGTAGAGAATCATCATAGTAGTAGGCTTATTGAAAATCTACAAAATGATGATTCTAGTGATTGGTAGTCCATCCTATGAATGTTGGAGTGCCTTGTAGAGAATCATCATAGTAGCAAGATTATTGAAAATCCATAAAATGATGATTCTACTGATTAGTAGTCCATCCTATGGTTGCTGCAGTCCTCTGTAGAGAATCATCATAGTAGCATCCTTACTAGAGAAGACATAAAATTATGACTATGATGGTTGGGAGTTTAGAATTCCATGCACAAGAAGAAGATTCAAGGAGCAAATAATGGTAGAGAGTTTGAAGCCATTTTTAGGAAGGCTGAAGCCATCGAAACCTCAGAACTTCTTAACACTAGAATTTTTAAAATTTAGGATATATGGAGTTGTTGATATTGTTAAAAGAGTCGAGCGATGTGTAGCAGGGCTAAAAAGGTTTTCATTGCAAAACCAAGACTTGCCGAGATCCCTTCTCTCTCCTCTGGTAGGACACATAGAGACATGTGATTGGCTCTGAGAAGCTATAGTGGAAATTGATGTTAGCATGATGTGGAAGTATGATGGACACATGGAAAATTGTTTTAGAATTTTTGGTGGCCCAATGGGGAAAATTTTGGTGACATGTGTCACCACTCATGAGGCATCGTATGGAGAGATGACAAAAGCATGAGGACATCTTAGAGGTTAGCACATCGGAGGTTAAGGACCTCATAACTCCTATGCAAATGGAATTTGAAAAAGGTTAAGATAAAAGGGGCCCTAATATTAATTGGCACATGGTCATGTCAAGCCCCAAAGAACGAAGGGCACATAGTAGTGATAGCACCTAAGTGCTATGAAAAAATTTCAGTCATTATACATCTCGTAACTCTAGTATAAATTATCTATGAGGGAAGTTACAATGAAACGGGCTTTGATGATACTAGAACTTGGTTGTGGAAGCCCAAAATAACCAAGGGCAAGATCTATAACACAGGGAGATAGGCCCTCGACAGGAGCTTGATGACTTGACACCTAAGGGATATAGTGGCAGTAATAGGAAACAATCCTTTGGTGTGAAAAGAGATGAGGGCTAAGCAGAAGGAGCTAAATCCCAATAAGGATTTTGCAATTTTGTAAGGGAATTTCAATATAAGTTACAATATGTAGGGTGTTTGATATAACAATACAGTGGTCTATGAAGTGTTTGGTCATAGCTCCTGATCTCATGGAAGAACGAGGGAGGAAAAGCAAAAATGGCTAGGAACCTCGTAATTTTGTGTTTTCATAACATTTCCTTTAATAAAAGTTACAAAATGAAAGAGCTATGAAATGGAAACAAAAAGGTGTATGGCATATGGATGAGTCGGCAACAAGGACCACGATCGCATAGAAGAGATGGTCTCAGGAGTAATAGCGATTGTGAAATATCTCCGGGTCAAGGCAACAAGGACCACGATTTTGCAGATAAAGACTGTTGGGCCTACCTTGATGTGAGACAAGCCATATTTGTGATCCCATGCATGCCTCAATGAATTAAATGAAGTGTAGAGAGGCAATCATGAAGCACAATCCAACTATGTGACCCATGAATAAGCACGGAGAGCCTGGTTGAAGTGTGTATATGGATTGAGAATTAATTCTCAATATGGAGATCATTTAGGTTCCCATATTCAGAGTTTAATGAGGAAATAGTGCCTAAGTCAGAAATAACAGTAGGATGGAGAAGACATGTCGAGGTACACTCAGGCAGTGTGAATGCAAGCATTAGAGGCAACATTGTGCAAAGTGCAGCAGAAGAACAAAACTAGTGATTTCCATTGAGAAATGTGTGGGGAAATCAACATTCTTGGGAGAGAGTCGTGGGTAGAGCTTTGTGTTGTGTGTGTGCTATTGTTTATGAGGCTAAGTGAGTTGGTTCTATTGTGAAAGGTTGAGAGTTCCTAAGTAGAGAAAAGTGACCTCGAGAGAGAGAATGTTGTTGTGTGAGAAAGGCCGAAGGTGCCTGTATAGCTGAAGAAGATTGAGTGAGTCTGTGCTAAGTGAGAGCTAAAGAGAGCCTATGAACGGAAGGGAACAAGTGTTGTAGGTATGTTTTTGAGAGCAAAAGGGTGAAAGTTGAGTGTATTCTGATGAAGAGCAAAGAATAGAGTGTTACGTGGGATACGATGAGTGACCTTTGATGAGAAGATAAGTGGGTTGTTGCAGAGTTAGCAGAGAACATAGCTAATATCAGGCAAAGTGGATACTGATTATATGCATTGAGTTCCTATTTGAGTGTGGATTAGAGCATTCATACAGGACGTTAGTTCTTCCATCTCTTGTGGGCACTTGAGAAGGATTTGGGGTCGGTGCCTCCTGCAATTTGGTGCTTACATAAATCCAAGGAGATGCAAGTTGGTGCTTCACATGGTGCTTCTAGTAAGCTGGATATGTGTCTACAAAAGGAGGGAGTTGGTGCTTCCTGTGAGTGGTGGATCATAAAACATATTGATGTAATAGATTAGGTGCTCTTATTTTACATCAATAATAACAACAATATTTGGTGGTTTTTTCCTGAAAGGGTTTCCACGTAAAACCTTGTGTCTCATGTGTATGATGCTCATGGTGTGTGCTTGTATGTTGATTTCATATTGCTACCACATGATATGTTGTTGTTGGTTATATGGGTGGTTTCCAAGTTTGAATAAGAAAAGAAAATTGGCATCAAGAGTTAAAATTAGCCTTAATACTGATTCACCCCCCTGTGAGTATTAACATTGTTTCCAACACATACACTTTGGCGTGATGGTCAAAATATGAATGAATTTCATCAGTAATAATTTCATTATATTAAAACAAATTTTCCACCAGTAATTATATATCACGTTGAGATGCTCAATTATACAAAAATGTTTATAAAGGTCATAATCAATGTGGAGGTGTTACAAAACCTACCCCCTTAAAGGAACACTATCCTTGATGTTTTTACAAAATTGAAAAAAGAAAAGAAAAAATTGAGCTTTATAGAAGCAACTCTTTTGCATCCATTACATATTGAAGAAAAATTGGTACAATACTTTCATCTGATCTACGTGCTCCTAGTTTGCCTCATTGTGTCTAATGTGCTTCCATTACACCTTTAATTGATCTGTTTATGGAGAACCGTTTGCCTATGGTCTAGGATACACAAAGGTTTGGGATGTATTTCTCCCTCCAACTCTACGTGTTTCATTAAACAATCAATCATATGATTAAAATCATGCACATACTTTTTCAAATAGGATATATGGAACACATCAGGTGACTTTATGGTGGGACACAAGGCTCTTCTATAAGACATTGGTCCCACTATTTCGAAAATATGAAAAGGTTTACATAACCTAGATGACAACATAGTAAAGGACCCCACTTTCAATGAGATCCACCTTTGTGTAATGTCGAGGTACACATGATCCCCCACTTGAAACTCTCTATGGATCCTTTGTAAATATATGTAGTTGTTCTATCTTTCTTAAGTCGCCTTCATATTTTTTTGATACTAATAACCCCTTGTTCCATCAACTTTAAAATATTAGGTTTGAGAGTTTCCCTATTTATTGGGTTATACCAACAAATGGGTGCATTACACCTCCTTCCATACAAAGCCTCAAAGGGGATCATATTTAGTAATTCTTGATAGTTGTTTTTATATGAAAATTAAAACAAGGGAAGACATTCTTCCCATATTTTTGGCCGGTGCATAACTTACATTATTAGCATGTCATCCAACATCTTGTTCACTCTCCTATTTTTCCAATCCATCTAAAGATAGTATGTTGTATTGAATGCCAACCAATTTCCAAATCTAATGAATAGTGCTTTCCAAAAGTTGGATATGGATTTGGTACTGCAGTTCGATATTATCTTCTTAGATATGCCATGCAATCTGAATATTTCCTTGATGAATACATATGCAATATAAATGACCTTTTGGGCAGACTTAACATGTCTGAAGTGAGTTTCCTTGCTTAATTTGTCCACTACCACCATAATTACATCATGTTACCTTGAAATATTTGGTTAAATTATGATGAAATCCATGGATATGACTTCCCACTTCCTCTGAAGGATTGGAATTGGTTTTAATAGTCTAACTAGATGTCTCTATTCCACCTTAACATGTTGATACTCTAAACATTTTTCAATGTACTTAGCGACTTCATTTTTCATACCTGGACAATAATACATCTTCTTGATAGTAGTGATCATTTTATGATATCCTGGTTGACTTTAATAAACTATTTTATGAATCTCTTCTAGAATTATATTCTTCAATTCATCCACACAAGGTGTATACCATTAGTCTTTAAAATTTGCCATTCCATCATCTATATGGCTGTAGTTCTTACTAAATGGTACCTTTGGCTCTTTTTGCAAACAATCCTTCACATATTGAAATTTATTTTCCTATTGATGGGCTTCCCAGATAGGCACAAATTAACACCCATCTAACCATCATTATGCATATTTAACCTTTCCTTTTTCACTTAATTATGTCTTTTTCAAATTTAATATGTTCTTAGGAGGGTTAGGAGATGATTTCGATATCTTGTGCGCCAAATGCATTTATAATGTAGGATATTGAGGATATATTATGCGGATGATACATGATTCCAGTAAGAGAAGAATATGGGGATTGTCCCCTATTTAAGGATAATCATTCGGCTCAATGACATTATTGCCTCCTTGAAGCCACGATGTGACCAGTGAACCAAATCCTACTTTATTTGGATTTTTTAGGGAATCAATCTTCTCTTCAAGGAGGTTTCCAATAAAGCATTTTTTTGTATAAATTAGAGGACTTAATATCCTATTAGGGATTCAAAACTCTTGGATAATATAGTATGTAGTATAGAAAGGCTTCTTTTTAGTTATTTTAATTTTGTCTTATTTTTCTTTAAGGGAATTGAGTATCCTTGGGTTAGGGCCCAACCCAAGTGCTCAATCCCCCTTCTTGTACCTTTACATTTCATGCATGTAGTTTAGTCATGATTATTGCAAATCTCATCTCCGAAAAAGTATTTTCTTTGCAGGGTTAGTGAATAATCTTCTTTTTTATTTATTTTTATGTATCTTTCTATGATGAACTCAAAAATAGTTTCATTCATGCAGTGATAGTATTCATTTAAAGATCAACTCATCCTTTTTGTTGTTGTTTTATTTCTTGAAATAAGTAATTTATTAGTCATTCATGCACTTTTCGTTTACTAGTCAACTGTGCATTTTTCTTTCAATTATGTAATATTGCTTCATAGGTATAATTAGTATTTATTTGATGTATTTGATTCAATTAGAACAACATATTTTCACTTACTATTACCCATTTCAACAATATGCAACAAGCTTATTTCTACCTAGACGAGCTACAGGAAAGTTCATATTTGTATATTCCTTTCATGGAATAATCCATTGGAGGCACTTGAGATTGGAAAGGATTCATTTACCTTTTTACAACCTTTCTCCACCTTCTTCTATTTCCTGCAGAAAAATAGGGGCATCATGTAGCAATGAACAAATTGCCTTAGAACACCTCCATATTTGGACCCAAAGTTTTTTTTATCATTCCTTAACACATTACAATGATCATTAGACCCTGATGATGGAGTTTATAGGTTTAGAGACCCTTTAGAAATTGTACCCTAGTAGTTGTAGAAAAAAAATCCTTCTTTCTATAATTAGGGTTTACTGTTTAGATGTCTTCTTTCAGTTGCAAGTTGATTTATCATGCACCATAGAATATAATTGATTTTTGAAATTGTTTCTTTTACTTTATATAGTTATCATAGGTTTATTTACTATCCTTTATTTTACTGCAAAACATAGTAGGGTTATTTCCTATCATTTATTTGCTTGCAAGTATAGTAGGTTTATTTCTTGTCATTTAATTTTCCGCAAATAGAGTAGAGTTTCCTTCTGTCATTTACTTTTCTATAGATAGAATATAATTTATTTGTCTTGTTTCCTTTCCTGCAATATAGTTTAGGCCCATTTGATATTCCTTGGTTTTTTTAGCATTTCATATAGCCTAAATAGAAAAAGTGGTTTTTGTACATTTTAGCTTCCCTTAAGTTGCATCAAATCAACCAAAAAGAAGAATACATTACATACTGAGCATATGGTATCGATATCTCTTAAGTTTGTATAAACCCTGAGTTGATAATTAAAGTTGAGACTCTTAGGAGTTTTAACATTCTTGTTGTAATACTGAAGGCCATCACCTCTTGGCGTCGTTGTTGGGGAGGTGTCAAAGTAGGTACTTCTTTCTTCTTTAGTTTGATTCATTTCTTGAAAAAAAAAAAACATCAAAATATCTATCTTAAAAAAAAAGCATGTATTCCATGCCTCGAATAGTTAGGGATAATTCAAGAAAACGTCTACCTAAAACCCCCACTCCTACAAACAAATATCCTTTACTCATTGACTGTGGATCTCTCACACTATCTACAGGAGATAGAGAGGCATTGTTAGGTGAGGAAATAGGTATTTTTGAGGATCCTATAGGAGGAGAAGAATCTCCATTACCCACTAATAATATGGTTGGAAATATGCAGCATGAAGTCTTTCCTATGAAGGACACAAATGGGGAAGCAAAATGAAAAATATCAACCCCACTACCCTTCCACATTTCCATGGAATGGCTTCTAAGGACTGGTTGACAGTGTTGGAACTACCAACATTGAATGGGGTCTCTCTTATACGCGGCCCCAATTATACCTCACACCATTTGTAATAGGAGCCTCATCTAGAATATGGCTCGGCTATTGTCTACTTAAAGATATTCCTTCACTTTAGCTATCAACTAGAGACAAAATTGCATATGTGCCTTTGGAAATAAATCAAGTGTGCCTGGTGAATGCTTAGTTGCAAGTGCATCAAGGTTGTTCTACTGCAAAGTGGAGAAAAATGAGCCTCTAGAGAGAGGCAATAGCACCACCTTAATAAAGACACACATAAACTAAAATATCTCGTCTAACATCCAACGGAATAGCCCAAAAAGACAATACAATCGTTATAATCATTACAACACATTCTCAATAAGATAAACGCTAAAATAACCGAAATAGTTCAACTACCTTAGTACTGGTGAAAGAAAACATGAATCAAAAACATTCACAGAATAGTCTTACAAACATTCGTATTCCATGTATGAAAAATGTTGGTCATCAATCATCAAATATTAAGTAAAAGTCTCAAGATGTATGAATACAATGAACATCAGTTGCTCCAATAGTGGAGCATTGGAGCCACTACTTGCTCTAAAAAATTACTAACTTATCTCTCTTAGTCCTTATGGGAGAAGCCAAGGCTAAAAGAACTTTACATGAGAAATGAGGATCTATTTATAACTTGAGGAATGACCTTTCATATCCTCATGAATCTTGACTTTCTAACTTGTAGTGACCTTTGGACTTCTACAACCTTTAAAGTTCCAACTGAATTTTGGAATTACATATGAATTTTGGTATTACATGTCCTTTGGAGTTCCATTACTCTTAGGTTTACACACTGCTCTTGGAATTTTACTTGTTTGTCCTTTATAATGATTACAATATTACATATTCACTTATACATCATAATATGATGAAACTAGACACGTCACTATCTTGAATGACTAGGATTGACAATGACTGATTACATGGATCTGCTCTAGTGGTGAAATAGTTTCCACTGTGTTTGTTCTTTGTTCATCTTCTTGATCATAGCACTTTCACTCTCCAAATGGTCTTCAATATTGGAGTCTTTAGGGGGCTTCAATCATCAAGTTTTAGGGGTGTTCTTGGTTCTTTTGTTTATCCTCTTTTCTTGATCTTCCTTATGTGTGCTTGCCATGAGGTCCCTGGAATATTTGTTTCTAAACTCACTCATGAAGAGCAACTATCAATTTTAAAATCTCATACTCTACCATATTTTATGTATATTTCCCTATTTATGCCTTTTTGGTGCACTTAAAATGGTCAAAGAAGCTTTAGGGTGCAAGGAAGAACTTTGAAAGGCTGAAGGATTGGTGAGAAGGGTCTTCAAGGCTTCAACATGTGCTCATGCACCTTAGAGAAAAATATAGTCAAGACAGGGTACATGTCAGATGTCTGAAGGACAAAGAGGAAGGCTTTGGGCTTCTCAAGTGTGCTATGCGCTCGAAGGAGAGAGGGAGGGTGCAGGGAACACTCCCAAAGGCTGAAGGTTGAGGCTTCATGCCATTGGGGTGCACACATGCACTTAAGAGGCATCAAGAAGGGTGCAGGGCATACTCCTGAAGGTTGAAGGCTAGGGCTTCATGCCTTCAAGGTGCACCAGTGCACTCAAGAAGTTCAGGAGGGCACATAGTGCATAAGGGAAGGTTGAAGGATTGAGCTTTAGGTATTTGGGGTGTGTTGGTACACTCAAGGAGGGTGCAGGGCACACTTTTGAATGACAAAGGGTCTCCCATCAAGGCTTCAGAGTGCGCTCATGCGCTCTTGGCCTCTATATGCTCATTTTGCAACCGAAATTTGTCTAATTCTGGATCATTAGTCAAGGGGTGAGTGAGATGAATTCTGGACATAAAACCATGCATGACACATACTAATGCATCAAGAAAACATAGACAATATTGATCAATAATGAATATACATGAAAATTCCACTTTATGCACATTCCCTAAGTATAAATAGTGAAGTGTGTGTGACTGTGACCTGAAACTATCATTTTATAACAACAAAGGTGTTATGATCATGAAATGCATATGGAGATGTTATAATCAACGCGACAACACTTAAGAACATTCAAGAACACTTGAGACATATCAAACAACAAAAAACGATGACACTTGACGACCAAGGCGAAATTTTATATGACAATAAGGTAGGCTCCAGAATGAAAGTGTAGTGAAATTTTGGAGGGTGTTGTAGCAACGACAACACTTGGAAAAACATTAGGAAAAATTTAGCTTCGCTATTAGGGAATAAGTTTCAGTTAAGGGTTATACCTTTAGGAAGTATTGATTTCCCCAAGTACCCCTTTCGACCTAGTTTCACACATAGCAGCTTCTCTTTTCTCTACTTGGTTGAACTCACACAAAGATACATGTATCACAATCAGTTCAATTCAAGAAAGTGTAATGTGTGCATCGAGTTTATAATATTCAAAGTATATAGTTTTCATCTATTGTTTTGCTTCGCTGCCAGTAGGCCTAGACAATACCATGGCATATTCACTTCAAGAGAACAAATGTTGCTTCACTGCCAGTGAGCCTAGACAGTACCCCAGTGAAGTCGCTTCTTCACCTCCCTACGCAGGAAGAATTTTTCTTCTTTCACCCTTTATTTATTTATTTAATAGAACTATGCATCGACACTTATTATTTTCAACAGGTAGAAGACGGATCCTTACTTATTGAGAGTAGAGGAGGTTTCCCCTTTAGAGAATTATTTTAATACCTATGATTTAAGTTCACTTTAGATTTCCCCCTCATCCATTCTCTACTAAATTGGACAGGAGTTAACACACAAGTAAACATATGCCAAGTTGATAATTTCAGGTGCTAGGATAAGCACGCACCTAATAGGTTCCCTTCAAGTTCTCCTATTAGAAAAATTGTATTTTCCATCTAGACTTACCTCAACTTATGACATCTTCCCAACCATTGAAGGAGAATAAATATAAAGCCAAGTGTTGCAGTTTTCACACTTCTCTTTGATTGCACAACAAAGTCTTTTTGCCATGAACTTTACACACAGGTCTTATTAATGTATAATGACTGACAACAAGACATGACACATCATGGCTTTATAACGGACACAAAACTGACATTAAAAAAAGAAAAAGAAAAAAAAAGGTTCAAAACAATATGTACAAGAAGTGCATCTCATAGTTTCTAATGAAAATAATGCTTAAGGTCTTGGCCATTTACGGGAAGGGGGTTAATCCTCCCATCCAAATATTCTGGCTTGAAGGCATTGTGGTCAAGCCTATCTTTGATTGTGAATGGTTTGTTGGCTTGTAGGGGCCTGACACAGGTTCGGAGTTAATTAGCCAAACAAATTCTTGTACTACAGGCCCTTTCTGCAACAACGCACGGAGTATGGACTGAGGTCTCACCCGAAGTAGTATGGGGGGGTGCTGGAACTAGGTTTTTGCACCCTTGAGATGTCTGAGGGGTTAATTTGGTCCAAATGAGATTCTCTTCACACATGTTACTTCCAGTACTTCCCCAGCCTTCATGTCCTAATATATTCGCCTTCATGTAGTTCTAACTGGGGGCTATGGGGCTTTCGCACTGCTGGAGCAGCAATTTGCACTATTTCCCTAAGTCACACCCGAGATCTTTACCTATCTTCTTATAAAATTTAGTTATATTCATTGTAAATAGATTCCTTGTATTATATTTACTTATTCAGCACATTCATGTGAGTTTGCATAGTGAATAAACAATAAACTTGCAATTCATACCCAATAATACATAAAACAGGAAAAGATACACAGAAATATGGTAAAACTTCACTTTTATTAATTCTTCCCATAATTACAGACTCAACCTGCCCTACGCACTCAGCTGCAGGGGTCCGCGCACTCAACTGTGGACTACTAGGCCTTTGTGCACTCAGCTACAGAGCCTTCTCCTACTCTACTACCCAAAGAAATGATTTACACTTCGACTCAATGCTTCTTCAATTTCTTAGATTCATCATGCTTCATTGCCCTCTCTACACTTAGAGCCTCGCTCTATTTATACAATCCCATGGTCCATGGACCATGGGTAGATCTTTCAAACCAACATTACATTACAAAAACAAGGGCAAACAACCCTATGACTCTATTATTACTTCGCGCTCCGTGCCGACAATTTGCGGAGTCTTTATAATGGGCTTAGTCAAAACTTGGGCTTTAAGCCCCAAACCATGCCTTGGGGGGGATTCCATGCCCAACAGGCCCCTAACACAAACATCATGACTCACCCTTGAGTCACTCTATCAGTGCGGAGACCCTCCAACTCTGCTCAAACAACTACAAGGTTGGTAGCGCACTGAGTGGCTACCTATTCAATCTCTTGTACATGTTGTTCCAAGACCACGGTGTCAAAATTGCTTCCCTAGATCTGTTCCTGGTTCCCCTGCATTTGCACGAGCTTGCCTTCAATTGTTGCTGTAATGATGAAGGCCTAGTCAATCCAAGTCTAAACGTGCGCCTTCAAAACTACTTCTTTGTGCCATGCTCCGTCCACTTGCTCTTTCAGTGCTTTGGCCTGTTGCATTGACATGAGCCTCTGAGTGAGGGCCACAATTTTCACGGTCCCTTTGATGCTGTCATACTGCTGCTGGAGCTCACGTTCCTCTGTCTCTAAGGGCTGAATGTTAGGATCCTCCTACAAACTGGTGAGGACCTCGAATGACTCTTCCAACATTTCGGTGTAGTCCCTTACTGCACTGTTGATCTCTTCCATCCTTGATGTAATAGCACTGACAACCTGTTCTCTTGCTTTCGGAGGGGTGGACGGCTGCACCTTCAACTGCAGCTCTGATATCTGAAGGTTCAGCTCCAGCGAAACCTTGGCCATTTCCTCTCACGCCTTGCGCACCCCTGATGTTAATATGTGGATGTGCACCTCTGCTGGTGCTTCTACTGGGATGGCGAGCTCAGGGACCATCTCGCAGGCTTCTTCCAGTACCTATACCATCTTCTTGTTTTGCAGCACAACCTCGTCACACTGCAAGTTCAATTGCTCCATGTTGATCTTCTTCTCTCTTAGCACCTGCAATGCGTGGATCTCCCTAGCCCATAGTTCTGCAGTAATCCCATCTTGTAGAACATAGAGTGTCTCCCGCAGGAGCACAGCCATGTTGATCCTGATGCCTTTTAGTGCACTAACCGTAGGCCAGTCGGCCTTGTTTCCTGTAACTAGTGCCCCTTCTGGTAGCACTATTGTGTTGGTTTTCTGAGCACATAACATTTTCTTGGCTGCAGCTGTCCCTACTGCGAGGCTGGTCAAAAGAGTACCAGCCTGAGGAATACGCATCTGCAACTCCTAAATCTATGCTTGGAGGGCCCCCAACACAATCTGATTCTCCTCCGCGAAGTTCTAGAGGGCCTCTCTGGTGATATCGCGAACTGTCTCCCCTATATCATGCAGATCACCCTCAGTAAGGGTGATCAGGTCTATTGATAGCTTGGATGATTTCACCTTCTTGCGCGGCCCCCGTTTGCTCGCTCGGGCACTGGCACTTCAATTGTGTTGACGCTACTTGTGGGTCTGTGCCGCCCTCTTCTTCCTTTGTTTCCATTTCTTTCTCCTGCTCTAGTGGATGCAACTTTTGGCCCTCGTGTGCCTTCTCTATTTCCTTCTGTGCTGCTGCTGCTGTGTCCTTTTTCTATTCTGTTGCTACCTACGCAGCATCTTATGCCTCCTGTGCTTTTTTTGCTGCTGCTTCTTGCCTTATTTTTTCTACCAACTATGCCATGCGCAGTTTGGCCTCCTCCTTCTTCTTCTGCGTAGCAGAATTCTCCACTGCAACAATGTCTAGGGTGCTCCACTTTGACGGCTATGAAGGGTAGTTCGCTCCACTTCTTTGCAGGGTCCTTGCGTGCCCTGAGGTATATGTGGTGGAAGTCTGCTTTAAATTCTGCAAAGCTTTGCAGGCTGTTGTAGACAGTGCGTGATAATCGTGGTTTGCAATTAATCCCCATTCTGATGTTCATCTCCATCAACACCCAGAATATATTGTTGTCGCGGATCGGTTCGTATCATTCAGCCCACAGCGAAGTGTACTTCACGGACTTCGGCATATCCCTTTCAATTGTGGGGAATTGGCTATCCTACAGAAATTCCCCTGCCACAAGCACTATGGACAACAGAATTCATGCATAGTGGAACATTTTTCCTTGTTCCTATGCGCCACGAAAATTTTCTAGGAACTCCTTACACAAGAACTCAGACCAGTTAAATTGGACCCCTTCCGCACACTGCTCAGCAAGGGCCACCACCAGCATAGGTACCTTATCTGTGCGGAACTTCTGCATGAACTTACCCGCTAGTATCTGAGTCGCCACCCTGATTGATTTGTTGTTGATACTGGAGATTGCATAGCCCCTCTTCTTCTTTTCTAGCTTGTATTTCTTCTTCATGGTCTCCGTGATGGCCAAATCGCTACTCTTCCCCTCCGATATGTCTTCGGGGTCCTCTCCTTTACATGGGAGCCGAGTAATGCAATGGATTAAGTGGTCCATGTTGGGGATTGATTCTTCCAGCCACAAACACCCACCATGCACCAGGTAGAGCAACTGCCTGATGACGGAGATCGTTACTGGGGCACGATGGAAATGAGGCACCCAGAGCAGGTTTAATAACCCTGAATTTTCCACTCCATGTAACTACTTTCGTGGCTCCAATTCTATAACCCCCGCCACAGTGTTCTGCTTGGGCTTCATGAGCTACATGGTCTCTAGGTGAGGAATTTCTCGTGGTCAGTGAGATTCCAATCTTCAAACTTCAAGTTTGGAACCCAACCCAGGTGCATGCCCTCCAAGTTGATGTCATCCAGGAGGAGCAGAGTCTGGAGAGAGCTCTTTCTCTCATCAATGTCCTTGGTCACTTTTGCCTTCCCCTTCTGTGGGGGGATATATGCAGGCAACTTTGTTAGAGGGTGCGCAGGCTCGGTTTCTTCCTCCATGCCCTCGTCCTTGTCTTCTTCAATTATGAGGTATTCCAGGTCTTCTTCCTCCTCATCAGTTTCCAGGTTAACTACTTTTCTTTTTTCCTCGATCGTTAGTTTGGTGCACAGCAGGTTTCGCGGGGACACACACACCGGAATCATTAGTTGCTTATCTTTCTTCAGCCTCAATGTGCATGGTGATTTAGGGATTTCCGCAACAATCCCGGTGTCTCCAGGGGCATCTTCCATAGTCAGGGCCTGTGTGACCTCTATGGCGGTCATCTCTGCAATTTCCCTAGCTTCCTTAGATGCTACCATCTTGCTCGTCCAGAAATCTCGTAGTTGCTCAATCAGGGGCTTAATCAACACTCTGTGCAGGGAAAACAGGTCTCGGCTCAAAATACGTGGGACATACAATAGCTTAATTCGCAAATGGCCAAGTGTTGTTTGCTGGGCAGCCCTTTGTAATTTATAGCATCTTTTGAATTTGAATTCGACTGCTCCCACCAAATCCAGTTCGTTAATGCTCCCTTGGCAGTAGATTTTCCCAAATCTCACCCATAAAGCACGTCCTAAATGCCTTCCGCCCACTCCATTTGGTCTTAAGTCATGCATCACATCATGAATAGTGACTACAATGGTCACTTTCCAGCCAACCCGTGTGGTAGCGCAGCCCCCCTTGCGTAGTCACGGACCTTGTGACACTGTGCTCTTGCGTGCAGCTCCAATATCACGCAGCTCCCGGCAGAGTAGTTTATAGTCTCGTGCCTCCTTTCAACTGCCTGGAGTGCTAAGACTGTACTTCTCATGGCTAATCAGGTGGTTGCACCACCTGTATAGGGTTTCAACAGGTCATCCCTTTACTTTTCCTATAAAACATCCACCTTTTATTGTTACTGGATGCATCACACATTTTATCATCTGTAGCGCGCCACCATGGGTGATTCGTTTAGTAATATGTGGTTCAAGCCAAGGCATCAAGCTGATCAAATCTCGATGACAGTCCCCAAATTCGACAACGTGATCATGCGTACCCTATTTTTCTTATCGAAAAATTATTTCTTTATTTCATCCTCAAGCTTCTTGAATTATGCTTCCACCAGAGCATTTTTCTCCCTTAATCGCACCCTTTCTTTAATAAGTTCTTGGAGCCTAAGATCACCCTGTCGGATTTCTTCCTTAGGTCCCAAGCTTTCCGCTCCATTCAGCTACGTGACCCTTCTTCCAAGGTTCCACGAGCCATCGTATCTATCGGTGCTGCTATGTGCAGACTAGGCATTTTATATTCTATGGGGATTACAACATTCATGCCATACTCCAGCCTCGAAGGCCTTTGATCCATCAATCTATTTCATGTGGTCCTATAAGCCCATAGAACCGCTGGTACGCGGAGGTCCCAATCAGTCTGCTGCGCATCATATACCTTGTTCAATTCTTCGCTTACTTAATTAAAAGCTTCTACGTGGATAACCTCTGGCACACTCATTCCTTCCATAATCCATTATTCCAGCCGGAGGGGTCGTTCATGCAATTGCCTTGACCGCACATGCTTACTGACTGTGTCTCCTAACGCAAAGTCTGTGTGCATCCGCACAGGTATTTTAAAATATGCCTATATCCATCTAGACAGGTGCATGTGTGGATTGTTCCCTCCAGAAATCTTGTCTGTTAATTGCATCTGAGGCTTCCCAAACTGTATGCGCATCATTCTCCTGCATTCACGCCAGTCCTCAAAGATTCCTTGGTGCATACCGCACCACCTCGTGGGCGTAGTGCATAGCACCCATTTCAGAGCTTCAAAACGTTGCTGTCCCAACACCTCTCTTTTGAATCTATTCAGGAAGGAATCTAACTCACTTAACCCATCATATGTAGGTAGATCCCTTACCTCTGTCGATACGCAACACAATGATTTCGTCATCATGTTATAGTTCAGCGTGGTTACCTCGTGTAACCGGTTCTACCATCACTCTATCTCCTCGTCAGAATTCGATGTACAGGAGATTTCACGCTCCCATGAGATTTGTCCATCCGTAGTGGGATTCACCTAGTCCAGCTCTTGCACGGTTATCTTGTAGATGCAATCCAAGTCGTCATTGCTTTCATAGTCATTCACTGGCTCCGTGTAGCACGATCCTTTTGCAGGGTCCAAAGATACGACTATGCACAGAGACTTTTTCTCAAAAATCATCTTGTGCTTATTCAGATTTATCACCCCATTCATGTCAGTGTCCCAATCTATCCCTAATAGCACAGGGTACGGATTGCTGTCATCAACAATCTCTATCACTTCAAAATCTATCAACGTGCTTTCTCCTTCAATGTCCAAGGTGATTCCCTGCAATCTTCCCATAGTTAGGATCTTTTTCTGGTTCGTCATCCGCAGTTTGATAGGAAACCATTGCAGCGTAGTCCTTCCCATGCGCTTCTATGTATGCTTTGGCAAAACGTTCGCGTCCGATCCTAGGTCCAAAATCACTTGGTCCATCTCATATTCCCCAATCTACACAGTCAACCTTGTTATCACCTGGATTAAACTTTAGGCTGAAGGAAGGAAATGCCAGGGTAACCACAAACCATGCTTAGGCAAGTAGCTAGCCCTACTAGGCCAGGAGAGGGCTCCCTCCGTAAGGATCTGTTGTGGCCAGCAACAACCCCATTTTTTATTTAATTTTATTAATAATACTAAATAAATGGGGACCCTTCTAAAAAATAAAAACTAGCACTTATGTTTCCATTTGAATAAAACACACTATCATAAACATAGGAAAACACCCACAAAACCCAAAAAACTTAAGTTTTATGATAAGTTCCAAATAAAACTGTTCTCTCAACAATAAAACATCGCATCGTAAAGGGTAATGGAGGACATCATATAAACAAGCTTTCAAAATTGTGAAAACACGATGCGAGATCGCACCTTAAAGACTCATCACACATCGCAGATTTAAAATGCTGCAAGTATCACCTAAGATGAAATATCCCGATCCGGCGATATGTGATAAGGCATCTCACAAATCATATCTCGTAGAAACATAACGAAACAAATGATTGTTAATGAAACAGATTATCGATATTGTGATCTGCGATATTGTGAAGCAAATCGCAAAATCGCTTTATCGCAAATCTACAAGGCTCATCATTCAATAAAGTACTTCTCGTAATCCGATACCAGGTTATGGGAATTAATGTCAATTTAGTGGTTAGTTGATGGTCATTTATGAGATACGATTTAGATCTGATCGAAAGGTTGTTTCACGTAGGGTGATATATTTGATATGATTTCAGAATTAAAGAGCTTTGCCATCACCTTATCTCCTACCATTATTCTTTCCTTACTTGTAAATTTGCAAGAGTGACAAGTAGAAAAATATACGCATCATTGTGCAGAACATAATGGGAAAGAAGGGAAAAGATCCTATTGCTGAAGACAAAGAGATGACACCCTTATACGCAGACACCACCTGTAATAGAGATGCTGATATAACCACTTGGGGAGGCATGTATAGTTTGCTCGAAGAAGAAAATCCCAGAGATATGGAAGTTAAAGCAACAACAGACTCACGCAGGTCATCTAAGGCATCTATCACTGAACTTGCATGTTCATTTCTTCATCGAATAGCGGTGAGACCTAAGATACTTCCATACACAGACATGGTCAAGTGGGTACTGGACAGTGCTGATATAACAGATAGAAAATTCAAGTCTCGAGGCCAAGATCTCATTGGATCATTCACTCCACAAGATTTAAGGCTCATGTATCATCTACCAAAGCCGCATGCAACCTACAACAAGTAGTTCATGGAGAAGTTCACCAAAGAAAATGAAGATTTTGCAGAGTGCGCCAAGAACTGGTCAGCGAGGGAAGAACCATTGAAAAAGGACAAACACGGTATGTACAGTATTGGTTCCCTCTTTTCCTCATATTTCTTTGCTGCTGCTATGCTATGTAGGCTATTTGGAAGGCCCGACGTCAACAAGTTTTCATCAGAGTGGCTACCCTTATTAGATGCAGCCACTAGCGCCATTATTATGGATTGGGCTAAGATATTGTCTGATAATTTAACTTCGGCTATTTGGAACTACCGCTCCAAAAGAACTACCACTCAGAGGATTTATCCTCCTTTCTATTTAGTTGCTTATGTTATGGATGCAATCTGTTATGTTTCCAAATTTCCTTTAATGGGTTGGAAGTGGACTACACAGAATCCCTTGCCCATTCACATTTATCATAAGGAATTGTGGGATTCCAAGTCTATCCCGTATTTTTACAGAATTTGTCATGGAGTCATGTTACCTCTTCACAGAATGTGGTATAGGACGGATGCCCCAAGATTTTTCCCCGAAGCGGAAGTTGACATTCTCCCTGTTGCAAGATGGTTTGGAGAAGAGTTTGTCACCTATGTCAGAGTATTTGGAAGCATTGCTTCCCCTCATGTCATACACTTATATGTTCCTGATAAGTTATTGGCTCGAGAAATTTCCTACTAGAGCTGTGGGGTGGGAGGAATGAGCAAAGAGTTGAAAGACAAGAAGAGGGCCATCTAGCTGCAATTTCCTGTGGCCTGTGGGTCTTTTCACTATTTGATTTAGGTCATGCATTCAAAGAAGTAGACAATATGTTGTGTCTATGACTGTTCAAGTTTCCAGGAAGACAATTTGACCCTTTTGATGTCATTAAGAATTTTACTACTGCTGTCAAGATAAAGGTATTTTCTAAAGAAGATGATCTTTTTGATGATACCTTCCAACAGAAAAACACATTGAAATAAGTTTTGCATATGGCTCAAATTCAATTTCCCCCAGTGGAATTCCAAGAATTCAAATTGTATAGAGAGAGGAGACTAGCTAACATCCCCTTGGATAAGTTACGCTTAGAACTAATAAGGGAGCCTACTCCTAGTATCAGTTTAAGTGGAAGCTCAGGTATAGACAAGTCCAGATCTAAGTCTAGAAAAGAATCACCAGAACGCTCTAAATGGTCTTGGAGCGACCATAATAAAAGTGAAGGGTTAGTTAGAGATACTACCCAATCTAAAGAGTGCCCAGAGCAACAGGCCTTGACTACACCATAATTAAAGGTTCCCCCTCCTATCATCCAACCACCAAAGCCAGTGAGAATTGAGCTGGATAAAGAGTGGGAAACATTCAATGAATTGATTAATATTGAAGAGCAGAACACGAAGACACCCGAGAGTACAGTGCATACAATGATAGATATGGTAAATGGAATAGTCAACAATGCTCCAGGAATGGAGCATATTCACATTACCCCATAGTCCGAAATCATGCTCAAGATAGAGGAGATCCCTCCTCTAGATGTATTTTATAGTCCGCAGCATAAGGCAGTGGTAAGAAGGCAAAGAAAGAAAAGGAAATTGGACAGCATGCTCTCACCCGAGGCAGAGTAGCTAGATGTCCTTTGGCGAGACCCTACCACTGACCCTACTAAAAATATGACTAAGTTATCTCAAATCGAAGGAGCCTATGCTTCTACTACCATTGATAAAGCGTCCGAGGTACAACAATTACTGAAGGATAGAGAGGAACAAATCCAAGTTTTGCAGCAACAACTACAACAAGCCAATGCCAACCGCGAAGCAGAGGAGAAGTTAGAAAAATTACAGCAAGATTTTCAATAGATGCAGCTGGGATACCAAAACAATTTGGCCGAAAAATAAAATCAGTTGCAAGCTATGCTAGAAATGCATAGAGATGATCCCAAGCTCACAGAGTTTGTCTCAAAAGCCCTTGCCTTAAACGACCAACTCTTGCAATAGCAAGAGGCATTATGCCAAAGAATATCACAATGGAGTTCCCATTGCGAGATGAGCGATAAAATTACAAATCAAGTTGTGGACTTGTGACATGATTATGATTTAATTGATAAAAGAATTTCTGATTATTTGGCTTGGCAGGAATCAGAAGAAGGAAAGAAAGCAGGCGTGCTCAAAATCAATGAAGCCCACATAAAATGTTGTTTCATAAGTGGGACACACAAATTAGGAAGGCAAAACAAGCAGCAGAAGAAGCAGCTACAGTGGCAAACAACATCATTGACTGTGTCAATGAAAGCCTGCATAGAGCAAACCTCATATCAGAGACCGCTCTAGGATTTCTCCCAAAGGCATAGCAACTGCAGACAAGCTGGAGATAGAAAGTTGAAGAAAGGGCAGAGTTCATCAAGAAGTTAACCAAGTTGAATTGGGATACTTACTGGCAGTACTTGGTTAAACCGCACAGTCGATGCATGACTCTCAAACGCCTTATGAACTCTGCCAAGAAGATAGCGCCAACACTTGTCGATTTTGTTTTCGCAGGGCAACTAAAATTGGAGGTCGGCCAACCAATGTTCCTCAAGCTAATGCTAAATGCTTGCGATCTCAGAGAATAGATACATACATAGTTAATTCCGGATTCAGTTTTAGTTTTAGTTTTGATTTATTTTTTCCTTAGATGAGGACGGTCATTTAAACCTCCTCCTATATTTTTGTAATAAGCTATTTTTAGTAATTAGATAGTATTACTTTAACCCCTCTCATGCATTTAGAGAGGGGTCTTGAAATTTGTCAAAAACGTTTCCTCATAACATGCACTTCTGCACCCTCAGAGGAGGTTTTGATGAATGAATGGAACGAGATTTATTGATATCTGTGTTTAATGTCTGCTACTGAAATGCACTTTTGTACTCTTAGTAGATGTTGAATTAAGAAGAGCTAAATCTATATTGTTGAAGCTCATGAGTAGAACTTGTTATCAATGGTACTTTTATCTCTTAATGATTTATGCTTATGTGTCAAAGTAATATTTTATGTTCAGTTATTTA
Organism: Pinus tabuliformis; assembly: GCA_031772625.1. Classification (NCBI taxonomy): domain Eukaryota; kingdom Viridiplantae; phylum Streptophyta; class Pinopsida; order Pinales; family Pinaceae; genus Pinus; species Pinus tabuliformis. The sequence goes on from CM062811.1 coordinate 660,341,450, forward strand.
TATATGAAGGCTTGAATGTCTGAGTTATTATTTGGCACTTTTGTACAGTGATGACTATTCTGTTTATGCTCAATGTATGAATGAATTATTATGCAATATTCTTCTCACAATTGTTTCGGCTAATTTCTTATACGAAACAATTCATTTTCATCAAATTATTTTCTTGTAGCGATTGAATGATATTTATTACCAATTGCTGTTAGAAACTATTTTAGATCACATAAGTAAAAAGCTGAATCCTGGGTTAGTTTTAGAAGTACATATTTTTGTTCATTATAATACAATTGCATGTTTTCAATTAGACTTATATTAAAAGCATTTTACTTAGAAATCTTTAGAAAAAGGAAATATCAATTCTTATCAACACACACAAATTGGGAAACTGGTCCCATTATCCCCAGTCTGACCCACCATTCCAAACGGAAAAGGAGCTGCTTTCAAGGTCCAGAACGGGTGGGTATCCCCCTTGTTGTAGACCCAATTTTTAGGGCTTCAACATATTTGGCGCTAGAAGGAGAGCCTCGAACTTTGAATGGCTAGTAAACCCAAATCCAAATACCATTCTGAGAGTAAATCACCCTAAACATCTCCCCCAAATTCTCCATGACATTTCGAATCTTTAAATCTTAAGCGAGAAGTTGAGAGAACAACAACCACTACCACAAACCCAAAAATTTCAGATAAATCTACTATTGAACCTCCTAAAGTTGAGTCTTTGATTCATAAACTTCAAGGATTTTCCATATCACTGCAAAAGTCTAAAATATATCAAGGTAGTGTGACTTCGCAATACAATCCTTCTCATCCTCTTACTAGATTGCAGAGTGAAAAGTTTGGTATCGAACCAACTGAATTACCTCTACCTAAAAGGAAAAGAGCAAGGAAGTCACCTCAAGGGTCTGATAGTAAGACTCTTTCATCATCGACATCCATTCCAACTTCCCTATTACAAAGTCAACCATCCACCCCTCCACTTCAAATTGTTGTCCATCAGAGTATTGGAACTGTAACATCCTCATCCCTACCATAAGGAACTTCATCTGCACTTTCCTCTGTTAGTATTTAAATGATTGCCCAAAACACATGGAATAATCCAGGGGCAGTCTCAATGCCTGCGCCCTTGAGTCAATTACCGGCCCATCCTAAAAAATGGCTGCCCAAGTTTAATCCTGAAGCGGGCATGCTAGCAGAAGAACACAAACAAATTTATGTTATCCATTAATTTAGATGGTGTTACTAATGAAGATGTTGTTGTTCGGATATTTCCTTATACTTTACAAGGAGCAGTCAGATCCTGGTATTTTTTGTTACCATCAGGATCCATTACTAGTTGGGACATTTTTCAAGAGCAATTCTTGACTAAGTTCAACGATGATAGATCTATAGCAATGTTGATCAATGATCTATCGAATCTAAAGACTGAATTGAGAGAACCTATCAAAGATTTTAACTCGCGTTTCAACAAGCTTTTGAATAAAATTCCGACCGCTTCCAAGCCTAGCGAAGAAGTTCGAAGTGAATGGTACATATCTGCTTTACCATCAAACATAATGATCTTCGTTGATAGGGCTGCCAAGACAACATTGGTTGAAAACATGAAAGAAGCGATAGTGGTATAGAAACATATCTTAGCTTTAGAAAAGAAAAATGTTATCGATGAAAGAAAATATAATAAGGTTACTTTTAGAGATGATCCTAAGAAAAAGCAATCAAAAGACCGATTTGATTTAGAAGGATTGCAGAAAGTCCTAAAAACTATGTCTAACGAAATGGTTGACATTAAGAGACAAGTAGCAGAGACTTCTTCTAAAAAGCCCTACAAACCTTATAGAAAAAATACTTCAATTGATTCAAAGCCTCCCAATGCTATAACAAATGCAAAATCAGAAGGAGAAGAAGAGGAAGTTTCTAACAAAGAACCTACTAATGAAGACGAAGTTGTAGAAGTACAGGGAGTGTGGAACTTCATCCTTCTAGACAAAGAGGATCAAGAGGCATCACTAGTCAGTACTAGAAGTAGAAATCAACTTGATCCTCCACAATCTAGTCCTAAACAGAAGAGCTCAAGCTCGACATCTAAAGATAAAGTCGCAGGTAAGAAATCAGCACCAAAAGCGCCTCAAACAAGCCCAATCCAATCCGATTCACCAACTCCATCTAAAACAATAATTGTTTATGATGAGATGGAGTATAATATCGTTGAAGATATGAAGAAGACTAGGGCTAATATTACTTTTCATGAATTGAGCAAATTGAAACATCAACGGAAGCTACTTTTGAAAGAGTTACATGCAATACCAGTTGCACCTCTTCCTGCCGCTGTAATCTTGTAAGCTTCTCATGAGATGGGAAGACCTCCAACTAATATGGAAAATAAAGTTGATCCAAATGATATTGCCTTAATCGGAGGTAGGTCAAAATCCCATACTCCCCCGTTCCTTCTTACTTATGAAATTTTCAATAAAAAAATTGCATAATTGTTTGGTAGATTCAGGAGCTTCATCTAATATCTTACCTAAAACAATATGTGCGAAGTTAAACGTCCAATCTAAAAAATATGCAGTATGCACAGTTCAGTCGAACCGACCGCAAGTGGAAGTAATCGGTGAACTAAATCAAGTTACCATAAGGTTGTCATCTAATCCAAAGGTATGTCAAGTTATTGATATTCTAGTTGCAGAAATTCCTGAATTTTATGGCTTAATTCTTAGTAGGGATTGGTCTGAAAAGCTTCATGGATACTTTGCAACCGACTGGTCACATATGTGGCTCCCTTACAATGGTAAACCGAATCAAATAAAGTTTGAGTGAGAAAGACACCAAAAATACATAGTGACGGAATTGGAAGGAGAAAATGAACCTGTAGCATACAACAACAATATAATTTGCAACTATTTTGTTGACTCTTTCTTAGGAAATTTTAATGCTCATACTTCACCTTACTTAGAACATTCTGTTCTGTCTCAAGTAGAAAACTTTTCTCAAACAGATAGTTCTAAATGCGTTAATTTCATAGATGGTCCTGTAAATAAATCTTTATTTTGGAAATTATTTTTTGATGGTTCTAAGTCTAATGATGGAGCAGGAGCAATATGTGTATTAGTTAGTCCAGAAGGAAACAAAACTATGCTAACATGTAGACTCGAGTTTGGTTGCACAAACAATACTACAAAATATGAAGCTCTAGTCCAAGGACTGTACAAGGCAATTAGATTAAATATCAAATATCTACAAGTATTTGGAGACTCTGAGATTGTTATTAAACAGGTACGAAATACTATACATTGTCTATCGGGTCATTTGAAGCATTATCAATCTTTAGTGCAATATCTAACTGAACATTTTATAGCATTTAATATTTCACCCATTCCCAGACTCCAAAATCCTAGTGTTAACCTCCTGGCTAATGTAGCTTCCAAGCTCATTCCCTCAGAAGACTATAGCCCAAACAGATTCTCAATCGAATTGATCTTTAGGCCCTCCATCCCTGATAATGTTACAAACTGGAGAATTTTTAATGATGATCCTAATATTGTAAGTTTTCTGACATTAGAAGGATCTTACACTAATCAGATAATTGATGAGGACCAACATGACAAGCAGTTACAACAAGAAAGCACTAATAATGCCATATCAAAATCTGTAGTCAAGTTGGAAGACCTATATGATTTGAAGGACCGATTTAAGAGATCTACCAATTCAAAACTTCAGAGTTCAACTCTAAACTATGAATTAGTCAATCTAGGAACAGATACCAAGCCACAGAATATCAACCTAGGTCTTTGTCTAGCCCCAGAAAAAAAAATTAGCCTATGTTCGGCTCCTAAAACAATACAAAAGTGTCTTTGCCTAAAACTACGATGACCTTAAGACTTATGACACTTCAATCATTCAGCACACTATCCCAATGATAGATGATGAAAAACCTGTCTAACAAAAGTTGAGGAAGATCCATCCTAATCTGGAAAGTCAGATTAAATCTGAGCTCAATAAATTATTGAAATCCAAGATTATTTTTCCCGTTCGACATTCTATATGGGTTTCCAACTTGGTTCCCGTCAGAAAAAAAAAAACGGAGATATTAGAATTTGTATCGACTTTTGAAATCTTAACAAAGCGTGCCAAAAGGATAATTTTCCCTTGCCTCCTATGGAACAAATATTACAAGCAGTTGCAGGATCAGAATTAATGTCCTTTTTAGATGGTTTCTCTGGCTACAACCGGGTTTTGGTCCATCCTGACAATCAACTAAAAACCACGTTCAGGACCAAATGGGGTACTTATGCATATTAAAAGATGCCTTTTGGTCTGATCAACACTGGAGCCACATTTCAAAGGGCCATGGACATCTCATTTAAGGGATTGGTAAACAAATCAGTGATGATTTACTTAGATGACATAATGGTATATTTTGAAAAACATGGTAATCACCTCAAAGACTTAAAGCAGATCTTCCAACGTTGTCAAAGGTATGGGATTTCACATAATCCAAAAAAATCCTTTTTTTGCATTAAGTGAAGGAAAACTTCTTGGATTTATAGTGTCAAAATATCGAATCCATATTGATCCCGATAGAATTAAGGAAATTTCTGAAATATCCTTGCCTCATAATAAGAAAGCCATGCAATCCTTCCTTGGCCAGATTAATTTTGTCAAAATATTTGTTCCAAACTTCTCAAGGATTATGTCACCATTACAAGCAATAATCAAGAAGAATTCACTCTTAAAATGGGGCCAAGAGGAATATGAAGCATTCAATCTGATCAAGCAAGTGATTATTAATGCCCCATACCTAGCAACTCCAAATTTTTCTGATCCTTTTATTTTGTATACATTTGCCTCTGATAAGTCATATGTTGTGATACTCACTGAAGCCAATCAAGACAAGGCGGAAGCCCTAATTGCCTTCTTTAGTTCAAATTTTCAAGAGGCTTAATTAAATTATTCTGACGTTGAGAAACGAGCTTATGATGTTTTCGAAGCGATCAAATATTTTAGACCCTTTCTTCTTAAAACCCATACAAAGATCATAGTGTCGTTTCTTGCGGTCAGAGATCTCTTAGTACAGAAAGATGTGGGTGAAAAGAGAGAAAATTGGGTCACTGCTTTATAAGAATACGACGCTGAGATCAGGCCAGTAAATATTGTAAAAGGTCAAGGCTTTCGCAAGATGTTGACTGGAGCATCACTTATTTCTAAAATATCATCTCCAAATCAAGAGGTACAAATGTATGAGGTAAGCCTAAACGATATTGAATCGAGATATGTTGATATCATATTTTATCTAAAGAATGGATATGCTCCTTCAAATCTGAATTATACAAAGAAAAGAGCCATAAGATTGAAAGTTAAGCAATATCAACTCGTTAACAATATACTTTTTAGGATGAATTATGATTCTGTTCTCCTTCGATTTCTTGAGAAATCTGAAGCTGAAAAGGTGTTGCAGGAACTCCATGATGGACTAGCAGGTGGACATTATGCAGGAGATGCTACAGCACATAAAATTTTGCGCGCAGGATACTATTGGCCTACATTATTTAAAGATGCGCATAGCTATGTAAGGAAATGTCAAGTTTGTCAAACTGTTGCTGGAAGACAAAAGAAACCATCATTGCCTTTGCAACTAGTCAATATCGATCAACCTTTTGATCAATGGGGATTGGATATAATAGGTGAGATTATTCCTCACTCTTCTAAACAACATAGGTATATCCTTACAGCTACAGATTATTTTACTAAATGGGTAGAAGCAGTTCCTCTCAAGACAACCAATGTTGAACATATCATCGATTTCATAGATCAATTCATAATTACCAGGTTTGGTTTACCCTCTGCTTTAATGTTTGATAATGCATCATATTTTTCTGGCAATGCTATGACTGAATTTGCACTTAAAAGAGGTTTTAAGCTTAAATATTCTGCCAATTATTACCCACAAGGGAATGGGTTGGTCGAATCAAAGAATAAAAACTTGATCAGAATCATTAAGTGAACCATCGATCAGAATCATAAAAATTGGCACAAATCTTTGATGTATGCTCTTTGGGTAGACCGAATAACATAGAAAGCCTCCATTGACACTTCTCCCTTTAATTTAGTTTATGGGAAAGAAGTAGTTCTCCCAACTCATCTAGCAATTCCTTCTTTGGCCTTAGTTCAATTTATTGACGAAACACCAACTTCATCTTTACAACTAAGACAATTGTAGATCCTTAAGCAAGAAGAGAAACGAGAACGAGCTAAAATCACACACACTCATCATCAAGCATTAGTAAAGGCTTCCTTCGATTCAAGCATGGTATCTAGGAAGGATTTTCAAATTGGAGATTTAGTTTTGAAATGGGATAAGGCTCATGAGGAAAAAGGAAAACATTCTAAATTCCAACGAATGTGGCTTGGCCCATTCCAAATTGTTGAAATTATAGGTCCATCCACTTTCATGTTGCAAGATTTAGCAGGGAAAAGAGAATCTTTACCTGTTAATGGGCAGATCCTTAAAAAATACTTTCCATAGAAGATGACCTCTTCTATTTTTGTAAATTATTGTTTATAGCTTTATTTTGATAATAAAACAGGTTGTAAATGGTTATCTTTGGGAATTCACGAAAAAGATTAGTGTTTCTTTTAGATTTTGTTTTTCGCTTGTATAAATAGAATTGATTTGGAAAATCAATCATTATTATTAAAAGATACAGTCAAATGCTATAAGCTTGAAAATGTTACTAGTTTCAACCTTACGAATTTTGATGAAAATCAACCTTTAGTCGAAATTTGTTTTATACCAGTCAATGAAAGGCATCAATAACAAAACAAAGATTCTCTATAGAAAAGTTGTTTCCAAAAACTCTATGATTTTCGTCCAGAGCTATTCTTAAGGAACCAATGACTTCCTCCTCGCCTAGGTAATTATGAGTTTCAAGGATTAATCCAATGATACACTATAAGCTTAAAGAATAAGAGGTCTCATCACGAGCCGACTTATCATGATAATAGATATTATAACTTGCTGACATTGCCAAAACTGCATACCAAAATAGGGCAATGACTCAACATTGTTGCAATCAAAAGCAAGGGGTCTCATCACGAGCCAGCTTGTTCAACAAAGTTATAAATCAAGTGAATGGCATTGTCATAATTTGGCTACCAAACCAAGACATTATTCTTTAATAATTAAAAGAAAACACAAACAACAAGTGTGGATATGGATTTATCTTTGAAAATTGTATATTTCTCCAAGTAGGATACAGGATCATTGCTGGGTAATAGGTAACCCTATCGAGGCTATGAACGCCTGCTGGTAGCAGAGGCTCTACCTATGACAAATGAGCATACTTAAAACTGATCTACAGAGAAGTCTTTGTTTTCATCTATATAAACCAAGTAGTGGCTGATGTAAATACAAAGACTAGCTTAGGGAAGAAAATAATCAGAGTTAACACGAAAGATACAAACTACCATTAATGGCTGAAAGCAGGATGCACTTTATATTTCTATAATAAGTTTGATTTTCCAGAAATCTTTTCTGTTTTGGACGTTTAGAAAATTCAAAAGATAATCAGAGATAACTGGTTCTTCCTAGTGAATCACCAATTGTTGTGGCCAACAACAACCCCATTTTTTATTTACTTTTATTACTAACACTAAATAAATGGGGACCCTTCTAAAAAATAAAAACTAACACTTATGTTTCCCTTTGAATAAAACACACTATCATAAACTTAGGAAAACACCCGCAAAACCCAAAAAACTTAAGTTTTATGATAAGTTCCAAATAAAATCGTTCTCTCAACAATAAAACATCGCATTGTAAAGGGTAATGGAGGACATCATATAAACAAACTTTCGAAATTGCGAAAGTGCGATGCGAGATTGTGTGCCTTAAAGACTCATCGTACATCGTGGATTTCATATACCGCAAGTATCACCTCAGATGAAATATCCCGATCTGGTGATATGCGATAAGGCATCTCGCAAATCGCATCTCGCAGACGCATAATGAAACAAATGATTGTTAACAAAACGGATTAGCGATATTGTGATCTGTGATATTGTGAAGCAAATTGCAAAATCGCTTTATCACAGATCTGTAGGGCTCATCGTTCAATAAAATATTTCTCGTAATCTGATACCAAGTTATGGGCATTAATGTCAATTCAGTGGTTAGTTGATGGTCATTTATGAGATAAGATTTAGATCTAATCGAAAGGTTGTTTCACATAGGGTGATATATCTGATATGATTTCAGAATTAAAGAGCTTTCCTATCACCTTATCTCTTATGTTGGGTGTGGAGCCTGATTATCTTCTATATTCAAAGGTATCGTCACATAGGACCCCAGTTCGAAATGGGGGCGGAAACGCCGCCCGTAAAATATTCGCTGCAGGGGGGGTCCAGGGGGGGACCTTTGGGAGCCCCCCCCTGGCGGGGGGTTTCGTGGGCAGCGCCTCCGAAGCTAAAAACAGCTGTAAAATTGCCTTGTAAAAGTATAGTAATTTCTAGTCAATCTGGGCCGTTCATTAGGTGGATGATCTGACGGTAGAACTTATGTTTAGTTTAGGGTTTTTTGCCCTAGAAGGCAACCCCTCTCTTTGTATGAGGGTATTGTATTTGAGGCTGTGTGATAGATGTGTATTCTGTGAGCGAGAAATAGAGAGGTGAAACTGTGAGAGAAAACAGAGGATATTACAGCGGATTTGTTGTAGGTTGTGTCTCTTCATTTTGCTGGATAATAGAAAGGAAGGACTGGTTGTTCGGGGTGGACGTAGCCCAAACTGGGTGAACCACATATATCTGTGTCTCTCTTGTTTTGTGCGTTTTCTGTGTTTATATTTCTGCAATATTTTATGTGTTCCATTGCTCCGTAATATATAATTTTCTAACAACAACTGTGAGAGAAAACAGAGGATATTACAGCGGATTTTCTGTAGGTTGTGTCTCTTCATTTTGCTGGATAATAGAAAGGAAGGACTGGCTGTTTGAGGTGGACGTAGCCCAAACTGGGTGAACCACGTATATCTGTGTCTCTCTTGTTTTGTGCATTTTCTGTGTTTATATTTCTGCAATATTTTATGTGTTCCATTGCTCCGTAATATATAATTTTCTAACAACTGGTATCGGAGCCGAAGGTCTATTTGGCTAATAAACTCGCAGGAAAGAAGGGTTCCTGGTTCGAGTGGGAGCAATGGCGGAAGATGGTAAGTTTAGGGTCGAGAAATTTAACGGCCAAAACTTCTCGCTGTGGAAGATGCAGATGGAAGATTATCTGTATCAGAAAGATCTATACCTACCATTGGGCGGAAAAACAAAGATACCGATGGGTATGAAAGACGAAGAATGGAACCTTCTCGATAGAAAGGCACTCGGAACAATACGGTTGTGCCTTGCTGCGTCAGTCGCCTTCAACATTTCGAAGGAAACCACGACAGAGGGTTTGATGCAGACGTTGTCGAAACTATATGAAAAACCCTCGGCCTCAAACAAGGTATTTCTTATGAAACGGTTATTTAATATGAATATGTCGGAAGGTGGATCTGTTGCAAACCATTTAAATGATTTTAATACAGTTACAAGTCAGTTAAGTTCTGTAGGGGTAAACTTTGATGATGAAGTTAGAGCTCTGTTATTCTTGTGCCCATTACCAGAAAGTTGGAATGGTTTGGTAATGGCCATTAGTAACTCCGTTTCTGGATCTAGTACTTTAAAGTTTGATGATGTTGTCGGTGCTATCCTTAGCGAGGAAATGCGATGGAAAAGCTCCGGTGAGACATCGGGAAATGCTTTGAGTGCAGAGTCTAGAGGAAGAAAAATGGAAAGAGGAAAGAGCTCAGGATATCGCAGTAAATCAAGGAAAGGCAGATCCAAGTCCAGATTGGGGATAGTGTGCTGGAAATGTGGAAAGAAAGAACACCTAAAGAAAGACTGTAGATCTCGGAAGGGAAAAGAAGGAGATGCACAACAAGAAAACAATCATGAAGCAAATGTGACAGGTGAGGTGTTACAAGATGCTTTGATTATTTCTTTCGAAAATATTACTGATTCCTGGGTGGTAGATTCAGGGGCTTCATTCCATGCCACACCTGATAAGAAATACTTTCATGACTATGTTCAAGGAGATTTTGGACAAGTTCGTCTAGGTGATGATAAACCCTGTAAAATCGTTGGAATGGGTAAGGTTCTTGTAAAACAACAGAATGGAAACCAATGGCTATTAAAGGAGGTAAGGCATGTTCCAGATCTAAAGAAAAATATGATTTTAACAAGGCAGTTAGGCGATGAAGGTTGTGTGACAACTTTCACAGATAAAGCTTGGAAGGTCACTAAAGGAGCCCTGGTAATATCAAAAGGCGAAAAGGTTGGTACATTGTATTTATGCAATGGTATTTCTAACTCTGTTAATGCTTTAACTTCCAGAGGAGCAGATGCAGCATTATGGCATCATAGGCTCGGACACATGAGTGAAAAGGGGATGAAGATTCTTCACTCAAGGAATTTGTTGCCGGGTTTGAAGAATGTTGATTTGGACTTCTGTGAGAACTGCATTTATGGAAAACAGAAGAGAGTCAGATTTCTCAGAGTTGGGAAAGAAAAGAAGAACGAAAAATTAGAGCTTGTGCATACAGACGTATGGGGACCTGCTCAGGTATCATCTCTCAGTGGCTCTCGTTATTATGTTACTTTGATTGATGATGCAACTAGAAAAACTTGGATTTATTGTATTAAGAATAAATCTAATGTATTTGATACTTTCAAGAAATGGAAAGCTTTGGTTGAGATTGAGACAGGAAAGAAATTGAAGTGTCTTAGATCAGACAATGGAGGTGAATATTGCAGCAAAGAGTTTGATAGGTACTGTTCAGAGCATGGAATTCGCAGAGAGAAGAAAGTTCCAAGAACACCACAAGAAAATGGTGTGTCAGAAAGGATGAACAAAACAATCATGGGGTGTGCAAGGTGCATGAGATTGCATGCAGGATTGCCTTTACAGTTTTGGGCAGATGCTGTAGATACTGCTGTTTATCTAATAAACAGAGGGCCTTCAAGTTCCTTGGATGGTGGTGTTCCAGAGGAAGCATGGACAGGTAAAAAGGTAAACTACTCTATTTTAAAGCCTTTTGGTTGTGAGGCCTTTGTCCATATTGATAAAGAAAATAGAACAAAGCTTGAGGCAAAGTCAAAGAAATGTACCTTTATTGGATATGGTGTTAATGATTTTGGTTATCGCTTATATGATTACAAAAATCACAAAATCATTAGGAGCAGAGATGTAATATTCAATGAAAAGGTCTTGTATAAGAATCAGTAGCAGGAAAAGAAACAGGAAAAGGAAAACAAGGAATACGCAGTTCTTGATGAAATCACTGAAAAAGTAAAGGTGCCTGAAAATAATAATAATCAACAACCACAACAACAGCAACCACCACAACAGCAACATGCACCCCAAACACCTGAAAGTGGTGTTAGAAGATCTACCAGGATAGGTAGACCCCCTGAACGATACTCTCCTTCATTATATTATTTATTGTTGACTGATTCCGTTGAACCCGAATGTTATGAAGAAGCAATGCAGGTTGAAAGCAGGAAGAAGTGGGAGGTAGCCATGGAAGAAGAGATGGACTCCTTAATGCAATAACCAGACTTGGGATTTAGTCAGGTTGCCTGTAGGAAAAACTACATTGAAGAATAAATGGGTTTACAGGCGGAAGGAAGAAGATGGAGGAAAACAGAGGTATAAAGCTAGACTTGTGGTGAAGGGGTTTGCACAGAAGAAAGGTATTGATTTTGATGAAATATTTTCTCTTGTTAAAATGACTTCAATCAGAACTATTTTAAGTCTTGTAGCAGCTGAAGATTTGCATCTTGAGCAGTTAGATGTAAAGATAGCCTTTCTCCATGGGGATTTGGAGGAAGATATATATATGTAGCAGCCACAAGGATATGAGGTGAAAGGGAAGGAGAAACTAGTGTGCAGGTTGAAGACGAGCTTGTATGGCTTAAAACAGGCTCCAAGGCAGTGGTATCTAAAATTTGACAAGTTTATGTCTGAACAAGGTTATACTAGATGTCACTCTGATCATTGTGTTTATTTGAAAAATCAAAATGATGGCAGCTATATTATATTGTTACTGTATGTAGATGACATGCTTGTTGCAGGATCTAACATGCAGGAAATAAATGTGCTCAAAAGAAAATTGGCAAATTCATTTGCAATGAAGGATTTGGGAGCTGCGAAACAAATCCTTGGTATGAGAATAACTAGAGACAGGAAAAATCGTAAATTAACATTGTCTCAGAATGAGTACATACAAAAGGTGTTGAAAAGATTTAACATGCACAATGCAAAACCAGTTAGTACACCTTTTGCTAGCCATTTCAAACTTAGCAAGGAAATGTGCCCAAAGACCCAAGAAGACATGGATTATATGTCTAAAGTTCCATATGCATCAGCAGTTGGAAGCTTAATGTATGCAATGGTCTGCACAAGGCCTGATATTGCACATGCAGTGGGAGTTGTAAGCAGGTACATGAACAATCCAGGAAAGGAACATTGGATGGCAGTGAAATGGATTCTCAGATATTTGAAAGGTACCACAAATCAAGCATTATGCTTTGGTGGTTCAAACATCTCCCTACAAGCATATATTGATGCAGATATGGCAGGTGACAGAGATAACAGGAGGAGCACTGCAGGATATGTATTTAATGTTGGAGGAACAGCTGTCAGTTGGGTTTCAAAAATCCAAAGTGTTGTTGCACTTTCAACAACAGAAGCAGAGTATGTTGCTGCTACAGAGGCTAGTAAAGAAATGATTTGGTTACAAAGGTTTATGGGTGAATTGGGTAAGGAGCATGATATGGGCACGTTATACAATGATAGCCAAAGTGCCATTCATCTTGCAAAGAACTCAACGTTTCATTCCAGGACTAAACACATAGAGCTCAAGTATCATTTCATACGATCAGTGTTGGAAGATGGAGAGCTGAAGCTGGAAAAGATACACACTAGCCAGAATCCTGCAGATATGCTAACAAAAGTTGTAACCAGGGAGAAACTGAGAATATGCTAAGTTTCAGTTGGTCTTCAAGGATGACGATGAAGATGAGAAACAGCCAGGTCCAAAGAGGAGTCATTGTCTAGCAAATGGAGCAGCGGTGGAGTTGCTACAATCAGTATCCAAGTGGGAGATTGTTGGGTGTGGAGCCTGATTATCTTCTATATTCAAAGGTATCGCCACATAGGACCCCAGTTCGAAATGGGGGCGGCAACGCCGCCCGTAAAATATTCGCTGCAGGGGGGGTCCAGGGGGGGGCCGTTCTGGGCCGTTCATTAGGCAGATGATTTGACGGTAGAACTTATGTTTAGTTTAGGGTTTTTTGCCCTAGAAGGAAACCCCTCTCTTTGTATGAGGGTATTGTATTTGAGGCTGTGTGATAGATGTGTATTCTGTGAGCGAGAAACAGAGAGGTGAGACTGTGAGAGAAAATAGAGGATATTACAGCGGATTTGCTGTAGGTTGTGTCTCTTCATTTTGCTGGATAATAGAAAGGAAGGACTGGCTGTTCGGGGTGGACGTAGCCCAAACTGGGTGAACCACGTATATCTGTGTCTCTCTTCTTTTGTGCGTTTTCTGTGTTTATATTTCTGCAATATTTTATGTGTTCCATTGCTCCGTAATATATAATTTTCTAACATCTTACCATTATTCTTTCCTTACTTGTAAATTTGCAGGAGCGGCAAGCAGAATAATATACGCAGCAGTGTGCAAAACTTAATCGGAAAGAAGGGAAAAGCTCGGGTTGCTGAATACAAAGAGATGATGCCCTTATACACAGACACCACTTATAATAGAGATGCTAGCATAACCACTTCGGAAGGCTTGTACAGTCTGCTCGAAGAAGAAAAACCTCGAGTTATGGAAGTTAAAGCAACAACAGACTCACGCGGGTCGTCTAAGGCATCTATCACTAAACTTGCATGTTCATTTCTTCATCAAATAGTGGTGAGACCTAAGATACTTCCATACACAGACATGGTCAAGTGGGTACTGGACAGTGCTGATATAATAGACAGACAATTCAAGTCTCAAGGCCAAGACCTCATTGGATCATTCACTCCACAAGATTTAAGGCTTATGTATCATCTACTAGAGCCGCAAGCAACCTACAACAAGCAGTTCGTGGAGAAGTTCACCAAAGAAAATGAAGATTTAGCGGAGTGCACCAAGAACTGGTCAGCGAGGGAAGAACCATTGAAAAAGGACAAATACGGTATGTACAATATTGGTTCCCTCTCTTCCCCATATTGCTTTACTGTTGCTATGCTATGTAGACTATTTGGAAGGCCCGACGTCAACAAGTTTTCATTTGAGTGGCTACCCTTATTAGATGCAGCCACTAACGCCACTATTATGGATTGGGCTCAGATATTGTCTGATAATTTAGCTTTGGCTATTTGGAACTACCGATCCAAAAGAACTACCACTCAGAGGATTTATCCTCCTTTCTATTTAGCTGCTTATGTTATGGATGCAATCTGTTATGTTTCCAAATTTCCTTTAATGGGTTGGAAGTGGACTACACAAAATCCCTTGCCCATTCACATTTATCATAAGGAATTGTGGGATTCCAAGTTTATCTCGTATTTTTATAGAATTTTTCATGGAGTCATGTTACCTCTGCACAGAATGTTGTATAGTAGGGATGCCCCAAGATTTTCCCCCGAAGCAGAATTTGACATTCTCCTTGTCGCAAGATGGTTTGGGGAAGATTTTTTCACCTATGTCAGAGTATTTGGAAGCATTTTTTCCCGTCATGTCCTACCCTTATATGTTCCTGATAAGTTATTGGTTCGAGAAGTTGCCTACCAGACCTTTGGGATGGGAGGAATGAGCAAAGAGTTGAAAGACGAGAAGAAGGCCATTTGGCCACAATTTCCTGTGGCTAGTGGGGGCTTTCACTATTTGATTTAGGTCATGCATTCAAAGAAGTAGAAAATATGTTGTGTCTACAACTGTTCAAGTTTCCACGAAGACAATTTGACCTTTTTGATGTCATTAAGAATTTACTATGGCTGTCAAGATAAAGGTATTTTCTAAAGAAGATGATCTTTTTGATGATACCTTCCAACAGAAAAACACACTGAAAGAAGTTTTTCATATGGCTCAAATTCAATTTCCCCCAGTGGAATTCCAAGAATTCAAATTGTACAGAGAGAGGAGACTAGCTAACATCCTCTTGGATAAGTTAAACTTGGAACCAATAAGGGAGCCTACTCCCAGTATCAGTTTAAGTGGAAGCTCAGGTACAGACAAGTCTAGGTCTAAGTCTGGGAAAGAATCACCAAAATGCTCTAAACGGTCCGAGAGTGACCATAATAAAAGTGAAGGGTCAGTTAGAGATACTGCCCAATCTAAAGAGTGTCTAGAGCAGCAGGGCTTGACTACACCACAGGTAAAGGTTCCCCATCCCATCATCCAACCACCAAAGCCAGTGAAAACTAAGCTGGATAAAAAGTGGGAAACATTCAATGAATTGATTAATACTGAAGAGAAGAACATAAAGACACCTGAGAGTATAGTGCAGACAATGACAGATATGGTCATTGGAACAGTCAGCAATGCTCCAAGAATGGAGCATATTCCCATTACCCCATCATCCAAAATCATGCTCAAGATAGAGGAGATCCCTCCTCTATATGTATTTTATAGTCCACAACATAAGACAGTGGTAAGAAGGCAAAGAAAGAAAAGGAAATTGGACATCGTGCTCTCACCCAAGGCAGAGTTGTTGTGGGGAAAAATGCCTATGCAGGACGATCCTATCCACGTAAGGCGTGACAGTGCCTTAGCAACAAACAGAGATAGCTATCTAAGTATTTCTTCCTTTGTGAATTGAAAGAGAAGGGAGATCAATGGACTTACCGATGTCTTCCGTTTGTCCCTCGATCTAAATCCTCTTCTCTTTGGGTGTTCACAGCTACTTGCCTCCTCGCTTGCCCAACTTCAAGAGAACAGCTACTTGATACCTGCGAGATCACAAGAGAACAACGACTTGCCACAAGAGAAGAACACAACACAAAGATAGATATTCATATTCACAAATGATTCAGGATTAGATAAATCAAATACACTAATGCAATCATACATCAAGAAAACATCAGCATATAGGAGAAAACAAGATAGCTTTATTGATGAATAACAAGGGTTTGAGAAGAGATACAACCCAAAGGGCTCCAATCCAGCGCCTCTTCCCAGCAAATGAAATTCCTATCTTCACCCCCTTTCAAAGCATTAAGCACCCAATGATTCAGATCTCAAACTAGCAGCAATTCTTTGCAATCACAACATTCCAGCCTCTAGATCTCATGGAGGAGAGATCCATATATAGATTTTTGGAGAGAGGATGAGTCAGCTTGAGATCTGACTAGTGTCCTCTCCCTCTGTCAGTTCTTGATTCCACTTGGAGGTTCTTGCTTCCACTTGGAGATTTGGAACCTCTTACTCATCACCAGTCGAATTCCTTGAGGCAAGTGTCATTTTGGAAGCTTCCTGGGTTCTGACACCTTGAGGAATGAGCCTGCCACATGTCCAATCTCGCTCAGCGCAGGTAGCTAGTGTTCCACTTGACATTCAACGCAGGTAGCCAGTGTAGCAGTTGACATTCAGCACAGATGGTCTGTGGAGCACTTGACATGATCCTGATTTGACTTGTTTTGAGTGTTTTTTGGTGGAGAACTTCTGTGAATGGCTGTAGTTTGTTAGCCTTGTTCCTCTAGGGGTAGGAACAACATGTTTAGGGACTTTGGATCCCTTATATTATGGACATTTCATGCTCAATGCTGTAAGGCACAAAAATGTCTATAACAGTTGCCCCCTAAAGTATGAGGCTGTTTATCGGGTGAAATGCTTTATCAGGGGGATCTGAAGTTCATTCATTGTTGGGAGGAGACATGTAATACAATACAATACAATACATTATTTTTCATACTACTTTCATGATCTAGCTGAGTCGAGCAATCCCATGCTCAGCTTTATAAATACATTTTTCTGTACATCGAATAGACAATCGTCTGATGGTAGACTGATGATTTTGATGAAATCATCATCCTTTTCTGTAGGATGATTATCTGCTGCAATGCTGTACATGTCCATGTCTTTATTTCCTGAATATATATCGTAGCCCGCATGGATGAAACTAGATCCGGGGTCTTCAATCTCGTCCGATATTGACTCGATGTACAAGTCGATCCATGTGAGAATTTTCTAAAGTCGAACATGGAAGGACATTGCTTGATTACCAGTCAATGATGTAAACTGTTAACAAGCGCGAGAGGAATCACCGATAAGGATTATGACCCTCAAGGTACTGCAGTACAATTCACGTGGTGTGAATAAAGGACTTGGCGTCGAACACCATGCAAAATCTTTCGGTCGAAGGTCATTGATGTATACCTGTCGCCGGAAGTGAGAAACTTGCCATTGAGGCATGCAAGCTTCAAAGTACTGAAGGGATTGTTCCTAGATCAACTTCTTGGATAATGAGCTGATGTCGACAAGAAGCGATCCGTCAAAGGAGGGCCTTAATGAATCCCACATCAATGACACGGAACGGAGCTAATGATTTTGATGAGGTGAAAACGATCTGTGACATATGATTCAGGGTGGTGGTCAAGAAAGGATGAAGGATAATGTATGGCAGTGGATGGGACCCGGTTGACTCTTCTAAATGACTTCTCTTGAACATATGGCGACACTGATACGATGGATCGGTAGCATTACCCCAAATGGATGGTTTGGCGAGACCATGGTGATGAGACCGGTGAATGAAACAACCCAACCCGATGTACGGAGGAAAAGTGTCATGTTCAAGAGCGACTTGCTACCATCAAAGTTTTCTTGTTTCTCCCAATTTTTCCCCAGTCATTGCTGACCAGTACCTCTTTATATTTTTTCAAGCTTGAGGAGGATAACATATGCTTGTTCTATAACCTGCCCTTCAGGCAAGCCCATCACTATGTTTTAACGAGCCTAGCGATAGGGAAACTCGTTCTCGTCTAAAGACAAGCTTGTCGCTATTTAATGCATTTAACGAGTCTAACGACAAGGATAACTCGGTCCTTTTCATTTTTAGAGAGTCTGAAAAGGTACATAAAGTTAACTCCAAAAGTCCTTTTTCATCATCTAATCCCTTAAGTCCGAAAAAGTATAAAACAATACAGAAGGGATGAATTTTCGATAGTTTTAACGAGCCGAACTAAACAAGCGCTCGATCTTTTTGTGCAATAATCCCTCAAGTCCAAAAAGATTAAAATCTAGAGGAGGGATAGCTCTTCCGGTCATTTAACGAGCTGGTAGGCCAAAACTCGACAATCTTTTCATATTTTATGAGTCAGTTGAAAAGAGCTTAAAGAAGACTCGTCTTTTGAGGAACGAGTGATGAACAGGGCAGCAGCAGATTCCAGGTATGGCTTGGAATATTCGAATCACGGCAATGTCACAAGGATGGCTTAGTGAAATCACTCTTCGCAGCTATTCCTCAAAATGGGTAAACAATCATATGGAGGCGAACGATCGGCCAAATGAAAAGTGGAGGTGACGGTGCAAACACGACCAAGGTTTTTATGGCTGATGAGGTTACATCCATAATGGTTATTTATCGGAATAGGTTCATTTTTTAACGAGCTTGAATGCGCCAAAACACTGCTCAACCTTATGTTTATTTTTTAACGAGCATGAACTATTTCGCTAAAAACTGCTCGGATCTTTGCGTTTATTTTTTAACGAGCATGAACTGTGTGCTAAAACTGCTCGACCTTATGTTTATTTTTTAACGAGAATGAACGATTTCGCTAAAAACTGCTTGGATCTTGCGCTTATTTTTTAACGAGCATGAACTCTGTGCTAAAACTGCTCGATTATACCAGTCATAAGATAAGAAATGTCTCCTTGAGATTCTATTTTTTATGGAGCTTCACCTCACAAAGCTATGCTCCATATCCTTCCTTTATGCAAGTTAGGAAACAACTAATCCAAAAAACAGATGAATAACCACTCTTTGCTTGCAATCCAAAAGGTTTGCATGCCCCCAGGTATAAAGTATGATTTCAAGGTTACCTTCGGCCAATAAAACATTTTTTTTACCGGGAGAGGCCCACCTCTTTCAGGTTACCCAAAGATTGTTCTGTTAATCTTTCAAACTAAACATTTCTTCGGCGATGTCTACCGAAATAGACAAAGGTGAGTGACCTTGTTCCGTCAAACACATAACTTTGACAAAAGAATCTTGTTCTAGAACAACCCCTCTTCCTAGACGGACGGGGTACAGACTAGTCATATTCTCCCGCGGAAACCTACCCTATACCCAAGGTTTTCTCTGCCCAAAGCAGACCAGGATGCATGCCCCCTGGGTTCTAGTTACATCTTTCCGAATCACTCACACTCATCGGGAAGAAGAACTGGGGGTGGAGGCATTTCTCGCGTGAACAGACCATTTAGGGTTGGTATTTGACTATTTGCGATGCGTGATCCCGGAAATGAAAGTTGGTCTACGAGCTTGACCACTCTTCCTTCGTGTGGAAAACACATTACTCTAAAGAGTGAGGAGACAATGGCTCCCATGCAATATATATAGTCTCGTCCAAGGAGTAGGTTATAATCCAAGGGTCCTTGAACGACCATCACGTTCATTTGAACGGTCTTCCCTTTCAATGTAATGGGAACATTGGGGAGGATCCCTAAAGGTCGACTGGTTCCTTTATCAAAACCTGATAGATTTCTCATCTCAGGTAAAAGCGTTGGCAAACCAAGTGCTTTCCAAGCAATAGAGGAAAGGATACTCACAGATGCCCCCTCATCAATGATAGTGCCAGCCATTACCATTCTATATATTTGGACTATAATTCGAAATGGTATGCTTGCTGGCAACCGGGGTCTGCCTAGTTGGTTCCAGTCAAAGGACACAACCAGGTTGCTTGGTGGTGGGACCGAATAGACGGCCGGATATCGCTCTGACGAACTTCCTTCCTGCGATAAAGGAATGGGAGGGGTGCCCCCTTGCTCGTCGGAGTCTGTGTTGATGAAAAGAATCTGGATGGTGTCATCCTTCTTCTCTTCAGTGATGGAGTCATTCGAAGATGAATCTTCTGAAGGCAATACCGGGTCAACTGCCGTTTCAACCTTTTGACTTTCGTCAGGTACGGATTCAGTAGGTTCATTTTCAATGACCGGCGCTTCAGCTGACCACTTGAGCGGGCCAGCTGGATTTTCAACTAACGAGGGACTTGGCACGAGTTTTTTGTATCCAGGAGGAAGTCGTAACGGTGAAACCGGACGATCTTCCAAAACTCTCTTCGCCTCGTCTAGAAAGGGACAATGGTGGATGGCGTGATCGCCTTCACACAGTCTGCAGGGAGATCTAGCTCTCCCTCTTTGTCCTTCACTCTCGCTAGTTGACGGTAGACATTCAACATGGCTATCAGAGGTTGATGCTACCGGATTGTGCAATCTGGGGGACCAGTCCCTTAGTATCCGGGGAATACAGGGACAATCTCGATGGAAGTGGTCTCCTTTGCATATGACACATGGCGATTTAGGCCCGGTCAGTGCTGTGTGTGGATTTTTTCTAGATGACTCATGTTTGCCCCCAGTCGCCTTTGGCTCCTTCTTCTTCTTCTCTTTCTTCTTCTTCTCCTTCTTCTCCTTAGGAACTTGGTTTTTATCTTTACCAGTTCCCTCAAGCGAAGAGGAAGGGGGAGAGGAAGAGTTAGAAGAGGTAGAAGGCTGGAGGTTAACTCTAGACTCATCTAGCTGTCGATTCGACTGTTCAGGAATGGTGGTGTTCTGAACTACATTGGTTGAAAAAAGCCAAACAGGTAGGCCAATTGTCAGTCCTGGAAGCGACAATGTGGCCATGTGGGGTGCACCAACATCTCCCCAAGAGGAGAAGGGACTAGGATTTCCACCAAGGGGAACTCCTTGGTTGGTGTGCTCCATTTTTTCAACCGAAAGATCAACACAGGAATAGGAGGTGATTTTGTTCCATTTAAAATAAATTTATTAACGACGCTTTAGACACAACTTGCTTTTTTAGTTTTAAAGAGTCGAGAAAAATCTAAAGATGACTCTAGTCTCCTTCGATGTTTTAACGAGCCCGAAGTGACAAATGCTCGGATGGACTTTTTCCGTTATAGAGTCTGAAAAAGCCAAAAGGAACTGCTCTGGAGTTCTAGGTAGAGGGTGTGCCAAACTTTTCGCAAAACCGCAGAATACTTTTTAAGGTACGGGCGGTCGATCTTCGTGAATGCTGTGTTCACTGCATTGCGAATCGTAGGGCGGCCGACACGGCTTCCTATGGATAAAGGCTTTATTCCTATAGGGGTCTCCCAATATATACGCGACGGTATGTGGGAGCACAAATCCGTACTGATACTTATCGCTTCACCGTGGAGGAATCACCCAACCACTCAACGGTAAGATACCAGGTTTTACGATGCCGGAACACGTATCTAGCCTAGACCTCTATGTTGTGCGTTATGTTACAAAGCGTTGTTAAGTTCATTCAGTTTATTTTAGGTTGATCTTGTTTAACAGTTTTCCTTTATGGATCACCACGAGATGTATGATACAACTTCCTAAATGCAGTCTAAAGATGATAATCAAGCTTTATAATCTTTTCAACAGATGAAAATCCTAACTACAAAGGGAAAAGAAAGACATCATCTTTTCACAATGAGCAATCAGCACACTCTAATGCACTTTTCCTAAATCGAACATGCAAACTATCAAAATGCAATATGCACAATGCAGGTGTTTGTTTTCCGCTTTCTTAGTATTGATGCCTATAAAGAAAGCTTTTTGTACAACTTTGAATTTTCTTTTAAAAATACAAACAAATTCACTTTTTCAAAATCAGAGAGGGTAGAAGAGATTACAACACTTAACGATTTCTGAAATGAATACTTGTTTTGACAATTTAAAAGAGACAAACTCAAACCATAAACAAAAGAAAATGTATAATCAATCTGCAAACAACCAATGAACTCTCTCCCAAGATCACAAACAGAACTGAATCAAGGGCTAGAGGATCATTATTTCACTCTTGTAAAGGAAAACTATGAACGAAGTCACAAACACATAAAAACATTCATAATCTTTTTGTACAAAAATGAGGCGGAATGCAAGAAGAGAAAAGGAGTTTTCAGATCAGTACCTATGCTGGTTAAAGGCTGCAAAAAACAGAGATCAAAACAAGGCAACAGAGAGCAGAGAACCCCAGTAGCACTAGGCCAAACTGGTTCAGCGCAACCTCAACACAGTGAGTTTGACATTCAGCGCAGGTAGCCCCTTCAGGAACTGCATTGAAATGCAAACTGCCTTCACTGGGTCTGCGCTGAAAGGAGAAACTCTCGTTTCCCTCAGGTTCTGGGTCACAGTTTACTCAAAAATCAACTGTTTCAGGCCAAATCAGAAACACAAGCAAGGTAATATCAAAGGGATGCTTTGAGGGGGGTACTAAGATCTATCACAAGGATCATCAAATCATTTGTGAGTCTATTGTTCAGATCATAGACACATCCAAAGACTGGATCAAGGCAGCACTGTCTACTTTGCAATCTGAGAAACAGATGCAGTTCGATTGTTGCTGTTGAATCTATGAAATAAACAAATGATAGAGACACAAATAAAATGACTAAAACAAATCTCCCCAGCGGAGTCACCAATTTGTTGTGGGGAAAAATGCCTATGCAGGATGATCCTATCCACCTAAGGTGTGACAATGCCTTAGCAACAAACAGAGACAACTATCTAAGTATTTCTTCCTTTGTGAATTGAAAGAGAGGGGAGATCAATGGACTTACCGATGTCTTCCATTTGTCCCTCGATCTAAATCCTCTTCTCTTTGGGTGTTCACAGCTACTTGCCTCCTTGCTTGCCCAGCTTCAAGAGAACAGCTACTTGATACCTACGAGATCACAAGAGAACAGCTACTTGCGACAAGAGAAGAACACAACAAAAAGATAGATAGCCATATTCACAAATGATTCAGGATTAGATAAATCAAATACACTAATGCAATCATACATCAAGAAAACATCAGCATATAGGAGAAAACAAGATAGCTTTATTGATGAATAACAAGGGTTTGAGAAGAGATACAACCCAAAGGGCTCCAATCTAGCGCCTCTTCCCAGCAAATGAAATTCCTATGTTCACCCCCTTTCAAAGCATTAAGCACCCAATGACTCAGATCTCAAACTAGCAACAATTCTTTGCAATCATAACATTCCAGCCTCTAGATATCATGGAGGAGAGATCCATATATAGATTTTTGGAGAGAGGATGAGTCAGCTTGAGATTTGACTAGTGTCCTCTCCCTCTGTCAGTTCTTGATTCCACTTGGAGGTTCTTGCTTCCACTTGGAGATTTGGAACCTCTTACTCATCACCAGTCGAATTCCCTGAGGCAAGTGTCATTTTGGAAGCTTCTTGGGTTCTGACACCTTGAGGAATGAGCCTGCCACATGTCCAATCTCGCTCAGCGCAGGTAGCTAGTGTTCCACTTGACATTCAATGCAGGTAGCCAGTGTAGCAGTTGACATTCAGCGCAGATGGTTCGTGGAGCACTTGACATGATCCTGCTTTGACTTGTTTTGAGTGTTTTTTGGTGGAGAACTTCTGTGAATTGCAATAGTTTGTTAGCCTTGTTCCTCTAGGGGTAGGAACAACATGTTTAGGGACTTTGGATCCCTTATATTATGGACATTTCATGCTCAATGCTGTAAGGCACAAAAATGTCTATAACAAGAGTAGCTAGATGTCCTTTGGCGAGACCCTACCATTGACCCTACTGAAAATATGACTAAGTTATCTCAAATCGCAGGAGCCTATGCTTCTGCTACCATTGATAAAGTGTCCAAGGTACAACAATTACTGAAGGATAGAGAGGAACAAATCCAAGTTTTGCAGAAACAACTACAACAAGCCAGTGCCAATCATGAAGCAGAGGAGAATTTAGAGAAATTACAACAAGATTTTCAACAGATGCAGCTGGGATACCAGAACAATTTGGCCGAAAAAGAAAATCAGTTGCAGGCTATGCTAGAAATGCATACAGATGATCACAAGCTCACAGAGTTTGTTGCAAAATCCCTTGCCTTAAACGACCAACTCTTGCAACAGCAAGAGGCATTATGCCAAAGAATATTGCAATGGATTTCCCATTGCGAGATGAGTGATAAAATTACAAATCAAGTCGTGGACTTGCGACATGATTATGATTTAATTGATAAAAGAATTTTTGATTATTTGGCTTGGCAGGAATCGGAAGAAGGAAAGAAAGCAGGCGCGCTCAAAATCAATGAAGCCCACAAAGTAATGTTGTTTCATAAGTGGGACGCACAAATTAGGAAGGCAACGGAAGAAGCAGCTACAGCTGCAAACAATGTCATTGGCTGTGTCAATGAAACCCTGCACAGAGCAAACCTCATATCAGAGACGCTCCAGGATTTCTCCCAAAGGCACAACAACTGTAGACAAGTTGGAAACAAAAAGTTGAGGAAAGGGCAGAGTCCATCAAGAAGTTAACCAAGTTGAATTGGGATACTTACTGGCAGTACTTGGTTAAACCGCACAGTCAATGCATGACTCTCAAATGCCTTACAAACTCTGCCGAGAAGATAGCGCTAGCACTTACCGATTCTGTTTTCGTAGGGCAACTAAAATTGGAGGTCGGCCAACCGACGCTCCTCAAGCCGATGCTGAATGCTTGCGATCTCAGAGAACAGATACATAGATAGTTAATTCCAGATTCAGTTTTAGTTTTAGTTTTGATTTATTTTTGCCTTAGATGAGGACGGTCATTTAAACCTCCTCCTATATTTTTGTAATAAACTATTTTTAGTATTTAGATAGTAGTATTTTAACCCCTCTCATGCATTTAGAGAGGGGTCCTGAAATTTGTCAAAAACGTTTCCTCAGAACATGCACTTTTGCACCCTCAGAGGAGGTTTTGATGAATGAATGGAACGAGATTTATTGATATCTGTGTTTAACTTCCACTACTGAAATGCACTTTTGTACTCTTAGTAGATGTTGAATTAAGCAGAGATAAATCTATATTGCTGAAGCTCATGAGTAGAACTTGTTATCAATGGTACTTTTATCTCTTAATGATTTCTGCTTATGCGTCAAAGTAATATTTTGTGTTCAGTTATTTATATATGAAGGCTTGAATGTCTGAGTTATCATTTGGCACTTTTGTATGGTGATGACTATTTTGTTTATGCTCAATGTATGAATGACTTATTATGCGATATGCTTCTCACAATTGTTTCAACTAATTTCTTATACGATACAATTCATTTTTATCAAATTCTTTTTTTGCAGCGATTGAGTGATCTTTATTACCAATTGCCATTAGAAACTATTTTAGATTGCATAAGTAAAAAGTTGAATCCCGGGTTAGTTTTGGATGTAGATATTTATGTTCATTAAAATACAATTGCATGTTTTAAATTAGACTTAGATTAAAAGAATTTTACTTAGAAATCTTTAGAAAAAGGAAATGTCAATTCTTATCAACACACACAAATTGGGAAACTGGTCCCATTATCCCCAGTCGAACCCACCATCCCAAACAGAAAAGGAGTTGCTTTCAAGGTCCGGACTAGGTGAGTATCCCCCTTGTTGTAGACCCGATTTTCGGGGCTTCAATAGGATCTCAGCCAACATGACTGGACCAATAAAATGATATTAGTTTAGGTATAGTAACACAAGGTTTGATTTGGTTTTGAAGGGTTTTTCTGGATCAGGAGGAGTCAGGCAGTTTGGGCAAGGAAATTAGGTCAAAATTGCAAGGTTTCGATGGGGCAAGGTAGGTACAAGGCTCAACGCTCTAGGGTTTGATGGGTGAGGTGCTTCAAGACATGTGAGGAGCTAGAAAGAGCATGTGAGCAACATTGATTCTTCCTAAACTGAAGAAAACATAGACTGTGAATATTTTCCCAAAACAGAGCATAAGTATTATGGGTTCTGCCTATCAACTTGAAAACATAAAGAGTATGAAATGAGGAAATGGAGTGAAAAATACATTTTAACACATGAAAACATAAGAAAAACTAAACTCAACATCATACCACATGGATCCCAAAGAAATAGCTGCAAATTTTCATTAATCTCCTGCTAAAACTGATACAAAATGGTGTCTACTCAAAGCATAAGCATCCACATGAGTCCAACCCTTTACAATGAGAAAGAAGAAGAAGATATAGACATTGATTCAACCTCCTCCCAACCTTAGGGGTCGAATTCCTAAGGATGAGGAACTAATCCATCAAAATCTGAACAAGAAACTGGAATCTAGGCAACCTAACAACTTGCCTCTAAAAGGGAGGAAACTGATTCATTTGTCCTCAAGATGACTTTTAATCTAATGAATCTACCTTCTAGTAACTATTATCCATCCTATTTACATGCCTAGTTACCATTTACATCAGTAAAACACCATCCATGAGAGGAAACTCAAAATCACAGTCAAGGCACAGTGAAATGGAGACCCAGCAAAACTTTTTGTCCTATGCGCGGCGCCCAAGCTCTATGCGCAACGCGTTTTGCAATACCATTTTGGAGGTCTTCCCAGTGTCCAAATTGGGATCAAGATATCTCATCAGAAAGCTCTTCAAGTCTTCTTTCCAAAACATCTTGAATTGTTTCATTTGAAGTTCATTGACCCCTAAAAAACTGGTTCTCCCAAGACTTCTTCTGTGTGTCCAAAAGAGGGTAGAAAGGCCATTTTTAGGGCGTTTTTTGACCTTTTGGTTGACTAGTTCTGCTCTAAAACCTTAGAAAATGCACAAGGTACATGTACTCGTCATTGGGAATCCAAAAATGCTAACCATTTCCTCATTGGAGGTCCCTAGGAAAAGTGCATAGAGCCAAAATGTTTGTGTCAAAAATTGCCAAATTCTTCAAAAGGCAAATATTCTTCAAAACTTGCTCAAAATTTGTGGAAAAAACCACCATTAAGTATCTTGGTTAGCCAAGGAAGACTCAGCAAGAAACCTAAGCCTATCACCCTCTTGTTTGCCTTTGAGTGCTTGTTTTAGCCTTTTCTTCATTTGCTTGACCCTGATGTTGCAAATCTTGTTCCAGGTCATGTAATGGTGAGCCAAATGCCTAATGATTTGATTGTTCCTTTTGGCCTTTTGTAGCAGCTTCTCCAAATGCAAGTTGACTCTGTCAAGCTAAGTTTCTCTATCCTTCTCAATTTCCTTCTTAATTCTTCGCTTTGCAGTCAAGGTAACTAGTGTTTCTTCCTCCTGCATTACTGACTTGCCCTTGTCACTTTGCCTCTTTGCTTTGATAAGTTCCAACTCCATGAGGACTTGTTTGTCACTTAGCTTCTTGTTCTCTAGCTCAAGGTATGAAATGGCATACTTAGCTCTCACCAAGTTTTCCATCAGTGCTTGTATCTGTGCATCTTTTTCCCTTATGGTTATGTTTTTGTTTGTTGCCTCATCTTGAGCCTCCAAGTCAACTACCTCAATGCCATGATGGATGTGTGGCTGTTCTGGTTCATCATCTTCCATAAAATCAAATTCCCTTTCCTCCTCCTCATCAAGGCTTTCCTCCAACATATTTTCCTTCCCTTTATGTAGCTATTGCACCTGTTGTACCTGTTTTGACGATGAAGAAGGAAAATCCCCTTCCACATTTTGTGGAGCAAGCATTTGTGTATGAGCTTATGAATAAGGCAAGGCCCCTTCCACATTAAGTGGAGTAAACACTTGCCTGTCTGCTGCAAACAATTTTCTAGCCCCTCTTTGACATGTCTTGTAGGCTTCTGGCTCCTCAATAGCTTTAGTCTCTTTAACCTTCTCATCTTTCTTTACTTTGGCACTACTGGAAGGCCTTTCTGCTTCTTGAGGCACCAGCTGAGGACCATTGAAGATGTCATTGGAAATAAATGTATCCCAGGAGATATTGAGGAGGTTGCGATGATGTAGTACAATCATCTTAATCAGGGAATAGTGATAGATACTACACATCTGCTGGGGGTAAGGCTTTCTCTGTAAATTGTAGGCCATCTTCTCAATGTTCCTGAATAAGAAATACGGGATGTTCAACATTTTCACGTGAAATGCATAAGAAGCCTAATGTGATAGGTGTCCAATCTAGAAAATTTATCCTCACATGTAAAATAATTCATAATGATCCTCATCATAGGAGCATACCTGTCTTCAAGGAACTTGAAAGGAAAGGTCTTCTTCGTTTCATTTCTATACCTGGATTTGATGTATGGCTCATAATAGTTCTCATCCAAATATTGTGCCTTATACCATTTTTCCCCCACATTTGGAATCCTTGTAGCATCAACAATGATGGAGGATGAAACTGTGAATTTCACCCCAGTAAGAGTTACCTTGTTATCATGGAGATCGGCTACAAAAATCCTAGTCAACTAAGGATGATGTTGAAGTCTTTCCACCTGCTCACAAAACTCATAACACCCTAGATTCTTGAAACAAGAGGCATTCATATGAGAAGCCTGTAACTCTCTGATGTTTGATGGTTCCTATCTGATGATTCTGGCTCCCTTATGTGGTTTTATCTGATGTTGAGGTTCATCTCCCAAACTTTCACTACCACTGTTTTCCTTGTCCTCATAATCTCTATCCTCTTTGTCCATGCTTTTTGAATTTTGAACCTTTGTAACCCTAGGGAAGTTAATCAAAGAGTGAGTTATGGTGAATAGGGATAGGGGAAGGGGAGATGAGCTTATGCAGTGTAGGATAGAATATATATGATATGAGAGTGAGAAGGAGGGTATTTTTTCTTTGGTAGGGACTGTTTAGTAAATAGGGTTTTAGGATTTTGTTTTCGGGATTAGGGTATAAGGGATAAGTGAAGGGATTTGTATGAGGGAATTAGGGTATGAGGGATAGGTGAAGGGATTTATAGGGAATATAGGGTTTGAAATTTGAAATATAAAATTAACTTAAAAATGACGAACTTAATGTCAGGAGGATAGCTCAAGGATTGAAATTACTTGTTTAGAAGTCCTAGATGGAAAAAAATACGGTTTGGATAGTTGAGATGATGTTTTGGCGCTTACTAGTCCTATGTGCAGTGCTCTATCTCTATGCGTAGTGCCGTTAAAATTTTCACTGGAGAAAATACCCTATGTGCAGTGCTCCATCCCTATGCGTAGTGCTCCAGCCTCTGTATGCAGCGCCTGCTCAAACTGCTTTGTGCGCAGTGCCTCCTACCCTATGCACAATGCCTCTTCTTTGTTCAACAACCAATTGGCTTTAACTCCCCTCTCTCCTTCAATGCTCTTCCTTCTCTTTGCCAAATGAATGTGATGAATCTGGAAAAGGAATTTGAAATTTTATATAGAGGTTGATTTTGATTTTTCTTTAAAGAAAACCCACTTTCTAATGTTTTGGAACTTTTTCTTTGTCTTGAAATCTCCGTTTAATGCTTTTCCTTCTTTTTCTCTTTTCAGGTGGATGATGCTCTAATTGAATTGATTTCTTCAATGGTTTCATTTTCTTGTAGCAAGGAGAAATTCTTAGGGCAGCTGGGAATGCTTATTACACAAAATGACTTAACTTACATCAAGAAATATAAATCAACAAAAATACTATGTTTTCATCTCAAAAACATTTTTTTTGAGATGAAAATTACATTAGTGACATAAGATCTCTGCACAATAACCATGACTTACTAGAAATCATTCTTTGTTTATTGGTCATCCTCATACCTTTTTTTCCCTTTATTTACACTTGAAACCATGCTTCTGACCTTGGAAATGAACCCTAAGACCTAATGAAAACACAACTGCCTTGACCCTAAAAATATCATAATTGAAACATGGAGATGGGTCAGCAAATATACCTTATGAGGGATATTTTGATTTTCTGAGAAGAAGACAACCACAAAGGATCATTTTGACATGACCTAATGGAATGATCCAAAAATTCAGTATGAGACACCTAAAATGAAAATGCAAAGAGCAGATTTGATCCCTGATGGAAGTATGCAAATACTAACACTAACAAACCTCATTTCTCTTCTCGTCCTTGTCGCATGCTTTCCAACCTTCTGGACTACGCACAGTTCTCCTAGCATGGTCCTAGCGCATCTATTTATGAGTTCCTACAGTCCCTTTATAGCCTTGTTGTCACACAGCAGCTTCATGCATGTTTCCAGGAACGTCATGAGCATCGATGGGTCCATTTCCGGCTCCAGTCTAAATTTCCTTCCTGAAGTGGAGGCATTAGTGAAAATCTTCCTTGCTTCCATGAAGGTTTCCTTAGCGAGCTCCAAATCAAATTCTGGTTCTATCATTGGAGCCTTGTAAACTCAAGTACTATCTTCAGGCTGCTTGCTTTTGTCATCCCCTGTCGTAATTCCACTTTGAAGAATAATGTTCACATTAGGGTCTTCCTCTCATGGCTCAGACCTCATCATTTGTAGGTTCTGAGTCAGGGGAGGTTGGAGCGCTCCCTTGTCGCGCAACCTTGCTATCAGTGTGGGACAATCCTCCATCTCGTGATCAAACAATGTACAATACAAGCATGATGGACACATCGAATTCATACAATCACGGGCATAGTGTCCTATCCCTCCGCAATTGTAACATATCAGCTATCCATGACCTCTTCTAGGTCCTCCTACACCTCAACCTCGTCCGTGCCCCTGAAATCCAGTTCGCGCCATCCCTATGTTCTGGTCAAGGGGTTGTGTTTTGGCCTGAACTCTGTAGGTGGGAGTCCTATCCATAATCATCTCATAGCTTCTACATGTGTGCTCATCATGTCCTACTGACCTACAGAAATTACAGAACAACTGTTGCGAATTCTTTGTGTACTTCTGCAATAAATGGCAGTTGTTTATAGCATGCTTTCCCCCTATTTGACAAATTACGCACCATAATGCAGGCACCGCACTAGGTCCTGCTTGGGCCTCCAGTCTTAACGGCATTGGTCCTCCTCCCGTGAGGTAATTCACGAACACTGGGTAGTGGTCCTTGTCATGACCCTGACCCTTACATTTAACACACCATACCTCGTCGCGTACTTTAGGGTGAGCTGTCTTGTCTTGTTTTAGGCTCTGCATCTCAAGGCACAAGTTTTTCAACTACGTGTGGATCTGCTGAAATCTCAGGTTAGGATCCGATATCGGGGTCTCATGTAGTCTCATCACGATCTCCAAGGCCTCGACCTGAGTTTTTAGCCTCTATTGTGACAACATGTTCCTTAAATGTGGCGTTAACGATGCTACAAACCATTCACGGTGTTGTCCATCCGTCAAAGTCATGTTAGCCTCGCAAATTGTACACTTCAGTCTTTGATCCAACTCCCAAGGAGTCTCACTTGGTAGCATTGTGATCTCCTTGAACCCAATGATCGACTGCGCCTTTGACTTCGGTTTGCTAAATTATCTATTTAGCACAGTTTGGATGTCTGCGATCCCTACATTTGGATTTTCATTAGAATGCTTAATATACCAGGGTAGTGCACGATCCTATAGAGTGTTGACCAATGTTGCTTTCTTTATATTGTCATCCGTGACTCCCTACGCTTCCCATACAGCCTTTATCATGAACCAAAACTAGTCCGGATCTTCATTTCCTACTCCCTTGAACACTGGCAACTTTATCGCGCTTGCCATATTGGTTTGCGGTGGTGGCAGAGGTGGTATGGGCGATGATGGGGGTGAAGATGGTGACACTGGCAGTGGTGTGGGTAGGGGTGGTATACGTGGAACCCTCTGCCTTATCAAATTGATCACACTTCTTGGTGAGACCTTCATGAGCTCTTCCTTATTCCCTCGCGGAGATGAAATCAAGGGGCTAGTTTCTAGCTCTGCACTACCTTCGTTTCTGTAAATTCTCCCACATCATGTAGCCCCAAACATCAATGTATTCGCATAACCCGCTTTTCATACAGTAGAATTTTAATCCAAGTGTTCAAAGACTTAACGTACTTACCTTGTGGTCCTTTGGGGAAGCATCGCTCTGCCTTGCTATAGCTAACTGAAGTATCTACCGCGAATTCAGTAATGAATCCTCCTATAATTTGATCGAGCCAGTGATCAACAGTGCACACAAAATTATCCTCTGATGCTTCCAATTTGAGCACCAATTCTAGAGTCCACACAATAGGTCTGTCGAGTTTGCACCTTCCTTGGTTATCTGCTAGCTTCGTGATCCACTCGTATAGCTCAGTAGGGAAAGACGTGAAGAAAATTTTGTGGATCCTTGTGTATAGGTAGCAGTCTAACCACTCTTCTTTTGATAGTCATGGATTCTTTTTCTCCTGCGTCACAAACTCGTGAATTTTCTTATCCAACCAATCTTCAATTTCTTTCTTAGTTGGATTCCAGTGATACAACACCAGACATCTCTATGCAAATCCTGATCCTGGCAATAGAACCATTTGTTGGCTTGTAGGGGCCTAACCCAGGTTCAGAGTTAATCAGTGAAACAAATCCCTATAGTACTAGCCCTTTCGGAAATAGTCTGTGGAGCGTGGACTGAGGTCTCACCTGAAGTAGTATAGGGGGGTGTTGGAGCCAGGTTTTCGCACCCTTGAGATGTCTGAGGGGTTGATTTGGTCCAATTGAGAGTCTCTTCATGCAGGTTACTTCGAATACTTCCCCGACCTTTGAGTCCTAATATATTCACCTTAGCGCAATCCTAAACAGGGGTTGTGGGGCTTTCGTGTTGTTGGAGCAGCGATCTGCACTATTTCCCTAAGTCCCACCCGAGATATTTACCTATCTTCTTATAACAGTTAGTTATCTTCATGTAAACAGATGCCTTGTATTATATTTACTTATTTAGCACATTCATATGAGTTCGCGTAGTGAATAAACAATAAACTTGCAATTCATACCCAATAATACATAAAACAGGAAAATATACACAGAAATATGGTAAAACTTCTCTTTTATTAATTCTTCCCACGGTTACAAACTCGACCTGCCCTGCGCACTCAGCTGTAGAGCCTTCTCCTACTCTATGACCCAAAGACATGAGTTACACTTCAACTCAATGCTTCTTCAATTTCTTAGATTCATCATGCTTCATTTCCCTCTCTACACATAGAGCCTCGCTCTATTTATACAATCCCATGGTCCGCGTACCATGGTTAGATCTTTCAAACTGACATTAAATTACAAAAACAAGGGTGGAAAACCTATGACTCTATTATTACTTCACACTCCGTGCCCATAATTTGCGGAGTCTTTACAATGAACTTAGTCAAAACTTGGGCTTTAAGCCCCAAACCATGCCTTGGGCGGGATTCCACGCCGAACATGTTCCAATCCACAATGGTTGGAACTTAGTGTGTTTACCTTTGTCCTTATGGGGTTTATCCCATTTCAGAACTAGGTCACCCACATCAAATCTCTTTGTCCATGTATATTTTTTGTAAAACCAAAACTTTATAGGGTTATGATGTAGTCTTTGGCTTTGAGCCTCCCTTCCTCAAGTTTGAGTAAAGTATCTATCCTGTTTTGAACTAGTAGGAAAGGTTTTCATTGTGACTCATGGGAGAGCTGCAAGGCAGGGAGATTCAAGTTCCATAGTAAGGTAGCTTCTTTACCCTACACTAGAAAGTATGACAAGGTTTTTAGAGAAGGATTTGGAGTTACGTGTTCGACCCAAAGAGCATGAGTCAACGAAGTATGCTAGTTTTTCTGTTGAGAGAAAATCATCTTTCTAATCATGTGAATAGATTTTTATTTGTTGATTCAGCCAAGACCATTTCCCTAGGGATAATAATTAGATGCATGTTTTACAACAATCCCATTTTCCAATGCAAATTCATAAATTCTTAATGATGAAAAATATGTTGCATTATCAAAGACAAGTGATGTAGGAACACCAATCCTGGTTATGACGTTCCAAATTAAAAAGTGAATGACTTCCTTGCCATTTACTTGTCTAAGAGGAACTTCCTCTTCTCACCGGGTAAAGTAATATGTAGCTCTGAGGATATATAAGTGTTGCTTCGATGAGTGTGGGAAAATCTCTCCAATAACATCAAGGCCCCACTGTTGGAATGGTTCTTCAACTGCTACTAGGAGCAGTGGGGCGACTGACCTCTGATCAAGACCAATACATTTTTGACAAGCTTAGCACTTGTGGACATAAGCATCACATAGTTGAAAAGAGTGGGCCAATAATAATTGGCCCTCGTAACTTTGTGTGTTGTAGTGGCCACCTTTCGGTCCATCATGTAAATCTTTGAGGACATTTTCCATATCTTGGGGCTCAAGGTACCTTAACATGACTCTGTTACAATGCTTCCAAAAAAACACTCCATGGACCAATTGATATGATAGAGCCTTTAAACAAATTTTCATTTTTTGTTTGTTCAGTAAGTGCGAGGGCAAGATGCCATTCTCCAAAAACTATGGTAGATCTGCGTACCAATGCGTTATGGACGTGAAATGTGGAACGTGATCAATATTGTACATTTCTATTTCCTACTTCCATCTTGAAAGATCTTTTTCAGAAGCATCCCTTGCTTCGACTGCTAGTTTGTATAGGGATTGACCCTTTACAGTATGAACTGGCTTGAACTCCAAATTGTATTCTTGAAGACATGTCACCTAATTGGCCCTTTTCTCATCTAACTCTTGTTGTACAAGAAGTGTTCTTACTGTTGGGTGAGGTATGAATATAGTTATATGTGCTTTAAGTAAATATTGCCTAAAATGATTCAAACATAGTTATCGATCAAACAAGAAAATTACTAACTACTTGATTTTTTGAGGTAGCAAAAAAATCACCCAATTTTAAAGAGTGGTTATTTAGAATACACATTTTTTTTGCAGCATATTTTTGACACTTTAAGTATCAAGGATGAACATTTTTTTAAATGTTAGTGATTTTCATCTTGGTAAAAAAAAAATAAAAAAAAATTAAAAACATGACAAAAAAAATAAAATATAAAAAATATAAAAATATAAAAAAACAAATTAACTGGTAAAAACTAAAAATTTAAACAAAAAATAAAATAAAAATTATCAAAAAATAAATTAAAAAAAATGAAAAAACACATAATTTAAGAAAAAGAATTTTAAAAGTTAACAAAAACATCAAAAACAATTTCTTTTTAAAGTTTAAAAAAAAAACAGAAATTAAAAATTAAAAAAACCACACAATTAAAAAAAAATTATATATATATATATATATATATATATATATATATATATATATATATATATATATATCATAAATTATAAATAATAAAAAAAGCTCTTTTGCCGAGCGACCTAGGTCAATTCTCGGAATCAAAGTAGGCCACCCATGGCACAATTTTTATGCCCTGGGCGGCCAAGGTCCATTATGGGAATCGAATTGCTGCTCAACCTTGGCCACCCATGATCATAGAGCCTCTGGCTTGGATGAGGTGGGGCTTTGCAGCACCACCCTGCTTAGCCCCGAGGCCTTGCGGCTCTTGGCAGCCATGGTCGGCACAACGCCGCCCCGCCCAGGTCCGAGGCCCCATGACCCTAGGTGGCAGGTCAATTCCCATAATCAACCTAGGCTTCTTGGGGAAAAAAAGTTATGTCATGGGCGGCCTACGTCAATTCCAGTAATCGACCTAGGCCGCTAAGGGAAAAAATATTTTAAACTTATTTTTTTATTTATAATTTTCTTATTTTTGTTATTTGTTATTTTTTTCCCAATTGTGTGGCTTTTAAATGTTTTTTTTTGTAACTTAAAAAAAAATTGTTGTTTCAATTTTATTTTTATTTAGTTAATTAAAAAAAAAAAAAACTTAAATTCTGTGTGTTTTTTTTTCACAAATTAATTTTTTTGTTTACATTTTTTGTTTTTGTTTGTTTGTTTTTTTTCGTTTTTATATATAATTTTTATATTTGATTTTTTTTGGGGTCATGTTTTATATATTTTTTTATGTTCTATTACTTGTCATTATTCTTTAAAAAGAAATTGTGTTTTGTTTTTGTTTGTTTTTTTCAATGTTTGAGTTTTTGTTTTCTTTTGTATTTTTCATTTTTATTTATTTATTATTTAAAAAAAATAGCAGGAACCGTGTCGATGCTTGACTAGCAACCTGATCTCATTATGTGTAATTTGTTAGCTGATTTTAAAGTTTTAGATATAATGAATCAAGATTTCCCTCACAATGTGTCAATTTACATGGTTGGTCTTTAAATTTTCATTACAATGGGTCGAGTTCACCTACACTGCGTGTGAATTTCATGGCTGATTTTTAATTTTTTGTTGCAATGTATGATGTTGTCTTGATTTTAAAATTTTTGTTGCAATGTGTGAAGTTGTCTCAGGATAAGATTTTAAAATCACTATAGATTTAGCATTTGAAAAAGAAATTACTCTTGATATCATGACTCTTTCATTCAATGTTCATTTTTCAAGTTTTTTTAATCATAAAATTTTTCCATAATGTCATGCTTGAAATATTTTGAAAACATAAGGTTTTTTGTAGTCATAATCTTTGATTTTAATTCCATGGTTGAGAAATTGTCAATATTTTAATGTTTTTCTAAGTCATGATATTTTATCTTTAATACTATGGTTGAAAACAATTATAAGTATTTTTTCTTTAGCACCATGACTGAAAATTGTTGGAATTTTATCTTTTTTCAAAAATGTGATATTTTATAATTTAATGTCATGCCTAAAAATCATTGGAATTTATGGTTTTTCAAAGACACGATATTTTATCTTTAATGTCATGCTTAAAAATAATTGGAACTTTAAAGTTTTTTAGAGTCATGGTATTTTATCTTTAACGTCATTATTTAAAAATGTTGAAATTTTTCCATGAAAAAAAGAAAGACGTTATTCCAGAATCAACACTTTTTATTTTTAGGGTGTCTTTAGCACAAAGAATTTGGTTTTTACTGTCATTTTTAAAACATGTTGAAAATTTACCAAAAATAAAAATAAAAATTATTATTCCAACATAAACACTTTTTGTTTTCAGCCTATTTTTTCAATTTTTTTGGGTTTTTTTGCTAGAGTTCTCATTTTGAGGTAATAGTTCTCATTTGATTAGTAACCTTGTTTTCGCTTCCTTGTATACTACATATCTTGTTTGTCAATGGCAAGGTAATTTAATTTTGGGCCTTTTAGCCTAGTGCTCATAAACGAAATAGGCTGCTCATTTCCTTCATTGCCCCTCTGAGTCAACACACCAATAATTGATAAATCTGAAGCAAATTTATAGAGCAGGAAATATTTTCCATAATCTGGACTGAATAGTGCAGGTGCATCGATGATAACCTGTTTGATCTGAGTGAAAGCCCCTTTCTCCCATTTTTCCCACCTGTATACTACATATTTCTTGATCATCTCCTGTATAAGCTTTACTATCTGAGCATAGTCAAAGACATTTTTTCTGAGGAAATTGATTTCCCTAAGAAAGACTGCATGGATTACTTGTTCACCAGAAATGGGATTTATGTGATAGCCTTGACCCTCTTGGGATCAATCTTGATTCCACTCTTTTCTATGATATGCCCTAGTAGAATCCCTTCGGACACACCAAAAATGCTCTTCTTCGGATTCAGGGAAATCCCACACCACTTGAATATTTGTTTTAGATGACATACATGATCCAGCCTTTTCTTTGAAAACACTGTAACATCATCTAAATAAACAACAATTCTTTGGCTTATAAGGCCACGAAAGGTGATGTCCATCTCTCTATGAAAAGTTGCATCGACATTGATTAATTCAAATAACGTTCCCCATTTATTCCATAATGTAGCCTTCAATCTATCTGGTTCCACTGCTAGCACTTGATTATAGCCTGAGAATCCATATAGTAGCGAAAAAATTTCAGACCCATATATTATCTGGAGTATCTGCTCCATGGATGGCACTATATAGTTATCTTTCTCAGAAGCTTGTTTAAGATTTCGAAAATCAACACATAAACATATTTCAACAGACTTATTTCTTATTGGGATCAAGTTGGAAATCCATGTGGAATGTCTAACTTTGAAAATGAATCAGGAATCCAACAACTTTCTGAATTCCTTCTAAAAGAGGGGTTTCAGTGTTGGATGGAATTCCATAGTTTCCACTGGAACAGTTTCACCCCTTCTTTTATAGGAATTACATGTTGGATTATAGGAGTGACATAAGTCTTCAAATCATCGTATGTCCATGTGAACACATCTCGATACCACTTGAATAGTTTAAAACACGCTTGTCATTCCTGCAGGGAACAAGAGGTATTCAAGTTCACATACTTCAGATCTTGTGGGGTTCCAAGGTTGACTTTTTCAGATGCAAGCTTTGAACTCTGAGTCTTTTTGTTATTAGGTCCTCTGAATTGGTTCAGCAAATCATATAATTTCTCCAAGGAAAACCACGCCTTTTGGCATAGTGTTTCCTTTCAATGCTTTGGTTGCTTCTTACAAAGCCTGCTCATGCTTATCCTCCTCCATGGCAGCATCTTTGAATACATCGAAATTTTCCATAAAGTGTAGTCTCTATTGGTTGTCATCGAAAATGCATAAATTAGTAACATTGTCAGGTATAGATTGTTTATATAAAATTTCAATAGAGAAACCATTTTTCAATGGCAACATGTTAGCAACAACATTTTCTAGTGTATCTATTGTTGTATTTCTAACTCTAGGAACAAAAATAATATTCAAATCTTTAAAATAATTTATCAAACACCATACCTCTTGTTCGTAGTTTTTGAGATGAGGTGAAACAAAATTTATAGTTTCTCATACCTGGCGAGTGACTACCTTTGAGTCATCAATTATCTTTAGGAACTCTACCTTCACGTCTATATATTTCTTCAATCCACGTACACGTGCTTCATATTATATGGTATTATCAATGCACTCGAACTCCAGACAAAATGAAAGTATGTGTTTCTTGTTATGTGGGTCTATAAGTACACAACCGGATCCAAAACCATCCTACATCTTAGAACCATCACAATAAAGGGTCCAAAAATTGTTAACTACTAAGTCGTTTCCTGTATTATTATTCCTACTAATACTTTGAATATTATGCTCATCTATATTACACAGTTCATTTGCACTAGCTGGAAAAGGAAGGAGTTCAAGCTATGTGTCTAGTCGGATAGGTGATGGTTATGCAAGGTAGCACCCAAGGTCAGTTTCTAAAAAGAAATTACTAAAAATTAGATTTGCAAAAGCAACAGACTCATTTTTCCCTTCAAAAGGTGTAACAATGTTTTTCAAGAAAGGATATTATTCCACTTGGATTTGGTTGTTCTTGCCCCTATATGAAAGCCATAAATGCGGCCAATCAGTGGAAAAATACCTATATAGTTTGCTTGACCAGTCTCTACTTAGCAATACACCGTAGGCTTCTGGTATGTCCACAATCACTATGTTTATGCATTGTCGAACTCAGTGATTGAATGATAAGTGAAAACGAACATTTTTTAGTTCATCAATAGCTTGAACAAGAGATTTTTCTAGCTAAATAATATGTGCATCAGTGTTATCCCATTTGGCATTGATTTTATTGGCAACAGATAATGTCATTATGTTTACAGATGCACCAGAATCAACTAAAAAATTGTGAACATTGTAATTGAAAATTTCAAACGTTAATAGAAACAAAGGGAAAAGATTATTAGCTTCTTATGTTAAAGCATTAACAATTGATTCCATGGGACTAGAATAATTACCAGAGACCTTGGGGGAATAAGAATCATTATCACTTGATGAGGACTGCGAAAGTGCTTCAACAAGAAGTTCTTGCTAGCTTGCTATCCTTGTAAGCTCAAAGATCAAAATATTTGTGTGAGATTTCTTCATATCTTCCACTATGTTATAGTCTAGTGTAACAAGTGTTCTTGAAGTGTCTAGAGGAGTGACTTTTTTTGACACATCCAGAGTGGTAATCTTGCTTTTACTATTGACAAAAGTGTTCTTTGTTGTGGCAGCATCTCCAGACTTGTTCTGAGCTTGGCTGGCAAGTGGTGTTTTTTTCTTAACAAATTTTCCTTCAACTTTTTCCTCGTTAGTTCTTGTTCAAGAACATGCCCTTAAATTATTAACTTATATCGGTTGTTTTGTTTCTGAGCCGAGGCCTCAGTTAGTGGTGGTTCTTCAACATTTTTCTTCTCAATATTGAAAACACAACTGAAATTATTTACAACGTGTCTGAAACTCGCACTTTCTTCAGTCGTAGTAGATTCTTCATTTTCTTCCATTTTCTCAGTTTACTCATATGAAGGTATTAAGTCAATGAAGTGCACAACCAGAGTGTTCATTCTACGATTCCACTATGGTCATGTCTTTTTCGAGTGGTATTCTTGACGAAAGAGCAATATTAGTCCATGCCCATGCTTTCAATATTTAACATGACATTCAAGCTATGTGCAAACTTAGTTGGCTAACTGCTACTATTTTCATTATTGCTAGCCCTTCTCAGGAAGATAAATTTTGGGGGCTTGTTGCTCACAGTGGTCTCGCTTGTCCTTTATTTTCATTCATCCAACTCATTGGATAGAGTCTTGATAGTTTGGTTTAAGCTTTCAAGATAAATAGATTTTTTATCCTTGGCCTCATTTGAAGATGCCTAAGACCTTCTTCCTGTCTCCCTGGGGTCTTTAGATGATTCATCATCAATGATGACTCCAATTGCACGCAAGTCCTTCTCAACAACAACAACTTCAAAAAAAAAAATCCGAAGTTTCTTTTGTCACTCTCTTTACAAATTGTGAAATACTTGTGGGCAAAGAAGAAGTGTAGTAATTGATTGTGATGGAGGCATGAGGTACTGTATATGGGGGAAATTGGTTCAATATCCGATTGAAACTTTCATTAAAGTCATTGACCTTTTCTTTCCTCCCCATATTCATATTCCCTAACTCCTTTAATAACATGGCTAGGGTTTTGTCATCAACGAACTTTTCCAGGAAAAACTTTTTAAACCCCCTCCAATTCTGAATTGAATTTGTAGGAATACTATGATACCAAGTAGCTTCTGTATCATCTAAGGTACAAGGAAAGTTCCTACATGCCACATCATTGTAATGTACCTCAAGCATCTACAAGTGTAGATAGAAGTTATCCAGATGTTCTTCCACTTTGATCGGCTTGTTAGGGTCAATTTTCATTTAAAAAAAATCGGGTGTCTTGGAATTGATGGGCCTCCAAATTAGACATAAATTAAAGCCCATTTGACCATACTTCAATGCATTAAACCTCTCTTTTTGCATTAGATAATGTATTTTTTATTTTTTATTTTATGGATAGTTGCATATGTGTGCCTAATATTATTTATTTTTGTAGAATATTGTGAGAATATTGGGCAGATTATGGAGATTTGGAGGAGGAGCTAATTTAGGGACCTACTCCCTACTACAGGAGGATCAATATTAGATAATAAATCAACAAGATATTATGAAATTATTGCATATATTATGGAGCTCCAATAATTAAGAAAATGTAGGAATGTGTTCCTGCCATTTAATATAGATTCCTAGTGTTGGGAACCAAATCCACTATTTCAGGGATTTTGGAGGGGAAATATTCCTCCTTTCATGCGGAATGCTTCCTAATAATTTTTTATAAGTACCAAGTCGAATTTGCCTCTAGGGGTTGGTTTCTCTTAGTCTTCTTGTGGAGAGAACTCGTATTTTTGCAGCTCCATTGTCATTTCTTGTAGGGATGTGATTATATCGCTGGAAATAATGAAGATTGGTGCCATGTTAAGCTTTTAAATATTGGTTTCCTTCATAGTAAACTAATTTTCCTTGGGCTTGGCCATCCAAGGAGCCTTAGAGCCCTTTTGTATCATTTACTTTTCTTCCACTCACTTCTTATTCACATGAATATCTTGTTCTTGTTTTTTTTCTATTTCTGCATTTAGTATTGATGATTTATTGGTGTAGGATTGGGTTAAACGGTTGAAGTTATTTTGTAGGATCAAAGACATCATTTCATCCTTGGAACAATTTTGGAAGGTCATAGTAATCATTGAGCTACTTGGATTAGTTTGCTTATTCCAAAATCTAAATTTTAGGAAGTCCCTTTGTGGCAAATAGTAGTAAATTTATGCTATTTTTTAGATTCAATCGAGTTGATTCCAGTTGAATTAGATCAAAAAAAAATTCTACTTAATAATAAAATTTACCCCATTGAATTTTCACTTGATTAGATTAGGCGTTTGATATATTTACTAGCTCACTAGTTCTCGAATTTCTAGATTTTAGAATAGTAACTTTCTGCGACTTTTTAGCATGGGTTAACAAGGGTATTTTTGAGTGATTCCACTTGGAATGGAGACCTAAGACATCTTATTCGATAAAAAAAAATTTCCTATCCAATTTGGGTTTGATTTTCTTGGTCATTCGGTGAATTATAACTTCTTGTAGCAACTTGTAGTTTCTTGTAGCACTCTTCCAGCATGTATACACTTGCCCAAATTTGCTCAAAACGATTGTTCCTTAGGTTTGAATCATGACCCCTAGTCTCTAAATCAATGGTTGAGGAGGAATAAACACCACTTAGTACTTTACTTTTTACCCATAAAAAGCATCTCAGTGATTTGGGTTAATGGACAAATTTATGAATTGGATAATACAATAAGGGTTTTCTT
The DNA here is from genome assembly GCA_031772625.1 of Pinus tabuliformis. NCBI lineage: Eukaryota > Viridiplantae > Streptophyta > Pinopsida > Pinales > Pinaceae > Pinus > Pinus tabuliformis. Next base: position 660,384,064 of record CM062811.1, read on the forward strand.
GATTGCCACATCCAAGGAACTTTGTCAATGGATCTAAAAATATTTGAAATTTAATGATTGATATTTAGTTCATGATAATTACTTTATGAAATTACAATAAAATTTTTTTCCTTGTATTTTATTTCCTACTGTTAGTTCCAGTTTTCGCAGCCTGTCACCACGGATCAACATGAGCTCTTACTATGTCTGGTTTTGTTATATCTTTTGCACATGATGTTCAGCACAAAACATGTCATAAGTGTTTCTATCAGAAGGATCTCGGAAAAATCTTTCCAATGGCATATCACACTCCCGTAACCAGTTCCTGGATTAGAAGAAATGAATGAGTGATTCTTGGTTATGCATGTTTTGAAGTCAGTTGCTGCACACAATGACAAGTTTAGTACAAAATCAGTTTCTGAAATAATGGTAAGTAATTTTTTAAAAGCGAAAGAGATTTTTTTTCATCACATACCAAGTAACAAAAACCTCCTTCAGTTTATGCACAGGTGCTACTATGTGGGAGATATATAGTGATATTTGGAGCTTATATTAAAACAAAGCAAAATTTTCATATTTTTTACTGTTTTAGTCATTTTAGTGCGGGACCATTTTACAGCAGATGGAACGTAATTTTGCAAAACCCAAGGAGGTTTTTGTTAAGAACGAGCTATATAATAAAAATCTCTTTCAGTTTATTCACAGGTGTCATTGATTGGGATGTGTGACTAGATCTTTACAGCTCATTTTCATAGAATTAAATTTTTAATGATTTTCTGTTTTAGAGATGATTTTGTGGAACAGATTGCGAGCTACTGGAAATTCATTTCTCAAATTTGAGAGAGGTTTTTCTTTATAAATAACTTATCTACAAAAACCTCTTTCAGTTTTGCAACAGGTGTTATGGTTTGTGAGATACGAGTTCATCTTCAACACCTATTTGCAGAAATTCGGCCCAAGTTTAATGTAACTAATTCTATTTTGAAGAAAATGGTTGAACTCAATCCCTTAGTACAAGGATGAGAAAATGTATATATTCTATGAATTTCATAGTGTAGGGGTTGGATTTTGATAAATAGTGGGACTCTTGGGAAGATCTTGGCACACTATTGTACATATTTTTCATATTTTGGCTAAGGAAAGATCAGAGGTTTTGCAGCACTTGTTGGGATTCTTGTGGCTTTCAGTTCTTGATGGTGTTATCTCTCAGTTTATTGTAAGTTTATTCATGTTTAATGTATGCCATTCCCTTCTTATGCTTCTGAAACTAAATGAATGAGTAAATGAGGTTGAATTCATTGTTTACAGTGCTCTTCCTTTAAATTTGTTTAGTTTTACATGTTTTCGCCAGTTTGGAGAGGATCCATGTTCTCCTTTGCCCTCTTCAGCTCCTTGTCATTCTGATCCATCCATACACCTGATCAAAGGCATCAAGACTATTGCCTACCTCGCCCCAACTCGAATTCTGCAAAGATCTGACCTCAATCCCCGGACCCAAAATTGTTCTTTCCCATTTCTCCAACAAAAACCCAAAAAATCTAAATCAAATTTTCCTATCAATTTACTAGCCTAAAATCAGTTCCCATTCTAGAGTCATCTCGCACCCTATTGCTCATTTTATCGAGATTGACTGGAGAGAGCCCTCTCCTGTCCTCGTAGGGCTAGCTACGAGGCTGAGCTTGGTTTGATGTTGCCTTGAGTTTTGCCTTCCTTAGCCTGAGGCAGATTTGAGTGCTAACATAGTGGCGACCATACTGGGGAAGAAAATGGTTTTCTTGTTAGTGTTATTTTTTTTACAAGCTACAGACGGAGTCTGAAGTCATGCCAGGTAGCCTTCGAAACGCTTTTGCTTTGCATTAGCAGAAGTAGATAAATGCTGCTTCAGTCAATCTCCGGTCTAGCTTGTAATCATGACATCTAACTTGTTAATTGCCCCAGTACATGTATCAAGTTGCAGATCTGATGCTGATAGTGGACAGCAGTCAGACACATATGAAGGCTGAAACATTCACCGGGCGGCTCCAACTCGATCCAGACATTCCAGTGCTCGCTGATCCATTTATGCAATGGTAGGGTATGTGGCAAACCCTACACTCTGTGAAGCTGTAAAAGAAGTAAGAAATCAGTTAGTAAATTTTGAAATTAATGAAGATTTTTTCAGTGCCTTGCTTCAATGTTTGAAATCTCCGAAGTTTCCTCTTGAAGCTAGAACTGGTGTCTGTGAGTTAATTGTTGAAAAACTTGAGAAGGAGATTCAGTATTTGAATGAGCAGATCCAGTCATATGATTTCTAAGACCCTAAAAAGTTCTTGGAAACTCTTCCTCCTTCAAAACAAGAAACAATAGAGCTGCCCGTAGATGTTTTCATTGACAGTTTGCAGTTGGAGGTCTATGTTGAGGAATTAGGGTAGCAAACAGAGTCTGGTTTCTTTGATCCTATTGCAACATACATGGAAATATTTTTCAGTTTGAATGATAGATCAAATTGTCTTTTACACAACCAGACTTGTTATGTGCATGTAGGGCTGCAAGCAATTGCATCTGTGATCTGGTTAAAGCACTCTCAAGCAGCATTCTTCTCAGATTTACTTGATTGGTTGATATGGAATTACAACATTACTTGATTTATCAATTTTGCAACAAAGTAGGTTAGATTTGTACATAAATAAGCTGCCCGAGGCAACATTTTAGTTTGTGGTATTTGTTTATGTACATGTTGCAGCATGTATATGTTTTTGGATTGGTACGAGTTGTTTTGGGTTTACAATTGTTTGACCATCCATGCCCAATGGAAGAGGCACTGTCTACTTTCCAGAGATCTGTAGTTCTTGGCACCTCCAAGGAGCTACCATCCCCATTGGAGCCGATGTTAGTTCCAGTCTTCGCAGCCTGTCACCAGGGATCAACATGAGCTCTTACTATGTCTGGTTTTGTTATATGTTTTGCACATGATGTTCAGCACAAAACATGTCACAAGTATTTCTATCAGAAGGATCTCGGAAAAATATTTCCAACGGCATATCACACTCCCATAACCGGTTCCTGGATTAGAAGAAATGAATGAGTGATTCCTGGTTATGCATGTTTTGAAGTCAGTTGCTACACACAATGACAAGTTTAGTACAAAATCAGTTTCTGAAATAATGGTAAGGAATTTTTTAAAAGTGAAAGAGGTTTTTTTCATCACATACCACATAAAAAAAACCTCCTTCAGTTTATGCACAGGTGCTACTATGTGGGAGATATATAGTGATATTTGGAGCTTATATTAAAACAAAGCAAAATTTTCATATTTTTTATTGTTTTAGTCATTTTAGTGCGGGACCATTTTACAGCAGATGGAAAGTATTTTTGCAAACCCCAAGCATGTTTTTGTTAAGAATGAGCCATATAACAAAAACCTCTTTCAGTTTATTCACAGGTGTCATGGATTGGGATGTGTGACTAGATCTTTACAACTCATTTTCACAGAATTAAATTTTGAATGATTTTATGTTTTAGAGATGATTTTGTGGAACAGATTGCGAGCTACTGGAAACGAATTTCTAAAATTGGAGAAAGTTTTTTCTCCAAAACTACCTTTTCTACAAAAACCTCTTTCAGTTTTGCAACAGGTGTTATGGTTTAGGAGATACAAGTTCATCTTCAACACCTATTTTCAGAAATTCGACCCAAGTTTAATGTAACTAATTCTATTTTGAAGAAAATGGTTGAACTCAATCCCTTAGTACAAGGATGAGAAAATGTATATATTCTATGAATTTCATAATGTAGGGGTTGGATTTTGGTAAATAGTGGGACTCTTGGGAAGATCTTGGCACACTATTGTACATATTTTTCTTATTTTGGCTAAGGAAAGATCAGAGGTTTTGTAGCACCTGTTGGGATTCTTGTGGCTTTCAGTTCTTGATGGTGTTATCTCTCAGTTTATTGTAAGTTTATTCATGTTTAATGTATGCCATTCCCTTCTTATGCTTCTGAAACTAAATGAATGAGTAAATGAGGTTGAATTCATTGTTTACAGTGCTCTTCCTTTAAATTTGTTTAGTTTTACATGTTTTCGCCAGTTTGGAGAGGATCCATGTTCTCCTTTGCCCTCTTCAGCTCCTTGTCATTCTGATCCATCCATACACCTGATCAAAGGCATCAAGACTATTGCCTACCTCGCCCCAACTCGAATTCTGCAAAGATCTGACCTCAATCCCCAGACCCAAAATTGTTCTTTCCCATTTCTCCAACAAAAACCCAAAAAATCTAAATCAAATTTTCCTATCAATTTACTAGCCTAAAATCAGTTCCCATTCTAGAGTCATCTCGCACCCTATTGCTCATTTTATCGAGATTGACTGGAGAGAGCCCTCTCCTGTCCTCATAGGGCTAGGCTGCTAGCTACGAGGCTGAGCTTGGTTTGATGTTTCCTTGAGTTTTGCCTTCCTCAACCTGAGGCAGATTTGAGCGCTAACACCTACAATAGGTTAAGGTTTCCATTTCAAGCATTTTTGGTACCTCTTAAGTTTGTATGAACCACAAGTTGATAATTAAAGTTGGTAGCCTTGGGAGTTGCAACTTTCTTATTGCAATACTGAGGCTCGTCACTTTTTGGTGGCATTTTCGGGGAGTTGTCAAAGTATGCATTGTTTTCTTCCCTAGTTGATTCATTTCTTTTTACTTTTTGCAAAAACAAAAAAAAATTATTAGGCATTTTTCATTTCAAGAACAAAAAATTGCATTGCATTAGCATTTTTATGCAAAAAAAAATTCCCTAACACTAACCCCCCCCCATTTGATCACATGGTGCAGTAAGAGCCACATCGCCATTCATTTTTGCGAGTAGAAGAAAAAGAGGTGAAAGATAAGGTAGAAGAAATGGATGGAGATGATGTCAATGAAGAAGATCCTCTTGGATTTACCATTCAAGACACTGATGTTAGTGTGAATACGGAGAAAATACCTCCATCATTTCTTCCAAATTTTCATGGTATAAGGCCAGAGGGTCTGTAAACCTTTCTCTTTGAATTTGAAATTGTTTTTAGATCTTATGGTTACTTATTAAACACTCAAAAATTGAGACTGCTTCCGGTAACATTGAAGGATAAAGATCTTAAATGGTTCATGAGTTTAGGGACTAATTCAATAAGATCATGGAATGATATGCAAAAGGTATTTTTATAAGAATATAAAGATCATGATCTTAAATAAGAAATATTTAGAATGAATAAAAAAAAAGATGAGAGCCTTGCAGATTTAATAGAGAGGTTCATGTACAATGTTAAGAGGGGAAAATTACATCATTTAGGATCTGACACACTAAAAACCCTCTTACTTAGAACAATTAGGGATGAGTGGATTGATATTATTGATCTCATGAGTAGAGGTGTTTTATACCATTATCAATTGAAGAAATTTATGAAACATGCAAAGTCATATCAAGAGGAAGGGAAAGAGTAAGTCAATCAACATCAAGATCGGTAAGTCAAGCTAAACTTGGAAATTTGCTTGATAACTTTAAAACAAAAATTATTAGCAATGTAAGTGAACAAGTAGAAATGTTAAGAATACAAAATGAACAAAATGAAGATGTTGATATTTGTGTTATCCATGCAGAATCACATGTTGTTAAATATTTCCCATAATTACCAAGGTTGAAGGAAGTTTAGCAAGAGGACAATGGAGCCAGTCACTCACTAAAGAAACTATGATATGTATCTCCAAGAGGACCATGGTAGCCTAGTCAACCTGGTATGATGCAAGACCCTATTTCACAATTTCAAGGTTATGCACATCCACCTCAAAGTAATTGGCACACACCCTTTCCTTGGTAACCTTGGACATCTCAACCCAAAACCAATCTTAGCAACAAGGCTGGCAAGGAAATTATGGGAGCCACCCAAAATATCCTCAATATCCTCCATACCCAACTCCATGTTATCCCTACCATCCACCTCCACCATAGCAACAACCCCAACCACATCCATCTCAAATGTCCACTCCCACTCAACTACTTGTATCACCATTTCCAAACCCACACAGGGAAGTAGCTCAACCCACTTATAATGCTGAAGTACAACACTTCCAAATATCTCCTCTTGATCTCAATGGTATTCATCTTAGCTAAGGAAGAGTATTGAAAAAATGAGATTCACTTGATGCCATTGAAGGAAAACATTCAGAAAATGAATATTCAAATAAGACCAAAGAATCATGGGCTGCACTTGATGAATAGAAGACATCAGAATCAAATATTGAGAAATTTCCCTCATGTTTATCATCAGATCCTCTATGTGTTCAAGAGAATAATCACCAAAAAGAAGAAGATCCGAATTTCATGGAAGAAGAAGACATCCAAGATGATCCAAATCAACAAGTGGACCAGAGGCATCAAAAATATATTGAAATATGGTTCTAGACAATTAGTAAGTTACAGCCACACATTCTTGTTCAACAATTCCTAATATCATCTCAATCATAGCATTTGGTCTTTGAAATTCAGGTACATGTGAAAGCGCATATTTCAAGCCTACACATCATTTTATCTGTCATCTTGATGTGCACATGGCACCATTGGAAGTATTCTTATACTTGAAACAAACTTTGTTTTTCAAGTAGAGTGGGATAGGAAAAGAAATTAAAAAACGAAAAATAGGAGGAAAAAATAAAATCTCGAGTGAAAACCTCCTTTGAGGCGCCTAAGATTGGCTCATTGATTGAAAACTTCCATGAGGCTGGGTTGGAAAATAGAGAAAAATAGAAAAAGAAATATCCTTGGTTAAAGCCTCCTTTGAGGTGGCTAGGCAGACCTACTAGTTGAAAACCTCATTGAGGCGGCTAGTAGGCCTAGTAGAAAAAAAAGGAAAAAATAAAAAATCTTTGCTCAATGTATCTCTCTCTCATGAATGTAGGTACTCTCCAAGCTTTGCAATAAAAAAAAACAAGTTACCAAAAGAAAAGTTGATCAAAAGCCTAGTCAAAGGAACTCAAACTTGGACTTTTTCCCCCTTGCTCAGATGCTCCAGAAGGACCAAGACCATGCCAATCCATCACCCTAATCTATTTCCACCATCCACTCATCATTCCCAATATTTTACCACTCATTTTCCTTGTTTTCCTAACATTCTACAGGAAGACGTTGTTTTTCTATAGGAAACAAAAATACATAAAGTAGAAAATTATTTTTGTCATATCTTGAAAACTATGCCATTGATTTGCCAAGATCTTTTAGGGAGAGATGCATATGGATGATAGTAACATGCTGAGGCAATTTCAGCAAATTCCAGTGCACATTTTTCACAAAATTTACCTCCATCACCTACCACCATTTTAAAATTTTCTTGATATTCGTGCATCCATTTGCAAATTTGTTTCATGTGGAGATGCATATGGATGTTGATAACATGCTTAAGAAATTTCAGTAAATTCTAGTGCATAGTTTTCTAGAAATCAATCTCTATCACCTACAACCATTTTTTTTCTCAAAATTAGTGCATCCATTGGCCAAGATTTTTTTATGGGGAAGTTCATAAGGATGATGGAAACATGTTTAGACAATTTCAGGTCAATCCATTATACCATTTGGGAGATATGGGAAAAACATGTATGTTATAGGAAACTGCTACAAGATGTCCTGAGGTGCTATAGGAAGTTGGATGAGGGGTTTTGGAGGAAAAGAATGGTGAGATGAAGTGTTGAAAGGGTGTATGACAATTGTAAAAAGTGTGGGGAAGGTGAACATCACCCATGGCCAAGCCCAATACTCCAAGAAGGCCGGATTTGACTAAGATAGCTTGCTCACGGAAACTAAAAGACAAAGGTTTATATTATGGGATGACATCCATCAACTCCACCAATAACATATTGGGCACTGGAAAGAAACTTGCTCACAACAACCTTATCAATCAAAGAATCATCAATCTATGAAGACTTTTTCAAAGTCGAAAAAGGGAAATTATCACTTCTAGAGGACCATGGATCGATCATCAACTTAGTAGCAACATGCATGCCTCTCCAACAACCATCAGGTAGGTACAGGTATGAAATATTTTTTACTTCTTCTCCGGAGCATATTATAGTTAGAATTTTTTTTTCAATGCATGGGAGGTGAGGTTTTATAAGCTAAGGATGTCATCAGTCTCAACCACCCTCAACTAGTTAATTGCAACTAACTCCCTCACTCATGCAATGTGGAAAAGACAAATTAGGAAGGTTGATGATTATGAGGAATGGGAACAATAGTTAAAAGATGAAATTTGTGCAAAGACCAAGTCACAAAATCACTCCAAGCCTTCCATACAATTTATATCCACTATCTATCCATCATTCATCCATCCCATTCATAATAAAAAAGTAATATTTTTCAAGAACAAACCCTACTCTCTCTCTCACCTTGAAAATTTCTTGAAAAAACACACAGAGCACATCCTCTCCATTTTCACAAACCTACACTACTCCCTATGAGCCCTAGAATCATCCTCCAAACCCTCTACATCATTTCTCATCACTCCCATACATTTATAAGATGTTGAAGGAGAAGGAAGGACCACTACAGTGAGAAAACCTCCTCCTATAGCAGTCTATGCAACCATTACAACAAGCCATAATCCTATTTTCTTCCCTTTTCCATCAAGTAAAGGGGGTTATACTAGCTCATGAGGCACTCTACCACTCCAAGCAGGACCCTTGACGAGCAACAATAGCACCTTCGGTAGCAAGAGAGGACATGCACACATATCAACAACAAAAGTCAAATACCATTAAAGGAAGAGAAGAAATATACAAGAACAAGAAAAACAAAAAATCCCGAGGAGCACTAGGAGAAATGGGTGTAGGATTTAATGGAATGGAAGAAAATTTTGACACCTGTGAGAAGGCCAACCACTAGAGAAACCATAACTAAGCAGCTCAAGGCACAAACTTCTTTGCTATAGGAGAAAAGGGAGTTGCTACAGGAAAAAAAGAGCTGCTACAGGAAAAACTGGGCTGCTAGAGGAGACAATCAACTTGCTACAAGATTGTCCCAAAAGAAAAATTGGGCCCTATATTGAGGATTATTGGCCACAAAACCCTATAACTTTGAAGGTGTATTCAAATAAGGGGTAAGTACTTGATCTATCACCTCTTGAAAACAAAAATTCTTTGAATCTTTACAAAACTCCTCCACTAAACATCCTGTAGCAGAAGCATAAAAAAATTAAATTGTGGAGTTTTCGTGTAAGGATGAGCATTATGATGGGAGAATAAACATTTTTTGAGATTTGCATACCATTCTTCCCCTCACTCATCAACAAGAAACACTCATCCTCTTGCCATAAGCTGAAATGATGAGTGTTATGAAATTGACAATTGGCAGCAGCGTTCCCTTACACAAACCTTGAGAAGACATGGACAAATGTTGTTTACAAGGATAGAGAAGATTTTTTGGGCTTAAAGAGACAGCCAGGGATGGATCTGCAGAAGAAGAATAGGGTGGAAAAGAAAATGAAAATGTTGAAACATAATATTAAGTGCCCAAGAAAAAATCAGAATAAAAGGATAAAAGGAGAATAAGAAGAAAATTGAAGAGATAACCTCCCTCCAATCCAAAAGAAAGAAGCCCCAAGCCTCTTAGAAGAAGCCAAGGACCAAGGGAGCCATGAGTGAACTAATAAAATAAGAGCGCTGATGCAGGAAGGAAGAAAATTTCTATACGAAAGTGTTGAACAACTATAGAACAAATTAGGGAGGCCACTAGGGCCATGAATGAGGCACAATGAGGTCACTAAGTTGCTCAGAGGATGAGCAACACTTTCAGCAGGGGGTATGATGGGCCTAAAAATTAGACATAAATTAAGGCCCATCTGACCATCATTCAACACATTAAACCTCTCTTTTTTCATTAGATAACGTATTTTAAATTTAATATGTTCATTAGGAATGTTTATGGATAATTGCGTATTTGTGCCTAATATTATTTATTTTTGTAGAATATTGTGAGAATATTGGGCAGATTATGGAGATTTGGAGGAGGAGATAATTTAGGGACCTACTCCATGTTAGGTTCCTATACCAGTAGGAGTCATAATTTTGAATGACTAAGGTTAAGCCTTGTAATATTGTACATACCTTTGCTTTCTACAAATGTTTTCCATATTAAAAAAATTAAAAAATGTAAAGAGGGTATGTCCTAAAAGAAAAATCAAAGGACAAAAAGAATAAGATAAGGTAAAAAAAAATGAAAATATATGAACCCCAAAAACTAAGAGAGACCATGAAAGTGTGCAAGTCTAAATGCCACTACTATTTAATTTTATGCATAATAATGATTGTGTGCAGCTTGTTATTCATACCACAATCCATGGTAAACAAACTGTTTAATATTGGTTATTCCATGCTTTGACTTTTATGTTTATAATTAGAGAATAAAATCTGACCAAATAGTTTAATCTTGGCTGATCATAGTTAGGTAGAGAAATAAAAGGAGCTCATAAGCTTAATATGAGCCCTTGGATGATATAAGGTTAGAAATAGAGAGTTTGTTTTATAAAATAAAAGAGAATATAAGGGTTTGCTAGCCTAAATGCACCCAAAGAAATGAAGAAAACATGTTAGGGTAAGAAATGGGTAAGTAGAAGAAAGGTTGTTGGACTACAAAGTTGATTGGATCAAAACACATGCATCATGCTTAGACACATATTTCAATATGTATGATCGACTATGGAAGCAAAATAAAAGGGTTACAATTTAATGTGATTAACTCCCCCTCATTCGTTTTCCCCTTTACTTACTAATTTCATATCCACAAGTATGTTCTAGCTCTTCAAATCCTTCAAGTCAAAAAGGCTCAGAGCATTTCTCTGACTTTTGGTGGGACCGGACCCTCGGCTTAATAACTTATGGACATCAAGTGCTAGAATCCCCTTCATAAAATCCATTCCCCCTTCATTACCCCAATAAAACCCCTTTTCCTAAGGTTAAACACCATTTGCCTAGGAAAAGTGAAAACCCCCATGTAAATCCTATTTCTCCCAAACCCACAAAAAACACTTTATCCTAAGTATAAAGCATATGTGCAAATGTTACACTTTACCTTTTTACTTAGGGAAATATCCGCTCCGCCCATTATATTTCATATTAATTATTAACTTTATTATATAATTCCCGATAAAAACATTTTCCCGTATATTAGTTAAATCCCTATGTAAATACCCCCAACCCTTAGTTTTAATGAAAACTATATGTTTACCCCTTATCTCGACAAACAAACAAATCCCCTCATTAACCTTAAATAATCCCGATCTGTTGTGATTAAGGTCTTAGGCCCCCTAAAAAACTCCGTACATTTCATCCGTGCTATTTCACCAACCGACCACCGTCCGATCATTTGTGCCTGAATCTGACAATGCACAACCATATCGGGCTCACCCGACACCCGACCTTTACCCAAAGAGTTAAACCTCCATTAAGCCCCGCCCGATTGTTTTAAACCTATGATTAATTCTTAAATAAACCCATACCACCGAAGTTTAAAGCCTTCCCCCCCTCCAAGCCCAAGCTTTTATCACCCACGTGCTTCCCTCGCCCGATTGCCATCTGATCAACATCCCCCTCATCCAATAGTCCACAGCCATATCGGGCATGCTCGATTGCCAATCATTACCCACCCGATAAAGTGGTTTTCCCCGACCCCCCGAAGGCTACATGTCAAGCGTTAGAGTATATCAGGTGACCCCCCCTAAATACTACCTTTGCCTCATAAGATGTGCGAAGACCTCCAATACCGCCTCCTCGCTAACACAATAAACCACCCACTATTCATAAATATAAATTTCCACGCCAAATTCAAAAAGTTGCCCATTAAACCTCATAAGCATGAAAACCCTCGTTTTCAAGCTTTTCACCCTGTTTCACAGTTAAAACCATTAAACCCGCCGGCGCCACCCTAAACCTATGCAACACAATTCGACCTTCAATTACCTTCAAAACACTGCCACAACTCCTTCCCCAAAAATCCCTGTGCATAAGAGCCATAAGTTGCCTTTCCTGCCGACCTGTGTTTTCTTAATAATTGTTGAATTGTGCAAGTAATGGGAAGAATACCAGAGCTTGGAAAAATAGTTCTAATACTATTTGCATAACTTGTTTACTCCAAGACTCGACAGGAAACCTATTCAAAAACCTGTATTGAGAAGAAAAAGGCAATTATATAAGGAACAGAGAAGAAAACATTCACACAAAGCATTAACTGTCAAAACAGAGGAACCAGATAGAGTATGCAATTAGAAGACAAACAGATAAAACATACAGAAACTTGACTAATATCCACTACCAGATGTTGATACACATAAAAGATAAATAATTTACTGTTGAAACACACAGTAAAAGTTTAAAATGTACAGTATAAGGTAAAAACACAGCAAAGGATAAAGACAGGTCATCAAAGTCAAAGAGTATCAGTAACAGAGAGTATCAGATGAAAGCTTGAAGTAAATGAAGCCTCCAGTGTGAAAGTCCAAACGGAAAAGAGCATAAAGAACTAAAATCAAACCATAAAGGCCAGCAATACCAAAATAAATGGGACAACATGAAAGCAGTTCAATAGCTATCTCTATCTTCCTGCAAGAAGATATTTGTATTTCCTAGATTAAATCTCAAGTTAGTTTGAGATATTTTGTAATAAAACTTTAGTATAAATACTTCACAATTCGAAGTATGTAGTGTGGATTCTTAGACATTTCTATAGACTTCTTGATCAAAAGATTGTAAAGCCATTGGAGCATTGACTGAGCTAGCAAGCTGGATTGATGAATAAAGACCAGATATTTCAAAGGATTCATGTGTTGAGCGAAGTGCAAACAAGTATTTTCTCACGTTGTTGTTATCTTTCTTAAAGTTTTTCCATAATGTATATCTGAATCTGAATGCCATAACTGGAGTATTATCTCAGAATTTGTTTAATTACACTTTGTTTTAACAGTTAGGCAAATACATGTTTTCTACTGATATCTAAGTTAAGGAATTCTTAATTTCTCCTTAGTTTAGGTTGTCTCTTTATAATCTATAGCAAAGGATTCTTAATTGCCCTTTGTTTCCGATTACCCTCTATTCCTCGTTTAAATCCTGGTCTGAGAATTCTTAATTTCTCTCTCACCCTGGTTCAAACCATTTCACCCTTCTGGCCCTAAGACCTGCACTCTACTCTGCTATCTTGCCCTTTGAATATTACCTTTATTGAGTTGATCTAGTTTTGTTGCCCTTCTGATTGACTCCATAGCACAATGGTCTAGAGACATCATACTATCCATCTATTTAAAGAATCCCACCACCCAATCTTCAATATAAATCAAAAACCCCCTGAACTTTAAGAACTAGTATAAAAATCCCAGCAAAGAAAGCTAAATCATATAGAGAAAGCCCTCTCTAAGCTTAGGTTGGCTAGAGCCTATGCCCAAAAGTTGGTTTTTGGTTAGCTCGATCATTTTCTTTCTTCTAATAACTTATAGGGAAAATTCTGAGTGATAACATAGTGGTGACTCCGTTGGAGAAGCAACAACTCCTCAGTCCTAATAAATCTTTAGGAAAATTCTAATTCTATATTTTGAGCCTCTTAAAGTCATTTGTTAGAAGTTATTTTGAAAAAAATCACAAAAACAATTAAAATTTTTGAAATTTTGGCTTATAGGAAGACTCATTTTACTAGGGCCAATCCAGATGCAAACCCTTCCCTAGTAGTTGATAATCCCAACATGATTTCAAGAAAATCTAAAAAAGAACAAAGTTAGTTAGTCAAATACCATTAGTTAAAGCTAATTCATGTCCTAAAGCGTGGTTATTTTTAGAAGAATTTCCCTTTGATGCGCTATTTGATCTTTCATTATTTAGAACAAAGTCTAAAAGTGCAATTGATGAAACTATTCTAGATCCTTATTTTATTGCAGACCTTGAAGTTCAACAGGCCAACAAATCAATTGATGAGTACATTTTGAAATCTCCACAATCATCCATTAAAACTACCACTACCCCTGAGTTTTCTAAACAATTGTCCACTACTTTGAATTCACCATTATTCCCTTCAACTCCAACAGAATACCTTTTGAACTCCATTCACCATGTATACCTTCACTCCCTCACCAACCTATCATTACTCATTCATCACCTACTAGTCCTGGTTCTTCATCCACTACTACATTATTTCCAAGTATCTCAACCCCACATCTTAGCCCCTCCCAACCTATAGCAATGGCAAACAGATATGCTCCTCTTGTTTTACCTGCTCAACTTCATGTTATACCTACAAATTATCAAAGTAAGATTTTATTGTTTGATGCTACTGGTCAGTACACTGCCCAGTAGCATGTAAACAAGATGTCTGACTTTTTTGAACTACATGAAATAGATGAAGCCAATGTCCAGATGAGACTCTTTGCCCAAACTTTGACTGGTGATGTCAAGAAGTGGTTTAAAGCCTTTCCTTCCAACCACATAGCAAACCTAGCAAACTTCCAAAGGTTGTTTATTGATAGGTGGGAAAAGAAAAATAATCCCTTACAAATCCTTTCAGAATATGAGAATATTAGAAGAGGACCTAATGAAGCTGTTTAAGCTTACTGCACTAGATTCAATAACATATATAATGCAATCCTAGTTAACCTTATACCCCCACCTGACTTAGTGTTAATAAAGTTCCCTGATGGTTTTGACACAGATATGACATACCAACTTAGGGAAAGAAACCCCCAAACATTAGAAGAAATGAAAAGTGTAGATGTTAGTGTAGAAGCTAATTTGTTAGCTAAAAGGGCTAGAGTTAGAAATGAAAGGAGAGGAACTGCAAAGGATGAAAATTCACCAACTGACATTAAAATAGATAACTTAGCAAAAAGTATGGAAAGAATAATGGATAGAATAGGAAACATGGAAACGAATCCCCAATGGGATAAACAACAAGAACCTCCAATTAGAAACCCAAATTTCAGGAACAACCAAAACATTGGGAAAAATGGGCCAGATCAGAACATAAGGCCTCCTTTTTAAGAAAATTATGCATAGACATTCCATCCAGAAGATCCAGAGCAAGATACACAAATTAACCTAATGGGAATAAATGATGAGGACATTGTTTTTCTAACCCAAGATGAGCAGGAATTGTATATGCTGCAGCAATTACAGGTACAGTCTGGGGAATCATTTGATTATAAACAAGGATATGACTCTACCATATTCGAAGTTCATAAATAGTATAATCTAAGAAGCAAAAATAATGCTGATGTCCCTGACCAAACTAAGAAAAAAACACAAAATCAACCCAAGAAAATAAAAGAAGCCCCTATTTCAAAGATCCTCCAAATTCTCCCTAGGTAGAACCCAAATCCTTCTAGCCCCACAATTGTAGATATAACCTCTAATCAACCTTCTGCTGATCAACCATCCACTTCAATTCCACCTAAGGAACCAGTGGACAAAGCTCAAAACATCAGATTTGAAAATCCACATAAGGAGATCCCCAATAAAGAAAAAGAAGACAAGCCTACTCAAATCCCTGCTGCGAAAACTCAAAACCTTCAAATAGAAAAAGTCTCTTTGCCATTCAATTTGGGAACAGAGATATCAAAGCTAAAGATTTCAGTTCCTTTAATAGAACTAATCAAGAATGAACCTTATAAATCACAGATAAACCAGACCTTAAACATTGCAGAAAATGAGGATTCAGTTAACTTGTTTGATGACCAACCAGAACTCATATTTGGTCCAAATGTTAATCGAAAACCATTATAAGGAGGAGTTAAACCTTTTTAAATTAGCCTTAGAACCCATGACAAAATTCTACACAATGCAATGTTGGATTTTGGGGCCTCCCACAATTTAATGCCCAAATCAGTAATGGAGAAATTAAACCTAGACATTAGAAGACCTTACAAATACTTATTCTCATTTGACTCCAGTCAGGTAAAGTGTCTAGGATTGATTAAAGACCTGTGTGTTACTTTAGTCCAATATCCTACCAAAAGCATCCTTATGGACATTGTAGTTGCTGACATCCCACCAAAGTATGCCATGCTGTTATCCAGATCATGGGGAGCCAAACTTCAAGTATCTTTACAACTAGATATGTCATATGAAACAATCTCTATTTTTGGACAACCTAAGAAACTATACCGAGAAACCTTAATGAAATATATGGTAAGTAGCCAGGATCGGCCTCAAAACTTTCCCATCTACTCCATACACTCAGATATCGATTCTTTTATCTTATATAATGCTAATCAAACACAAGAAAAAAATTTAGACAGTACTAATACAGAACCAAAAGAAATTGCAGTTTCTACACAAAATGAAAGTAATAATACTACATAACTCTTCAATGAACAAGAAGGTTAGATTGCTATGAATGATGAAAATTTTGTTGCACCAGATAGTGAAAATTATGATCATGAGATATTATGGCATTTAGAATTTGATGGATCAGTCAATAGGTTAGGAGTAGGAGCAAGAGTGTGGATATACAATTTGGAGAACAATTACTTAGAAGGCCATGCATATAGATTGAATTTTAAGTGTACCAATAATATAGCTGAGTATGAAGCATTAATTTTAGGTCTGAAGTTAGTTAGGAATCTAGGAGCTAAAAACGTTTCTGTCATGGGAGACTCTGAACTAATTGTAAAACAGATTGATGTTATATATATGACTAAGGACCCTAGATTAATTTGTTATAGGGACACTATTGTAGAAATACTTAACACATTCCTAGAAACAAGGCTTGCAGTAATCCCTAGAAAACATAACATGAAGACCCATAGTTTAGCAATGTTTGCTAGCACCTGCAAATTATCCTTTCAACCTAACTATTAGTACACTGCTGAAGTTAGGCACAGACCTGCAATTCTAGATAATTTGAAGAATTGGCAAATATTTTCTAATGATAAATAGATAAATAACTTTTTACTTTCAAAAGAAGAGTTTGTAAATAACAATATAGATACTGATACATCAATAGATCTTGACACTAAGAATAAGATAGAAATAAATGAGATAGAAGGTGATGAAATAGATAGACTTAACCCAACTAAATTTACCAAATCAAATGTAGATAACTTAGAGCAAATTGAGATTGATGAAGTAATCAGTGAAGAAACCGGAGTAATTAATCTCAAGGAGAACTTCTTACCAAAGGGATTAACCCCTCTAGAAGATTTATTTGATTCAAATGATGTTCCTAGGAGATATAAAATGGAACCTTTAAGGTCTGATATAGAGGAATATAATATAGGCACTGATGAAAATCATAAACTGATCAAACTTTCAAAATCATTACCTCCAATTGAAAAAGTTAAATATAATGAGTTGTTGAAATAATTTCGGGATGTCTTTGCTTGGATTTATGAGGACCTTAAATCCTATGACACCAACATCATATAGCACACAATTCCTATTAAAGAAAATCAAAAGAATTTCAAACAAAAACTTAGAAGGATTAATCCTATCTTATTACCTGCAATTGAAAAAGAAATTCAGAGGATGTATGATGCCAAAATAATTGCACCAATCAGATTTTCTGATTGGGTCTCAAACTTGGTGCCAACTAGAAAGAA
Source organism: Pinus tabuliformis (assembly GCA_031772625.1). Classification (NCBI taxonomy): domain Eukaryota; kingdom Viridiplantae; phylum Streptophyta; class Pinopsida; order Pinales; family Pinaceae; genus Pinus; species Pinus tabuliformis. Next base: position 660,401,604 of record CM062811.1, read on the forward strand.
AACTGGTGAGATTAGACTCTGTGTGGATCTCAGAAACCTCAACAAAGTGTCACTAAAAGACAATTACCCTCTCCCCAAAATGGACCACATTTTACAGAGAGTAGTTGGATCAACCAAAATCTCATTGTTGGATGGGTTTTCTGGTTACAATCAAATCTTGGTTCATCCAGATGACCAACCTAAAACTGCTTTTACTACTCCTTGGGGCACATTTATGTATGTGAAAATGCCTTTTGGGCTAATGAATGCAGGAGCCACTTTCCAGAGGGCTATGGATATAGCATTTGCAAAAGAAATTCATGATTTCCTTGTGATATATCTAGATGATATTACTGTATTTTCAAAATCTGACAATCAACATTTGGATCATCTAAGGCAAGTTTTTATTAAATTCAAGAAGTTTGGAATTTCCTTGAACCCCAAAAAGTCCTTTTTTGGGTTAGAATAAGGAAAGTTGTTAGGTTACATAATTTCAAAAGATGGTATAAGAATAGACCCTGCAAGAATAGAAACCATCTTGCAAATAAGACACCCTAGGAACATTAGAGAGTTACAAGCTTTCTTATGAAAAATTAATTTTCTTAGAAGATTTATATCTAATCTAGTAGAGTTAATTAGATCACTAAACAACATGCTGAAAAGAGACTCCACCATAAAATGGGCTATTGACACTTAAAAATTCTTTGAAGACATCAAACTAGCCTTAACTAAAACACCTATATTAATCAGTCCTAAATTTGACAGAGATTTCATCTTGCTTTCCTTTGCTTCTGAGCACACAATAGCTGATGTTCTATTGCAAAAAAATGACTAGGGCTATGAACAACCCATTGTTGTCTTTAGCAAAGCCCTAAGATATTCCCCCTTGAAATATAACATAATGGAAAAATAGGGCTTGGCTTTAGTCAAAGCCATTAAATATTTTAGGGTATACATCTTATATTTTCATATAGTAGCCTACGTTCCTAATTCAGTAGTCAAAGAAATCTTAACTCAGGATGGTCCTAATGGAAAGAGGGGAAGTGGATTACTACTATTTTAGAGTATGATATAGAAATCAAACCTACTTAGTTAATCAAGGGCCAAGGTTTAGCCAAGCTCATGGCTGAATCAAACGGTCAGGCCTTGGATATAAACTTTATTGCAGCAATAGATAATGAAGAGGAGATGGTGACTCCACTAATTAGCCAGGCCTTTCTTGAATCACCTTGGTATGTTGATATTATTTATGTTTTATTGAATTTACAAGCTCCTCCTGAATTATCTAGGACTAAAAGCAGGTTTTTGAAGATGAAATCCTTAAGATTTTGTATATTAGACAATGTTTTGTTTTGGAGAGATCATGAAGGTATTCTTCTCAATTGCTTATTAAAAGAAGAATCTGACAAAGTTTTGGAAGAATTTCATGTAGGTGACTGTGGAGGACACCTTTACTAGAAGACCACTACAGATAAAATCCTTAGAGCTGGTTTCTACTGGCCTACCTTGTTTGCTAATGTCAAAAAATATGTGACCTCCTGTCACAAATGCCAAATTTTTGAGGGGAATAAAAAGCTCTTACCTTTACCCCTCAAGCCAATCTCTGTTGAAATACCTTTTCAACAATGGGGTTTAGACTTCATTGGTGAAATTCACCCACCCTCCTCTGCCCAACACAAATGGATCCTCATAGCCACAGACTACTTCACAAAATGGATAGAGGCCATACCTTCAAGGCAAGCCACATATACTGTTATCATAACCTTCCTTGAAACCAATATTCTATCAAGATTTGGATGTCCAACTAAGCTCATTACTGATAATGCAACAACCTTTAAATCTAAAAGAATGATATATTTCTGCAATAAATACCATATCACCCTTGGCCATTCCACAACATATTACCCTCAAGGTAATGGATTGGCAGAATCCTCAAACAAAAGCCTAGTAAACATCATCAAGAAGTTACTAGAGGACAATAAGAAAAATTGGAATAAAAATCTAGTCAATTCCTTATGGGCGGACAGATTGACTACTAAGAAATCAATTGGTACTTCTCCCTATCAACTAGTTTATGGGATGGAAGTTGTCTTTCCATCCTCTTTGGGAGTACCAGTAATGAAGATACTTCAAGAATTGCAAGTTGAACCAAATAGTATCCAAAGAAGAATCAACCAAACTATTCATCTACAACAAACTAGAGAAGAGGTCTATGTCAGGTCTCAAGTTGTGCAGGAAAATATTAAAAAGATTTTTGATAAGAGAACCAAGGCTGAAGATTTCTACATTGGTGACAAAGTACGCAAGTTGGATTCAAGGAGGGAAGACAAAGGCAATCATGGGAAATTTGATTTCCTATGGAAAGGTCCCTATCTCATTTATGCTTATAGAGGAAATAATGCTTTCTTCTTGAGAGAAATTGATGGTACAGATGCGGAACGTGGCCTGGTGAATGGTTGAATACTGAAACATTACTTTGAACCAAGTTACTTATTTTCATTTCCCATTTGTACATATTCTATTTCCAAAAGTCTAGTTTGGATTGGATAGTGATCTTTGAAGTTGAAGCCTAGAGAGAAGGCCCTAAGCTTTAAAAGATTCACTATCATAAGTATCAATAATGCAGATTCACAGAGGGACACTTTGCAAGGTAACATCAACAACAATTCAAAGGCTACTGATCTTTAGAGTTCTTGACATTTCACAAGGAAATGCCATCCCCAAGTGGAGCCACTATTAGGTTCCTATACCAATAGGAGTCATAATTTTGAATGACTAAGGTTAAGCCTTGTAGTATTGTACATACCTTTGCTTTCTGCCAATGTTTTCCATGTTAAAAAAATTAAAATATTTTACAAAAGATTCTTCGATGAAGATCACATGAAACATCATTTGTCGACGCGTTTCGAACCAACCAGTGTGGTTCATCGTCAGGACAAGTTGAAGAAACAGATCCAGCTAAGCAAGTTAAATAGACAGAGCAGAGCCTCCACCGGCTAAAGAGACCAACAACTACTTTTGACTAGGTACCTAGGTCAAAACCCTTTTTAATAATTAAAGGGAAAAAATTACCCTAGGGGAACCAAAAAATATAATTTAATGATAATAGTTAGTTAAAAATATTAAAAATAATTAAAATATTAATTCATGATACTAGTTAGTTAAAATAAATAGTTAAAAATTATATTTAAGGAAAATAATTTTACTATGGGGACCAATCCCTTAAACCAAATTAAATAAATTAATTTAAAGATAATAGTTTGTTAAAAATATTAATAATCCAAAAATAAATAATTAAAAATTATATTTAAGGAAAATACCCTAGGGGGACCAAAAATAAATTAATAGAAGTAATTTAATCATAATATTTATCTAAAATATTAATAAATAATAGAAATTCTAGTTAAAATAATTCATAAAAATCATTTAATGATAATAAAAATATTAATAAATAATTGAAATGTTAGTTAAAAATAATATATAAATAATAAGTTAATTTTTTTTTATTTTTTATTTTTTATTTTTATTTTTATTAATTGAAATGTTAGTTAAAAATAATATATAAATAATAAGTTAATTTTTTTTTATTTTTTATTTTTATTTTTCATTTTTTTTTAATTTTATAAAAATAATAACTAATTAAAATTGGTAATAAAGGTAATATTATAGGGTTAAGTTATATTAGAGAAATTAAAATGGTAAGTTAAATTAGAGAAAGTAAAACAAGATTATTCTTATGAAAAAAATAAAATAAAGATAAAAATAAAAATAAAAATAAAAAATAAAGATAAAAATAAAATAAAAATGAAAAAAAAAAGGGGACGACTAGGATGAGAGAGTTGGGACCCAACACCAACTGATCTTCCAGCCATCATCTCTATTGAGATTATTCGGCCTCTTTTCAATCTCAAGCGCCTCCCTAAATTTCCGATGATGGAAGTGCGAAACCTTAGCAATAACACTAGCTTCCTCAATACAAACATGATGATTGGTTTTCTCAGCATGCTCAGCTAAAGCGGAAGACTTAGTTCACATATGCCTAAGGTCTGCTGCATGCTCACTAATCCTTTGATTAATGGAGCGACCAGTTTCCCCAATGTAGGGGTCCCACAGGAACAGGGGATCAAGTATACCCCTTTCATATCTTTAGGGTCGATAGGATCCTTCGCAGATCGGAGGGACATGTGAATGGTGTTCAGGGACCTGAAGGTCACAGGGACACTATGCGTCCTGAGAATCCTACCAATCTTATCAGTGGTCCCCTGAACATACGGCAGATGGACACCTGGAACTCGCTCCTTTGGAGCTTGCTGGGACAACGAATTCTTGGAAGCTTTAAGGAAAGCCCTCTGACCCATGAATCTACTATAGCCATTCTCAACAAAGACATCAAGGAGATGGGATTTTTCTTTCTCAAAACTCTTCTTATCCGAGATCCTTAGAGCCCAAGTAGCAAGGGTATTGAGAACACCCATCTTTTGAGCCGGGAAATGATGGGAACTGGCATGAAGATACTGTTCAGTATGCGTTTTCTTCCGAAAAACTTGGTGGCCGAGGGAACCATCACTGTTCCTAGAAATAAGAATATCGAGGAACGGAAGGCAACCATCGACCTCCTGCTCCATAGTGAACTTAATGGCAGAGGATTGATTATTGAGATGATTAAAGAAGAGATCTAATTCTTTTTGGACGTGAGACCAGATAACATTGTTGTCGTCCACAAATCTTCTCCAAAGGTTTGGCAAGAGCCGGGAAGAGTTTAGATCCTTGGACTCGAAATCTTCCATGAAACGATTAGCAACGACAGGGGAAAGGGGTGATCCCATGGCAACCCCGCAGGTTTGCTCGAAGAACTCTCCCTCAAAACAGAAAAACGTAGAAGTGAGATAGATCTCAACTAACTTAGCAGTGTCAGGATCTGTTAGGCGGTTGATTACCTCCATGGCCTCACTAATAGGGATGCAAGTGAAGAGGGAAACAACATCAAAACTAACAAGAATGTCCCCAGGGTCCAGCTTGATGTCCTTGAGCTCCCTAACATAGGAAGCAGAGTCTTTTACGAAGGACTCCGTACGACCAACCAAGGGCTTAAGCTTTAACGCCAGGAACTTAGCAAGAAGGTAGGTAGGACCACTAATGGTGTTGACAATGGGCCTCAAGGGAGCCCCATCCTTGTGAATCTTGGGGAGACCATAGATCCTAGGCGTGATAGGGTTGCTTTCAATGAGTTTATGGTGGAGGGAACTCATTGAGCTAATGGATTTAATGGCAAGTGCCACATTCTTAGCAACCTTCTTTAATGGATTCTTAGGAAGCTTTTTGTAGCTACCACTGTTATGAAGATGATCCAACATCTTACTGCGGTAATCAGCCCTGTTAAGAATGACGGCAGCACCACCCTTGTCAGCCTTTAAAACAATGATATCCTTGTTCTCGTTTAAGGATTTGAGAGCGGCAGATTCTTCCTTGCTAAGGTTGCTCTTAGGGGGCTTAGCCTTTCTTAAGACAACCGCACAATCTTGCCTAATGGTGTCTTTGACCCTATCAGGTAAATCCCTGATCCCAAACTCAATGTCACAAATGATATCATCTACAGGGATTTTCTTCGGAGCTAAGGCAAAATTTAAACCTTTGCCTAAAACTTTAAAAACAGAAGGGGGAAAGGAGAAACTGGAAAGATTTAAAACCCTATTATTAAAACGAGAAGAAAGACCTTGATTATAAACGTCATTCCTGCTATTCTTCCTACTAGAAAAATTATCATTAAAAAATGAGTACTTGTTACTCGAATTCTTATTGTTTTTCTTATTAAGGAATATATTATTATTATATTTATTATTATAATGATTATGATTATTGTTAATATTATTAATATTATTACTATTATTAAAGTTACTATTATTATTCGAATCAATATTACTATTAATACTATTATTATTACTATAGATAATATCCTTATTATTCTTATTAATAATAATATAGTTCCCCTAGGGTAATTTTTTCCCTCTAATTATTAAAAAGGGTTTTGACCTAAGTACCTAGTCAAAAGTAGTTGTTGGTCTCTTTAGCCGGTGGAGGCTCTGCTCTGTCCATTTAACTTGCTTAGCTGGATCTGTTTCTTCAACTTGTCCTGACGATGAACCACACTGGTTGGTTCGAAACGCGTCGACAAATGATGTTTCATGCGATCTTCGCCGAAGAATCTTTTGTAAACTTGATATGGATCACAGAAGCCTAAACTCTACTATTACGGAAAAGCCATCGCAACCAAGGTCCATCATTTTGAGCGGGCACGCTTGCAGGTTTCAAGGTTGAAGACAAATCTAGCTTTTCTTAAAAGATGCAGAGACTCCTCTACCATCCCTGTCTTTGCCAGGATTAATCATCGCCTTAACACTCCCCAAAACCATCAGGTTTTCCTTAAGGCGAGTTTGGCGTTAGTAAGGGCTGAAATCAGTAGGGTCAGGAAATCTCTGGATTTGCTTTCTCGGTTTCTTTTGGGTTTACATCTGGATCTTGGGAACTTGTTTTCATCTTCCCTTTGGGCCAGAATAGATGCCTGTTCTGCTCTGAAGTCCCTTCGGTTAGAAGAGATTCGGCAGCAGCATCAAGCTTCTAAGTTTCAGAGGCTTGTTGATAACTCTGCAGTTCGGGATAGATCTAGGGGAGCAGCTTCTCAGAGCCGTATTTCTCCTGGTCAAATCTCTGCGCTTAAATATTGGTTATCTGACAGCTCTGTTGATGACAGAGCTGCCCTTTCCTGCAAATTGGGGTTTGGCTCCCAGAAAAGCGTTCTTCCTGATTGCGGCGTTGAGGGAAATCACTCTGGCGATTATGGGTGCTCTCCTTCTGGCGCCAATCACCCAGATCGCTCTTCCTCTCCAGGCGTGGGTCAGGTATCGCTTGGTGGCTGCATGGCTGGGGGTAACTCTCCTCCGATTCCTTCTTCCTTGCCTGCACTGAGGGTTTCTGATCCAGTGGTTTCTTCTGCGCTGTCTCCTTGTGGTATCTCCGTTTCCTCGCTGCGTGGAAGGTACTCGGAGTCTGGTGGGTTGATTGGGTTCAGCAAGGGCTCAGATCCAGCGCCTGAGGGTTCGCTGTCTCTCGGCTCTGAACGCTCCCTGGTTCATAACTTAACTGCAGAGCCCGGATTCGGTTTAACTGGCAGCGTGGGTTCAGATCCGTTGCCCCCTGATTCTGATCGCCCTTCGGTGCGTGGCAGAGAGCCCTTTGTCGTTTCAGCTGGCCGTTCGTTCAGCCGGTTTTCCACGTCGTCAGAACCTAGAGCAGCTGTGGCACGCCGGTCAGAGGTGGTCGTTGAAGGCTCGACCCCCCTCCCTCATCCTGTGGTTTCTTGTCGTCCTTCTTCAGGCAGATTGGTCAGCTTGGTGTCACCGGTGGTTTGCAGCTCCCTGATGCAGAGCTTGTCCACAGAACCGGAGATCGATTTGGCCGTTGGGTTCAGGGAAGGCTCGACCCCCTCTCCCCGTCCGCTGGACCGTGACAGTCACGCTTCAAGGGGTGCGCTGTCCTCTTTTGGTTCTGATAAAATGCGTATTGATGGTAATATCCTTAGGAATAGTGATAATAAGTATTCGAATTATAACTACGTTAATAAAAACTATAATATTATTAATAACGATGAGAATAATGAGGTTAACTATGGTAATAATAATAGTATTAACAGGAATTTGGATTCGTATAATAACTTTCTAAAGAATAATAATATTAGTAATATTTATAATGATAATATTAATAATATTAATATTTATAATAAGAATAATAAGGATATTATCTATAGTAATAATAATAGTATTAATAGTAATATTGATTCGAATAATAATAGTAACTTTAATAATAGTAATAATATTAATAATATTAACAATAATCATAATCATTATAATAATAAATATAATAATAATAGATTCCTTAATAATAAAAACAATAAGAATTCGAATAACAAGTACTCATTTTTTAATGATAATTTTTCTAGTAGGAAGAATATCAGGAATGACGTTTATAATCAAGGTCTTTCTTCTCGTTTTAATAATAGGGTTTTAAATCTTTCCAGTTTCTCCTTTCCCCCTTCTGTTTTTAAAGTTTTAGGCAAAGGTTTAAATTTTGCCTTAGCTCCGAAGAAAATCCCTGTAGATGATATCATTTGTGACATTGAGTTTGGGATCAGGGATTTACCTGATAGGGTCAAAGACACCATTAGGCAAGATTGTGTGGTTGTCTTAAGAAAGGCTAAGCCCCCTAAGAGAAACCTTAGCAAGGAAGAATCTGCCGCTCTCAAATCCTTAAATGAGAACAAGGATATCATTGTTTTAAAGGATGACAAGGGTGGTGTTGCCATCATTCTTAACAGGGCTGATTACCGCAGTAAGATGTTGGATCATCTTCATAACAGTGGTAGCTACAAAAATCTTCCTAAGAATCCATTAAAGAAGGTTGCTAAGAATGTGGCGCTTGTCATTAAATCCATTAGCTCAATGAGTTCCCTCCACCATAAACTCATTGAAAGCAACCCTATCACGCCTAGGATCTATGGTCTCCCCAAGATTCACAAGGATGGGGCTCCCTTGAGGCCCATTGTCAACACCATTGGTGGTCCTACCTACCTTCTTGCTACGTTCCTGGCGTTAAAGCTTAAGCCCTTGGTTGGTCGTACGGAGTCCTTCGTAAAAGACTCTTCTTCCTACGTTAGGGAGCTCAAGGACATCAAGTTGGACCCTGGGGACATTCTTGTTAGTTTTGATGTTGTTTCCCTCTTCACTTGCATCCCTATTAGTGAGGCCATGGAGGTAATCAACCACCTAACAGATCCTGACAATGCTAAGTTAGTTGAGATTTGTCTCACTTCTACGTTTTTCTGTTTTGAGGGAGAGTTCTTCGAGCAAACCTGCGCGGTTGCCATGGGCTCACCCCTTTCCCCTGTCGTTGCTAATCTTTTCATGGAAGATTTCGAGTCCAAGGCTCTAAACTCTTCCGGGCTCTTGCCAAAACTTTGGAGAAGATTTGTGGACGACAGCAATGTTATCTGGTCTCACGGCCAAAAAGAATTAGATCTCTTCTTTAATCATCTCAATAATCAATCCTCTGCCATTAAGTTCACTATGGAGCAGGAGGTCGATGGTTGCCTTCCGTTCCTCGATATTATTATTTCTAGGAACAGTGATGGTTCCCTCGTCCACCAAGTTTTTCGGAAGAAAACGAATACTGAACAGTGTCTTCATGCTAGTTCCCATCATTTCCCAGCTCAAAAGATGGGTGTTATCAATACCCTTGCTACTCGGGCTCTAAGGATCTCGGATAAGAAGAGTTTTGAGAAAGAAAAATCCCATCTCCTTGATGTCTTTGTTGAGAATGGCTATAGTAGATTCATGGATCAGAGGGCTTTCGTTAAAGCTTCCAAGAATTCGTTGTCCCAGCAAGCTCCAAAGGAGCGAGTTCCAGGTGTCCATCTGTCGTATGTTCAGGGGACCACTGATAAGATTGGTAGGATTCTCAGGACGCATAGTGTCCCTGTGACCTTCAGGCCCCTGAACACCATTCGCATGTCCCTCCGATCTGCGAAGGATCCTATCGACCCTAAAGATATGAAAGGGGTATACTTGATCCCCTGTTCCTGTGGGACCCCCTACATTGGGGAAACTGGTCGCTCCATTAATCAAAGGATTAGTGAGCATGCAGCAGACCTTAGGCATAGGCGAACTAAGTCTTCCGCTTTAGCTGAGCATGCTGAGAAAACCAATCATCATGTTTGTATTGAGGAAGCTAGTGTTATTGCTAAGGTTTCGCACTTCCATCATCGGAAATTTAGGGAGGCGCTTGAGATTGAAAAGAGGCCGAATAATCTCAATAGAGATGATGGCTGGAAGATCAGTCGGTGTTGGGTCCCAGCTCTCTCATCCTAGTCATCCTTTTTTTTTTTTTCATTTTTATTTTATTTTTATCTTTATTTTTTATTTTTTATTTTTTTATTTTTATCTTTATTTTATTTTTTTATTTTTTATTTTTTTTCATAAGAATAATCCTGTTTTAATTTCTCTAATTTAACTTACCATTTTAATTTCTCTAATTTAACTTAACCCTATAATATTACCTTTATTACCAATTTTAATTAGTTATTATTTTTATAAAATAAAATAAAATAAATAAATTAAAAAAAAAATAAAAATTAACTTATTATTTATATATTATTTTTAACTAACATTTCAATTATTTATTAATATTTTTATTATCATTAAATGATTTTTATGAATTATTTTAACTAGCATTTCTATTATTTTTTAATATTTTAGCTAAATATTATGATTAAATTAGTTCTATTAATTTATTTTTGGTCCCCCTAGGGTATTTTCCTTAAATATAATTTTTAATTATTTATTTTTGGATTATTAATATTTTAACAAAATATTATCTTTAAATTAATTTATTTAATTTGGTTTAAGGGATTGGTCCCCCTAGTAAAATTCTTTTCCTTAAATATAATTTTTGACTATTTATTTTAACTAACTAGTATCATGAATTAATATTTTAATTATTTTTAATATTTTTAACTAACTATTATCATTAAATTATATTTTTTGGTTCCCCTAGGGTAATTTTTTCCCTTTAATTATTAAAAAGGGTTTTGACCTAGGTACCTAGTCAAAAGTAGCTATTGGTCTCTTTAGCCGGTGGAGGCTCTGCTCTGTCTATTTAACTTGCTTAGCTGGATCTGTTTCTTCAACTTGTCCTGACGATGAACCACACTGGTTGGTTCAAAACGCGTCGACAAATGATGTTTCATGTGATCTTCACCGAAGAATCTTTTGTAAACTTGATATGGATCACAAAAGCCTAAACTCTACTAAAATTAAAATATGTAAAGAGGGTATGTCCTAAAAGAAAAATGAAAGGACAAAAAGAATAAGAGAAGGTAAAAAAAAAATGAAAATATATGAACCCCAAAAACAAAGAGAGACCATGAAAGTGTGCAAATCTAAATGCCACTACTATTTACTTTTATGCATAAAAATGATTGTGTGCAGCTTGTTATTCATGCCACAATCCATGATAATCAAATTGTTTAATCTTGGTTATTCCATGCTTTGAATTTTATGTTTATAGTTAGAGAATAAAATCTGACCAAATAGTTTAATCTTGGCGGATCATAGTTAGGTAGAGAAATAAAAGGATCCCATAAGCTTAATCTGAGCCCTTGGATGATATAAGGTTAGAAATAGATAGTTTTTTTATAAAATAAAAGATAAGATAAGGGTTTACTAGCCTAAATGCACCCAAAGAAATGAAGAAAACATGTAAGCGTAAGAAATGGGTAAGTAGAAGAAAGTTTGCTGGACTACAAAGTTGATTGGATCAAAACACATGCATCATGCTTAGACACATATTTCAATATGTATGATCAACTATGGAAGCAAAAGAAAAGGTTTACAAGTTAATGTGATTAACTCCCCCTCATTCATTTTCCCCTTTACTTACTAATTTCCTATCCACAAGTATGTTCTAGCTCTTCAAATCCTTCAAGTCAAAAAGGCTTAGAGCATTTCTCTGAATTTTGGTGGGACTGGACCCTCGACTTAATGACTTATGGACAACTAGTGCTAGAATTCCCTTCATAAAATCCATTCCCTCTTCATTACCCCAATAAAACCCCTTTTCCTAAGGTTAAACACCATTTTCCCAGGAACCCACAAAAAACACTTTATCTTAATATAAAGCATATGTGCAAATGTTACACTTTACCTTTTTACTTAGGGAAATATCCGCTCCACCCATTATATTTCATATTAATTATTAACTTTAATATATAATTCCCGATAAAAACCTTTTCCCGTATATTAGTTAAATCCCTATGTAAATACCCCCAACCTTAGTTTTAATGAAAACTATACATTTACCCCTTATCCCGACAAACAAACAAATCCCATCATTAACCTTAAATAATCCTGATCCATAGTGATTAAGGTCCTAGTCCCCCCCCTAAAAAACTCTGTACATTTCATTCGTGTTATTTCACCACTCGACCACCATCCAATCATTTGTGCCTGAATCCGACGATGCGCAGCCATATCGGGCTCGCTCGATGTTTGAACTTTACCCAAAGAGTTAAACCTCCATTAAGCCCCGCCTGATTGTTTTAAACCTGTGATTAATTCTTCAATAAACCCATACTGCCGAAGTTTAACACCTACCCCCTCCCCCCCTTTAAGCCAAAGATTTTATCACCTGCGTGCTTCCCTCGTCCGATAAACATCCCCCTCATCCAATGGTCCACATCCATATCAGTCGCTCCTAATGTCCAATCATTACCCGCCCGATAAAGTAGTTTTCCCCGACCCCCCGAAGGCTATGTGTCAAGTGTTGGAGTATATCAGGTGACCCCTCCTAAATACTGCCTTTGCCTCATAAGCGGTGCGATGACCTCCAATACTACCTCCCCGCCAACCTGATAAACTGCCCTCTATTCATAAATATGAATTTCTGTGCCAAATTCAAAAAGTTTCTCTTTAAACCTTATAACCATGAAAACCCTCGTTTTCATGCTTTTTTCCCCGTTTCACAGTAAAAACCATTAAACCCTCCGGCACCACCTTGAACCTCTGCAACACAATTCGACCTCCGATTACATTCAAAACACTGCCACACTCCTTCCCGAGACATCCTTGTGCATAAGAGCCATCGGTTTCCTTTCCTGCCAACCTGTGTTTTCGTAATAATTGTTGAATTGTGTAGGTAATGGGCAAAATACCAGAGCTTGGATAAATAGTTCTGATACTAGTCACAGAACTTGTTTACTACAATATTCAACAGGAAACCTATTCAAAAACCTGTATTGAGAAGAAAAAGGCAATTATACAAGGAATAGAGAAGAAAACATTCACACAAAGCATTGACTTTCAAAACAGAGGAACCAGATAGAGTATGCAGTTAGAAGACAAATAGATAAAACATACAGAAACTTGACCAATATCCATTACCAGATGTTGATACACATAAAAACTAAATAATTTACTATTGAAACACACAGTAAAAGGTTAAAATGTACAGTAAAAGGTAAAAACACAGCAAAGGATAAAGACAGGTCATCAAAGTCAAAGAGTATCAGTAACAAAGAGTATCAGATGAAAGCTTGAAGTAAATGAAGCCTCCAGCGTAAAAGTGAAAACAGAAAAGAGCATAAAGAACTAAAATCAAACCATAAAGTCTAGCAATACCACAGTAAATGGGACAACATGAAAGTAGTTCAATAGCTGTCTCTACCTTCTTGTAAGAAGATATTTGTATTTCCTAGATTAAATCTCAAGTTAGTTTGATATATTTTATAATAAAACTTTAGTATAAATACTTCACAATTCGAAGTAAGTAGTGTGGATTCTTAGACATTTCTATAGACTTCTTTATCAAAAGAATGTAAAGCCATTGGAGCATTGACTAAGCTACCAAGCTAGATTGATGAATAAAGACTATATATTTCAAAGGATTCATGTGTTGAGCGAAGTGCAGACAAGTATTTTCTCATGTTGTTGTTATCTTTCTTAAAGTTTTTCCATAATGTATATCTGAATCTAAATGCCATAACTGGAGTATTATCTCATAATTTGTTTAATTACACTCTGTTTTAACAATTAGGCAAATACATGTTTTCTACTGATACCTAAGTTAAGGAATTCTTAATTTCTCCTTAGTTTAGGTTGTCTCTTTTTAATCTATAGCAAAGGATTCTTAATTTCCCTTTGTTTCCGATTACACCATGTTCCTCGTTTAAATCCCAGTCTAAGAATTCTTAATTTCTCTCTCACCCTGGTTCAAACCATTTCACCCCTCTGGCCCTAACACCTGCACTCTACTCTACTATCTTGCCCTTTGAACATTCCCTTTAGTGAGTTGATCTAGTTCTCTTGCCCTTCTGATTGACTCCATAGCCCAATGGTCTAGAGACATCATACTATCCATCTATTTAAAGAATCCCACCACCCAATCTTCAATACAAATAAAAAATGCCTTGAACATTAAGAACTAGCCTAAAAATCCCAGCAAACAAAGTTAAATCATATAGAGAGAGCCCTCTCTGAGCTTAGGTTGGCTAGAGGCTATGCCCAAAAGTTGGTTTGTGGTTACCTCGGTCATTTTCTTTCTTCTATTAACTTCTAGAGAAAATTCTGAGTGATAACACTCCCTACTATAGGAGGATCAATATTGGATAATAAATCAACAAGATATTTTGAAATTTTACATAGATTGTGGAGCTCCAATGATTGAGAAAATGTAGGAATGTGTTCCCTATCATTTAATGCAAATTCCTAGTGTTGGTAACCAAATCCACTATTTAAGGGATTTTGGAGGGGAAAGCTTCCTCCTTCCATGGGGAATTCTTCCTCATCATTTTGTATAAGTAACAATTCGAATTTTCCTCTAGGGGTTGTTTTTTCTTAGTCTTCTTGTGGAGAGAACTCGTATTTTTGCAGTTCCACTGTCATTTCTTGCAGGTATGTAATTATATCGATGGAAATAATGAATATTGGTGCCATGTTCGACTTATAAATCTTGGTTTCCTTTATAGGACTCTGAATTTCCTTAGGATTTTCCATCCCAGGAGCCTCAGAGCCCTTTTATATCATTCACGTTTCTTCCTTTCACTTCTTATTCACATGCACTCTTGTTCTTGTTTTTTTTTATTTCTACATTTAGTATTGATGATTTCTTGTTGTAGGATTGGGTTAAATTATTGAAGTAAGTTATTTTGTAGGCTCATAAGCATCATTTTGTCCTTGGAATAACTTTGGAAATTCATAGTAATCATTGAGTTACTTGGATTAATTTTCTTATTCCAAAATCTAAATTTCTAGAAGTCTCTTTATGGCAAATAGTAGTAAATTTCTGTTATTTTTTAGAACATGCTAATGAGCTGAAATCATGTTGATTACACTTGCTTAAGTCACAAAAAATTCTAGTTAGTAAAAAAAATCACCCCATTGCATTTTCACTTGATTAGGTTAAGTGCTTGATAGATTTACTAGCTAACTAGTTCTCGAATTTATAGATTTTAGACTAGTAATTTTCTGCTATTTTTTAGCATGGGTTAGCAGGGGTATTTTTTAGTGATTCCACTTGGAATGGAGACCTAAGACATCCTAGTCAGTAAAAAAATTTGTCCCATCCAATTTGGATTTAATTTTCTTGGTTATTCTGTGAATTATAACTTCCTGTAGCATCTTGTAGCATCTTGTAGTTTCCTTTACCACTCTTCCAGCATGTATATACTTACCCATATTTTCTCAAAAAGTTTTGTTTTTGTCCCTTAGGGTTGACTCATGACCCCTAGGCTCTAAATAAATGGTTTAGGAGGAATAAACACCACTTAGGACTTTCCTTTTTACCTATGAAAAACATCTCAGCGATTTGGGTTAATGGATAAATTTATGAATTGGATAATATACAATAATGATTTTTTTGATTGCCACATCCAAGAAACTCTGTCAATGAATCTAAAATTATTTGAAATGTAATGATTGATATTTAGGTGATGATATTTAATTTATGCAATTAGAATAGGTTTTTGTTCCTTGTATTTTCTTTCCTACAATAGGTTAAGGTTTCCATTTCAAGCATTTCCATTTCTACAATTAGTTTAGGATTTGATTTCATTACATTCACTCCATTACATCATGACAACAAAGGAAGGACACATTGTATGTTGCACATATAGTTCCAGTACGTCTTAAGTTTGTAAAAACCCTGGGTTGATAATTAAATTTGGTAGCCTTGGGATTTGAAGTATTGTTGTTGAAATACTGAGGCTCGTCAGGCATCTTATGTGAAATACCCTAAAGAGTGAGTGGGCCCTGCATTGGGATGGGGTTTGTGGGGTTAAATTTTGCCAATTTTGTAATTCATTTTTGTAAAGATGTAAAGTATCCACGATTTGTAGAAGTGGAGCATGAAGATAGTAAGATTCAAAGAGGATTTATTCCCTTAGGTGGTTAGGTGATAGGAAGGTTTTGAGACCCGCCCATGGTCCGCAGACCATGGTATTGTAAAAGAAAAGGATATAAATAGAAGAGTCATAGCATGTCTAGAAGGTAACTAATGGATAGAAATCATTGTATGGGAAATTAAGCTAATGCAGAAAAGGTTTGTTTCATGTACTTAGGTGAAGGGGAAGGCTCCTGCAGCTGAGTGCGCGGAGACCTTGGTAAGTCTGTAGGCTTAGTGTGTGGGCCCCTGCAGCTGAGTGCGTAGGGAAAAAGAGTCTGTACTTGAAATATTACATTTAATAAAGATTGTTTTGATCCAGTACTTGTGCATCTGTGTATTTATTCTTGCTTCTGTAGTTTTCTATATTTTTGCTATGTATTACAATTTAAATGAATGCATGCTTATCATGTACACGAAAGTGGTAGATCAGTACAATTTATACATTTTATGAATGTTGCATGACCTTCATGAAGTTATAGATGTTATTTAAGTGAATTATTTTAATTATCTATTTTGGAACGGTTAGGGTTCACGAAGACAAAACTAAACCCTAAGAACCACAGGATCCTATCACATGGACCTTTGGATGTAGAAACGTAGTTTTATCATCCCCCAATACTGCTTCGGGTAAGACTGAACCTTGTGCTACGGAGGTTGTTGCTGAAAGTGCCAGTAGTTTAGGGTTTTGTTGGTTGGTGTCATTAACTTTGAACCTGGGTCAGACCCCATAAAGCCAACAAATGGTTCCGTTGCCAGGACCAGGATCTTGCTAAGGGATGTATGATACGTGGTTCCCCACTAAGAAAGAGATTGAAAAGTGGATCGATCGAAAGTTACATGCATTTGCAGATCAAGAGAACATAAATGCGCACTTATCAAAGGAAGAGTGGCTGAATAGGTACCTATTAATAGACGAACATGAAATATTCTTCTGCTCTTTCCCTTGTGAATTTCACAAGTGGCTGTCCAAATTGGCGGATAGCCAGGGTATGTGGAAGCTTGATACCCTATTGTGTGGACCTGAGAACTGGTAAAGTGCTTGGAGGCTTCAGAAAAGTAACATCGCGCAGCCTTCGACCACTGGATCGATCGTATTCTGGGAGGATTTATCACTGAATTCATGATCGATACATCCACCAACTACAGTGAAGTAGAGTGCAAGTTCTTCAAAGGACCAAGAGATAAATACCTGAAATCTCTAAAGACTTGGATTAAGATGCTATTGTGCGAAAAGTGGGTTATTCCTTTAAATTGATGTTTGGGTATATGCAAAGTGGCAGAGAATTCACAAGGAATGAAGAATCAAGTTCTGAATATAGTTTGTTGTTAGGATCTTCTTATAGTGATGACGAGGATAATATTTTGAGAACACTGCGAAGCACGCTACAGCTCATAAGTTAGGGTATCGTAAGGATACCTCATCCCTCCATGCCACCTCCACCTCCAACTCCACCTCACACGCCTACACATCCACCTCCACCTTCACCTCCATCATTTAATATGGTGAATACAATTAAGATGTATGTGTTTAAGGGTGTGGGAACTGAAGACCCCGCAAAATTTTGGTTTGTCGTAGATGCTTTATGAACGACACAGTATATCAATGATGAAAATATGAAGAAAGCATAACTGGTCACAATGATGTAGGATAGGGAACTGAGTTGGTACATCTAATTCTGCAAAGATAAGCCCAACATGACTATTCTTAAAACCTAGCAAGTGTTGAATAGTGAGTTTAAGAAGCCCAAATATTAGGCCCAGTCTGTAACAGAGCTCAAGGAGACTCAACAGAGGGTAAACGAGTCTGTGTGGGACTTTAATCAAAGATTAAAATGTCTGATTCAGCAGGCTAATATGACCATTATAGATACTTAGCATAGAGACTAGTACATTACTTTTCTCTCGCTGCATCTAAGATTGCCCTTGTTGCAGCAAAAAATAGGAACTCAAGCCAAAGTAGTGGAGATTGCCATGAGATTAGAAGCTTCACTAGTACAAGATATGAATATAGGGGTACAATAGATTCAATCACTGCTGGCAAGCCTACACATGGAATTTCAGAGCCTGAAGAAGGGAAAGGAAGTCCAGCCCGAGGTGTGTGCAGAAGTTTGGTGCCTGAAGTGTAAAGGCCAAGGTTGCAACAAGGACCATTGTCCTGTTTATTAGAACTACCTCATTGGGGGAGGTCCTATTCCTCTAAAACTAGAAAACATTGTTGGACCGAGCACGAGAGTAGCCTTATGGTGCGCTATCTTTCAGATAGCTAGGAAGCACGCAACTGATAATTATCATCTCCTCCAAAATTTTGTGCAGACACCACAGCAGGTATTTTTTACTTTTCGTAAGTCAACCGTGCATGATGAGTGCAATTGTCGAAGATATAAACTAATGATAGAGTGAACCCTACATATAGAATATAGACGGAAAATCGGCCTCAGGATCAAGGTGCAGGTGCAACGCGTAAGGATTGCAGGGCCAAGGAAGAGGACGAGGAGGAGGGACTAGAAGGGGTCCTAGACAAATCATTTGTTATAATTATGGAGAATCAGGTCATTTTTTGTGTGACTGTCAAAATCCAATGCATCCGTCCTGTTAGTATTGTTGAAAAGTGTGCAACAAGAAATGCTTGTTGAGAATGCAACAAGATGATGGAGCTTAGTGAAAAGAGTCGCCTTCACTAAGTGGGCCCGCAGGCTATTTTTGGCGCAAGTCTATTTTTAGACATATGGATCATGTCTATGGATTGCAGGTTGCTGTTTATGGATGATTGGTCAAGTTGGGAAAAATAGATGGACTTCTATTTTTGATGAAAGTGTGAGTGATCATAGTGTGAGTGATCAAAGTCTATTTTTAGACTGGCCGTAAAATATTATTATCTCACAATAATATTTGGACTATAAACTTAATCTTATTCTCTTGGAGCACTTCAGGATGAGCTACGGATGTGGTACATGCATATCCCAGAAGGAAATACGTGGTTACCTATGGGATGACTAATATTTGCATGCAGGACTTCAGTTAGAACTCAAGTGAGTTGAGTTTAGTGGACTGGAGGTGCAGTTGATGGAGTTGTGTTCAGTTTAACTTTGTTAAACTGGTTGTATTTAGTCTAACTGATCAATAGACTAAAGATGAGTTGGGTGAATTAGTTATTAATTAATTCACAAGTTATTAACTCATAATACAACTAATGAATACATCAGTTAACTCAGTTGCATGTCAGTGCATGTTCAGTTCAACAGGGACAGGTGGTAGAGAATCAGATTGCTATCAGTTGTGACTATAGTTGTGCACCAGATCTTGCACAATCAAGGGATTGAGTATGCCAATGAGTTTGCCCACGTATTTGCCCACATTTTAGCTTATGCTCACGTCCACAAAGAGTGAGTGACTATTTTGCAGGTGAAAAAACGAGTTTGGGAAGCCATTCTCATAAGTTCTTGAGCAGGTATTGAGCTGTGGAGGCAGGCAAGCAGCGGGGGAGATTTGGAGATCAGATCTGAGCTGTATTGTGTGTAACAGGTGGAGCTGGTACTGGATTGCTTGTGATAAGCATTGTACTTTGTAATGTTACATGATTCAATCAATATAATATACAGATAGTGTGGGGTTTTTAGCGAGATGCTTTCCCCGGGATACATACTGTGTTAATGAGTTTGATTGATGCTGCTATGTGTGCATGTGAATGTTTCTGCTTCTGTAAATTGATGATCAACATAGAGGAGATTATGTATTATACATGTTCCGCTTATAATTGTATGATCAGGATAATCTCTGTTGAATATGTGTTAAATTATTCAAAATTTCTACATGGTATCAGAGCTGCTTGATTTGTAGAAGATATTTTTACAGGATATCAAGTGAGGATTGATCATCAGATCTATTATTCAGAAAGTGTTTACATTTTATTTCTTCAGGCAGAGTCTGTAATCGGGCCAGGTAGCCTCTGGATTCATCCTTCTTTTGGAAGGTGAGATATCCGGTGAATGCCCATACAGTCGATCTCTGTACAAGAAATACTTTGTTCTCACGAATTCTAGATCAGAAGCAGTTGAGTTTTGAGCTGGTGGAATTCGAATTTAATTCCAAAGCAAGAGATAAAACTCAGAAACATTCAGTGTGAGAATGGAGATAGTATGCCCTAGTATCTCACGAAGTTCACCCAATGCCGGGATGAGCTGGGAAGTGTGGGGGTGACTGTCGGATGAGGATGGTGAGTCTAGCACTCCTTGACCTTCCTAAGAGTTGGCATAGCTACCAGGACTCGGTGAATGGAAGGGAGAAACTGCCAGGATGGGAGAGACTTTGGTCGGATCTTGTGCAGGAGGAGATTAGACGGAGCACCAGAGACGGTTCTTCATCCATGCAGGATGAGGAGAACTGTGCCTTAGCGAGTAAGGCGAAGAAGGGGAAGGAGAAGGTTTCTCTTTCCGAATCTAGTTCTTCCAGTGATGGGAAGAAGGTTGACAAGTCGAAGGTGAGATGCTTTCGTTGTCATGAGATTGGTTCACGGGTCAGGAACCTGTATGCTCTTGAGGTTCAAGATGCATGCAAAGCCTTGAGCAGCGAGGCAACTGATGGAGACTTGGTGGTTGAGAGGGAGTGTATATTACCTCTCAACATGCAGAGCCAGAAGAAGTCTCAAACGATTGTGGAGGAGCCACGATTGGTGCAGCAGCTTCAGGAGATTGTGGAGGAGCCACAACAGGGGAAGCTGAGAGGAGATCGAGTAGAGACATCTATTCATCCAGAGACCTCCAGTAGGGGGAAACTTCAAGCCAGGTGGGCTGAGGTATCGCATGTAGCCATACCTCCAGGTAGGAGGTGGGGTGATGTGGATTGATCATCCCAAGGAGGAGGGGCAGGATCCTTGAGGTACCCAACCTCTTGGATGAGACCTTGCTATGGGAGCCCCGATGTGTAGTAGCAGGAACTGACTGATTGGGTAGAGACAGATGCGGATGGAGCGGCAGAGAGAGCGACAATGCAAGGAATCCCAGGACAGCGCATAGCTAGCAGGCTGCAACAATGCGAGAGGCACAAGTGTTTTGCACAGTGCTAGGTGGCATAGAGAAGTGTGCAATGGTGCGAGATGCATGGAGATGTTGCAGTAGCACAGATGTCAGAGAGGGAGCACTTGTCAGCAGCAGGTAGAGCTTCAGCATCAGAGGGTGTTTCTATCCCAACAGGGAGGTCAGTTGGGAGGTGCAGTGCGGATGCAATGCTGGGAGATAGAACCAGCAGCAGCACGGATGCAGTCAGAGATCAAAGTGACAGAGGCTAGAGTAGTCAGATACTGAAGAGCACAGAGATGCAGAGTTTCAGTCGACAGAGGCAATAGCAGTCAGAGACTTTGATGACAGAGCAAGTGGACCGGCCAGATGTGTTGCATGGAGAACATTCCAGAGTTACAGGATCGGGTTTGAGAGGAAGCCTTTCTTGTTGAGAGGGAGTGTTGAAAAGTGTGCAACAAGAAATGCTTGTTGAGAATGCAACAAGATGATGGAGCTTAGTGAAAAGAGTCGCCTTCACTAAGTGGGCCCGCAGGCTATTTTTGGCGCAAGTCTATTTTTAGACTATGTCTATTTTTAGACATATGGATCATGTCTATGGATTGCAGGTTGCTGTTTATGGATGATTGGTCAAGTTGGGAAAAATAGATGGACTTCTATTTTTGATGAAAGTGTGAGTGATCAAAGTCTATTTTTAGACTGGCCGTCAAAAATAGAAGAGTCAAATATTATTATCTCACAATAATATTTGGACTATAAACTTAATCTTATTCTCTTGGAGAACTTCAGGATGAGCTACGGATGTGGTACATGCATATCCCAGAAGGAAATATGTGGTTACCTATGGGATGACTAATATTTGCATGCAGGACTTCAGTTAGAACTCAAGTCAGTTGAGTTTAGTGGACTGGAGGTGCAGTTGATGGAGTTGTGTTCAGTTTAACTTTGTTAAACTGGTTGTATTTAGTCTAACTGATCAATAGACAAAGGATGAGTTGGGTGAATTAGTTATTAATTAATTCACAAGTTATTAACTCATAATACAACTAATGAATACATCAGTTAACTCAGTTGCATGTCAGTGCATGTTCAGTTCAACAGGGACAGGTGGTAGAGAATCAGATTGCTATCAGTTGTGACTATAGTTGTGCACCAGATCTTGCACAATCAAGGGATTGAGTATGCCAATGAGTTTGCCCACGTATTTGCCCACATTTTAGCTTATGCTCACGTCCACAAAGAGTGAGTGACTATTTTGCAGGTGAAAAAACGAGTTTGGGAAGTCATTCTCATAAGTTCTTGAGCAGGTATTGAGCTGTGGAGGCAGGCAAGCAGCGGGGGAGATTTGGAGATCAGATCTGAGCTGTATTGTGTGTAACAGGTGGAGCTGGTACTGGATTGATTGTGATAAGCATTGTACTTTGTAATGTTACATGATTCAATCAATATAATATACAGATAGTGTGGGGTTTTTAGCGAGATGCTTTCCCCGGGATACATACTGTGTTAATGAGTTTGATTGATGCTTCTATGTGTGCCTGTGAATGTTTCTGCTTCTGTAAATTGATGATCAACGTAGAGGAGATTATGTATTATACATGTTCCGCTTATAATTGTATGATCAGGATAATCTCTGTTGAATATGTGTTAAATTATTCAAAATTTCTACAAGTATTGCAGATAGTTTGATCATGTTATATAAGATTGATCGGTACTAATAGCTAAGATGTAGGAGAAGAAGACACAAACACCTACACAGAATATTCAGATGATGAGAGAGGAACCTCGTGAGGAAGAACCTAGGATTACTATAGTAATGTGGAGTGGTATTTCAACTGGAGAAGATAAAGGAAAGCAGCCAGAAACTGAAGGATGGGTATGCAAGGCTACTGAGAAGGAAGTTAGATTCGATCTAAGCTAGGCTAAGGAAACCTTTATGGAAGCCAAAAAGAGCTTTTCTGAGACCTCTACCTCAGGAAGTCAGGAGAAGTCTGGCAGAAACAACGAAGCACATGACGTAGGTCCTTCACTATTAGCTACCTTTTTGAAGACTTGTATGAAGATGTTATGGGATAGAAAGGTGGTAGAAGGGCTCCAAGAGTTAATTGATAACTGTACAAGTAAGGTTAATACTCCTCCAAAATAATGAAATGTATGAAAAGTGGGAAAAAGAAAGAAACGAACAAGTCGCGAAATGAGGCTAACTGTGAATATTGGAGAATATGAAATGGACCAGGTAATTCTCAATCTAGGATTTGATGCGAATGTGCTACCAAAACAAACTTGGGAAGGAATTGGGAGACCTACGTTGTAGTGGTCTCCTATCCAGCTTCGCATGGAAAATCATCAAAAAATCATTCCTATGGGGCACCTGTATGGGGTTACAATGGATATTGAAGGAGCGAGTGCCTTGTCTGATTTTGAGGTAATCAAGATAGTGGATGACAGTAATCCTTACCCTTCTCTATTGGGAATTTATTAGGCCTTCGACATGGATGCAGTCATTAATCTTAAGAAACACAAGATGACATTTGAGAGGAAAGAACTCTGAGTAATTGTTCCCTTAGATCCAACTGAAGGCGCGCGATACACAAACCAGTCTGCGATTATGAAGAAGAGGATGATCTGGATCAGATATATAAAATCACTACGCGTGATGAGGACTAGATTAATCCTACCACAAATGGAAAAATTACATGGGATAGAGATAGCTCTTGCACCTCAGATTTTGATGAAGAGCTTGAGCATTAGCAGAATAGATACATGAAGTCTCCTCATTGCGCTACAATATGTTGACCAAATCGCATAATTTCTTATCCACGGAGGTACAAAATCTACCTCACTGTGATGTTTTAGATAAAGTTAAGATGTTTTCAGATAATTTCAAAATGGAGGTTCCAAAAGGACATCGGTTTCAGGCACTAGATCTGGTGCTACGTGCTATGCCTACACACTGGTGAAGTACGCATAAGGAAAACTTCGTTTATTGGAAATAATATAGGGGAATGATGAAGCTGAGGTTCGAGTATGCCAAAACTTGTATGATGGAAAAATACACTAGAAAAGATGATCCGTGAGCATTTAATGCGATGAACTAAAGTGTGGGGAGAAAATCCTCAGCCTGAATGGGTGCACATGTTTTTTCATAATTTGGATACCATTCCGATGAATTGGTACCTAGAAACAGAGCTACGCCATGGAAAACCCAAGTGGGATATCCTCAAGGAAAGTTTCATGTTAACCTTTATCTTTGACGACGTATTTGAATGTATTGATGAAGTGCTTCAAGAAATTAAGGCTGCAATCTTTAGAATGCAAGACGACCTGGTGGAATGGGTTCAACCAGATTGGAATACGTAGTTGTGCCACGTGCTGGAATGATATAATGTGACTACAGAAGAAGAAGAAGAAGATCCTAGAAATATCAACATTCCAAAGTCTGAGGGACATTGCAAAGTTGAAGGACCCAAAGTAGCAATTCCTAACATCACAGAACCCTTGAAGACTAGATAGGTAAAAATTGGATCATACGCGCAGCTGAAGTTTGTGAAAATATGCGACTATTGGGATGAGGATACAGTTGATAAGGTCGCAGAACTCCTACGCAAATACCAGGAGTTGTTTCCCACCAAGTTCTCAGATCTGGAGGGTATAGTAAGGGACCTGGGTGTGATGAATAGTACTTTTAAGCCAGACGTGAAGCCTGTAAAACAACGAACCTACCATTTGAATCCCAAATATAAGGAAAAGGTGTGCAAGGAGTTGGACAAAATGCTGGAGGTTGGGATCATTGAGCCTATAGAGGAATCAAACTAGGTAAGTCATATGGTAGTCTAGGAGAAGAAGAAATAGGATGAAATCTAGATATGCATGGATCTGAGGAAGCTCAATGATGCGTATGTCCATGAACCATTTCCAACACCATTTACAGATGAAGTCCTGGAGAATGTTGGAGGGAAGGAAGCCTATTCATTCACTAATTGGTTCTCGAGGTACCATCAGATCAATATAGTGCAGAGGATTGCAGCAAGACCACCTTCACGATGGAATGGGGATGTTTTCAATATACGGTAATGCCATTTCGATTAAAGAATTCACCTATGATCTTCTCAAGAGTAATAATTGCAGATTTTAAGGAATTCATCCACAAGTTCTTAGAAGCTTACTTTGATGATTGGACTATATTTGGGTTGGTAAAGTGCCACATTGCAAGTCTGTGCCTTATGTTAGACACCTATTACAGGGATCAGATCGCCCTGAATTTGAAAAAATGTATCTTCTGTGTTCCTTATGAAATATTGCTAGGTCATGTGGTTTGAAAGTAGGGATTGATGGTAGACCCTGCAAATATAGTTGTTATTTTCAATTTGGAGGCCCCAAAAAAAAATAAAACAGTGGCGCGCGACACTGGGGCATACGGGGTATTATAGAAAGTTTATCAAGGCATATGTTCAAATCACTGCACCAATGGAAAAATTGTTGAAGAAAGACGTGACATTTTGCTGGGATGAAGAGTGTTAGAATAGTTTAGATATTTTGAAGAACAAAATGGTCACCGTACCCATTCTCATATTCTTGGATTCGAAAAAGGAGTTTCATGTTCATGTGGACACTTCTTGTCTTATGCTAGGTGCGGTGTTGATCCAAATAGGTGAGGGTGATATTGATTATCCTATAGAATTTGTGAGTAGGAAGTTGTCTAAGGCGGAGAAGAACTACTCGACTATAGAGCGGAAAGGACTGGCTATGGTGTACGTGTTACAAAAATTCTGACATTATCTATGAGGCACACACTTCAAGATGTATACAAACCATTCTACTCTAAAATACCTAGTAAATAAGCCTGTGCTGGGGGGGAAAGATGTACAGATGGATGTTGCTCTTTCAAGAGTACGATTTTGAGGTAAATGTGAAGCCCGAATGATTGAATTTTTGTCCTAATCATCTCTCCCAGATTAATACTGGTGATGAGCCTACTAGTTTGGAAGAAGGGTTTCCTGATGCACAACTCTTTTTTGTTCGGGTCGCAAACGATCACTTTGATGATATAATCCAGTTTTCAACAACTGGCACAACCCCAGATGGATATTATTGGAATTTACAGGGTAATTTCCTCAGACATAACACCAAAGGACAACACTCACAAACAAATCACAGATCAATACACCAGTATTCTTGACGTGGTTAAAACAAACAGTCCACAGCCTGAGCCAACACAGCCACTTCAGGAAATTTATTAATAAAAGATGAAAATTTACATAAGCTTCTCTCATGAACAGTTACCCTACAAATGACCCTTCACGATCTTTAAATAGAGATCATGGACCAATCGGGTGTTAAGCCACAGATCAAGCGTTGATAATACCGAGGAGAGAATGAACTGATCGTGACTGTTGGATTGTAAGTTACAAAAGTACATAGTAAAGAAACACACTTTACCTAACTCTACACTAGACCAAGTTATGCTTAACTATTTCCTATGTGTCAGAATATCCTAACATACCCCTTAAGAACAACTTGAGATAGGATTGAAGGATGTACAAATATGACACATTAGGAGAAGGAAAGAGGCATTAGAGCCTATCCTCCCTTAGTGACTACTTCTTGAACTCCAACCATAAATCGAAGTTTAGTAAACTTCACCTCTTTGAGAGCCTTTGTAAAGATGTCTTCAACATGATCATCTGTTGAACAATATTTCACTTCAAGAACATGGTCATGGATGAGCTTTCTGATGAAGTGCATGTGCAATTCAATGTGTTTGTTGCACTAATGTTGGATTGGATCTTTTCATAGTTTAATGGCACTTTGATTATCACACCAAGTGTAGTCGGATGTTGCTGCTGAAAGCCAAACTTTGACAGGATCTAACGAAGCCACAAGGCTTCCTTACTAGCTTCTGCGGCACCACGATACTCTGCTTCAACTGAAGAAAGAGAAATGGCATTTTGTTTCTTGCAAGCCCATGTACTAGGTCCTAAACCAAGAGTGAACACATAACCTGCAGTAGACTTCCGATCATCAGGGTCACCAGCCCAATCGGAATTAGTGAAACCAACCAATAGAGGATATTCTTTTGCACTGTAATGAATCCAAAACTCAACTATACCTCAAACATAATGAAGTATTCTTTTAGTTGCTTTCTAAAGACTTTCATGTGGGTTTTTCATAAACCGAGCAATAAGGCCAACAACAAAGGAAAGGTCAGGACGAGTATGGGTCAGATACAAAAGTTTTCCTACAAGTTGACGGTATAAGGTAGCATCAACTTTAGGGGAAGTACAAGTGACTAAATGTTTAGCTCTAGAATGAAAAGGAGAAGGGGCTGGCTTATAGTCTTCCCTGTGAAAATGGTCTAGAAGATCACAGGCATACTTGGACTGGGAAAGGGAAATAACTTCCTTGGATTGCAACACTTGAATACCAAGAAAATAATGCAAGTGTCCTAAGTCTATCATTTCAAATTTCTTTTTAAGGTTGGACTTCACATGGTTTATAAGGTTGGGATCACTACCAGTAAGGATGAGATCATCAACATAAAGAACAAGAATTATAAGAGACTTGCCCACTTTCTTGGTGTAGACAGTATTGTCAAAATGACACCCAGAAAAGTCAGTTTCTAAAAGAAAGCTATCCATTTTGGCATACCAAGCCCGAGTGGCTTTCTTGAGACCATAAAGGGATTTATTAAGTTGACATACAAGGATGGAGTCTATTTGTATAAGTCTAGTAGGTTGTTCCATATAGATTTCTTCATGCAAGTCCCCATGCAAGAAGGCAAATTTAATATCCATCTGATGGACTTCCTATAAGAGGCAGCAAAGGAAAGAACAAGGCAGATAGAGTTCATTTTGGCAACAGAGGAGAAGGTTTCAGTATAGTCAATGCCTTCAACTTGTGAAAAACCATTAGCAACAAGATGAGATTTATGTTTATCAACTTTTCCATCTAGCCCATACTTGGTTCTGTAAACCCATTTGCATCAAACAAGTTTTCATCCCTTTGGAAGAGGGACAAGGTCCCATGTATCATTTTCCAATAATGAACGATATTCTTCATTCATAGCTGCGTCCCAATCTGGATGGCCTGAAGCATCTGCAAAGGTGTTAAGATCATAATTCGCTGAAGCTTGAGCCAGTAAATAAGAGGCTCTATCGAACTAAGAACGTGTACGTCGCTGATCTGTAGGATCACCGGCAAGAGCACCTGCTACATCCCTAGTAGCATGGACCCATTTTGGAAGTGGGGAGCTGAAGGAGGATCTTGAGATGGTGGGGGAGGATTTTCATCCTCGTTGTCATCATCTAAAGAAGAAATATTTTTAGAAGTAGAAGGGATAGAGAGAGGTGGCACATATTTTGAACTACGCTTGTAGGCTGATATATTTTTAACAAACTTTACATCTCTTCTAATGATAAAATTTTTGGACTTAAGTGGAATAAGTCTATATCCTTTGACATCTTCAGAATATCTAACAAAAATACATTTTTCACTTCTAGGTTCTAAAGCTTTATGTTTCTCATCTGGAATATGGGCCCATGCTTCACTTCCAAAAACATGAAAGTGACTTACATCTGGTTTAATTGAGCTCCATGCTTCTTTTGGAGTGATATTCTTTAAAACCTCAGTAGGAGTGTGATTTACTATGTAATTTGCATAGTTAATTGCTTCTACCCAAAAATTAAGAATAAGTCCTTTAGATTGAAGCATATAATTAGCCATTTCATTTAAGGTGCGATTCTTCCTTTCAGCTACACCATTTTGTTGTGGAGTATATGGAATAGTATGTTGCATTTGAATTCCATTCTCAGTGAAAAAATTGATGAATTTTTTGTTAACATATTCTCTGCCATTATCAGATCTTAGCTTAAGAATTTGATGTCCAAATTGTTTTTCAACAAAGGCCTTAAAAGCCAAGAACATGTTAAATACTTCACTCTTGAGGTTCAAGAAGTATATCCAAGTTCTTATGGAGAAATCGTCAATGAAAGTTAAGAAATACTTGTAGCCAGAGAATGAAACAACTGGAAGTGGACCACATAAATCACTATGCACAAGTTGTAAAGGGGTTGAGGTGTGCCAAGAGGCACGTTTTTCAAAACTATCCCGATGATGTTTTCTGAGTACACATCCAGAACAAACACCATCTCTGCAAGATACCATTGGAAGACCTATCACCATATTTTCTTTACATAGATTCTAAAGGTAGCGATAGTTTAAGTGACCAAATCGCTCATGCCAAAGTTTGCTCACTTCATCATTATGAGCAACAAATACCAAGGGAAGATTTGATGACCCAAAGTTGTTAAAATTATACAACCTTGTAGAATCATCAGCAATGCCAGTAGCTAAAATGAGCAGGAAGTCAAGGAGAGAATGTTTAAGGTGTCAGAATCAGGGAGAGCTGGAAGTCACACCCAATATATGGGATAACAGTGCGGGAGTTGAAATGAAGGAGTACAGATTTGGAAGGAAAATATTTGAGTCAAGGAGGTAGTGTTAGAGTTGGAGGTGTTCAATTCTTCATCTTAGAAAAGATAAAGGTTCTTGGAGTTTGGTTGGATGGTGGGGTCAAGGCTCATTTGAGCCTACCTTGCCATATGGTGGATATTTTTAAAAATGATCCAAGTACAATTCAAGGCAAGGCCCAGGATCTCTCAGGTCCTTAATTACAACATCGTGATGTGAAAATTCAATGATTTTACCTTCACCTGAATGAGTTATTTGATAATACAAATAGAAGGTTGCAGAATAAGGTTGTAACACATAATAGATCATTAAATTGACCATTGTCTAGATGAACAGTTCCAATCCCTACAAAACTAAGAGATCTATCATCACCAACATATATATTTTTGGTGTTACAATCATTTAAAGAAGAAAACATGGCTTTGTTTTTGGCCATGTGATCAGAAGCTCCAAAATCAATGAGCCACTCATGAGAATGAGAAGAAGAAGATACATTTAGTGCATAACCAGACCGAGATGCTTGACAACCACATGCAAAAAGTTCTATTCCTGAAGATGAAGTTGAAGTTAAAGAGTGCTCCAAATGGATATTATGCTTGTTCATTGCTGCTTCCAAGGCTTCCATCTTCTTAAAGCATTTGGATTCTAAGTGGCCATATCGATTACAAAAGTGGCAAGGTCTATCAGTATTCTTCCCTTTGTTTTTATTTGCCTTATCATTTTGTTGAAATTATTTTTCATTTTGAGAATGAAATTGCTTAGGACCCTTGTTTGGTTTAGGACCATTCTTTTTAGGATACTGATTCTTATGATTCTTTGAATTTGGTTGCTGCTAGGTGGCTAAGGATTTCTTAGAAGAGTTTCCAAGATTAAGAAGACCAAGATATAAGAGATTTTCTTGTTCTCTTATTAAAGAATCACAAAACGCATCAAAAGAGGTGGACTTGTAGTCTTGTCCTTGAGAAATAAAGGCTTCTCAGGTAGAATGGAAGGTGGAAAAAAACACAAATTAGCCTGGTCCCAACTTAGTAAGAATGGAATAGATAAGGCTACTATCTTCTTTCTTAACCTTAACACCTTCAAAGAGAAGTCTAAGGGTCTTGAACTTGGACAAAAAATATTCAATGGAAGAAAAATTATTGGGGTCCAATGTAAGAAACTCATTTTGAAGTTGATGGGTTCTAATTTCATTTTTAATTCCAAAAACTTTAGTGAGTTGTTTCATTACTTCATTAGGAGTATCAAGTTCTGCGATATGGAATCTAAGGTCTGGAGAAATAGACATCCCTATCAACCCACGTGCTTGATCTTGCCTATTTCCCATTTGGCTGCCTTATCTTTATCTTGAGGTTTGGTTTCTTGGCCTGAGGCTATTCTGTAAAGACCTTTACTTCTAAGTAAATCCACAATGTAGGACCACCATTGGAAGTAGTTGGTGCTGTAAAAAATAACTTGGCATGGACTTTCTATTTTAGTAGAAACTGAAGCTGTAGATGCTAAAACTAAGTGTTCCAATGGAAAAATCTTGAAAAATTAGGCTGATTAAAAAAAATGGCTCTGAAAATGGCTTCCGGATGAAGAAGTTATGGCGTTTTGAAGAAAAGTTGTTAAAGATGCTGACGAAATGCGTGAATGTGTGGAAATGAATGATAATGTTATATTTAAAACAAAATACCCCCCTTTCCAAACTTAATCTAATTAGCTCACTTTAAAAAAAAAAAAATTATGTGACTCACTTTTATAAATAAGTGAAAGTCACTTTTACAATGGTACTTTATGAGCTACCCACTAAATTGTAACTTAAATAAAAGATAAAGAGACTTTAGAATTATAAGTGACTCACTTTTTATAATGGGTGAGAACACTTTTACATAAAGTAACTTTAAAACATAAGTTACATGTGCTTTTTGAAAAAGTAACTCAACAAAAAGAAAGACTT
Organism: Pinus tabuliformis; assembly: GCA_031772625.1. Lineage (NCBI taxonomy): Eukaryota > Viridiplantae > Streptophyta > Pinopsida > Pinales > Pinaceae > Pinus > Pinus tabuliformis. Next base: position 660,432,987 of record CM062811.1, read on the forward strand.
GAACTCAAGGCCTCTATTCTCATAAAATAACTTTGGACCAGGTGAGCATTTTTTAAAAGAAGGGTTTGGTTTTTTTATTTTTATTTTTTTTTTAAGTCACTGGAGCTTTGAGGTACATGCTTACTTGAAAAAACTATTTTTTTCCTACAAAAAAATAACCACAAAACCCAACATGGACATACAAAAAAAAAAAAACACATACAAATTGAAGTTAGCTTTAGCAGGAAACTAAATATTTTCCTCAATGTTTCTGGTTTTCCGAGATCACACTAAGGCGTGGTAGAAAAGAGCATACGCTTGATAAAAAAACTTCCTTTCTGTTTTTTATTTGCCCAGATCACACAGAGTTGCGGGGCAAAGAGCATAAGCAAAAATGAAAGGTATTGATCCGGTAATAAAAAACAGAGACCTAAATAAACCGAAATAAATAGAGAGATGAATAGTTAAAATTGCAAATAAAGACTGTATACCTCTAGATCTTTAAAATGACGTAGCTAGGGCTACAGGAAACTTTTTCATGTGAAACGAAAGGGGTTCCTCAATAGAACAGATGCTCCTAACACAATATAGAAGTCCTCTCAGCTCGAAAGCAATCAGAAACAGTAGATCTAGGAAACGACAGTCAGATGCAGTTGTACTAGCTTCAGATTTGGATCATCAACGGGTGTAGCCCTCAAATAGCTCTGATACCATATAGGAATTTACAAGGTAATTTCCTCAGATAGAACACCAAAGGACACCACTCACAAATAGATCACAGATCAATACACTAGTATTCTTGATGTGGTTAAAACCCTCAAAGAGGGAAACAGTCCACGACCTGAGCCAACACGGCCACTTCAGGCAATTTATTAATAAAAGAATGAAAATTTACATAAGCTTCTCTCATGAACAGTTACCCTACAAATGACCCTCCATTCTCTTTAAATAGAGATCATGGACCAATCGGGTGTTAAGCCATGGATCAAGTGTTGGTAATACCGAGGAGAGAATGAACCGTCAGATCACATCATGTTTAGAACATATCATGACTGTCGGATTTTAAGTTGCAAAAGTACATAGTAAAGAAACAAAGTTTACCTAACTATACACTAGACCAAGTTATACTTAACTATTTCCTATGTGTCGAAATATCCTAACAGATATTCTACGTGGCAGAAGGAGTTGGTGGTTCATGCAACCAATTTTTTGGTGATTGCAAGATACCTATATAAAATGGGTTGCGATGAGATATTTCACTGATATGTCCCAAAGTTCAAACGACCAAGCATCCTCGCAGAAGCACATGGAGGAGTAGCAGGAGGCCACTGTGTAGGAAAAGTGGCCGCATAGAAGATCTTGCATGCAGGACTTTGGTGGCCAACGGTACATAAGGATGCAAAAGTGTATCATAGGGCATGTGATTCTTTCCAAAGGATGGGGAAACCATCACAGAGCAATGAATTACCCTTAAATCCCTAGATAACTTTGCAGGTATTTGATAAATGGGTGATTGATTTTATGGGTCCGATCTAGCCACCATGGGAAAATACTGGAGCGTGATATATTATTACAGCCACTGAATACTTGATGCAATGGGAGGAAGCATAGCCAGTAAAGGACTATGGGGTGGCTACCACTCCAATGTTTATCTTTGAGAATATCCTGTCTCGATTTGGCTATCCTAAGATATTAATGAGCGATAGGGACACGCACTTCTTAAATAGAACGATTGTTGCGATGCTTGAAGATTCTAGGTCTATCATCGGAAAAGTACACCCTATCATCCTCAAGCTAATGGTATGGTTGAAGACTTCAACAACATTCTAGAGAGAGCTCTAATGAAGGTTTACAACGTGAAGTGAAACAATTGGGATGTGCGCATACTAGCAGTCTTGTGGGCATATAGAACTACTTGTAAAAATCTGACAGGCCAAATGCCTTTCGGGTTGGTCTATGGGCAGGAGATTGTGATGCCCATGGAATATGTTGTGTCGAGTTTTCGTATTGCAGCATTGACCGATATGGCTGATTGTGAGACTATGGAGGAGCGCCTCGCGTAGCTAATGGAATTGAAGGAGGGTTAGTTTTTAGCAGGATTTCACCAACAGGTGCAAAAGGAGTGTGAGAAGGCATAGCACAATCGAAATATAAATCATCACACCTTCCAGGTTAATGATTTGGTCATATTACATGACAACAAATTTACAAAATTTCCTGGAAAATTTCAAATGCATTGGCTTGGGCCCTATGTGGTAAAGGAAACTATAGATGGTGGCACAGTTTAGCTTGTGAAGCTGAATGGAGAATTATTTCCAAGTAAAGCTAATAACCTTCGATTGAAGTTGTGCAAGGGTGATCCCGCCCTTGTGCAATGAATATATGGTGGCGGGATATTCTTACTACTCCAGGAAGCTGCAAGGAATTATAGGACTATAAACTACACTGCCCAAAAATTGGAAAGATGAACTAAGAGGGTTGCATAATGGAAGAAAGTAGGGCATCGAGGGGAGTTGCACCAAGGTAGCTATGTCACAGAGGTTGGTACCATGCAGCCTAGTCAAAAGTAGTCATTGGATGCACTGTAGATGATTGGATGGAAAAATTATGTTCGAAGGAGTGGGGAGGGCGCATTTATGGAGCAAATATTTGGAAACCTGCAGCCCAATATGCATTAATGATAGAAATTTGGAGGGAACATTGGATTCGAATTCGAATTCACCTATAAATATGGCATGTGGCCCCACATTAGAACACCTTTCATCCTGATAATTGGTTCTAAGTTGCTTTTCCTTGTGTTGCGCCAAGAGCTTAATTATATGTCCGAATGAGATTGGGAATAACTCTTCCCAAGACTAGGATTGGCTAACGTCCCTGAAGATTTATGTAAGGAATTTATAGAAAACATGACTGCAACTCCCCCTGCAGCCAAAGGTGTGCCCTCTGAAGCCGTAGCCTCCACTGAAGCACCACCCTCTCTTCCTACGAGAGTTCTGACTACAGTGCCTAGGTCTCCTAGACCTAAGCCCTCTACAGCTGATAAAAAGAAAAAATATCCATAGCAAGTTCCGGTGAGGAAATCACCACGAAAAATTCCCACAGAAATCTGCTAGAAGGGAAAAATGGACAAAGAGAAGCAGCCACATGAGGCCCTTGATTTAGATGAAGAAGAACTTCACAGAGGCATCAAGGAGATAGATACCGAAGAGGGTGAGCCTATGACTCAGCCCCTGAATTACATCTGACCACACAAGGGCACATCCAAGGTGCCTAAAGACCCGAACAATTCCAAATTCATGATCTCTACAAAATTGTGGCTAGAGAAGGTGGTATTTGAGTGCACAACGTTGGGCTACATTCCATCGCTCAAGCTGGAGGATTGGAACTTGCGAGATCACGAAAAGTTCCCTCAACTTGTGCCAAACAAATATTTGGAAAAGTATCTTATGAGGAAATTGGGGTTGCGTGCTTAGAACCTATGAAGTGGGTTGCGGGAGTTGAGAAAATGGACCTTTTGAACATGCTTTGGGTGTCACAGTTCAGTTGTACAAAAATTAAAATTGTATTTGTTAGACAATTACTCACCGTGGTACATCATGGGTGTCTCTACCTAGAAGAACCCATCCCTATCACTAATATGTTGATCCACCATATCACCTTGCTACCCTATCAAGGTGTGGATCCAGCAAAATAATTTGGAGGGAAAAAAAAGAGAATAAACTTGCAGATGAGATGAAGAGCGAGTTTGGGTTGGTTAAGAAGTTGTGCGGATATTCCATCTGCTCCTTTTCAAATCCTGTGGTGCAGTTCGCCGCACAGATTGTGGCATGAAAGATCATGTGGAAGTGTCACACGAACGAGGTTTTGGTGCCAGTTATCTTTTTGGTTACATAATGTGCCACAGGATTCCAATACAACTGGGCTCAATACCTGTTCAAGGAGTTCTTGGAAAATTGTCACGAGGCCTAGGATGAGGGCACAACATTTCATTATGTGTGGTTGTTACTATTGATCGTATTAGTAGCATGGAGGATGATGGAGGATAGTCAGTTTCCTCCGCAAGACCTAACCTTCTGGAGGCAACGAAGTTCACTTCACTCTGGGCAACAAAATACGTAGCGCGAGTCATAGAGGCCAAGATGTTTTGGGCACTAGTGGAAATGGATCTACGCATAGTAATCAGCCAAAGGCCAAGGTTGTCACATACCTTATACGATCAACTTGCGCCCTACGCAGAGTTCTATATAGACTTCCATAATGTATCTATTCGCGTGCATAGGGATCCAAAGAAGATATGGCATAAGTTGCCTTATCTTGTTGGTGAGGCAGATGTAGGTTTTAACCCCGTACATCAATTACCTGCATACGAATTCTTAAACACAGAAAATAAACAATGCAAGAGCATAACACATAAAACACATATAGACAAAGATTTTCCCCTAGATCCCAAAACTGGGACTACCAACTTGATTTTTCATTATGTTCCTTTCAATGTTATAATACATATTTATACATGCTGAAGCATCCAATACCATGTAACGAAAACCGTCGCATCCAATACCATGGACCGAAAACCATAGGTAGGTTCGCCCAACCTAATATAGGGTCCAAAAAAAAAAAAACCTGGGCGCTGTCGCCCCCCCTGTGACCCCCCCACTGCGCAATTGGCGCAACGAAGGGGGAGCTCTGCTCCCCCTCTAACCCCCCAGTTCACTACGTAGGTTAGTCGTGGAAAGAATACAACACAACCCAACATTCTCCCACTTGTTGTTTTCTTTCTACAGGGGGTCACAGGAGAGCTTAGTCATTTTTCCAGCCCTGAAATGCCCATTGTTTCTCTACACTAGGAGAAATTCTCAAAATTCATAGATTTTGTCAATGCATCTACAATATTCTTCAAAGTGTCCACCTTTACCAGCAACACCTTTTTGTCTTCTATCATATCCCTCACAAAGTGATACTAAACATCAATGTGATTTGTTTTTGAATGATAAGCAGGGTTCTTTGCCAAGAAAACTGCACTTTGACTGTCACAGTCTATCCTTATAGCTCCCTGTACTAACCCCATACTTGAACACAATCTCTACAACAAAACTACTTCCTTGCTTGCATGAGTGGCTGCTATGTATTCTGCCTTTGTAGTTGATAGTGCCACTACATATTGTTTCTTACTCATCCAACTGGCTGCACCTCCAAATAGGTTAAACACATACCCACTTGTAGATCTTATCTGATCTAGATCTCCAACCCAATCTGCATCAACAAAGCCATGAATATCCGACACCCTATCCAATCTTGGTCTTCCTTGGTAGCACAAACCATAATCACTAGTGCCACGCAAATACCTGAAAACTCGCTTCACTGTTGTCCAGTTCCCTGGTTTTGTTATAAACCTACTTAATATTCCCACTGTGTGTGCAATGTCTGGTCTAGTACAGACCATTGCATACATCAGGCTACTGACTACACTTGGATATGGAACACGGGACACATCTTCTTCCTCTTCATGTGTCTTGGGACACTGTTCAATAGATAACTTTAAACCTACAGGAATAGGAACCTTCACCAGTTTACTATCCTACATATTAAACCTCTGCAGTATTGTCTTCACATACCTCCTCTGGTTTAACCAGAGCTTCCTCTTTTCCCGATCTCTTTTAATTTCCATGCCCAAAATATAGTTTGCAGCACCAAGATATTTCATGTCGAATTTGGAGGACAATTGGGTCTTCAAATCTTGGATGATTTCTTTGTCATTTCCAACCAACAACATATCATCCACATACAAGACCAGATAAATAACATGGTCACCAATTAATTTAAAATACACACAGTGATATGCTTTGCTTCTGGTGAAGCCAAGTCCCCGTATAAATGTATCAAATTTCTAATACCACATCCTTGGTGACTGTTTTAATCCATATAGAGACTTCTTTAACTTGCATACCTGTTCTTTCTTACCTTCCATCGCAAAGTCTTCAGGTTGCTTCATGTAGATTTCCTCTTCCAAATTCCTGTGAAGAAATGCTATCTTCACATCCATCTGTTCTACCTCAAAATCAAAAGCAGCAGCAACATATAAAAGTAATCTAATAGAAGTTACCTTGGCAACAGGAGAAAAAATATCACCAAAATCAATTCCCGGCACTTGGGAATAACCTTTTGCTACCAATCGAGCTTTGTATTTCTCCACCTTCCCTTCTGCATTTGTCTTCTTCTTGAACACCCATTTGTTGCCAATGGGTTTCCTTCCAGCCGGAAACTCTACCAGATCCCAAACCTCATTTTTGTGCAAAGATGCCATTTCATCAACCATGGCCTCTTTCCACAGTTTTCCATCCTCTGAATCTAATGCTTCCTTCACAATTCCGGGATCATCGTCAGTAATAGATAAAGAAAAATTTGAACAGAAAGTAGATGGAATATACCTTTCTGGTTGCCTTCTTTCTCGAACTGATCTTCTCACACTCGGAGTTTGCGGCCCTTCATCTTCTGATTCCTCCTCTGCTGTAGAGTCTGATTCTTCCTCCTTAATCTCAAACTATATCTTCTCAGGTTCCTTTGGTTGGACTTCATGTTTAATAACATCTTTTACCTCTCTGAACACCACATCTCAGCTGTACACAACCTTCCATGTGACTGGGTTCCAAAGCTTATAACCCTTTAAACCATCCTTATACCCAATAAAGATGCACTTTTCATATTTACTATCCAACTTGATTCGTTTCTCCTTCGGAACATGTACATATGCATCACATCCAAATACCCTCAGATGTGAAAGAGAGGGTTTCTTACCAGTCCATATCTCTTGTGGAGTCGTATCCTCCAACGCTGATGAAGGTGACCTGTTGACCAGGTAACATGCAGTATCCACTGCCTCTACCCAAAATTCCTGTCCTAACCCGTCACCACTAAGCATGCTTCTTGCCCTTTCCATCAATGTCTTGTTTATTATTTCTACAACTCCATTTTGCTGAGGTGTATATGGAGTAGTCTTTTGCCATGCTATACCACACTTCTTACAGAATTCTTCAAATTCCTTACTACAAAAATCTCCACTGTTATCTATCCTTAGCACCTTTATCCTCTTCTCTGTCTGTTTTTCCACCAAAGCCTTAAATTCTTTAAACCTGCCAAATACTTTAGATTTCTTGTTAAGGAAATATATCCATGTATTCCTTGAGAAGTCATCTATAAATGATACATAGTACACATAATTACCCAGTGATGGAACCTTCACAGGTCCAAACACATCATTGTGCACAAGATATAATAGTTGTTTTGCCCTCTTACCACCAGAGGGGAAACTCACCTGATTCTGCTTCCCATATACACAATTTTCACAGAAATCAAAATCTAGAGAGCTATTACTCATACCTTCTACCATACCTTTACCATGAAGTATTCGAAGGCCCTTCTCTCCAATATGTCCAATCCTTTGATGCCACAGCATGGTCTTCTCTCCAGAGACCACTAGATTTTCTGCTCCACTTTCAGGAACCACAGAACTATTGCACCCATCAACAACAGTGCTACCTTGCAGCTTGTATAGAGTTCCAGTCCGAACTCCCGGCATTAATACCAGTGCTCCTAAACCATTTTGCAGGTATCCTTATCGAACAATGTTTTTACACCTGCATCATCCAACTTGCTTACAGAAATTAAATTTCTGGCTAATGCAGGAATGGAAGTGTTCTAATCCTTCCACCTTGCAACTTCAACTTTACTTTTCCGCGACCAACGATTCTAGCCTTCCTATCATCCCCTAAGAAGACATCACCACCATCATATTTATCATACCCGCAGAACCACTCTTTATGGGGAGTGAAGTGAAAGGATGCACATGAGTCAATCAACCATGCCTCATGATCTACATGTGTACTTGAAGAAGCCAAGTACACATCCCCACCTTCATCTAAGGTGGTTTTCGCCTCTACAGAAGGGGCATCATCAGATCCCTTTCCTTTGTTAAGAGCTTTAGATTTACATTCCCTTTTGTAGTGCCCTTACTTTTCACATTTCCATCACACCACCTTTACAGGTTTTCTTGGAGATTTAGATCTCCCTATAGATTTAGATCTCCCACTCGATGACTTATTTTTGTTTCTGTTCTAGGACCGTCCTTATATAGACAAGGCATCACCATTCTGGCTCTCCATATTTTTTCATCTCATCTCCTCTGTCAGCAAGGATGAAACTATTTCATCAAACTACAAGGCAGTTGCATTGCTACCTATTGCAATAATCAGACTATCCCACGAATCTGGTAGAGAACACAACAAATTGATGCACTTATCTTCATCTGAAATTTTAATATCAACAGATGCTAACTGACTTACCACAGTATTAAATGCATTCAAATGTTGTATCACCGAGTCTCCATCTTTCATCCTCAGGTTATACAGCTTTTCCGTAGGAATAGTTTATTCACCAGAGACTTAGATTGGTACAAAGTCCTTAACTTGTCCCACAAAGCCTTCGTCGTAGCTTCCCCTAATACATTTAGCAATACTGAATCTGAGACACATAATCGTATTGTGCTCTTTGCCTTTTGATCCAACTTCTTCCATTCTTCATCGGTCACTCCCATTGGTTTAGTACCCAGATCTACCGTGAACCACTGATCTTTATCCACCAACAGATCCTCCATCTTAAGTTTCCACAACTCAAAACTCTGACCATTAAACTTCTCAATCTCTATCTTTCCACTGCTCGCCATATTCTTTCACCACCAGAATCGATATCGCAGATCTCCCATTGTCTACCACAGGTCCGAGTGAAACCCCTCAGCAACAAAGGCATCCCCTTGAAGCCAAAACAACTCTGATACCAAATGTAGGTTTTAACCCCGTATATAAATTACCTACATATGAATTCTTAAACACAGAAAATAAACAATGCAAGAGCATGACACATAAAACACATATACACAGAGATTTCCCCTGGATACAAAAACTAGGACTACCAGCTTGACTTTTCATTATTTTCCTTTCAATGTTATAAAACATATTTATACATGCCGAAGCATTCAATACCATGGACCGAAAACCATCGCATCCAATACCATGGACAGAAAACCATAGGTAGGTTCGCCCAACCTAATATAGGGTCCAAAAAAAAATTCCCGTGGTGCTGCCCCAGACCCTGTAGAGGGGGGCTACCCGCCTCCCCTCTAACCCCCTGGTTCACTACGTAGGTTAGTCATGGAAATAATATAACACAACCCAACAGCAGATGTCCAAGAAATTTTCAGTAAATGGCTAGGGGAGTGGCTTTACCCATCATATCCAAGCACGGAAATGAGAAAGGAAGAAGAAAGTACCACCATGCAGACGTCAATAGTAGAAAAATAGAAGGAGGCCCAACAGGCTGCATCTCGAGAGGAAGTTGCGTAGCAGAATGAAGCTGCTGACAAGGAAGTTGTTGCTAAGTCATTTACTGGCAAAGTGCGGGCGACCCAGGAAACTATGATACAAGTTGAGGAGTCTGAATCTCATCACACCCAGGATCAGGAAGAGTCAGATGTCGAAGGAGGCAGGGGCGTGGAGTAGGGAACCCCCTTTGTGGTCAACAAGAGATCGAAGCAGACAACCTCGGGGTCGCGAAAGAAGTAGAAGTTCATGAGATTTTCCCAGGTGGATCAATTATTCCTCACTGAGGACGACTTGAATGGAATCGACAACAGAGTTATGGACCCAGTTTGAGAAACAGTAGCAGCAGGCACTGGGAAATGTGTAGAAGGATTTGCATGATTTGCATATCCAGACAGGCCGATTGCAAGCAAGCGTAGGTCAAGCCAGTGGGATTCAAGAGAGCCTGCATCAAGCGAGCGTGAATGTACTGGACATAGATCAGACTTTGGATATCCAAGTAATTCAGTTGCCAAACGGGGCCCTGCGCACCCACTCAGAAGAAGCTAATGCTCATCTTTCATAGAACAAGGATATTGTGACTGACCTCAAGGAAAAACAACAACAATTTGATGAGATCAGGTCCATTGTGCGCACATTGGCTCCAGTACAGCAATTCAAGCAATTGCAGGAAGGGAAGCATATATAGACTGAAATTGAAGAGATGCGCCGGAAAGAGGCCATTCTCAGGACCGAACACAGCCTTGGATAGAGGAAGCCCTCCAACGCACTATGTTAGTGAAAAACAAGTTAAAGGGCATACAACATATGTAAAGGATAATGGGCCTCGCAGTGGAAGGCCCCATTATAGATGAGTTAGTCGAGGAAGTGCAGCGTGCAGTTATGCAGGGAACAACTGATCTGCAGGTTCTGAAGTTGGAGTTCCGCGAACTCCCAACCAAGATTGAAGCGCCAGTTGAGTGACTCGAGGACGAGTCACCAAATTTTGTTGGGGGCCTGTTAGGATGGGGTCCCTGGGGTTAAATTTTGTCAATTTTGTATTTCCTTTAATTGTAAAGATATAAAGTCTCTACGATTTGTGGAACCAGAGCACGAAGATAGTAACAGTCAAAGGGGATTTTGTCCCTTAGGTGTTAGGTGATATGAAAGTTTTGAAACCTTCCCATGGTTCGTGGACCATGGTATTGTAAAAGCAAAGGATATAAATAGAAGAGTCATAGCGAATATATAAGGTAAGTAATGGATAGAAATCATTGTATGGTCAAGTAAGCTAAGGAAAGAAAGGCTTTTTTCATGTAGTTAGGTGAAGGGGAAGGCTCCTGTAGCTGAGTGCGCGAAGATCTTGGTAAGTCCACAGGTTGAGTGCACGGGTCGCTGCAGCTGAGTACGTGGGGAAAAAGAGTCTTTACTTGAACAATTACATTTAATAAAGACTTTTTTGATCTAGTACTTGTGCATCTTTGTATTTATTCTTACTTCTGTAGTTTTCTATATTTTTTCTCTATATTACAATTTAAATAAATGAATGCTTATCGTGTATGTGAAAGTGGTAGATCAATACAATTTATACATGTTATGAATGTTGCATGACCTTCACAAAGTTATAGATATTGTTTAAGTGAATTACTGTAATTATCTATTTTGGAAGGGTTAGGATTCGAGAAGACAAAACTAAACCCTAGGAACCGCAGGAACCTATCACACAAACCTTTGGATGCATAATAGTGCTTATGTCATCCCCCAATATTGTTTCGGGTGAGACTACAGCCTGCGCTACACAGGTTCTTTCCAAAAGGGACATTAGTTTAGGGTTTTTTTGGATGGTACAATTAACTTTGAACCTGGGTCAGGCACCATCAAGCCAACAACCTCAGTCATTCAATCTAGACCTTGGTCTACCATGTTTTCATCTCTGTACTCCTCCTCTATTTCAGAATCTGATGAATCTTCTCTAAGACTTCCTAACCCATGAAAAGTCTTGTCTGAGAGCACAACGATGTCCCCATCCCCCTCGTTAATAGATGCAGGTTTCTCTAGTTTTTCCGTGTTAGCAACAAATTCTGCAAACTCTTTGAGGGTAGTGAAAACCAAATATTCCACTGTATAAACCACTATCCCGGTAGGAGTTTTTTCCTTCTTCTTGAGAAAATAATTAAGATTATGTGCTCCATGAATTAATCCAATAACCTTCACAAAATGAGAGATTATAGGCTGAATTTCCTAGATGTGCTCGTAAGAAACTTCAAAACATTTTTAGGGTCGGGTTGAGAACATCCACCTACTTTAGGAATATGATTCATAGAGGTGATGGGGAGGTTATCGCCTTGTCCAGAGGAAGTATTATGTGGGTGGGTGGAGTTATCATCCATAAAAATTTAGCGACCCTCCATCTAGCACCAAAAATGTTGACAACGATGGACCTACCAACATTGAAGGGGGTCTCCCCAATATGTGATCCTAATTATAGCTCACACCATTTGGAATATGATTCTCATCTAGAATATGACCTGGATGCCATATATTTAAAGATCTGCCTTGGCTTTATCTGTTAGCAAGAGAGAGAGAGAGAGAATTACATATTTGCCTTCGAAAAGAAAGCAAGTGTGCCTAGTGAATGTTCAATTGCAAGTGCATCAAGGGTCTTCTAGTGCAGAGGGGAGAAAAGTGATCCTCTAAGAGAGAGGTAATAGTACCACCCTAATAAAGTCAGACATAAACCATAATTTCTTGTCTAAAATCTAGCAAAATACTCCACAAAGATGCAATGATCATTATAATCATTACAACACATTCTCAATAAGATGAGCACTAAAATAACTGAAATGGTTCAATTACCTTAGTACTGGTGAAAGAAAACATGAATCATAAGCATTCAAAAAATATTAATACAAACATCATAATCCATGTGTGAAATGTGTTGGCCATCAGGCTTCAAATATTAAGTAAAAGTCCCAAGATGAATGAATACAACAAACATCACTTTCTCCAATAGTGGAGCATTAGAGCCACTACTTGCTCTCGAAAAGTACTAACTTATCTCTCCTATACCTTATGGGAGAAGCCAAGGCTAAAATTCCTTTACATGAGAAATGAAGATCTATTTATAACTTGAGGAGTGACCTTTCATATCCCCATGGATCTTGACTTTCCAACTTCTATTGACCTTGATATTTCTACAACCTTTGAAGTTCCAAATGACTTCTGGAATTACATATCACTTTTGGTATTACATGTTCTTTGGACTTCCATGACTCTTGGACATTTAATTGTTCTTACTTTACAACGATTACAATATTACATCTTCACTTCTACATCATCATATGATGAAACTAGACATGTCACTATCTTGAGTGACTAGGATTAACAACGACCGATGACATGGATCTGCTATAGTGGTGACATAGCTTCCATTGTGTTTGTTCTTTGTTCATCTTCTTGATCATAGTGCCTTCACCCACCAAAGGGTCTTCAATATTGGAGTCTTTAGGGTGCTTCGACCATCAATTTTTAGTGGTGTTATTGGTTCTTTTAGTGCTTCCTTTGTTTATCTTCTTTACATGATCTTCCTTTTGTATGCTTTCCATGAGGTCCCTAGAATACTTGTTTCTACAATAACTTATGACGAGAAACTATAAATTTGAAAATATCCTACTCTAGCATGTTTTATGTATATTTTCTTGTTTATGCCTTGTTGGTGTGTTTAAAGCAATCAAAGAAGCATTAGGGTTCAAGGGTGCACTTTGAAAGGTTGTGTAGGTTTTAACCCCGTACAGAAATTACCTCCATACGAATTCTAAAACACAGAAAATAAACAATGCAAGAGCATAACACATAAAACACATATACATAGAGATTTTCCCGTGGATCCCAAAACTGGGACTACCAGCTTGATTTTTCATTATGTTCCTTTCAATGTTACAATACATATTTATACATGCCGAAGCATCCAATACCATGGACTGAAAACCATCGCGTCCAAAACCATGGACCAAAAACCATCGCGTCCAAAACCATGTGCAAAAAACATGCACAAAACCATAGGTAGGTCCGCCCAACCTAACATAGGGTTCAAAACCAAAATTTTACAGGCTCTGCCCCAAACCCCACAGAGTGGGGTTACCTATACCCCTCAAACCCCCTGTAACTCCCCTCACTACGCAATCGGCAAAACGAAGGGGGGGCTCCACCCCCCCTCTAACCCCCCGGTTAACTACATGGGCTAGTCATGGAAAGAATATAACACAACGTAACATTATCCCACTTGTTGTTTTATTTCCATAAGGGGCCACAAGAAATCTTAGTCATTTATCCAGCCCTACAATGCCCATTGTTTCTCTACACCAAGAGAACTTCTCAAAGCTCACATATTTTGTCAATGCATCTGCAGTATTCTTCAAAGTGTCCACCTTTACCATCAACACCTTTTTGTCTTCTATTAGATCCCTCACAAAGTGATACTGAACATCAATGTGCTTTGTCTTTGAATGATATGAAGGGTTCTTTACCAAGAAAATTGCACTTTGGCTGTCACAATCTATCCTTATAGCTCCCTATACTAAGCCCATACTTGAACACAATCTCTACAACCAAACTGCTTCCTTACTTGCATGAGTAGTTGCCATGCATTCTGCCTCTACAGTTGATAGTGCCACTACAGATTGTTTCTTACTCATCCAACTGTCTACACCTCCAAATAGGATAAACACATACCAACTTGTAGATTTTCTTTGATCCAGATGTCCAGCCCAGTCTGCATCAACAAATCCATGAATATCCAACACTATGTCCAATTCTGGTCTTCCTTGATAGCACAAACCATAATCACTGGTGCCATGCAAATACCTGAAAATCCGCTTCACTATTGTCCAGTGCTCCTTCCCTGGTTTTGACATAAACTTGCTCAATACTCCCACTGCATGTGCAATGTCTGGTCTAGTATAGACCAATGCGTACATCAGGCTACCGACTACACTTGCATATGGAACACAAGACATGTCCTCTTTCTCTTCTTATGTCTTGGGACACTGTTCAGCAGATAACTTTACACCTACATGAATAGGAACATTCACCGGTTTACTATACTGCATATTAAACCTCTGCAATATTGTCTCGACATACTTCCTCTGGTTTAACCAAAGCTTCCTCTTTGTTCGATCTCTTTTAATTTCCATGCCCAAAATATAGTTTGTAGCACCAAGATCTTTCATTTTGAATTTGGAGGACAAATGGGTATTTAAATCCTGGATAATTTCTTTGTCATTTCCAACCAGCAACATATCATCCACATACAAGACCAGATAAATAACACGGTCACCAATTAATTTAAAATACACACAGTGATCTACTTTGTTTTTGGTGAAGCCAAGTGCCCATATAAATGTATCAAATTTCTGATACCACATCCTTGGTGACTTTTTTAACCCATACAAAGACTTCTTTAACTTGCATACCAATTCTTTCTTACCCTTCACCATAAAGCCTTAATGTTGCTTCATGTAGATCTCCTCTTCCAGATCCCCATGAAGAAATGTTGTCTTCACATCCATCTGTTCTACCTCAAAATCAAAAGTAGCAGCAACAAATAAAAGTAATCTAATAGAAGTTACCTTGGCAGCAGGAGAAAAAATATCACCAAAATCAATTCCCGGCACCTGGGAATAACCTTTCGCTACTAACCAAGCTTTGTATTTCTCCACCTTTCCTTCTACATTTGTCTTCTTCTTGAACACCCATTTGCTGCCAGTGGGTTTCCTTCCAGCTGGCAACTCCACTAGATCCCAAGCCTCATTTTTGTGCAAAGATGCCATTTCATCAACCATGGCCTCTTTCCAGAGTTTTCCATCCTCTGAATCTACTACTTCCTTCATAGTTCTGGGATCATCGTCAGTAATAGATAAAGAAAAATTTGAACAGAAATCATATGCACTATACCTTTCTAGCTACCTTCTTTCTCGAATTGATCTTTTCACCCCTAGAGTTTGTGGCTCTTCATCTTCTAATTCCTCCTCTACTGTAGAGTCTAATTCTTCCTCCTTTAGCTCAAACTCTATCTTCTCAGGTTCCTTTGGTTTGACTTCATGTTTAATAACATCTTTCACCTCTCTGAACACCACATCTCGGTTGTACACAACCTTCCTTGTTACTGGGTTCCAAAGCTTATAACCCTTTAAACCATCCTTATACCCAATAAAGATGCACTTTTCAGATTTACTAACCAACTTGGTTCTTTTCTCCTTTGGAACATGTATATATGCATCACATCCAAATACCCTCAGGTGTGAAAGAGAGGGTTTATTACCAATCCATAACTCTTGTGGAGTCTTCTCCTCCAACGTTGATGAAGGTGATCTATTGACCAGGCAACATGTTGTCTCCACCGCCTCTGCCCAGAATTCCTGTCCTAACTTGACACCATTGAGCATGCTTCTTACCCTTTCCATCAATGTCTTGTTCATTATTTCTGCAACTCTATTTTGCTGAGGTGTATATGGAGTAGACTTCGGTCGTGCTATACTATACTTCTTACATAATTCTTCAAATTCCTTACTGCAAAACTCTCCACCATTATCTGTCCTCAACACCTTTATCTTCTTCTCTGTCTGGTTTTCCACCAGAGCCTTAAATTCTTTAAACATGTCAAAGAATTCAGATTTCTTCTTAAGGAAATATATCCATGTATTCCTTGAGAAGTCATCTATGAATGATACATAGTACACAGACTTATCCAGTGATGGCATTGTTAGAGCCTAAATCTGCCTTAGGCTGAAAGAAGGCAAAATTCTGGGTAACCACAAACCACGCTCAGTCTGGTAGCTAGCCCTACCAGAATAGGAGAGGGCTCTCTTCGGCTCACGCTCAGTGAGGAATAGACAATATGGTCTGAAATGACTTAAACTGAAATATTGATTTTAGGCTAGTAAATAGATATGGAAAAAGGCGATTTTTGAATGACTGAATTTTCCAGGCTGCGTGGGACCAAAGGACCGCATGAGCTGGGAAATTAAATCGAAGACATAGAATAGTTCGTGAGGCAAGATAGATAGGAATATTAGCAATCAGATTTAAATAATATGGAGTGGGAATTTTGTTGAGGGAGCTAAAAAGGGCATATGTGATGAGTCCTTTTCAGACAGAAGCAAACACACAGAACATGAATGCTTTTCCAAGGCAGAGCAATAAAAATGGATTCTACCTTTCTCACTAAAAAAAACATTCAAATGGAAATGATCATGAATGAACTGTAAACATAACAAGATACATATGAAATAGAGAAGAAACACATTGCTAAACCCATACCACAGGGATCTCCTGAATCAGAGCTGCATCATTCTATTAATCTCCTAGCCAAAAAACTGTACAATGAAAATGCTAGGTTTTTTCTCCACGCTATTCCCAGAAATTCCAACCCCTTATAAATGAATTTCAATAAAATAAATAAGCTTTGCTATGAGAAAGTGGATCGACTCAAAGTTGATGGATTGTTTAATCATTACAAGCGGAAATGAAAAGCCAACCATCAGTAACGGGAGCAACGTTACATTTCATTTCTCTGATGACCAATAAAAAAAACAAAAATGGAGCGTAGATCTTCTGGGGCGACTGTTTGCCTTCCTTTTGGTCATTTGAATCACAACTATCAGTTTAATAACATGGCTTTTAAATAAGATGCACCTTTAACGAAGAGAAAACATATATTTGTTAATGAACGGGCCCACCAGCAATTTTCGTTTAACTCACCCATGCGCCAATATTCAATTTCAACTTGTCTTCGCTTCTAAACCACAGTACCATAGCCAAAAATCGTTGAACAGGCTTTCACAAACTTACTTGGAGAAAATCGCACTAAAACAAATCGAATTCTTTGGCCTTTGGATCTCTGTGCGCCGCGCCAAAAGATGTATGCATCGTGCCACTTTGGAGGTGGTTTTGAGGCACTTCCTAAAGTCCAAATTGAGCCCAAGTGTGCTTGTTGGAAAGCCCTGCCTATCTAATTTCCAACTCAAGTGAAATTTTTCAATTTGGATGTCATTTTCCCCTCCAAAATTGCAATCTCCCAAGACTATTTCCTGTGTGTCAAAATAGGGGCAGAGAGCTCATTTTTTGGGTGTTTTTGACCTCCTGAGGACTCAAAAATTGCCCAAAATTCTTGGCCATGCACCATCAGTCATAATTTTCCATGGAAAATCCAAAAATATAAACTTTTTGTCATTTGGAGCTCCCTAGCAAAAGTGCGCGCCAGGTGGCGTGGCGCACAAGGAGAAAAACCCTGTTTTTTGTGCAAAAAAAATTCAAAAATTCAAAATGTGCTCCAAATTTCTTGAAATTTGGGTTGTACCTTCTGCATCACATGTCATGCTGGACCAAAGAGGCCTCGACCAAGATTCAGAGCCGATCTTGCTCTTTTTTCCTCTTTTGTCTTTTTTTCACCTTCCTCAATTTTGCCTTTAGGCTCCTGATTCTCGCTTTGGAGCTCATGTTTCGAGCCATGCAATGGTGAGTCATGCGCCTCAGCATTGATTTTTCCCTATTAGCGTTCTCTAACAGCTACTCCAAGTGAACGTTCACTTTCTCTAAAACATACTCCCGGTCCTCATCTCTTTGCTCCATAGGTCTACCTTGTGCTGCCATGATGTGTTGCCGATTTTCCTTGATCAGTTGCAACTCTATCTCATCTTGTTGATCCTCAAGTTGTTTGTTCCTCTACTCTAGATATTTCATATTCCATTTGGCTCTCTCCAAGTCAAGGGATAAGGCTTGGATCTCTATTTGCTACTCCTTGATGATCTCTTTAAGTTGTGCATTTTGCAGATCCATATCTGTATCATCATCATGAAGGAGAACGAAGTTGGTCTCTCGTTCACCTGATGGCCCCTCATCATGCATTGGCTCCTCACCTCTGTCCTGTACTTGTAGTGTTGATGTCGAAAGCAAGGCCCCTTCCACCCCGGGTGGAGATAACACTCACTTTTCTGCTGCAAACAAATGTCTAGCACCCCTCTGATATGTGATGAATACCGGTACACTAGCGGTCTCATGGCGCTCATACTTATGAGAAGGTCCCCCTGTCTCAAATCTAGTCTCTGAAGGTCCCTATGAAGCACGGAAGAAGTCACGAGAGATGAAATCATCCCAAGTGATACCCTGTAAATCAAGCCGATGCACCACCAAAATCTTGATGAGAGCAAAATGACAAATGTTGTTGAACTGCTGCTCAGGGGTCTTATGTTGCACGAGGGCGGTCATCCTCTCTATGTTTCAGCATATGAAATATGGGATGTTCATCATGCGTACCTGGGTGAAATGCAGGAGCAACCTGATGTGATAAGCATATAACCGGGAGAAATGGCCTTCACAACTGAAATACTTCATAATTAACTTCATTAGAGGGGCATATTCATCTTTAAGATATTGGAAGGGAAACAACCTCTTAAGCTACCTCAAGAAACTAGGTTTAACATATGGCTCATAATGTTGTTGGTCAGCTTTTTGTCTCTTGTTCCATGGCTCTCCAATATTAGGCATGCTGGTAGCTAATGAGATAGAGTCCAGTGTAAGTGTGAAAGTAACCCCGACCAAAGTAACTTGAGCACCATGTAAATGTAGAACAAATAGGTGAGCCAACTCATGGTGGAATTGAACATTTGCAACCTTTTCACAAAACTCGTAGCATGACTGAAACTGAAAACAAGAGACGGCAAAAGGGTAGGCCTGCAATTTTGTGACGGTAGCCGATTCTTCTCTAACATGTCTGCCACTTTTGTGAGGCCTCCGGGGTGCATGTTCTTCTGTGGGTGAGTCACTATGAGTTTCCACCTCATAGTCGGATGAATGATCAGATGACATAATTGATGCTATGAAAACTGCTTGGAGAAATGAATGTTGGTCACAAGACTGTGTTAGACTGCTGTTGTAATATGTTTGAGATCTGTCACCAAGGGAGCAATGTAACAAGGGTCTTTTAGGGAGGGAAAATATGAAGGGATTAGGAGTATTAGGATAGGATTTATCTAGGGCATTGTAGGAGGGTTTGGGAACTTTGCATAGGGTTTGGGGATTTTACATTGGGCAATGGGTGAAAGGGAATTGGGGATAAGGGTTTAGTAAATTTAGGGGATAGGGGGAAATGACATTCAAAGGGATATGGTATAAGGAAAAAAAGGAATGAAGGAAAAGGGACAGATGGGTTGGAAGGGGAACCTTGGTAACAAAATGATGAATTTGCAACCCTTAACAGCAATTGACATTAGGATTTTTAGAGGTAGGGTTTGGAAATTTTGTTTCAAGCATTTAGAACCATAAACCACCATCACACGACACAAAAAAATGGATGAACCAGCGAGATGTCGACCCTACCTAGCACGTCCAAGCAATTCAATGGTGATTTGGAGGAATTTCGGGCGTTTTTTGAGTGTTAGACTGTATGCGCCGCGCCGCCCTTTCTATGCACTGTGCACTACCGGTGCGCCGCGCCCGTTAAAATTTGCACTGGAGGATCGCGCCCAATGCGCCGGACCACCTACTGTATGTGCCGCGCCTGTCAAGACACCTCCAACTTTGCCCAAAACGTGCGCTGGCTCACCCAATTCACTTTGAAGTGCTTCTCTCCGACCTTGGCATGTAAAATGACTTTGATTCTTATGAGAAAATCTATATAAAGACATGGAGACATGGTTTTGATTTTTGTTTCTTCAAAACCCACTTTTGCAATGTTTTGTTTTGGCACTTTTTCCACAATTTAATACAACTCTGTATTTCACATTCCCTTTTTGGATTTTTGACTAAAATGATGAAATTTTTGGCAAATTTTTTGCAGGGGTAGCCGACCTGGAATTTGGCAAAGGATGATCAGAACCAGCTTTTGAAGTACTTCATGTTGGAGAACTTTACATATTTATCATAAACATTAATTTGACGATTTCCTCTTCAAAACAGAGTTTTGAAGAGGAATCACCCTTAAGTATTATGGATGATGAAAATCTGGAGATGAAACTTGTTGAACCTCCCTCTGGCCTGTTGGCATTATTGGGAACTTTGAAAACACGACTTACAAAACCCTAGACCTATGACTGACATGATTTTTTTTGCCTCATCAAAAAAAAAAAAAAAACCAAATATTGACTGTCATTTAATGAACTTTGATGAACAGAGTTGAGTCAGCAGGTACAAAGCATGAGGGGTAATGACTGACAAGACCCTTCCGTCAGATTTTGGCATGCCCCTAGCAGAATGCAGCTGAGTGAATGGAGCGAGACACCTAAAAATGAAATGCAGAAAGAGTTTTTATCTCCGATGGAGGACTAATAAGACCGACTCTATCATTGGCTCCAATGGGGGTGGTAGCTCCTTGGAGGTGCCAAGAACGGCAGATATCTGGAGGAGCTAGACAATGCCTTCGTCCATTGGGCTATGGAGTCATTATTTCGACAAATGACACGAAACTCTTGACTCATTTATTAACATGAAACTTGACTCAAACTGACTCAAATTTGAACTTAAAATGACTCAAAGACTGACTTGACAAACTCAAACCAAAACAGAAATAAAATGGTATTTACAATGACAATGGAAACAGCAGAAAACTTTTCAGAAATGGTACCGCTTGAGCAGCCGACCATTGACTGGCCCTCCTGGACAATCTTCCCCATTCATCTCCTTTAGAAGAAAGGCATTCTGACCTCGATATGCTGCAATCTTGAAAGGACCCTTCTAGAGATTCTCGAATTTACCGTGCTTACCCTTTTCCTCATTCCTTGCATCCCACTTCAGCACCACATCATCCAACTGAAATTTGTCCACCTTTTCTTTTCTGTCATAAATTTTCTTAATCTTCTCCTGCAACTTGGATGTGTTGTGGAAAACTTCTTCTCTTGTCTGCTGCAAATGGATCATTTGATTCAATCTTCTCTACATAGGATCGTCTTCACTGTCGGCCTCCTGAAGAAGTTTGACTACCGTGGCTATGAGAGAGGTAGGAAACAATGTATCAACTCCGTACACAAGCTCAAAGGGGGACATACCAATGGATTTTTTCTGACTGACCCGATCTTCCCAAAGTGCATTGACTAACTTCTTGTGCTAGCTCTTCTTGTTGATTTCTAGCAGCTTCTTAATGATGTTGACTAAAGATTTGTTAGAAGACTCTGCCAATCCATTGCCTTGCGGATGATAGGCAGTTGAGTGACCCAAAATGATGTGATATTTATGACAAAACTCTACCATACTTTTCGATTTGAAAGCTGTTGCGTTATCAATGATTAACTTATTCGGGCAACCAAAGCGAGACAAGATGTTATTTTCAAGGAATGAAATAATTACCGCATCTGTAGCTTGTATGGTGGGGATTGCTTCGATCCATTTCGTGAAGTAATCTGTTGCCATGAGAATCCACCGATGCTGACCGGAAGAAGCGGGATGAATTTCAGCAATGAAATCCAACCCCCATTGCTGAAAAGGGGCACTCACCTCAATGGGCTTAAGTGGAAAAGGCTGTAATTTTTGCCTTCCTTAAAAAATTTGACATTTATGACAGCTCTTGACAACCTTATATACATCAGCAAACAATGTTGGCCAATAGTATCTTGCTCTCAGAACTTTATTTGCTGTTGTTTTCCAAAAAAGGTGGCCACCACAATCTCCTTCGTGGAAATCCTCCATGACCTGCTTTGCTTCTTCTTCCACCAAACAATTCAACAGAACGCCACCGGGATCTTTCCAATAAAGTGCAGAATTTAGAATGTAAAACTTGGCAACCTTTAATTTTAGAGTTCTAGCTTTGTTTCTAGTCATGCCGGTTGGTGGTGACAAATTTTGAAGCACATATATGATATCTGAATACCACGGAGAAAGAGCAAACATTTCAGATACCTGAATTGACAAACCTTCCTCATTCTCATCGGACATAGCAGCGATCTGATTTATGTCTAAGGTGTGCAAGTTTGATTCGGCCATTAACTTTGCTAATCCCTGTCCTTTAACAAGATTTGTGGGCTTTATTTCCACATCATACTCCAACAAAGCTGCAATCCAGTTGTCTCGTCTTCCTTCTGGATCTATTTTCACTAAAACATCTTTGACAACAGCGTTAGGAACATAAGCCAAAATATGAGAATGCAGAATGTATACCCGAAAATCTTTCAATGCCTTCACAAGTGTGAGGGCTTGCTTCTCAATGATGTTGTACTTAAAGGCTGCATCTCTTATAGTTCGGCTGAAGAAAGCAATTGGTCTCTTATGATCATCTCCTTTCTGCATCAACACGGCTGCCATAGTATGCTCCGAAGCGAATGAAAACAATATAAAATCATGAGTGTATTCCAGGATTATTAGAACTGGAGCTGAAGAAAGAGCCAATTTGACTAAATTGAAATATTTTACAGCCTCTTCCATCCACTTCACTTGGTTTTCCTTCTTAAGCATGTTTGTAATCTCTCTTAGGTGTTCAGCAAGACTAGGTAAAAAGTGCGTAAAAAAATCATTTTACCATTGAAAGATTGAATCTCCTTCTTATTCCGGGGCAGATCGATTTGCTGAATCACTTGTACACGTGCTGGATCAATACGAATGCCATCTTTTGAGATAATGTGCCCAAGTAGTTTGCATTCCTCCATGGCAAACAAACTCTTTTTTGGATTCAACGATAGACCATATTTTCTGCACTTTTGAAAGATAGTTTTTAGATGACACATGTGTTTTTCATCAGATTTGGAAAACACCATCAGATCATCAAGGTATACAACCAAAAAGACATCCTTCTCATTTGCAAAAGCCAAGTCCATTGCCCACTCAAATGTGGCACCCGTGTTTTTCAAACCAAAAGTTCCCCATAGAGTGGTGAACGTTGTCTTGTCTCGGTCATCTTCATGGACAAAAATTTGGTTATATCCAGAATAACCATCGAGTAGTGACACACGAGATGCTCCAACTACTCACTGAAGTATATGATCCATTTTGGGCAGTGGATAGTTATCTTTCAATGAAACTTTATTGAGATTCCTAAAATCAATGCACAAGCGAATCACACCTGTCTTCTTTCGTACAGGCACCAAATTAGAGATCCATTCCGAAAATCTGATGGGAACAATGCTTCCTAATTTGTACAAACTGTTTATCTCCTTTTCAATTGATGGCAGCAGTTTTGGATTTAGCCTTCTCAACTTCTGTTTGAAAGGTTTCTGATTAGGCTTAATGGGTATAGTGTGCTGAATTATATTGGTATTGTATGTCTTCAAGTCAGAATAGTCCCAAGCAAACACATCAGCAAATGAAGACAACAAACTGATATATTTGGCTTTTATCTTTTGTGGCAATGCTTTAGACAGTTTTACCATTTTAGGATTAGCAGTTGTTCCGATATTGACCTCTTCAACACCCTTCTCTGTTGGCTGCAATGTTGGTTTGCGGGCTATGTCATCTTGATCAAAGAGTTCTTCTAAAGGTATCAAGCCTTTGGGAATAATGTTATCCTTTAGCTGCAACACATTCATTTGATTGATCTGCAGCTCATCTTTACCATCATCATTTTCTACATCAATTGAGGTATCTTTGAACTTACCTTTGTTTTGTAGAAAATCATCAATCTCCTCATCATCTTGGAAAACTTGCCAATATCTCTGATTGTCGGGGATAGTCAGACGATGCTTGACATGGATTTCGAATTTATTACTGGAGTTCATTGGAATCTTCAAACTACTGGCTGCCTTAGCAAGAGCATCAACAATGATATTTTGAACACGAGGCACACATGTCAAGGTATATTTTGAAAATAATTTCAGGATGTCTAGAACTGCATTTCGGTAAGCCCGCATCCGAGGATTCTTTGCTTGATATTCGCCTATGACCTGCTTAATCACCAATTCAGAGTCGCCATATACTGCAATCCTCTTAGCATTAAGCTTTCTTAGAATTTTTAGGCCAGCAATCAGAGCTTCATACTCAGCCTCATAGTTTGAACAATCAAAAGCTAATTTGTAAGAGCATACCCGCACATTACTAGGCACCTTGTTTGGGGCGGAGAAAGGACTGCATACCCAGATACCAATTCCAGCACCATCATTTCCCACTGCACCGTCGAAATCCATGGTCCAAAAACCTTCTTCCTCTTCTTCCAAGTGCTGAAATTCTGCTGGCTCTATTTTTCCTGCTTGCTGTCCGTTACCTTCAGCTGATTTCTCACCAACATTTTGCTGCTCTCGTCCTTCTTTCTTCAAAACTTCTCTAAAATTTTCTGCTATTTCTGGAATACTTTCTGCTTCTACTAACTAACTATCAATATCATTAAAACTATCTGAATACAAAACAAAAGACTCTAGATCTGTATGTACATAATTAATAGGATGATTAATGGGTTTCTCCTTGCTTGTAATCATATATTTCTTTTTTTGTTCCCGATATAGTTTCCTCATTTGGCCAAACACAGGAATCGTTGCATAGGAGAAATCTAGTTGTAGTGTCCCTTTCAATTTTGCTGCCCAAGACCTGGAAAGAAGCATGCCGAACCTGGGAGGAATATCCGCTACAACAATATCCATCAAAACATTCTTCATTGGGATTTGATCCAGACTCACAACCAAGTCTTTGATGAGCCCGATACATCTTACTCTGCTGGAATCAAATGAATAGAGATCATGGTATTTTCGGGTGACGTCCAAACCCAGCTTATCCATGATAGCCTTTGGCATGAGATTGTGAGAAGCTCCGGAATCGAACATGGAATTATGTAACACAAAATCATGCAATCTTAAACTGATATAAAAAGGTGGCACATCACTATCTGGAGACTCACCATTCAATGCTGGCCCAAAAATCATTTCGGGCTGATCATCTTCGACGTTCACCATATCAGACATTGGATCACAATTCAAAATTTTAGAAACTTTCCCTCTGTAACTGTTGTTCCTCATTATTCCAGTCAAGGGAATAGATACCTTCAATTTAGAAATTTCATTCTTTAAAATAAAAGCGGAAGTCTTTTCTACCTCTTTGACTGGGACTTCTCTCTTTTCCTTTTCTCTCGATACAATTTGCGGATCTGATTTTTCTGCTGATGGTGATTTGTTGCTATCAGGATCAAGTGCCTCTTTGCCTTTCTTTTATGTAACTGATGAATCATTATTTGATGCTGAAACTTCCTTCCTCTTCTGAATTGGGTTATTCGACACATCTATGTTTCTAAGTGAATATTGTCACTGCTAAGTGAATAGAGCATTCATATAGCCTCTTTGATACTCATCTAATTCTTCTTCCAAAATTGTGTCACTTGCCAGAATGAAATCTGCGTCTTTGTGTGCAGCTAAAATTTCTGCATACTCCTCCTCTTCAATAATGTAAATAGACAAATCATTAGGAGTAAATAAGTGGTTCTCTTCCCCTATTACCTTCCTTTCCTCATCAAACTCCGGTCCATGCACAAAATTTTGCTGCAGAGGTGGCTGTACTGGCTGCTGTGCTGTTTGACCTTGGGCTCGCTGATCTCTCTGCCTTATTCTATATTGTGGCTGCTGCTGGCCACGGAAGTTAGGATTTCTAACTTGTGGCTCGGGTTTGTCGAGTTTCACCCTTTCAAGCATCTGCTCTACCTTCCCGAGTAATTGAGCCATCGAGGAAGACTCTTCCTTTATTGTGACCTTCTTTTCTGCTTTTTCTCTAGCCCTCTTGGTCAGTAGATTTGCTTCAATGCTAACCATGATTTTCTGCATGTCTTCCATTGTGGCTGGCTCTCTCTCTCTTAGTTGATAAGCCATGTCAGCATCAAAACCATCCGGAAACTTCATCATGGCTAGTCCCACAGGTGGCCTTAGATGATCGGGAATTTCATTATAAATAGAATTGAATCTAATGCAGTAGTCTTGGACCGACTCACCAGCGTTTCATTTGATTTGTTCATATTCAGCCAGAATTTGAAGAGGATTCTTTTTCACTTCCCAGCGGTCTAAAAATTGTCTTTACAGGTTGGCCAAGGTAGCGATACGCGTAGCCGGCAAACCTTTGAACCATTTCCTAACTTCACCTGCAAAATGTCTGTACAAAAAGTCTCATTGTCACATTCTCTGCATCGATCTCATGAAGGTCACAGAAATTTTCCATTCTGTCCACATGTTGCTGAGCGATAATTCTGTTAGGAGTGCCATCAAACAAAGGGATTTTGCTTTGATAATCTGCGAGCATATCATCTAAAACTTGAGGCAGCACAAGAGGTGCAAAATGAGCAGCCATCACTCTTGGTGGGTTTGGTCTTGGAGGTGTTGGAGGAGTGTGTGGAGTCACCACTGTGTCACAATATAATTATCCATTGACCTGTTAGCCCTTTTAGTTTCTAGGTCTACAAGAAACTGTGGATTGGGGATAGTAGAGTCAACAACCCTTTCGGATTTGGTCTCAAACAATGATATTTCAAACTGTTCATCAAAATCGAGCTCTTCGAGATACTCAAAAATGTCAGGACATGAATGGGATTTGAACATGGGAGTTATAGAGCTCTCTTGACGAAGAAGTCTTGGAATCAAATTGGGATTTTCATAGATATGAGGAGGATCTGGATCTGGATTAGCTCTGGTATATCTTCTTGAAGCCAGCGTGCTATTTTCAAAAAATCAAAAGGACATGAACAACTTACTCAGCCTATCAAATCCTAAACTTATCATCTGGAAGCTTAGAATTATCAAAAGTATTGGGGTGTTTGTAGGTTAAGCCTGCCGTTTACGCAACGAAGAATACTAACAAACAAATAATTTGTCCCCAGTGGAGTCGCCACTATGTTAGAGCCTAAATCTGCCTTAGGCTGAAAGAAGGCAAAATTCAGGGTAACCACAAACCACGCTCAGTCTGGTAGCTAGCCCTACCAGAACAGGAGAGGGCTCTCTCCGGGTCACGCTCAGTGAGGAAGAGATAATATGGTCTCAGATGACTTAAACTGAAATACTGATTTTAGGCTAGTAAGTAGATATGGAAAAAGGCGATTTTTGAATGACTGAATTTTCCAGGCTGCGTGGGACCAAAGGACCGCATGAGTTGGGAAATTAAATCGAAGACACAGAATAGTTCGTGAGGCAAGATAGGTAGGAAGCTTAGCAATCAGATTTAAATAATATGGAGTGGGAAGTTTGTTGAGGGAGCTGAAAAGGGCATATGTGATGAATCCTTTTCATACAGAAGCAAACACACAGAACATGAATGCTTTTCCAAGGCAAAGCAATAAAAATGGATTCTACCTTTCTCACTAAAAAAAACATTCAAATGGAAATGATCATGAATGAACTGTAAACATAACAAGATACATATGAAACAGAGAAGAAACACATTGCTAAACCAATACCAAAGGGATCTCCTGAATCAGAGCTGCATCATTCTATTAATCTCCTAGCCAAAAAACTGTACAATGAAAATGTTGGGTTTTTTCTCCACGCTATTCCCAGAAATTCCAACCCCTTACAAATGAATTTCAATACAATAAATAATCTTTGCTATGAGAAAGTGGATCGACCCAAAGTTGAGGGATTGTTTAATCATTACAAGTAGAAATGAAAAGCCAACCATCAGTAATGGGAGCAGCGTTACATTTCATTTCTCTGATGACCAATAAAAAAAAACAAAACTGGAGCGTAGATCTTATGGGGCGACTGTTTGCCTTCCTTTTGGTCGTTTGAATCACAACTATTAGTTCAATAACATGTCTTTTAAATAATAAAAGCCCTTAACGAAGAGAAAACATATATTTTTTAATGAACGGGCCCACCAGCAATTTTTGTTTAACTCACCCACGCGCCAATACTCACTTTCAACTTGTCTTCGTTTCTAAACCATAGTACCATAGCCAAAAATCATCGAACAGGCTTTGAAAAACTTACTTGGATAAAATTGCACTGAAAAAAATCAAATTCTTGCAGAGCGTAAGTGATTTGGCCTTTGGATCTCTGTGCGCCGCGCCAAAAGATGTATGCGTCGTGCAACTTTGGAGGTGGTTTTGAGGCACTTCCTGAAGTCCAAATTGAGCCCAAGTGTGCTTGTTGGAAAGCCCTGCCTATCTACTTTCCAATCCAAGTGAAAATTTTCAATTTGGATGTCATTTGCACCTCCAAAACTACAATCTCCCAAGACGGCTTCCTGTGTGTCAAAATAGGGGCAGAGAGGTCATTTTTTGGGTGTTTTTGACCTCCTGAGGACTCAAAACTTGCCCAAACTTCTTGGACATGCACCAGCAGTCATAATTTTCCATGGAAAATCCAAAAATATAAACTTTTTTTCATTTGGAGCTCCCTAGAAAAAGCGCGCGCCAGGTGGCGTGGAGCACAGGGAGAAAAACCCTATTTTTTGTGCAAAAAAATTTCAAAATGCAAAAATGTGCTCCAAATTTCTTGAAATTTGGGTTGTACCTTCTCCATCACATGTCATGCTAGACCAAATAGGCCTCGGCCAAGATTCGGAGCTGATCTTGCTCTTTTTGCTTCTTTTGTCTTTTTGTCACCTTCCTCAATTTCCCCTTTAGGCTCCTGATTCTCGCTTTGGAGCTCATGTTTCGGGCCATGTAATGGTGATTCATGTGCCTCAGCATTGCTTTTTCCCTATTAGCCTTCTCCAAAAGCTGCTCGAAGTGAACGTTCACTTTCTCTAAAACATACTCCCGATCCTCATCTCTTTGCTCCATAGGTCTACCTTGTGCTGCCATGATGTGTTGCTGGTTTTCCTTGATCAGTTGCAACTCCATCTCAGCTTGCAATCCTCAAGTTGTTTGTTCCTCTACTCCAGATATTTCATATTCCATTTGGCTCTCTCCAAGTCAAGAGATAAGGCTTGGATCTCTGTTTGCTGCTCCTGGATGATCTCTTTAAGCTGTGCACTTTGCGGATCCGTATCTGTATCATCATCATGAAGGAGAACGAAGTTGGTCTCTCATTCACATGATGGCCCCTCATCATGCATTGGCTCCTCACCTCTGTCCTGTACCCGTAGTGTTGATGTCGAAAGCGAGGCCCCTTCCACCCCAGGTGGAGATAACACTCGCTTTGCTGATGCAAACAAATGTCTAGCGCCCCTATGATATGTGATGAATACTGGCACACTAGCGGTCTCATGGCACTCATACTGATGAGAAGGTCCCCATGTCTCAAATCTAGTCTTTGAAGGTCCCTGTGAAGCTCGGAAGAAGTCACAAGAGATGAAATCATCCCAAGTGATACCCTGTAAATCAAGCTGATGCACCACCAAAATCTTGATGAGAGCAAAATGACAAATGATATTGAACTGCTGCTCAGGGGTCTTGTGCTGCACAAGGGCGGTCATCCTCTCTATGTTTTGGCATATGAAATATGGGATGTTCATCATGCGTACCTCGGTGAAATGCATGAGAAACTTGATGTGATAAGCATATAACTGGGAGAAAAGGCCTTCACAACTGAAATACTTCATAATTAACTTCATTAGAGGGGCATATTCATCTTTAGGATATCAGAAGGGAAACACCCTCTTAAGCTGCCTCAAGAAACTAGGTTTAACATATGGCTCATAATGCTGTCGGTCAAATTTTTTTCTCTTGTTCCATGGCTCTCCAATATCAGGCATGCTGGTAGCTAATGAGATAGAGTCTGGTGTAAGTGTGAAAGTAACACCGACCAAAGTAACTTGAGCACCATGTAAATGTAGAACAAATAGGTGAGCCAACTCATGGTGGAATTGAACATTTGCAACCTTTTCACAAAACTCGTAGCATGACTGAAACTGAAAACAAGAGACGGCAAAAGGGCAGGCCTGCAATTCTGTGAGGGTAGTCGGTTCTTCTCTAACATGTCTGCCACTTTTGTGAGGCCTCCGGGGTGCACGTTCTTCCGTGGGTGAGTCACTATGAGTTTCCACCTCATAGTTAGATGAATGATCAGATGAAATAATTGATGCTATGAAAACTGCTTGGAGAAATGAATGCTGGTCGCAAGACTGTGTTGGACTGTTGTTGTAATATGTTTGAGATCTGTCACCAAGGGAGCAATGTAACAAGGGTCTATTAGGGAGGGAAAATATGAAGGGATTAGGAGTATTAGGATAGAATTTATTTAGGGCAGTGTAGGAGGGTTTGGGAACTTTGCATAGGGTTTGGGGTTTTTACATTGGGCAATGGGTGAAAGGGAATTGGGGATAAGGGTTTAGTAAATTTAGGGGATAAGGGGAAATGACATTCAAAGGGATATGGTATAAGGAAAAAAAGGAATGAAGGAAAAAGGGACAGATGGGATGGAAGGGGAACCTTGGTAACAAAATGATGAATTTACAACCCTTAACAACAATTGACATTAGGATTTTTAGAGGTAGGGTTTGGAAATTTTGTTTCAAGCATTTAGAACCATAAACCACCATCACACTACACACAAAAATGGATGAACCAGTGATATGTCGACCCTACCTGGCATGTCCAAGCAATTCAATGGTGATTTGGAGGAATTTCAGGTGTTTTTTGAGTGTTAGACTGTATGCGCCGCGCGCTACTGATGCGTCGCGCCCGTTAAAATTTGCACTGGAGGATCGCACCCAATGCGCCGCATTGGCCCAGTGCGCCGCGCCTGTCAAGACACCTACAACTTTACCCAAAACGTGCGTTGGCTCACCCAATTCACTTGAAGTGCTTCTCTCCAACCTTGGCATGTAAAATGACTTTGATTCTTATGAGAAAATCTATATAAAGACATGGAGACATGGTTTTGATTTTTGTTTCTTCAAAACCCACTTTTGCAATGTTTTGTTTTGGCACTTTTTCCACAATTTAATACAACTCTATATTTCACAATCCCTTTTTGGATTTTTGACTAAAATGATGAAATTTTTAGCAAATTTTTTGCAGGGCTAGCCGACCTAGAATTTGGCAAAGGACGATCAAAACCAGCTTTTGAAGTACTTCATGTTGGAGAACTTTACATATTTGTCAATAACATTAATTTGACGATTTCCTCTTCAAAACAGAGTTTTGAAGAGGAATCACCCTTGAGCATTATGGATGATGAAAATCTGGAGATGAAACTTGTTGAACCTCCCTCTAGCCTACTGGCATTATTGGGAACTTTGAAAACACGACTTATGAAACCCTAGACCTATGACTGACATGATTTTTTTTTGCCTCATAAAAAAAAAAAAAAAAAAAAAAAAAAAAAACCAAATATTGACTGTCATTTAATGAACTTTGATGAACAGAGTTGAGAGAGCAGGTACAAAGCATGAGGGGTAATGACTGACAAGACCCTTCCATCAGATTTTGGCATGCCCCTAGTGGAATGCATCTAAGTGAATGGAGCGAGACACCTAAAAATGAAATGCAGAAAGAGTTTTGATCTCCCATGGAGGACTGACAAGACCGACTCTAACAGGAACCTTCATAGGTCCAAACACATCACTGTGCACAAGCTCTAATATCTACTTTGCCCTCTTACCACCAGAGGGGAAACTCACCCGATTCTGCTTCCCATATACACAATTTTCACAAAAATAAAAATATAGAGAGCTATTACTCATACCTTCTACCATACCTTTACCATGAAGTATTCGAAGGCCCTTCTCTCCAATATGTTCAAGCCTTTGATGCCATAGCATCATCTTCTCTCAAGATACCACTAGATGTTTTTCTCCACTCTCAGGAACCACGGAATTGTTGCACCCATCAGAGATAGTGCTACCTTGCAGGTTGTATAGAGTTCCAATTTGAACTCCCCGCATCAATACCAGTGCCCCCCGAACCATCTTGCAGGTATCCTTCTTGAACACTATTTTTACACCTGCATCATGCAGCTTGCTTACAGAAATCAGATTTATGGCTAATGTACGAATATGTAGAACACTCGGAAGTGTTCTAACCCTTCCACCTTGCAACTTCAACTTTACTTTTCCGCAACCAACGATTCTAGCCTTCCTGTCATCCCCCAAGAAGACATCACCACCATCATATTTCTCATACTCACAGAACCACTCTCTATGGGGAGTGAAGTGAAAGGATGCACCTGAGTCTATCAACCATGCCCCATGATCTACATGTGTACTTGAAGAAGCCAAGTACACATCCCCACCTTCATATGAGGTGGTTTTCGCCTCTCTAGAAGGAGCATCATCAAATCCCTTTCCTCTATCAGGAGCTTTAGATTTGCAGTCCCTTTTGTAGTTCCCTTCCTTTCTCCATTTCCAGCACACCACCTTTACAGGTTTTCCTGGAGATTTAGATCTCCCTCTAGATTTAGATCTCCCACTCGATGACTTATTTTTGTTTCTGTTCTGGGACCGTCCTCGTACAGACAGGGCATCACCATTATGGCTCTCCATATTTTTCTATCTCATCTCCTTCACCAGCAAGGATGAGACTATTTCATCAAACTGCAAGGCAGTTGCATTGCTACCTATTGCAATAACCAGACTATCCCATGAATCTGGTAGAGAACATAACAAACTGATGCACTTATCTTCATCTGAAATTTTAATATCAACAGATGCTAACTAACTTACGACATTATTAAATGCGTTCAGATACTCTGTCACCGAGTCTCCATCTTTCATCCTCAGGTTATACATCTTTTTTCGTAGGAACAATATATTCACCAGAGACTTAGATTGGTACAAAGTCCCTAACTTGTCCCATAAAGCCTTCGCCGTAGCTTCCCCTGATACATTCAGCAATACTGAATCTGAGACACACAATCGTATTGTTCTCTTTGCCTTCCGATCCAACTTCTTCCATTTTTCATCATAAACTCTCATTGGTTTAGTACCCGGATCTACCGCGATCCATTGATCTTTATCCACCAATAGATCCTCCATCTTGATTTTCCACAACTCAAAACTATGACCATTAAATTTCTCGATCTCTATCTTTCCATTGCTCGCCATCTTCTTTCACTACCAAAATCGATCTTGTAGATCTCCCACTGAACAAGGTCTACCACAGGCCCGAGCGAAACCCTTCAGCAACAAAGGCATCCCCTTGAAGCCAAAATAGCTCTGATACCAAATGTAGGTTTTAACCCCATACAGAAATTACCTGCATACGAATTCTAAAACATAGAAAATAAACAATATGAGAGCATAACACATAAAACACATATACACAGAGATTTCCCCTGGATCCTAAAATCAGGACTACCAGCTTGATTTTTCATTATGTTCCTTTCAATGTTACAATACATATTTATACATGCCAAAGCATCCAATACCATGGACCGAAAAACATCACATCCAAAACCATGGACCAAAAACCATCGTGTCCAAAACCATGTGCAAAAAACACGCACAAAACTATAGGTAGGTCTGCCCAACCTAACATAGGGTCCAAAACCAATATTTTCCGGGGTGCTGCCCCAGACCCTATAGAGTGGTTTTACATGTACCCCTCAAACCCCTTATAACTCCCCTCGCTACGCAATCGGCACAAATAAGGGGGGGCTCTGCCCCCCCTCTAACCTTTGGTTGAGTACGTGGGCTAGTCATGGAATGAATATAACACAACCCAACAGGCTGAAGGACTGATGAGAATGAGCTTTGAGGCTTTGACATACACTCATGCACCCTAGCGAAAAGTAAATTCAAGGAAAGGCACATGTTGCATTTTCGAAGGATGAAGGGGAATAATTCAAGCTTCCTAAGTGCACTATGTGCTCAAGGGAGATAGGAGGGTGCGGGGTGCACTCCTGAAGGTTGAAGGTTGAGGCTCTGTGCCTTCGAGGCTGCCCGAGTGCACTCAAGAAATTTAGGAGGGTACGTGGCGGATAGGGAAAGGTTTTAGGATTGAGTTTTGGGTCTTCGGGATGGGCCGATGATCTCAAGTAGGGAGCACTACTTCGAATTGAAGGAGTGTGCTCAACGAAGACTTAGTTATTTTGGAGGATGCAGTTTAGAACAAGGAAGGGGCTTCATGCTTTTGGAGTGTGCCCAACTCTCAAGGAGGGTGTAGGGTGCACTTTTAAATAGTGAAGGGTCTCCCATTAAGGATTCAAAGTGCGCTCATGCACTCTTGGCCTTTATGGGCTCATTTTGCAACCAAAATTTGTCTAAATCTAGATGATTGTTTGTTATAGACATTTTTGTGCCTAACAGCATGGAGCATGAAATGTCAATAATCTGAGGGATCCAAAGTCCCTAAACATGTTGTTCTTACCCTTAGAGGAACAAGGTCAGTAAACCACAACACTGCAAATCAGTTCTCCACTGAAAAACACTCAAAAACAGGTCAATTTTGGATCAGAGCAGCTGCTCCACTAGGCATCTGCGCTGCATAGCAGGTACAACAAAGGCTACCTGCGTTGCATAGCAAGTAGAACAAAGGCTACCTGCGTTGGGCGTACTTGGACATGTGGAGAAATCTTTTTCTCAAAGTGCCAGTGCCCAGGAAGCTTCTAAAATGACACTTGGATCATAAGCTTCACCTAAAGATGAGTTAAGAGCTTCTAAAACTCCAAGTGGAAGGCAGAAACTCTGAGTGGAGGACTGAAGAACAACTGGAGTCGAAGAGGACAACAAGTCACACATCAAGCTGACTTATCTTCACTCCAAAACTCTATATAAGGATCTCATCCCATGGGATCTAGGGGCCGGAATTTAGTGCAAAGAATTGCTGTTGGTTTACAGTTGAGAGTATTGGGTGATTGCTTGAGGGAGGTGAAGAAGAGATTTCTCTCCGTCGGGAAGGTGATGCTGGATTGGACCTCTCATGGTTGTATCACCGCCTGAACCTTACTTCCATATATTAATAAAGCATTTTGAGGTTCTTCTATTCGCATGTGTTTCAATAGTGTATTGTCTTACTTGCGTCTTTGATTTATGCTAATCCTTGAATCGATTATGAATGCATGCTTCTTGTAGTTTCCTTTTCTTGTCTTATTTGCAGGATCTCGTGTAGCTGGGCCCGTGAAAAGACTTGGAGCTGGGAGCAAGCGGCAAACAAAGGAGATAGGATCGACCATTTGCGCAAGACATCGGTAAGTGGATCTCTTCCTTTTATCTCTTGCATGTCATAAAGAAGAAACTTTAGATAGCTTTGCTTTCAGCTGTTGCTAAGGAACTGTCACCCTTAGAGTGGGTTAGGGTCATTCCAAGTTGGATACTTTTCCCCACAACAGACTGGCGACTCCGTTGGGGATCGTGTCTTGTTGGTAGCTTGTGTATTCTTGCTATTTATCTCTTGAACAAAGGGAGTACCGAATCGAACTGCATTCGAATCCTTCGAATGCAAAGTAGAGGGCAGCTACTCTAGCCCAGTGCTGGGCATGTTCATGATTTAAAGAGCTGATCCACAAGGACTCTTTTTAGCTCTTTGTGATAGTGTTCATCTTCCTCAATCATCCTCTAGAGTATACTTGACTGATAGCTTCTGATTTGGCCAAAAACTGTTGATTTTTGAGCAAACTGTGACCCGGAATCTGAGTGAGACGAGAGTTGTCTCATCAGTGCAGCTGCCACAAAGGCTACCTGCGCTGCAACGCAGGTCCCGAAGGGGCTACCTGCGCTGCATGTCAGATTGACAGTGCAGTACCTGCGCTGATCCAGTTTTGCCTTGTGCAACTGGGGTTCCCCACTGTCTTTTGCCCAGTTTTCAATATTGTTTTTGCAGCCTGCTGTCAACCTGTATACCCAGCTGAAACTACCTTTCTTTGCCCTCATTCCGCCTCAGTTGTATGTTGAAACCGTGATTGTTCTTATTGTATTTCTTGCTTTCATTCACAGTTTCCTGTAGCGAAAGTGAACTAGTCTTGCTGTGACCTCTTGGATCTAGGCCTGAAAGAAAGTGTCGTTGTGATTCTAAGAGCTAGTTTATTGCTGTTCATAGCTACTTGAGCATTTGCTTTCGTTATATGGTTCGAATTTCAGTATTTCTTGTGTTTGAAACGAGTGAATCTTAAGGTGTTCTTTTGATTATTGGACAAATACTTGTTTGCTTTCGCTTGAAGTTGAATTCGAAATCGTACAACAGCTTTCTTTTTGTCATACACCAAACATTAAGAGAGAAGAAAAGAAATACTTGCATTGTGCATGTGCATTTTTGACAGTTTTCATGTCGATTTAGGAAAAGTGCATCAGTGTGTGCTCTATGATCTGTTTGAAAAGATGATGTCTTTCTTTTCCCTCAGTAGTTAAGATTTTCATAAGTTGAAAGAATTGAAAAAGCTTGCTTATCATTCTTAGACTGCATTTAGGAGTTGTATCATACATCACATGGTGATCCATAAAGGCAAACTGCTAAGCAAGATCAACCTAAAAAGAACTGAATTTATCTAACAACGCTTTGAAACATAACGAAACACAGTAGAGGTCTAGGTAGAGACGTGAACCGGCGTCGTTAAACATAGTGACTATCGATCTCTACGAAGGTAGGTGATTCCTCCTGAGGGACGAGAGCGCTAATACGGATTTGTGCCCCCGCGTACCGTCGCGTATATTGGGGGACCCCTATAGGAACAAAGCCTTTATCCATAGGAAACAGTGTCTGCCGCCCTACTGATCGCGATGCAGTGAACACAGCATTCACGAAGATCGACCACTCGTACCGTCAAACGTATTCTGTGGTTTCGCGAAAGGTTTGGCACACCCTCTGCCTAGAACTCCAGAGTAGTTTCTTTTGGCCTTTTTCAAACTCTATAACTGAAAAAGTCCATCCGAGCATTTGTCACTTCGGGCTCGTTAATACATCGAAGGAGACTAGAGTCATCTTTAGCTTTTTCTCGACTCTTAAAACATGAAAAAGCAAGTTGTGTCTTAAAAAGCGTCTAAAATTAATTCAATTCGAAAACACATTTTACCCTGTGCATTGTTGGTTGATCAAGTAATCCGCAACCGTGGAAGAAAGTCAATCGATGAACCGTCGTTTGTGGAGGCGTACGAGTCAACCGTCTTTGTCCCCGGAATCGAAAACAACCCGGGCAAAGCGATCTCGTTCAACTGGTTCCAAATCTCCTGTCAAAGTTAGAACAAGTGTTCCGACGACATCTGAGGTTCCGGTTACTCCAAACATTTCTGGAAACCCTGCCCCTATTGAAGAAGTTCAACAGCCCCAGAAGGATAGTAACACTGATCCTAGTCTGAGAGCAAATACTTGTGTTACTGAATCAATTCCATCAGTGATCGGTTCAGAGAGTCTTGCTCCTCAAACAACTGTCGCTGTCGAAACAACCCCTTCTTCGGCACCAGAAATATTCTACGGACTTGACGGTCTTCCTCTTCCACCCGGTCTGATCGCAATAGAAGAAATCGTAGAAGATCCGCAAGCAACTACTCCAACACATTTTGGAGCAGGGATCACTCTACTTCCTACTGCATCAGAAGCTAGCCTATCACCCAGAGAAGTTCCTGAAGAATCACTAGGCAATCTACTGGATAGACTAAAAATGTCTGAACAACCGTCGACATCTAGGACTGTGCCAAGTGACACAGCGACAACAGAACTCCCTGCAGTCATTCTGACAATGTTCGCCGGCATACCATCTGTCCCTAGCTCTCAACAGTTGGAGAGAGTCCCTTCGGGGGCCATGACGACAATATAGTCTGTTCCTGTTTGTTCTCCCGGGATAATACCTGGTAACTCCTATGTTGGAACTCAACAAATTGATCCTTTCAGGAATCAACTTGGGCAATCCGGTCCTCGAGGTGTAATAAATCCTCTCGGTTCCGGACCACCACCGTATGGGGGGCAATATGCTTTTTCATTACCCCCTCCGGGAGGGTACCCATACGGGAGTTCACAACCATACCCAAGTTATACTGGAATAACTACCAGTGGTTGGATACCTATGCTACCCCAGCAACCAAGAGTTGTGTATTCTATGCAACAACAGATGCCTGTGACGAACATCCCGACGACACCAGCTATTGTGACTGTGTCGCAAGTTCAAACAATACCTGTTGCATGCCAACCTCAGTTTTCTCAGGTTGTAATGCAACAACCCTTTGACCCTGCAACTCAACCACAATCGCCAACTGGCGGGGCGACACAAGCACAAATGGGTAACCTCACCCCTCATCTTGGCCCAGTGGTAAGCATAGCACAACAACCAATGGCGTCACAACCATGGTTGGTGCAGTATCAACAACCGCAGTTCCAGCAAGTGTACCAAGGTACCGAGCAGCAAATTTTTGCGAACAATGGACAACCATACTTACAGTACGGTCAAAACCAACCACTCTATAGTGGAGTAGTCCATCAACCGTATCAATCATATCAGCATCAATTACATTATGCTGGTATGCAAAGACCAACTGCTCAGGCGATTCCATCGTATCCTGGGTACGCTTCACCTAACTTGAGTCAGCAGCTGCCATTCGTGGCAACTCTGGAGTTACCCGATCTACATCGGTTGACAAACGATCCTATCGCCTACGCCCCTTGGTGGCCCATGATTCCTCACAAACTTCCATCGGACATTCCTAAATTCAATGGAAATCCAGGTGAAGACCCGTCGAATCACGTCATGACCTTTCATCTGTGGTGTTCGTCAAACACTCTGAACGATGATTCGATAAGACTTCGCCTCTTCCAGAGGACATTGACAGGTCCAGCGACTAAATGGTATATAGAATTGCCGAGAGCCTCTTTCGACAATTTCAGCTCCTTAGCCACGACTTTCTTAACCCATTTTCAATTACCAATTAGGTATGAAACAGGAACCGAAATACTGACCAACTTCAAACAAACGACAGATACTCACATATCAGATCATATACATGAGTGGCGTCGCCGTCATAGGATGGTAAAAACATACGTTCCTGATCAACTATTAGCTAAATGGTTTATAAAGTCATTACTTCCGGCTATAACGGAAGATGTGGCCAAGGGAGGAGTCGTAACAGAGCAGCAAGTCATCGCTCGTGCTCAATATTTAGACTTAGTATATACTCAGTCTGGCACGCTCTACAACAAAATACCTGATGCCCCCAGACCTGAATTTTAAATTCCTCCCCGTCCTAAATCGAATATTGACTCTCATGCCGGAGATGGTGTGATTGGCACTGCAAGCGCGAAGTCGAGAAAGGCTTCACCTCAGAAAGCCCGTAAGACTTCGGATCGAAATGCCCATGAAGAGATTCTTGCTTCGGAAGTAAATGCCATATCAGCAGATAAAGGCAAAGAAACCAATCAACCAGGAAGCAAGAAGAAGCAAAACAAAGGGAAGAAGAAGCAACAGGATGATCCGTCACCTGAAAAAGCTTCTTCAAGCTCTCCTAGGAAAGGGAAAAAGAAATGGCCCTGTACGATATGTGATGAAGATCACAAGACAACAGAATGTCCATACAAAGCTGAGCTCAAGAGATTCTTTAAGAGTCCAAAGAACCCAGCCGTATTGACTGATCCATTTCCCAATCCAGGTCAAAATATGGTTGATAGTGGAAATGCTTCCCCGTCGCAAGTGCTAATGTTGTCAATCTCTAAGCAGAAAAATGATGCTTTGATTTCGACAAGGAACAAAGATTACGGAAATCTGCAACTGTCA
Organism: Pinus tabuliformis; assembly: GCA_031772625.1. Classification (NCBI taxonomy): domain Eukaryota; kingdom Viridiplantae; phylum Streptophyta; class Pinopsida; order Pinales; family Pinaceae; genus Pinus; species Pinus tabuliformis. Next base: position 660,472,768 of record CM062811.1, read on the forward strand.
AACGAAAAAGGTAAAGATCAACCTAGTAGTTCGACAACAACTTCGACAGAAGTTGTCCCACCCATAATGCCAGAATTAACGATAAAACCACCTAAGGGTGTAGTACACAAGTCGACTTTTAATCCTCGTTCCAGAGCGGCGCAGCATTATAACATAGTAGAAGATTTGGCTCAATCGCCATCCGCTATGTCGACTTTAGAAGTACTACAAAATTTTCCATCCCAAAGGCAGGCATTGTTATCGGCAATAGGGGGGGTTGATCCTAAGGATTCCAATCTTGTGTCCTTTGATCACAAAGGGTATGACCCTCAGTTACCAGCTCAACTAGCTTTCCTTATTCAGGTAAAGGCCTTCAACAAAACTGTTCACAGAACAATTATTGACGAGGGGGCATCGACATGTATTATGTCAATGAGCTGCTGGAAAACGCTAGGGTCACCAACCTTGTCGAGATCTTCGACAACACTAAAGGCTTTCGACGGTAGGACATATACCCCTTACGGTATCCTAAGTAACTTGAAAGTTGAACTAGGTGGAAAAACAGTAGAGATTGATGTTGAAGTCATAGATGGAAATCTGGATTACAACATCCTACTGGGAAGACCATGGATTTATGCCATGGCAGCTGTCGTGTCGACTTATTTTAGGAAGATCGCATTCCCGCTTGAAGGAGGGATTACGGTCGTCGACCAACAGAACTTCCTCCTTAATGGTTCACAAGTTACGGGAAGCATTCCCATGATCCATGAAAGCGACCATTCAATTCAAGATATAGGAGTAGGCCTATTGAAAGACCCCACGATGATGGGGACTTTCTCGCTACCAAATCATACGTACATAGGAAATGTACCATTGGTGGCCACCTGCAACATGATATCTTCCACGAAGGTCGCAAAAGACAAAGTCGTCATGGATCGGGCAATGGTCTTGCACCCGAGCCCAATCGAAATATTGTAGCAATCAATGTTTCAGGCATGGGAGGCGAGCCCAAATCAATGCTCGTCAAGCGTTTGGGTAGATATGTCAGGAGAATGTGGTACCCCTTTGGATCCTTGGTCACGAGTGCATGCAAGTGACGAAGGAATCCTGCAATCAATGTTGATTGAGGGGGCACCATGGGATGATAACCACCATCGTTCCCTTCCAAAGGAAGATACTCAAGGCGACCTGTATCACCCTTCAGTATTTGAATTCCTAACGAATATTGTAAATACGGTGGACTCCGAGAGAAACTTATCCAATATAGAAGAAACTATAGCCATAAATATCTCGACCAAAACAGACATTGTAGAGAATATTTATGTCGGCAAAGGTTGTTCCCCTTCAGAACAAGAAATATATAATGCTCTTTTCCGCGAATTTAGAGATGTCTTTGCTTGGTCGTATGATGAAATGCTAGGCATTGACTCAAGTATCGTTGAACATGAAATTAAGATGTATCCTGATGTCAAACCAGTAAGACAACGGCTTCGGCAGGTGCACCCCAAGAAAGTCGCTGCCATTAAGGCAGAAGTTGAAAAACTCCTCCATGCTGGTTTCATCTACCCAGTGCCTCTAACCGATTGGGTATCGAATATTGTCCCTGTTATGAAAAAACAGGGGACAATACGAGTGTGCGTCGATTATAGGGATGTAAATCAAGCTTGTCCAAAGGACAACTACCCTACACCCTTCATCGACCAGATAATTGATGAATGCGGCAGATGTGAAATCTTTTCGTTTATGGGCGGATTTTCCGGGTATAATCAAATTAATATCCGCCCACAGGACCATTCAAAGACTGCATTTATTTGTCCGTGGGGCACATTCGCTTATCGAAAATTACCCTTTGGTTTAAAGAACGCAGGGGCGACGTTTCAGAGAGCAATGAATTATGCTTTCCATGACATCAAGAACATCGTTCAACCTTATCTCGATGATCTTCCGGCTCATTCGCAAAAGCGGACTGATCATCCGCAACATTTAAGAGCAATATTTCTACGTTGCCGACACTACAAGATAAGACTCAATCCGCACAAATGTGTGTTTTGCGTCGGTTCTGGTCATTTACTTGGCTTTATAGTCTCCAAGGATGGGATTCGTCTCGACCCTTGCAAGGTGCAGGAAATCATTAATTTGCCTCCACCTTCGAACTTGCTTCAGATTCAGAAACTCCAAGGGAAAGCAAACTTTCTGAGGAGGTTCATTCCAAATTACGCAGAACTTGCTAAAGGTTATACCCGTCTCCTGAAAAAGGATGAACCTTTCGTCTGGGACTAGGTTGCACAAGCTTCCTTTGATGCTTTGAAAGAAGCGCTAGTCAAAGCATCATTAATGTACGCCCCAGACTATCTAAGGGACTTTAACCTGTATCTGGCTGCAGCAGATACGACCATAGCAATGGTTTTAGTTCAAGAAGTCGATGGAATTGAACACCCTATATATTATTTAAGTAAAAACTTAAATGATACGGAAAGTAGATACTCTCATGTTGAAAAGCTAGCATTGGCTGCTGTTCAAGCGATACAAAGATTTCGGCATTATGTCCTCTTCAGGAAGACCACCGTATTGTCAGATTGCAACCCCATGACTTATATACTGTCGCGACAGTTGCTTGGGGGCAAATATTCAAAGTGGATAGCTATCCTTCAAGAGTTTGATCTGGAATTTGTGAAATCCAAATCAAAGAAAGCTTTAGTCTTCGCAGAATTATTATGCGATTTCCCATCACCGTCCAACGATGAAACGTCCAAAGAATCAATCGTGGACGAAAGTTTGTTTCTGATATCAACAAGTGACGAGTGGTATGGAGATATAATAGTTTATCTCCAAACCCAAAAATTTCGGCCAGACACCTCTCACTCAGAACAAAAATGCATTCGATACCAAGCGAAAGACTACATGATCGTCGGTGATACGCTTTACCGTCGTGGTGTCGATACGGTCCTAAGAAGATGTCTAACCCATGAGGAGGCCGAAAAAGCCCTGAATGAATGTCATTCAGGCACCTGTGGGGGGCATCAATCTGGATATGCTACAGCACAAAGAATCTTACGAGCAGGATACTTCTGGCCAACCATGTTCAAAGATTGCATAACCGCAGTTAGAAGTTGCCATGCATGTCAGATTTTTGATAGCAAAACCAGAAGACCCCCCGCTCCTTTACAGCCAATAATAGCTGTGGGGCCTTTCGCCAAGTGGGGCATCGATTTCATGCAATGTAACCCCACCTTGACCGGGGGGCATGGGTATATTATAGTCGCAGTTGACTATTTTACCAAATGGGCCTAGGCGATGCCTACATTGGATAACACTGGTGAAATAGCAGCCCTATTCTTTTTTAATCATGTGGTCGCTAGATTCGGCATACCACAGGCCATAGTAACAGATCATGGATCGCATTTTCGAAATCACATGATGGTTGAATTAACTGCCAAACTAGGATTGTCTCACGACAGCTCTACTCCGTACTATCCGCAAGCTAACGGACAAGTTGAAGCGATCAACAAGGTCCTGAAGCGCATGCTGCAAAGGATGGTTGGGGTTCACAAAAGAAGATGGCATTTGATCCTGTACTCGGCTTTGTGGGCTTACCGAACATCGGTAAGGAATGCCACTGGGTTCACACCGTTTCAACTGGTGTATGGCCTGGAGGTGATCCTACCAATCCAGTGTGAAATTTCGTCCCTTAAACTCACAATTGATCTCCTCCCCGGAACCTCGGAAGAAGAAGCTCGTTTCTTGGAATTAATCCAGTTGGATGAAACCCATCGTGATGTCGCCTTGGCTAACGAAGCCCACAAGAAACGAGTCAAAGCGTAGTTCGACAAAAATGTCAAACCTCGTGTCTTCTCAGAAGGTGATTTGGTCTTGCTTTATGACCAAGAATCCGTTAAATTGGGAGCTGGGAAATTCAAGTCCTTATGGATGGGCCCTTATATTGTTAAAAGTGTATTAGCAAAAGGAGCCTACGAGTTGGTAGATTATGACGGAGTTCCACTGGCGCAACCCCGTAACGGGTTGTACCTTAAGCGTTACTATGCCTAATAGTAACCTGTATGCTTTTGTTACATTTTTGTTTTCGCTTAAGCGTTTGTTCCAGTTTAAGTAATCCGCTTTTTACGCTTATTGCAGATGTCAAATCCATTGGAACCGTGGGTTGGATATGCTGACGGAGCGAGTCGTAGTTCGAGGAACCTATCCTCTGCAGCATGGGCCATTTTTGACCCAAGCGGCGAGTTAGTGAGTTTCAGGGGGTATGTATTGGTCAATCAACAAATAATATCGCTGAGTATAGCGCGTTGATAGAGCTCCTCTCTGATGCCATCACCCATGGCATACGCCGGCTAGTCGTCAGGCTAGACTCACAGCTCGTGGTACTACAGCTCAATGGTACCTACTCTGTCCGAAATCCAGCTATTTATCGCAAGTTCCTAAGAGTTAAAATCTTGGAAAGACAGTTTGATTTTATCCAATATCAACACATTTCCAGAAACTTAAACACATTAACCGACTCATTAGCAAACTATGTGTTAGATAGACATTTGCAAAATTGATAAAAAGAGAAGCATCATCGATGTTTCATACATGGATCACATAAAAACTGGAATAAACCCCGAAAATCAAAAATATATATAATTGTTTACGGTTTACATATAATGTTCTGTAACCAAGACAAAATCGGTCATATGACCCCAAAACTCAAAATGGCTGGGGGGCACCCTAGCCTAGTGATGCTCATGATAACATGCCACGGCCTGTGCAATCATGCGCAGAAGACGAGACCATCGTCTAGGGACACCAGCAGTATGTCGCTGCAATCGTAGAGGCAACTCGTCGATCCGTACATCCGGAATCCCAAGGGTAAGACCCTCGACCTGTTCCTGCACAGCTGTAAGAGTCTCGGCCAAGTCAAGGTCACGGAGAATAGCTCTCCCAGGAGCCTCCCCTGCTGGGGCAGCGGCCGGAACTCTCGGACGAACTGCTGGACGGACGGGTCCCACATCTGCATGCACACATGAGTTTGATTAGAGTCTTGATAGAGTAAAGCACAAGGACATTATAGATAAAAAACAGTAAACAGTGATAAGGTCAATATTTTACCAAGATCACACCACTGCTCGCCATCCGGTAGCACCAAATCCAGATCACCTCGGAAATCCATGCCAATATATGGATACTCGGAAAAAGCCATATCCTGCCGCTCGAACCACCTAAAGAAGGCATCAGTAAAAGTAATCTGAGATTGACCTGCATGTCTGGACATGTGGTCAACCCACCTCTGCATGCGTGGCTCAGTAGGAGATGGCAAGTCGAGAATAATGTACTGAAGTTGCATCAGGGGTATCTTCTCCAAAGCAAAGGCAGTCAAAACTGAACCGAAGCCAAAATTCTTCAGTTTCCCGTCCTTTACTTTGGTCAACTGGTTTTTCATCTGAACTAGTACTGCATCACTCCAGTTAAAAACCTTCGGCTGAAGACACTCCAGGGTGTGCTGCACATAAGACCTGTTGGCAACATGAGGGGATGCACTGCCGGCCATCCTACAAATCGTGTACAGAATAGACCTAAGAGACCTGTCAGTGATATCACGGATAGAAACCTTGCTGTCTCTGCTCGGCTGGGATCCCTCCCTACAATACTGACGGATATAATCTTTCACGGAATCGCTCCCTCGGGCCGAACCAGACAAGGAAATGGGGGCACCCCGCCTTGACAACCCGGTCAAGAAGTAAATGTCCACTATGGTCAAGGGGATGGACTTGCCCCTAATCTGGAACACTTGGTTAACAGGATCCCAAGCATCAAGCAGGTACTGCAGTAAACGTATCTGTGCCCTCATGCTAGATATTCGGAAGAATTTTAGCAAGCCACAGTTCCGCAGCGCGCTCACGGTAATAGGATCATGGAGGGCAATCATGTCCTCCTCTTCATGCTCTCGTTCTTGCCACGTAAGAGTCATTCTGCTCCAATAAACTCTGCAAAACAAACAAGAGGAGGAGTAAGATCCCTGACTCAATAAAGAAAATGGAAAAAATCTCATGAAAAATTGTGCAACCAAGATGTTTTCTGCGCCCAACGCAGGTAGGGAAGGGTCTCACCTGCGTTGGGGCACAAACTGCCTTTGAAAAATGAGAACCCCAACGCAGGTTTCGATATAGGGCACCTGCGCTGATGGCAAAGCGCCCTAGAGAAACCCCAGGGGCTCATGGGGGCAGGAAAATAAGCATAAAACTGAGAAATTAAACCATGAAAAGATAGAGCTAGGGTTTAGCTCCTACCTGGTGGAAACGGCGCTGAAAATCGTCCACAGAATCTCCCGAAATTAGCTGGTGAAAAATCAAGAGGAAGAGGCACCTCCAAAGCTCCAACAAACCAAATGCACATGAAATGGTAAAATGAGAGGTAAAAACATCTTTTAATTGCTTTTTACGTAGTTCAAAGTGAAATATTAGTATTTTTACTTCATGTTATCCGTTTCTAACAAAGTTTGTTGCAGCAATTGATGATACAGTACTATCTCTGAAAAAGAAAAAGCTAGTCATGGTAAAATATGAATTTGATCTTATCAAATGAGCAGTTTTGGCAAAGTTCATGCTCGTTAAAAAATAAACGCAAAACCGAGCAGTTTTTGCAAGGGTTCATGCTCGTTAAAAAATAAACACATATGTGAGCAAGCTTCCCCCAGAGTTCAAGCTCATTAAGAAAAATGAACCGGTAAATAACCATTTGAGACCGTAAATTCATCAGCCATAAAAGCCTTGGTCGTGTTTGCACCGTCGCCTCCACTTTTCATTTGGCCGATCATTCACATCCACTTGATTGTTTACCTATTTTGAGGAACAGTTGCGAAGAGTGATTTCACTTAGCCATCCTTGTAATACTGTCGTGATTGGAAAATTCCAACTTGTACCTAGAATCTGCTGCTATCCCTGTTTATCACTCGTTCCTCAAAAGACGAGTCTTCTTTGAGCTCTTTTCACTCACTCGTAAAATATGAAAAGTTTGCCGAGTTTTGGCCTTCCAGCTCGTTAAAAGGACCGGAAGAGCTATCCCTCCTCTAGATTTTAATCTTTTTGGACCTGAGGGATTATTGCACAAAAAGATCGAGCGCTTGTCTAGTTCGGCTCGATAAAGATATCGAACATTCATCCCTTATGTATTGTTTTATAATTTTTCGGACTTAAGGGATTAGATGACGAAAAAGGACCCCTGGAGTCCACTTTATGTACCCTTTTCAGACTCTCTAAAAATGAAAAGGACCGAGTTGTCATTGTCGCTGGGCTCGTTAAAAATATTAGATAGCGACAAACTTGTCTTTAGATGAGAACGAGTTTCCCTATCGTTAAGCTCGTTAAAAAATAGCGATGGGCTTGCCCGAAGGGCAGGTTATAGAACAAGCATATGTTATCCTCCTCAAGCTTGACAAAAATAAAGAGGTACTGGTCAGAAATGACTGGGGAAAAAATTGGGAGAACCTCAAAGCTTAATGGTAGCAAGTCGCTCTTGAACATGACACTTTTGCCTCCGTAAATATCGGGTTGGGTTATTATCATTCACCGGTCCCTTCACCATGGTCTCGCCATACCATCCATACATGGGGTAATGCTACCGATCCATCACATCAGTGTCGTTATATGTTCAAGAGATGTCATTCAGAAAGTGTCAACCAGGTCCCATCCACTACCATACATCATCTTTCATCCTTCCATGACCGCCACCCTGAATCATATTTCACAGATCGTTTTCACCATCATCACTAGCTCCGTTCTGTGTCACTGATGTGGGATTCTTTAAGGCCCTCCTTTAACGGATCACTTCTTGTCGACATCAGCTCATTATCCAAGAAGTTGATCTAGGAACACCCCCTCAGTACTTTGAAGCTTGCATGCCTCAATGGCAAGTTTCTCACTTCCGGCGATAGGTATACATTAATGACCTTCGACCGGGAGACTTTGCGTGGTGTTCGACATCAGATCCTATATTCACGCCACGTGAATTGTGCTGCAGTACCTTGAGGGTCATCATCATTATCGGTGATTCCTCTCGCGCTTGTTAACAGTTTACATTATTGACTGGTAATCAAGCGATGTCTTTCCATGTTCGACTTCAAGAAATTCTCACATGGATCGACTTGTACTAGAGTGAAGATCGGACAAGTTTGAAGACCTTGGATCTAGTTTCATCCATCCGGGCTGCGATATATATTCAGGAGATAAAAACATAGACATGTGCAGCAGATGATCATCCTACTAAAAGGATGATAATTAAAAGCAGAGAATTATCAGTCTATTATCAGACGATCATCTGTTTATGTACAACAAATGTATTTATAAAGCTGAGCATGGGAAATGCCCGCATCAGCTAGATCATGAAAAGAAAGTATGAAAAGATAATGTATTGTATTGTATTTTGTTACAGGTCACCTCCCGACGATTGAATGAACTTCGGATCCTCCTAATAAAGCATTTCACCCGATAAATGACCTCATACTTTAGGGGGCAACTGTTATAGACATTTTTGTGCCTAACAGCATGGAGCATGAAATGTCAATAATCTAAGGGATCCAAAGTCCCTAAACATGTTGTTCTTACCCTTAGAGGAACAAGGTCAGCAAACCACAGCACTGCAAATCAGTTCTCCACTGAAAAGCACTCAAAAACAGGTCAATTTTGGATCAAAGCAGTTGCTCCACTAGGCATCTGCGCTGCATAGCAGGTACAATAAAGGCTACCTGCGTTGCATAGCAAGTAGAACAAAGGCTACCTGCGTTGGGCGTACTTGGACATGTGGAGGAATCTTTTTCTCAAAGTGCCAGTGCCCAGGAAGCTTCTAAAATGACACTTGGATCATAAGATTCGCCTAAAGATGAGTTAAGAGCTTCTAAAACTCCAAGTGGAAGGCAGAAACTCTGAGTGAAGGACTGAAGAACAACTGGAGTCGAAGAGGACAACAAGTCACACATCAAGCTGACTTATCTTCACTCCAAAACTCTATATAAGGATCTCATCCCATGGGATCTAGGGGCCGGAATTTAGTGCAAAGAATTGTTGTTGGTTTACAGTTGAGAGTATTGGGTGATTGCTTGAGGGAGGTGAAGAAGAGATTTCTCTCCGTCGGGAAGGTGATGCTGGATTGGACCTCTCATGGTTGTATCACCGCCTGAACCTTACTTCCATATATTAATAAAGCATTTTGAGGTTCTTCTATTCGCATGTGTTTCAATAGTGTATTGTCTTACTTGCGTCTTTGATTTATGCTAATCCTTGAATCGATTATGAATGCATGCTTCTTGTAGTTTCCTTTTCTTGTCTTATTTGCAGGATCTCGTGTAGCTGGGCCCGTGAAAAGACTTGGAGCTGGGAGCAAGCGGCAAACAAAGGAGATAGGATCGACCATTTGCGCAAGACATCGGTAAGTGGATCTGTTCCTTTTATCTCTTGCATGTCATAAAGAAGAAACTTTAGATAGCTTTGCTTTCAGCTGTTGCTAAGGAACTGTCACCCTTAGAGTGGGTTAGGGTCATTCCGAGTTGGATACTTTTCCCCACAACATTGTTCACAGGGTGAGCGAGAAGAGTTATGGACATAAAACCATGTGTGACACATACTAACTCATCGAGAAAATTTAGACAAGCTTAGTCAACAATTAATATACATCAAAACACCACTTTATTTACATTCTTCAAGTATAAATAGTGAAGTGTGTGCGACTATAACCTGAAAGTGGTGTTTTACAACAACAAAGGAGTTATGATCATGAAATGCATATAGATGTTGGAAATACATGGGGGGGGTGAATTAGTATTTCTTTTCAATTTTTGTTTTTACCAATTAAGATCACTTATAATTAGAACGCAAAATGAACAATGATAGAATAATAATTTTATTAATCAATGATGAGGAATCCATATCTTCTTTACAATCAATCAAGTACAATAATATTTAGAGCTCCAACACTAGATGAAGATACCAATCTCCAAACCATCAAGCTCCAACCTGTATTTTTCCAAGCACAAACTTGGACTTCATGAGGCTCCAACCACTAAGGCTCCAACCCTATGTTCCCAAGGCTCCAACCTTATCACTTTGAGGCACCAACCTCTAGGGAACCAACTCTCTCACTAGTACAGGCTCCAACCTAGTCTTCTTGAGGAATCTTATCCTCTAGGGCTCCAACCCACAAATTCAATTCGTCAAGATAAGTTTAATGATTCTTCACATATCCTAATATCTTCTACAATGAGTCCTGACAATATCTTCACCTACAACAATACTCTCTTCTGATCTCCAAGGCACTTAGCTCATCAATGACAACTTTGTCTTCTCATGAAGATTTCACTGCAACTCTTCATATGACCCAAACAAAATCTTCAAGGTTACCTGATGATGGCATCAACAATGCATCATGGTCTCCACTAATGTCTCCAATGCCTATTCCAATATCAATCTTCAAATTTCACCTTAAGGAGATCTTCAAGATTTCTATTCAGAAAGAAAGGGATAGGCTCCAAAGGTCTCCATTGTTCAAGCCACAAGCGTGTCTGTCCTTTCAAATTTCCACAATCCAACACTCCAAATACTTCAATATCTGAGTTCAAATCAACAGGTTTGTCCAATTAATCGTATTACATTGAAAGTTCAAGTCCACAGAATCAATAGTTTCAGATTCACAATGTCACGGTTCACAAGCAATTGTCCAAGTCGAAGACTGAGCTATGGTGATGAGCCTCTTCATTGTGACTGTCCCATGGGTTTGAAAGTATGACTGTATCAAAATGAAGCTTCTAATTTTTGTTATCTGAGCTAAGTCCAAACTCCAAATCTGTAACACAATTCAAGATATGTCACAGTCCCAAGGTTAAGTTCAAGTTGTCACAAAGTTATATTGTGTGACTATTCCACGATTTTGCTTCTTGTTAAGCTACAAGTCATCAGTCTGAAGCTTCCATTCAATTCCTTGTAATTCCTCAAAAATCATGTTTCAGTTTCCTTCACAAGCTACAGGTCTGAGGTTGAGGCTATCTCTCCACTACCCACAGAGTCCAAGCTAATGTGATTGAAGTGTTTTTTCTCCACAGTTTGTTGTAGCATATATAATCTAAGCCTTCTTCACTATTTACTTCCTACAAGACTGAGTTTAGGACTTAGGGAAGGGTTCAAACTTCAGGTTTGTCCTTGATTTGAGTTCTCTCATAGTAGATACAAGCTCTTCAAAGAAATCACATGAATTAGTCCAAAACAACCAAACTATGATATCCTATATTCCTTGACCTCTTTTATGTCTCTCTACCTTATCTCTGAATTAATAACTGAATTGATATCTAGAGAAATGAGATCAAACTTATATTTATACTAGATTTGAGTTAAAATGAAGAGACATGTCACTTGGATGAGAAGCTGACTTGCATAAGTTGGCTAATGTCAGCCAATATTAAAAATATATCTTTTTAACTTGAAAATTCATTTTCTCTCGGTCTATGAGGATTTAGAGAACAATTAATAGCTCATTGGATAGAGCAAAAAAACCCTCTACAAGATGGTACCAATTCCACATTTAAATGAGGTCATTTTTCCATAATTAAATTTATATTTTTGTGAACTATCATCCTTAATTTATCCATGGCAGCCTTTACGATTTTATGTTTATATGTTTTTGGCATTCAAGGTAAATTCTCCTTTAAGTCTTAACATCAATCGAATGGACCTATTAGGATTAGGTATTCAGTGATCATGAGCATGCATCATTACATAAGGATAATGACTAGGGATTCATCAATGTGTATTATTATTCCTAGAAGGGTTTCATGGTAAGGGTGTCTTCATTCACCATTAGATCATGCATCAACAATCTAGGGCTTGTCATCATATAGATAGGGATATAAATTTAGTTTTTCCATAATGAGGCTAGGGCAACATTTCAAAGGGTAATGAATTACAAGAATATTTTCCATCTCCAACAATGCCATATTGACATCAATGACAACTTTGACCAACAATAGAGATGTTCTAATCAATGTGATGACACTTGATAAAATTCAACAACACTTGAGAGATTTCAAACAACACAAAATGATGACACTTGACAACCAATGTGACTTTTGATATGACAATAAGGTAAGCTCCAAAATGCGAATGTAGTGAATCTTTGAATGTGATTGACACCTCAATGTTTGAATTTTATATAGGCTATAGAACATATAATTATACATCAGATGAAAAAAACTCAAATTCTTTCCTTCTACCCTCAAGGATTCAACCTTGCACTAGTTCATGAGAATAAAAGGAGGCAACATCACTAGATGGGGACATATGTAGCAAGAATTTAACACCAAATACACGGATTATTTTGTATCACAATATACAATGGATGAAATATTTACACTGACCTAAGGGCTAGAGGAATCACTAGAAGACTATGTGAAAAGATTCCAGCTGAGCTACAGAAGGGAAAATAACTGCACTCTTGATTCATATTCATTAAAACTAGTATTACTTTGGGGGGATCAGATAAGAATTGATGGAGACCCTCAATATTTTTTCCAATGATGATATTTATTAGATTAATTATTAATACATCAAATCATTGTTCAAAAACCATTCTATAACTTCTAGAAAAATATGTATATCTAGCTAGGGTTTGGTAAGATCTTCAACCTCTACTTCAGTCATTAAGAATGAAATAGGAAGCATGTTGGAAGATTTTAAAAGTGAAATATTAAATACGTTATCATTGTAGATGGACACATTATAGATTAAGAAAAAACAAGCAAAAGCAGAAACGACATTAGCCATATTTTCCCCTAGACTAAGAGGCATCCTAGAAATGAGTGCCCTTTAAATGTTATATAAATATACTTTGTGTGTGAAGAGAATCATTTAACTAATAAATATCCATCTTTGCCAATTTTGAAAGAAATGTACCAAGGAGTAGAATGAGGCATGGACCATCTCTTCTTTGTCAACTCAAAGATTCCATAATGCCCCATACCATATCATAAGGGTATGAACTATCCCTCCTCTTTTAATACATGTCATAATGCACCATTTCAATCTTGGTATCCACCTAACACCTAGCCTTGGTTTATGCCTAGTCCATGGTCCTATCCTCCCCAACTTGTGATTTCCCCTTTTTAGCCATAGAAGCACACATTTCCTCAATGGGGTAATTTATCATCAGGATGGATGCCTCAGGGAGCCCAACCACCTTCCCTAATGCCTCCTTGTCGTCATTACAAATACCTTAAAAAAATCCATCAAAACAACCACAAATTCCTACTCAACCAAATCTGAAACCCAACAATAAGCAGGCCAAACAAGTCTACAGTGGAGAGACATCGTATCTTATGTTGTAGAAATCCATGAAATCAACCCCAGGTCTAGGAAGGTACTTCTTAATTCTCACTTGCCTTATCCAATGGAAAATATTGAAGAAGAGAAGGAATAAAGCACTCCATAAGCCAAAAAAACTCGCTATCTTGAAAGGTTGATCCATCCTAAAACACATAGCCCAAAATAAGGTGAACTTTTGAGAGAATAGAAAAATTTCTGTGTCAAAATTCCTCTCTATTATAGTCCATTTTGTCGCATCTAGTCAATACACCTGAAAATTGGATCAATGAACTTCCTTGACTCCTTTTCATCATCCTTGCACAAATCCATAAGTATGACTCTTTCTAGTCCCTAAGTTTCTTCATGAAACTTATTTATTTCACTCATTTTAAGGACCAACACACTCTTCTTCCTTGGGGACCTGCGTTCACCTACAAGTTGTCCCTCACTGGCATGGGATGATCACCTATAGTTTTCCCTATGTTGGTGGTGCATTTATTCTAGAAATTTAGGAAAAATACAAAGAGTCTTGAAGCTTCCTCTTCCAGAAGCTTCCAGGAGTTGTTATAAATATTTACCTTGGATGAAAGTCTCCAATCCTATCCTATCCTACCTTGGAGTTTTCATCCCTTATCCCTTGATCTCATCCTCCCATCAAGCATGGATCTCAAGCCTAGATTGGTAAATGGATAAGAACTCCCAACTTACCATCCTCTTCTATATATTTTTGGCCATTCACGAGTTAGGGTTTGGATTTTAGAGATAGATTCCACCCTCATGTTGTTGCTATGAGAGTCATTATTCCATGCATTATGGTGACATAGAGGTACCCTTTGTGGCAAAGAAGGACAAGTCAACTTGGAGGAGATCTTCTACAATATCAACTCCTATATTTGGTTGTAACTCACTCAATTTCCATTAATGCAACGATTTCTTTGTTTTTCTATATGTGATGTTATGATTTCATGTATTTCGATGCCATTTTGATCCATTGAATGAAGTGATTAGATGATGCTACATAGATGGCATAGATCATTGCCTTGTGTTTTTTGATTGTGCAAGTTGTAGTTATAAGGTTAGAGCTAGGATTGGCGCATACAAGCCAAGAGAGGAGTAAATAATACGACATATTAAAGGTAGTCTTCATCCCATTATCTATTTACTTTAAGGAAAACATTAGCTTCTTTGTATTTATGTTGTTTTGGGCTAGGCCACTTAGTCTAGGGAAGATACTTTTGTCCACATTTGTAGATTATGTACAACAAACTAGCGACCATACTAGGGAATGGTGTATGCCATTGGTGGTTTCTTTGTCCTCAGTGATTTTTCTACCTCTTCTTTGGACCTTCACTCTCATAATTAGTTAATAACATACCTAGGAAGACCTTTCATTGAGAATCAATTGCCATTTTTATGTCAGAACTTTCTATTTATTGACCAACGCTCCCTCTGGTCTAAGGATAGAGCGTTGCAAACCTACAGAGCCTTATTTGTGCCTGCTTTAAATAGCACTGGTGGCTCTTCTGCACTTGTGTTGGCCCCTCTTCATGCACATTTTTTTTGTTTTGATTTTCTCTTTGTCCATATTTGTTCCAGTTTCTCTTCCTTGGGCCTTTGAGTATCTCGTTGTCCCTCTAAAGCCTGCATTTTGTTTTCTTTTGTTTTTGAGTGCCTTTGATAAGGATTTATTTATATTTTCCTTTGTTCTTATCATTGGGTCACTAAAGAACTGATTTTGTTTGATCATTGAGTGCTTGAATGAATTGGTGTTTTAGTCATCATTCTAAAAATTTTGCTTTAACAAGTCATTAGACATGCATCTTAGTTTTCATTATATTTGAATATTAAGAGGAATTCAAAAGAAAATATTTGAACTGGAATATAGAGTTTTGGGTGTGCATCAATAGTAGGAACGATTGCATTAAAAGGGAATTGGACTTTGCATATTGTTTGTTGCATTTTGTAAGCTCCATACTCTTTATCTCTCCCCTCCTTTAGATATATTTTCATTTAAAAAGAAAAATTTTGTTTCTTCATCATAGCTTTCATTTTAGGGAATTTGGGTGAAACTCTTTGTGAGCCATAAAACTAAATTTTTTTGGAAGATAAACATTAAAAGTTACTAAATCAACCTAAGGATCATTTTTAATATTAACACAAACATTTAGAGGTCTAGGTTAGAGAGGTGTTCGAGTGTCGTTAAACGTAGGAGTTGTCATTCTTTGCCAGCGTTGTATCTCGGGGGTGATATCTCGTTACACATATGTAAGTGTAGCAGATTGTACTCCACATATCTTCGGGTATATTGGATGGCACTCCACGCATGAAAATTATATGGGAACACTCTCATCAAACAATTATACATTAGATAGCACTACTACCTACTGCACTTCCACCTAATATGGAGTATGTTTTGGAAGTCCCCTATAGGTTGTTATCTTCACCATAGGTAACTAAAATATCCGCCCTATCTATTGTGACACACTGAACACAACATTTAGATAGATTTCCTACATGTACATTAAGTCCTTGGTTCACCAAGGTGTATATTGCAATTCATGGTTGCTTGGTAAACCTTTATACCTAGTCTTTACCCTTTTTGATTTATTTTTGTGTTAATTTTTTTAAATTTATTAATCCAACATGGAAAAACAAACACCCAATATTCGTTGTTCACGTAGAATGAAAAATAAGCCTCCTCTTCCACCAAAGGCAACTCCTGTACGTCATCATAATCATAAGAAGACGCAAACTACCAGATCAAGAACTTTAGGAACTACTTCTAGTCTTCCTCCTAAAATTGATCCGCTAGAATCATCATTCCCTTTGACTTCAGAGTCTGAGATTACATCTACTCTTGCTGGTGAATCTGACACAATCGAAACGGAAGTACCCGAACCTTCATTTCCTAAAGTCATTGAACCTGACTTCACTGAATCTGGTGCATTATCACCTGAGGTTATTCAACCTAAGATACCTCAATCATCTTCACCTGTTACTTCAGGACCTTCCTCTTCCCTTCCTTTGACTCAGACAAAACTGGAGACTATATATATTGGACCCAACAGTGAAACCCTTCCATACGGCCCTGTGAGTATTGCAGAGATCCCATAAGAATTACCTCATCGATCCTCTCATGTTAATTTGAGAGGGTTACATATTTATCAGGATCATCTTTTTTCTCCTCTTAAAACTCCATATGAAGCTCCTTTATCTAATTGTCTTTATTTCAATTCACCTGTGAGCTTCACACAACAATCATATTTGGATTCATTAGCCTGGATTGAATCTACTTTGGTTTCCTAGCCTGCCTACACTATGGATGAGACATAAAATGTCACTTCCTCATCCATGTTTGTGACATCACCAGGTACTCATATTTATGGTGGCCTGTCTGTCCCACCTGGTTATCGTTCGTTGTCAGGTACCTTCTCTAGTTCAGCATCTATTCCTTGTACTTCTCCCATGACATATATTTATGGAATTCCATCCACCACTTCTTTAATGAGCACTATACAGTCTATTCCTTCTCATCCACCTACACCTACAATCGAACCACAGGCTGGTCCTTATATTAGTAGACACATTCAACAACCCAATTCTCCTTACATTAAGTACTCTCCATGTGGTGGGAAGTTGTATCCATCATCTCCTCCTCCTTTGGCAAGGGGAAGTTTGACATTGGTATACCTCAAGTTAGTTCTCAACCTTCATTAAATATTCCTTATTCTGGTTTGACTACTAATTTTTGGAAATATACCTCCCCCATCCAACCTGGTTTGGTTGTGGATACGTCTCCACATTCTCAACCTATACCATTTGCATCCCAAATTACTACTCATCAATTTATACCTTTACAAATTCAAATCAATGTAAGACAACCTTTAAAAGTTTCTACTATGGCTCAATCTATTCCAATGGTGTTTGGTATCTCCCTAGCCCCACTCACTCGACCTTTACAAGGTAACTTATAGTCATAACAATTTGGACAAGGTATCCCTCAAATTCCAGTAGGAGAAACTTGTATGATATGGTACAAGCCCCACCGACCTCACCTTATGTGGGCATGATGCATAATCTCACAAGACAATAATATCGACCTTTACAAGGTATCCCTCAGACACCCTATTTAGGCTAGTAAATCCAAACTCGGCCATTCTAACATTTGCAAGGTTATCCTAGATCTACACAACAAGGATATGCATATACTGGTTATCGAAATCCTCCCTATTCTAGTACCCAGGTTCTTACTTATCAAAACCCTCGTTATTATGGAACACAGATACCTGTTGCTCATGCTATCCCATCTTAGCCAAGTTATCCTCCTCCAAATTTTAACATGAAGTTTCCATTTGTGGCTACTCTTGAACTATCAGATTTGACTCGACTCACGAATGACCCCATTGCTCATTCTCCTTGGTGGCTGATTATTCGTACCAAGTCGCCTTCTGATATTCCCAAATTCAATGGGAATCCTGGAGAAGACCCTTCCAAGCATGTAATGAAGTATCATCTATGATGTTCTTCGAAATCCCTTAATGATGTTTCCATTTTATTACATCCTTTCCAATGTACACTTATAGAAACCACATCTAAATGGTGTATTGAATTATGCAGAGATTCATTCCATGGTTTCAGTTCCTTAGCCACTACATTCCTTATGAATTTCCAGTTACCCACCCAATATGAGACTGGAACGAAACTTTTGACCAATTTCAAACAATCAAATTCCAATCATATCTCATATCATATTCATTAGTGGCGGCATCATTTCCAATTGGTTAAAACATATGTTCCTGATCAATTGTTAGCAGAATGGTTCACTAAGTATTTGTTGGCACCTATAATAGAAGATGTGGCTAAAGATGGAATCATGACTGAAGAGCAAGTGATTTCTAGTGCATAGTATTTGGATCACATTTATACCCAATAAGGCACACTTTATGATAAGATATTGAATGCTCCAAGACCTTCAAACATTGTTCCTCATCCTCCTGGTAAAGAATCTCATGTTGTTGATGGCATGATTGCTTCTTCCAATTCACAGTTGATGAGTAAACCATCTAGTGCTTCTCTCACCATATCTTGCCAAAACTCTCCATCCAATCCCCCTACGGCTTCTTCTTTCGAGATAAAATTCATTCATTCCGATAAAGGTAAATCTCAAAAAAACAACCAAGAAGTAAGAAGAAAAGTAAAGGAAAAAAGAAGAAAGATTGTTCATCGCGGGATAAACAAAAAAGTCAGTCCTCTAAAGAGAAATGAAAGCATGATTTTCCATGTTTGATTTGTAAATAGGAGCACTTTACTCGTGACTATCCTCACCACGTGGAAGTGAACTAGTTCTTGAACTATTCTACTTTGCCTACTATGTTGATCAACCCATTTCCCAATTAGGAGACTCACATGGTTTCTTGGGACCCTACTTCCCCTATCATGGTTTTAATTCTTTCATCCACAAATCTTGAATCCGATATTATGGTGGGTACCTTTAGCAAGGACTATGGTAATGTGAATCCCTCGATTGGTCAGGTTTCTTATCAAACTACCAGTTTGACACCATCTCCATCGAATTCCATTTTTTCTTGTATTACTATGAAACTAACCATTAAGCCTTTGAAGGGCATTACCTAAATCTTCTTTCAGCACTTGTGTGATAGTTTCTCTAAATTATAACGTAGTTGAAGAATTGGCTCAGTCTCCATAAGCTATATCAACTCTTGAGGTGTTGCAAAACTGTCCTGCCTAGAAGAAGCCTTTGATTTCTATTATCGGATGTGTTGATCCTTTGGATTCTAACCTTGTCATTTTCAATCATGAGAACTATTCCCCTCGACTCCTGTGCTCAATTGTCTTTTATTATCCAGGTTTTTCTTCTCGGTAAGAACATTCATCGTTCTATTGTGGATGATGGAGTGTCCACTTGTATCATGCCTTTGTCTTACTGGAAGGTGATTGGTTCTCCTTAGTGGACTCAGTCACCAACCACATTGAAATATTTCGATGAATGAACGTATAAACCTTGTGGTATTTTGAACTTCTTGTACATAGAATTAGGGGGAAAAATGTATCCATAGAAGTTGAAGTTATTGATGGACCCCTTGATTATAATCTTCTAGTAGGTCACACATGGGTTTACACCGTGGTCACTATTGTTTTGACTTATTTTCATATGATTGCCTTTCCTCATAAAGGTGATATTTTGGCCATCAACAAAATCACCTTCTTTGCCTTTGATTCTCATGTTACGGGAAGTTTCCCTCAACTAAGGGAAACTCTACACCCTTATCAACATGTCAGGGTTGGACTGCTTAACGATTCCCCACTTATGGGAACCTTTTCACTTCCTCCTCCTTTATTTCCTGACATCTCAACTTTGGTTGCTTATATCAATATGATATCATATTCTTGTGTTCCAGTGGATCCATGGATTGTACTAGATGAAAATGACATCAATAGTTTTGTCGACCGAATGTTGCTTATCCCATTGAGCTTTATTAATAAGCCATCTATTTGGATTGTGCGACTTGTTATGATTCCTTCTCTTCAATAAATTGGGTCGATTGTTCATTGGATTATGGCACATATTCTAATATTTCCTCTCACACATTTCCTATCGATCAGAGTGATGAGCACTATTATTGCAGCAAGAATGCTGTAACTCCTGGGTCTACCAGCTTTACTTTATCAACCCGGGGTTCGTACAAAATTGGAGGTGATAGTGTTGTATACACAAGTAAAAGTGATGGTTCTACCCTTTATAACTATTCAGCTGGTGAGATTCCACTAGGATTTTTCAAGCCAGACTTCTATGGATTCAGAAGAAGCTTGATTATTGACGAGGGAAAGAGAAATCTACTCTAAGAGAAAGCTTGTCTACTACAATAAGGAAAAAGACTGAAATCCAATGCTAAAATCACACCATTTTCTAACTAACTGCTAAGAGAGTATTATTTAGAAATAATGCTAGGTTAACATGTATGAAATTCTATTGTCTTAAGCATGTAAATTCAAAACATCAAACATGCTACTACTGTGCATGTAAATGACTTAAAATAAATATGTTTTTCCTTTTGTATTTTTTTATGGAAAAGTGTGAAATCTAATCTCTTTTGGTGATGTGGCAGGTGGCTTAGGAATGCTGGTGGATGGTTGGAAGGTTTGGGAAACCCTTAGGTGACCTTTTCTGGCTTCCTAGAGGCTTTTCCCTCAATTTGGCCTCAAAACAAGCCACTACAG
This sequence comes from Pinus tabuliformis, assembly GCA_031772625.1. Classification (NCBI taxonomy): domain Eukaryota; kingdom Viridiplantae; phylum Streptophyta; class Pinopsida; order Pinales; family Pinaceae; genus Pinus; species Pinus tabuliformis. The sequence continues at coordinate 660,493,317 of CM062811.1, forward strand.
GAAAACCTACAGGATGTCCTAAAAACCTACAAGATTCCCTATATTTCTAGAGGATACAGCCGAGAGAAAAATGATGGGTGTTGAAGGTGATGGAAGGCCTAGGGAAGGTGGTTGGTGGATGGAATGAAGCAATAAAATGCCTAGGATCAGTCAAAACTCAAATGCAAGGTTGGGATATGGTTGGATTTGCACAACATGCTTGGAGAAGTTCCTTGTAAAATGATGAAATTGGTGAGGGTCTTAGTGAAAGAAAGGAATGACCATGGATGGATGAAGTTTGAAGGACGTTGTTGGATATGAGATATATATTTACTTATGAAACACCTGCACTGCATCAAACATTGATATTTGCCCAAAAATCATGTAAACAAGGAGAATTTCAATAAGCTAGGAAAATAGAGTTTAATGAGCTAGTTGTCTACTTCATGCATGAGGAAAACTTGCAGAATAAGATGGAATCATTGATGATATATATTTTAGTACTAAATATGGAATAAATGATAACTATATCCTACTTTTGCAAACTGATCAAATGTTGGCTTAAGTACAAAAAACTCTAAATTCTATGAGAAAGTAGAATTCTGTCTTTTTGGGGCTGCATAGGAGTCCTTTCCTCAAATCGTGATCCCTGAAGGAAGAAGTGAGGCCAAAAGACCTATTGATAGCTTTTTTATGTTCCTTTATCTCTTCTAAACTATCTTTGAAGTAAAGCACAAATGGAAGCAAAATAATAAACAAACTAATCAAATCTACACCACTTGCAATGAAATACTTATAAGGACAATTTAACCATGAATCTATGAAATAAATCTAAGCATACAGATACAAGAAGAGGAGCCTTTGCTTCTAGGGTTGGGCCCTAACCCAGGAGCTTCAACCCTCTGAGTTAACTCAGTGATGGATCAAGAAAAATCTTATTCTCATTATCAAAACAGAAAATTACATAGCAATGTCTTCCACAAGTCTTGAGCTTGAAAATAACTAGTGTTTTTATAGCAAAAAAATGAATCCTAATGAAGATCTAGGCCTCTTTTTTTATACAAATGAAGTCTCCAATTAATTACTTAAATATAGGGAGGCTCAGCTCCCAAACTCGAGATAAACTAGCCCTTTGACTGTCACTTGCTCAGTTGCCTTTTGATCTTCATGACTTGGCTTCTTGTACTCCAAGCTAGTGTGATTGATGGAGGAATATTCGAATGAGGTAGGAGTAAATGAGGAATATTTACCTCCTACAATATTTCTTCCTTATCCCATTCAAGTTTCAACCTTTAATCTTTCCAAAATACCTAATTTTATCTCACAAACATGCATTCAATGCAAATTAGTCCACTAGGCATAATATCTCACTTTGACTCATCTAATTAAACAAAATATAATCAAAACATATAATAAATTGTGAGAAGAGTTGATTTGACTAAACTAGGAGGTGAATTAAGGTCCATATAGTTACCCAATGATGAGGCTCATCATCACCCCTTACTGAAAGTGTTTCTCATCCTCTGAGCAACTCAATCAATATCCATATCTTTCATAGCCCTAGTGGCCTCCCTGACATCCCATGCTTCTGTTGTGGTTTCCTCTTCTTCAGAATAGAATCATGCCTTCCTTTCTATCTCCTCCCACTGATTTATTTCTTCCTCTTCCTTCCTTCTAACATCCCCAAGAGAAGTGGTAGACTGAGTCTCAAGCCAATCCAATTGACTTTGAGCCTTTGGATGGTTTGCTTGTACATGGATGTCTTGTTCAGTGCTTCTCTAATTCTTTGAGGAGAATGGTACTCTCTTTTTTTCAAAAAATGTGGTAAAGTATTCCATCTCCATTGGCAAGATTTCATGCTTTCATCCCCTAATAGCCTGAACATATCCTCAAAATGTGTAATTGCTTGCTCTTGGGAAGCAAGATACCAGGGTGCAAGTTGAGGATCATTTGCAATTAAATTATGTGTGTTGATGACAACCATGGGATTTGAATTCTCAACTCTTATCATGAGAGGCTCTGTTTGTTCCCTTGCCAACATCTTCTTCATTTATATAGCCCTTGCTTCCTCATGGTTCATCCATGATGCCAAATCCATCAACTGTAAATCCCCTAGTTTACATTAGGATCCCATACATTCAGACCTGTCAAGGTCATGTTATGCAAGTAGAACTTAGATATCTTAGCCTTATCCTCCAATTTTCTTTGATAAAAAAGATCAATGAACTATCTATAATCCTGGAATGGCAGAGTGCCTCTCTATGCTAAGGTCTTGATTTGGAACTGCAGCCACTATTCCTTAAGGTATAATGCATAGGACTTAGTTGGCATCCTGCATTGGATTGCCTCTAGGGATAGACTAGCCATGGTTGCCAATTGATTCTCTCTTTCTTGCAGTTATCCTTTCAACCATGCATTTTCTGCCTCCAACTAAGCCTTCATTATGGCCTCTCTGTCCCTCAGGCTACTTAGTTCTCTTCCCATCTGTAATATCCCCTTTTAGAGATATTCTCCAAAACCCCAGTGATTCCAACCAAATACGTACAAATGATATAATAACCAGGAAGCTCAAAATGATAAAAATTACAGTGGTGCAATATATAATAATATAAACGTGAAATATAAGTAGATACTCAAGAAATGTAGAGAGAAATGCTATGCCATTTTATTATATTGAGCAATAGAATGATTACAGGAGGTGATCAGAAAGATGGCACCTCAACTTGCACAAGGCAAGTGAAGAAATACACTCAGAATAGAAAAGGAATGGCCTCTCTCTATTCTGCGTCCCAACTGCTGGAGAACTATCGTGTTGTTGCTGCTGCTAGAAATCAAATGAGGATTTGGGGTTGTTCCTCTCCTCAGAAAATGTTGAAACTCTGGAATCAAACTCTACTTAGGAAACCCAGAAAAACCCAGAAAGCTTTTCTAAAATGGCCAACCCCCAAAAATCACCCCCCTGGGGTTTTGCGCAATCCCTCAATGCTCTGTGCTACCACTGAATGAAAATCTCCAGTAATCTACCTTAAACCTCTGCCAAAACCCTCCAATATGTAAGGGCTGATCCCCTGCTCAATCTCCCAGCACAAATCCTACTGCAACCCTCAATCTAGAACTCCTGCCAGAAAGAACTCCATCATCCCTCTCAGTGCTGCACAGTCCTCCAAGATGCTAAATCCTCCTGCCAAAAATGTTGATGGAGCTACTGCAAAAATGCTGATGGAAATACCTTGCCCAAGTAGGCACTCGAAGTCCCCTGGGGCTAAGGGTGAGATCTCCAAACGGAGACACTCAATGCACTAAACAGTGCTGCAGACTAGCTAAACAGCCAGTGTGCTCTAAGTCGAAATGACTAGCTCAAATGCACATAATTGAATGATCCAAAATGAGGGGGCTTCTCTCTCCTTTATAGCCTTTTCCTCTCTCAACCCCAAGGCTCACCTCCTCCAACGTAATTCCTCTCTTGCCATGTGTTTCTTTCCTTCTGCGCAGTCCCTCCAAGTGTTTGCGTGGTCTCCATCTCTACGTCCCCCTTTGGCCCCCTTGGCTCCCCTTTAAGTCACAATGTTGTGCTACTAGGAAGTGACTTTTATTCTAAAAGTGAGTTATGCCCCCTTTTCTCACCTTTTTATTTATAAATAACTATAGAAAGCAAAAATTGAGCAAAATCGAATATTCCAATTAGCCATGGCTAATTAGGAATATTACAGTCTCCCCCGGCAAAATGTTTCTTGTCCTCAAGCAACTGAAGTGATGGATGCTGCAAGATTTTCTCACTCTCCCAAGTGGCATCCTCATCTAGCAAATTCTTCCACCTCACCAAGAATTCTCGGACCATCCTGCTTCGCAGTTGCCTCTCCCCGGTATCAATAATAGCCTCCAGCTGCAACATCAAATGCCCCTCATCATCCATGGGTGGTAGCTCATCTGTCACTGTCACCTGCTGCCCCAATGCCTTCTTTAGGCATGATAGATGAAAAAAATTATGAATCTTACTGCCTTGGGGTAGCTCCAATTCATATGCAACCTGTCCAATCCTACATATCATCCTACATGGCCCATAAAAGCGGGGCTTAAGCTTCTCAGCCCCCTTCTACTTCAGTGATGACTGTCGGTATGGCTGTAATCATAGGTAGACCATGCCCCCTACCTCAAACTATCTCTCCACCCGACCCCAATCGGCATACAGCTTCTGCTAGTTTTGCACTGTAGCCATGTTATCCTTGAGAGCTTGGAGGATATCTTGACTCTCTTGAATCCAAATCTTGGCTCTAGGAGCCTTGCTGTCACCAAACATCATGTCAGCAAAAGATAAAGGATGATACCCATATAAGGCATAGAATGGTGACATACCAATGGACATGTGCTGTGTAGTGTTGTAGCAGTACTCCCCCAGATGCAGCCACTTCAGCCATGCTCACTGCTACCCACTGACATAGTTACGCAAGTAGCCCTCCAACCACTTGTTAACTATCTCTGTCTATCCATCCGTCTATGGGTGATAACTGGTACTCGGTGTCAACTCCATCCCCGCCAATCGGAAAAGCTCCTGCCAAAACCCGCCCATGAAACGGTTTTCCCTGTCACTAACGATGGTCTTAGGAAGACCATGTAGCTTGAAGATCTCTCTGAAGAACAGCTCGACCACCTGTGTTGCTGTATAGTGTGCAGATATGGAAAAAAAATGTGCGTACTTTGTCAGTCGATCAACGACGACAAAGATACAATCCTTGCCTTGTACCATGGGCAACCCTGTGATGAATTCCATCGAAATACTCTCCCATTTCCCCTCCGGAATGGGAAGAGGCTGCAATAATCTCGCGGGATGGCTCATCTCTCCCTTGTTCCTATGGCAAACATCACACTCTCGGATATGTTGGAGTACATCCTCCTTGAGGCCCTTCCATGAGAACATCTCTCTAATGGCCCTGTAGGTTTTGGTAAAGCCCTGATGGCCTACCAATGGTGAATCATGTGATGCCTGTAGTATCTCTTTCTTGAGATGAGACCCCTCAGTAAAGAAGATATGGTCCCTGTAATAGATGATCTCATCGACCACCTTGTACCTATCATCTACCACCTTCCCATCCAGAACCTCACATGCAAACCTATCCTTGGAGTACTCTACTAAGAGTTGAGCCCTCCAGTCTGTATCCAAGCTCATAAGAGACAACGTGGTTGGTCTATGTGAAAGGGCATCTGCTACCACGTTGTTCTTACCCTTGACATAATCAATGTCAAAGTCATATGCTTGGATCTTACTGATCCACTTCTACTGCCTCTCCTATAGCTGCTTCTACTCCAAAAAGAACCTGAGGCTATTGTGATCAGTCCTCACCCTGAACCTATTACCTACCAAATACTACCGGAACTTGGCCAATGCATGCATGATGGCCAGCATCTCCTTGTTGTATATAGAATACAACCTCTCATGCGGAAGGAGCTTCCAGCTCTCAAAGCCTATAGGGTGTCCTCCCTGCATCAATACTATGCTAATCCCCTCTCCTGACGCATCACACTCCAAAACCAATGGCTTCATAAAATCTAGCAATGCAAGCATTGGGCAGTTGCTCATAACTTCCTTGAGCCTATCAAAGGCTCGCTGTGCTATATCTGTCCAAATGAATGCCCCCTTCCTCATCAAATCCGTCAGGGGTGTAGCAAGCTATGAGAAACTCTTGATGAAATTTTGGTAGTAGGTGCAAATGCCAATCAATCCTCGAAGTTCTGTCACGTTCCTCAGCTTTTTCCATTCTTTGATGGCCTTGATCTTCTCCTCATGTACTCTCACTTCGTCCACTCCTATGATGTGTCCCAAGTACAACATCTCCGTCAACCCAAACTCACACTTGGAGAGCTTGGCATAGAACTGCTACTCCTGCAAGATATGCAACACTGTCTCTATATGCTTGAGATGTTCCTCCCAAGTCCTACTGTAAATGAGGATATCATCAAAGAATACCAACACAAAATTCCTTAAGTGACTATGGAAGATGTGACTCATGCAGGACTGAAATGTAGCGGGGTCATTGGTTAGCCCAAAGGGCATCACCAAGAACTCAAAGTGCCCATAGTGACACCTGAAGGCGGTCTTGGGAATGTCCTACTCCCTCACGCGAATTTGATGGTACCCAGATCTCAAATCAATATTTGAGAAGAATCATGCTCCTTTCAACTCATCCATCAACTCGTCGATCATGGGTATGGGGCACCTATTCTTCAGTGTCTTCTTGTTCAGGGCCCTGTAGTCAATGCACCTCCTCAATGTGCTATCCTTCTTCTTCACCAACACCACGAAAGAAGCAAAATAAATTGTGCTCAGCCGAATGTGCCCAAGAGCCAGCAACTCCTGAATGGCCCACTCAATCTCATCCCGATAGGCCTTGGGATGCCTATAGGGGGTAGTAATCACTGCCTGAATACCCTGCTCAAGCTTAATGGTGTGCTCAAACCCCTGGTTCGGTGGCTGTCTTGGCGGAATCTACCAAAACACTATGGCATACCGGTCGAGGATGGACTGTATCTCTAGATGTACCATCTGTCCTATAGTCCCTGCCTCTGATGCACGCAGCTCCACTGCCCACTCTATGTCTCCCTTCTGGAAGACTGCCTCCATCCGATGAGCCGAAACAGTCTGAGGCGGATATGTGTGCTGTCCCCATATCTTCTCATGCCTCCCTGTCTTCTCATCATCCCACTCCATCTCTAGGGCCTTCCAATCTATCATGACCTTCCCTAGAGTGATAAGCCACTGAACACCCAGTATCACATTGGTGTCTAGAATATCGACCACAAAAAAGTGGTCAGTCAGTGTGTAGGTGCCCATCGTCACTGATAGCTTTGGAACATAACGAGCACACATCATGGTCTGATCTCCTAGGACCAAGATTGAAAACCCATCGAAGCTCTCTGTTTGTATACCTCTCCGCTCAACCATCTGTGCATCGATGAAGTTGTGGGTTGCCCCATTGTCAACAAAAACTGATACTCGCTGGCCACGTATTGTCCCCCGTACGCGTAGCATCAGATACTTGGGAACTCCTCGCAATGCTACAAGAGCCCCTCCAGTAGGTGAAAAAGATGCACCACTTGTTGTTGGCAGTGGAGGTGGCAAAGGTCCCTACACGAAATGACTATCTCCTGCCTCCACATCATCCTCTTCCCCACTGCTCTCGGAGAAGACCTCAATAAAATGTGCTTTATCAGTAGCACATCTATGTCCAGGTGCCCATAGCTCCTGACAGGTGAAGCACAACTACTTCTTCTTCGGCTCCCTCTTGGCATCATTGTCAATCTGTGCTCGTCCTGGATTCCCCTTTAGAGGTGGAATCCTCACATCTTTCCCCTTAGACTGGAAAGTCTGTCTCTAGGGGTAAGGTGTCTGGGTCTTGGGTAAGACATCCTGTAAGTCCCGGGTCCTGCTAATGGCATCCTGGAGTGTGGCTGGTCTAGTGGATCAGATTAAACCCTGCAGTGGCTCTGCTAACCCCTCAACATACATATAGATCCTCCATGTCATGGATAGATCTGGCACCATCACTTAGACCCTTAAGAAATCTGCAATGTAGGTCTCTGGGCTCCCTGTCTGTTTGAGCCTCGTCAGCTCAACAAAATGCTGCTCTGGATCCCTCTGATCAAATCGCTCCATCAATCTCCTGGTGAACTCGACATATGTCATCACTTTGGAGTGTCCGAGTGTAACCATCCCATGAAACCACCAATCTTGACCCTCACCATCCAAATGAAATGTTGCCACCTTGATGGCCTCTGTCTCCCACATCTGGTTAACTTGGAAATAAATGTCTAGCTTCTCCACCCAAGACTTTGTCGAACTGTTTGATGAACCATCAAACGTAGGCAAGTGGAATCTACTCACTGCACGGTGGGTGTCACCATCATTGTAATGCTGGTAACCTCTGTGATGGTCACGGGGTCTACTATCCCGCTGGAGCTGAACAAAGTCTCTAAATGAAAGAGCACCCCTGAACTCCTACCCATAGTCCTGGTACTCTGCAAAATATTCACCCATATGGTTGGGCTCTGCCTCCTGCTGGGCTCCGGCCCCCGTGTTTGCTCCTAAGAACATGGTCATGGTAGAGCATGTAGGGGCATGCAAGGCCACCTGCTGGGCAGTATCACACTGCTCTAGCAAATGATGGGATGCACCCGATCCCTCACCAATCTGAAAAACTCGTGGGCTCTCACACTATCTGGCCTCTACTGCTGTGAATCTCTGCCCCATCACCTCAATCTGCCTCGACAGATCCTGCACTGATTTGAGGAGCATATCCACAAATCTCTTCCCATCCTCGTCTGCCATCAGATCCTTTTACTTTGCATCCACCACAGGCTCTTCCTGTTCCGTGCCCACCACAGGCTCCTCCTGTTCTGCGTCCACCACCGGAACACAATCTCCCTCTCCATAGGTATTCTCCAACCTATGCCCAGTGTCTCTATATCTCCTACCTCTGTAACAGATGTAGGTTTTTTCCCCCCGTGTCATAGATTACTAGCTCCACAGGCTGAGCCAGATCTATGCTCTGATACCATTGTAATATCCCGTTTCAGAGATATTCTCCAAAACCCCAGTAACTCCAACCAAATACGTACAAATGATATAATAACCGGGAAGCTCAAAATGATAAAAATGACAGTGGTGCAATATATAATAATATAAACGTGAAATATAAGCAGATACTCAAGAAATGCAAAGAGAAATGCTAAGCCATTTTATTATACTGAGCAATAGAATGAGTACAAGAGGTGATCAAAAGGATGGCACCTCGACTTGCACAAGGCAAGTGAGGAAATACACTTAGAATAGCAAATGAATGGCCTCTCTCTAAACTGCGTCCCAACTACTGGAGAACTGTCGTGCTGTTGTTGCTGCTGGAAATCAAATGAGCATTTGGGGCTGTTCCCCTCCTTAGAAAAGGCTAAAACTTTGGAATTGGACTCTACGCAAGAAACCCAAAAAAACCCAGAAAGCTTTTCTGAAATGGCGGACCCCCGAAAATCACCCCCTTGGGGTTCTGCGTAGTCCCTCAATGCTCTGCGCTGCCACTGAATGAAACTATCCAGTACTCTACCTGAAACCTCTGCCAAAACCATCCAATATGTAAGATCTGATCGCCTGCTCAATCTCCCAGCACAAATCTTGCTGCAACCCTCAATCCAGAACTCTTTCCAAAAAGAACTGCATCATCCCTCTCAGTGTTGTACAGTCCTCCAAGATGCTCAATCCTCCTGCCAAAAATGTTGATGGAACTACTGCAAAAATGTTGATGGAAATATCTTGCCCGAGCAGGCACTCGAAGTCCACCAGGGTTAAGGGTGAGATCTCTGAACGGAGACACTCAATGCACTAAACAGTGTTGCAAACTAGCTAAACATCCAACGTGCTCTAAGTCGAAATGAGTAGCTCAAATGCACATAATCGAATGATCCAAAATGAGGGGGCTTCTCTCTCCTTTATAGCCTTTGCCTCTTTCAATCCCAAGGTTCACCTCCTCCAACGTAATTCCTCTCTTGCCACGTGTTTCTTCCCTTCTGCGCAGTCCCTCCAAGTGTCTACGTGGGCTCCATCTCTGCGCCCCCCTTTGGCCCCCTTGTCTCCCCTTTAAGTCACAATGTTGTGCTACTAGGAAGTGATTTTTATTCTGAAAGTGAGTTATGTCCCCTTTTCTCACCTTTTTATTTATAAATAACTATAGAAGGCAAAAATTGAGCAAATCGAATATTCCAATTAGCCATGGCTAATTAGGAATATTACACCATCTCTTTGAGCTTTTCCTCCTTGTGACTTATGTCCTCCACTCCCTTGGACTTGGAAATCTACATCCATCTATGTGTTCTTTCTCTTTCTTTCTCAAGCTCAAATAATAATGGGATGGCAAATTTTTGTGGAATGACCCTACCCCTTGCAATAAATTTGTAGTAAGATTCAAGGTTAGGTTGAGGACTAGGTTCCCTTAGCTTTGGGTCCTCCTTCTTTTTTTCTTGCTGCATACTCCCTTCCTTATCCAAATTTTCAGTTTCCTATATGTTTAGTAGAGTTTCCTGTAGGATTTCCTCTGCTTCCTGTAGCTCCTGTTGTGTATCCTGTAGGATTTATTTCCCCTTGGATGAGGCAGATCTAGTCATAGGAATTCTCACATAAGTGATAGGAGACTTAAGGGAGGTTTGTCCTGAGGATCCTTCTCCTTGAGTTTTTATAAGAGGAGCCATCTTCTCTTGTTGTTTAGGCGAGTCTTCAATAAAAATAGGAACCTTGGTGGGAGTTTGAAGTTTTATGTGCCTTATTCTTGTACTTTTTCTTGTTCTAAAGTACAAAGTAGTTTGTCTTTATCTTTTGCCTTTTTGTTTGATAGGGGTGCTAAGGGTAGTGAGGGCAGTTGCTACCTCTTTCTCAGTGGGTTTTGGAGACAACCTGGGTGACTCCTCCTTGTCTTCTACCTCCTCTTTTCCATTTCCTTTTTCATCTGTCTTTCTCCTCTTCTTCTCCCTCTAGTTCCTCACCTTGTTCATTAGTTTCCTCCTTGGCATCTTCTTCTATTTCTTCACCACTTTCCTTCTCTTTATCTTCCTCTTCTTCCTCATATATTTCCTCTTCATCCCTCTCTTCTTCTCCTTCATTTGTTTCATTTTATTCTTCATCCCTTTCACTGGCAGTAGGGCTCTTGTCATATTCGAGGGCTTTTATATCCTCCTCTGTCTGCATGTCTCTAAAAATTTCCCATGTGATAGCAATTCTAAGTTTTTGGAGGGAATATTTTGTGATGAGTCTAATTAACCCATGATGGGCTAGGTATTAGTAGTTTCCTTCCTACACATTCATTCTCATATCTATCAGTGATTGAAGAAGGAAGTAGGGTATGCTGAGTCTGTGATGAGGAGGTGTATCTGCTCCAAACCTCAATTCTTCAAGAAGCCTAAAGTGGTATCCATAGACCACAATGTACCTACCTTCACATGATATATATTTTATAAGGTGGTAGCTTATTTCATTCTCGAGGTATGGTAGTTTTGCTCTTCTTATTCTATTTTTGTCTTCCATGGCCTCCTCTCCCTCTAAAAAGAATTTGTTCTTTGCAGTTTGGCTATTGCCCTTATCTTCCTTTCTCCAAGGCACTCCTAAGGGGAGTACGGTAATTCTACTTATGAGTTCAAGGGTGAGCTCGATGGAGATGCCTCTCACCACAACAGTGGCATGGGTCCTAGTCAGTGGAATGAGGGAGAGAGAAAAATCTTTGGCTACTTCATCATCATACCCCCTCAATTTCTCAAAGAAATCCATCCAATTATGCCTTATGCATATTTCTAGCACAAGAGGTTGTTGGTAAATCCTCACAGTGTTGATGGGCTCCCTTCTATTAAATCCCCCTGTCATTTTGTCTGATGGATGGAGGAGTAGAGATGTCTGATACAAAATTTTAATGAAGGAGGAAATTGAATTGAAATTTCTGTGGATACAATTCCCTTCTACTGCAATCAATTTCAACAAACTAGAGGATTTTTTGTTCCTTTCACTTGGAAAAGTAGGAGGAAATGTAGAGCCTACCTCCTTACAATGCTTGATGTAGACAATCCCTATTTTTCTCCCTCTGAAATTTCTCACTGCTAATCCTGTAGATTGCCTGATTATATCTTGTAGGATTCCTATGTGATCTTGTAGGATTCTTTGTAGGATCCTGTAGGTGGTCCTGTTCAGGAAAAAAATGGAATTTACCTCTCCTGTAGACTGCTTGAGGGCTTAGAGTGAATTTGTTAGGTGAGCCTCAAGAATTTGAATGCATCTATGCATGGGGATCAACGTTTATTGCCTCTTATGGTTGATTTGAGTGAGGTAGTGTGTTGGAAGCTGAGGTACGAATATCTATTTTTGGACCATTGGTCCCACTACCACATCATCATTCTCCTCACCTCGTAATCAAATCCCACTTTGGGCATCAATAGTTTAGCTGCTTTAGACCTCATCCTCATTCTCTTTGACTTGATTGCTGCCATGTGTGTGAGGACTAACTGCTTTGTGCTCACTGACTGAATGAAGGTGGCCAAGTTAACTGGACACCTTTCACTTATAAACCAACTCTTTCATAATCTCTAAATATTTGGTTCACATTATACAAATGAGAGAGTGGAAGCGAGATACTTACCTATGGTAACAATACCTTGATGCAATTTGTTGAAGAAATGAGGTTTTTGTTGTGTGTTGGCTGCATGTGATTTCTCCTCTCTCTTTTTTTATATTATCCTTTAATGATTTTCCTTGATGTGCAGGTACTTGGTGTTGATGATGATGATGATATTGTTGTTGCTAGGCTCTAGAGGAGCTTCTTCTACCTTTGGATCTCCATGGTTGAAACTTGATGCAACCTATGATTTATGTTCTGTGGGATAGGGTGTGTCACACGGAATAAGTCGATCTTGCGGACAAGATAGACCTTCCTAGAATCTAAAGAAGACCTAATGACAAGCAAACCAACCAGACACTATCTTTCTCTAAATATGCTTTGATTAACAATGGTAAACAAGTGTTTTTAGGGCCTACCCTAGGTCCAACGCAAGCTTGTGGATGTCCTCGCTCCTTCGATCCATATGAGCTCCTTTGTCGCGAATCTGCAAACACAAACAAGGCAAACAAATTAAATAGCACCTGAAAAGCCAATTGCATAAAACATATTTAACATGAAAGTCAAGGAGTCCATGAAACAAATAACATGAGATACTTGTTGAGAAAAATGACTTTGATTGTATTAATTCAAAAGAAGAAGAACTTTACAACCTTTGCCTTGACACTGTACAAGCTCCTCCCAGGGTCCAGCAAGAAGTCTCCTCTACTTTGACAAGTTTCACTCACTCCCCAATGAAGCCAAAAAGGTATGTTATCTCTCCTCTTAAGCTCAACTAGGAAGTCTTGATTTCACCAGCATTTACCCTAAAAAATGTTCAGCTTCTAACCTCTCTAGCAACCAGCCCAATGCCTGTATTTATAGTGCAATGGAGGGAGGTTACTAGGTCCTCCTTCAAATGGATAAAGCCCTCCTTCAAAGGGATAGCTCCTTTCATCAAGGGATTAGCTCCTTCTCTTTTGGGATGCATGAACCACCTCAGAGAGAACAATCCACGTCAAAATTCCTTCTAGAAACCTCTAGAATTAACCCAAAGTGAGTTTTTTAAGATAAAACTTGCGCCTTTTGACTTTCACAGGGGTCCGCACCTACACCGTTAGGGACAAAGTGGGCAGGTCCGCAGTTTTTGTACACAGAAGGTGCGGGACCGCAGGTGACAGTGAGAGAAAGTGCAGAACCAGAGTTACATTGATTTTTAATGTCTTTCTCTCATTTTCAAAGCTTGATTTGAAGAGCTGAAGTCTGAGACTTGCTTAGGAGGACAGTACAAGTGATGATAGACCCATACTGATTGCAAATAATCATGGTGACAATATTTTTGTGTAACAGATTGCCCCCTAAAGTGCGAAGTCTGTAGTAGATGAGGATTTCTTATCATTTAGGAAGAGTGAAGTACTTTATCATTTCGAGGATCATCTTGTGGAGAGCCTGGTTAGAACCTGTAAAAACATTCAATGCAATATATATATATATGAGATCATATCATCGCTGAGGTAGGCATTCCCATACTCAGATCAAAACTGACTAGAAAAAATAATTACTGCTCTGATATAGGAATGATCTTGTAAAACATCACAAGTAAAGACTCATGTGGACACAGTATGGACGCAGCCATCTGTTTATGAATAGTCCATTATATAATTAATACAAAATTCCTCGCAGCCTGGATTGTGGAAACTAGATCCAGGGTCTTCATTTCTACTTCCCGAAATAGTACGATTCTATCCATGCAAATGAATGTGTTGATGTCGAACATGGTAGAAACCACTTGATTACCAGTCAATGATGTAAACTATTAACAAGTGTGAGAGAAACCACTAGTGATGTCAATGGCTCTCAAAGTACCCAGTACAATCCATGAGATGCGAATAAATGTGTTGATGTCGAACATGTCATGGAATCCTTTGATTGAAAGTCAATGATGTAAACTGTCGTCAAAGGCGAGAAACCTACCATTGAGGCATGCAGATCTCAAGGTACTGACAATTCCTAGATCATCTTTCTAGATAATGAGCTGATGTCGATAGAAAGCGATCCGTCGTAGGCAAGCCCACAACACGAAATCATAGATCGAGTTGAAGAAATTTAGTAGCAAGAACTGACTCAGGGATGGTCAAGATGGATGACAGATATTTTGCAGATGAATGGCTTATTGGCAGTGACCTCTTGAACACATAACGACACGACAGATGGCTTGGTGACAATTGACCCAAAGTTAATACCCAGAAACCAGCTGAAGACTTTCAATGTGGTTTGATCAACTGTTAGGCAAAGGATTTCCCAACCCAGGTGAATAAAAGTGTCGTGTTCAAGAGTGGTTACAAAGTATGACAAACAAGCTCATTTTTCTCTCTTTTCCCCCACCATTTCTGGCAAGTACCTCTTTATTTTTGACAAGCTTGAGGATAACATTTGCTTGATTATAAGCTCATCCTTCGGATGAGTCCAACTTAGTTTAAATTCGAACCCTAAGAAGGAGTGGTTCGTTCCTGTTTGTAATTGAACAAGTTCTTTACTGTGAAATTTTAACGAGTCCAGTATAGGAGAAACTCAACGTTTTTCAATTTTAGAGAGTCTGAGAAAACTTAAGAAGACTCCAGGGTTGACCTTTTTCGTAAATTTGTGTCTCCCAAGCCTGAAAAAGTATAAAATAATACTTGAGAGAACCGCTTGATCTTTTACGACCAAGGAGTACTTTTCGTCATTAGTGCCCTTGATCCGAAAAAGTAAAAAAGCGATCAACGACACGTCATTTTATAACCGATATCGAATTTGAAACGACAAAAATCCGGCAATCTTTTCATGTTTTTACGATCGGAAAAGAGCTGTAAGTGGACCGTCTTTTAATTCCGTTTTAACGAGTTTAAAAGAAACATTCGACAATCTTTTCATGTTTCAGGAGTCAGAAAAGAGCTTAAAGGTGACTCTAAATGTTTTTTTCATCGAAAATGATAGATTTCGCCTGAATAATCCGTTATCCTGCACAAAAACACAAACATTACTTATACCTATTTGAAATAGATAAAAATGTCACAAAAATACCTTTTCAAAGTGAAACATAAACAAATTTGCAACTTATTTACTCAAAAAACTTATAAAAAGGGTCTTTGTCAATTCATTTTTACCGTTTGAGTTTGGGTGAGAAAATAGTGCTTTTGCTCAGAAAACTTCCCGTGAAGATTATGGAAAATCCAACCGTCGAAATCAAACATCGTCTTCTCCAGGTAATCCACATCATCCCACTCTTCATTTTTAACCGTTTCATTTTTTTCTTTAGTAATTTATTTCATTTTTGGGAGGGTTTTTAGGCATAAAGCCCGCGCGCGGGGGCCCGCAGGTTTACCACTGCGGGCCTGCGGACCCCAACTTTTTTTCCATTGGGAAAAAGCTCGGGGTCCGCACCTTCCATGTAGACAAAGTGTGGTCCCACGCACTGTGTCTAACCCGGAGGGTGCGGTCCCCATCGCAAGGGTTTTTAACCCAAAAATTCTCAAAAATGGACCACACAAAATAATTTCTAGCAATTTAATTTGTCTTTATACTAGATGCAGAGAGTACATCATGCTAGATTGGCGTGAACGAGAGCACGAGGATGTAGATGCTACCGCATGGAATCATCAGCCTTCACTTGATGCTTTGAGGGCGTGCGGCTTGTACAAATTCTGGGCCATTCCTAGCATGAGGGCTCAGGTGGATTTCTTACAGTGGTTGGTTGACAGATGGAGCATACAGGACCAGTGCTTCTTCATTGGTGGCCACCAGCTCGAAATCGAGCCGGCGGACATATATTTCCTGACTGGTTTGCCTAAGAGAGGCGAAGACTTGACTCTGTTTGGGGCTAGGCCAGGTGGCCAGTCTGTCGATAGCCTCAGGTTAGAGTACTGCAACAGCTAGGCTAGAGACAAAGGGATATAAATAAAGACCATATCCCGTCCTGAGCTCATGGTGATTGCATTCATTGTCACCAGAATTTGCGGAGCTGCCGCATTACATATTGCCAACGGATCCCAGATGCGTATGGCAGTTGATTGCTTCCGAGGCACCATCTTCAACTGGTGCGATGCCGTGTTGGCCAATCTGAAAGGCCAACTGACCAGGGCCAAAAACGGACAACTAAAGACCTTTGGTTATGGGGCTTTGGTTGTGAGTTTTTGCCTGGAGAGGGTTCCTATGCTGATCCCATAGCACCTTACTGTTGGAGTTGGGCTTCCTCAAGAGCCCAAACTGATGCGATGGGTCGCAGTTATGGCCTGTCACCCGGACGAGAGGACAGAGGTTGCTCAATTCAAACCTGAGTATTTCCAATGGTTGGAAAACCAGGTCTTTTCTATTCAGGACTTCCCTTACGCTGGGATAGATTTTCGTGGTGACCTAGACATGGTTCTTCCACCAGGAGAGCAGTGGGATGAGTTAGGTAAAATCCTTTTCAACATTTTTCCTATTTTAACTTTTTTTCGTTATTTTTTCATTGTCTCAAAACTGATAGTAAAAAATTTCAAATGCAGATGTGGGTCCACAGCGACCAACCGCTCTCCAGCCTTACGAGAGGAAGCAACCAGTTTCACCCGCGCCAGCCCCACAGGACGAATCAGCAGAGGTTTTGGCCGAGTTGGAGGGTCATCTTGAGCGCTTGACAGGAGACATCCCTGAGACCACTAAAGATGACATTCCTCGTCGACTTCAGTGCTATGTGATTGGGGTCCCGGGACCTTTTAGGAGGTTCCTTTGCAAGGTGGCCCATGCAGTGGTTTCTTATAGAGATCATCACCACTGATAGGATGATTGCCTATTGTGGGCACATGTGACATTTTGTTTTTTGTACTTATCATTTTTGCCGATCATAAGGTGTTTTTCAACCTATGATCAAGGACGATGTATTTTTTTACACACTCCTATATATATATATATATATATATCTATATATATATATATATATATATATATATATATATCACTATTACCAGCGTATCTTGTAAATCATGTTATGGAATGGTTTTAAATTCACGTGTATGATTATTGCAAATTTCTATTTAACATTCGAGAAGCAATTGCATCTGCTAATGTATTTAAAGATCTTGGAATATGCTGATATTCAATATAATCAAATTCACGTTCCAAGAGACGCACTCTCAAAAATAATCTTAATAACACTATATTTCTAATGGCATACACTCTATTAAGCTGTAATACAACGAGTTCAGAATCTAACCTCACTATCAAACTCCAAATCCCAAATGAAATAGATTCAGATAATAACTCAATCACTGGACTATACTTCGCAATGTTGTTCGTTGTTTGACCGAGGCTTACCCCATGCATAGATACTAACTCGTCAGAGGGCGAATAGATAACCCAAGCTGTGGAAGAGATGTTCCGTGTATTACGACAAGCACCATCAGCGAAACCAATGTATGTTTGGAGAGGCATCGACATCTGCAATATCAAGAGTAAAACCAAGATAAGCAGGAATAATGACGAAAAACACTCTCTAAGCTAAGCACACTGTTTAAACTAAAACACACCAGCTAGAAAGAAAAACTATCCTAACTACAAATCTCCATACCCATTCTTTTAAGCATAATACCTCTTCAAGTAAAGGCCATTTCTGGGTTTACCCAAAGAGTCCCCGTCAAAGTCTACCAATTCATAGGCCCCTTTGGCTAGCTTTCGCTTGACAACATAGGGACCATGCCACATAGGAACGAATTTTCCAGCGCCTAATTTATCATTAGCTTGATCATAAACTAAGACTAGATCTCCTTCCGAAAAATTTTGAGGGGTCACATTTCGATCATACTGAGCTTTCATTCGTTTTGCGTGAGTCTCGATCGCCATTGCAGCATCACGTCGATTCTCATCTAATTGAGCCAAGTATAACAAACGCTTTTCCTCTTCGGAAGTGGCTGGAAGTAACTCGATGGCCATTTGCGGTGACGGGATTTCGCATTCAATGGCTAACACAGCTTCCAAACCATAGACTAGTTGGAAAGGAGTGAACCCTGTTGATGTTTTTACTGAAGTTCGGTACGTCCAAAGCACTGAAAATAGCATGTTGTGCCAATTCGACCGATGAATCCCAATGATTCGTCGGATCATGATAACTAAAACTTTGTTGATGGATTTGACCAGACCATTCGCTTGTGGATAATAAGGGGTTGAACTATCGTGACGTAAACCAATCTGGCCTGTAAGTTCGGTCATTATAACGTTTCGAAAATGATGCCCATGATTAGTGATTATTGCTTGTGGGACACCAAACCTAGCAATTATATGATTGAACATGAAAATTGCAGCTGTCTTGCCATTTGCCTCAAATGTAGGCATCGCCTCGGCCCACTTAGTAAAATAATCTACTGCAAGGATGATATACGCATGCCCCCCAGCCGAGTGAGGGTTACATGTAATAAAATCGATACCCCATTTGGCAAAAGGACCAACGACAATTATAGGGTGGAGAGGAGTAGGTGGAGCGCGCATCTTACGATCAAAAATTTGGTAGTTGTGGCATTTTCGGACCGCCGTAATACAATCTTTAAATAAAGACGGCCAGAAGTAGCCAGCGCGCAATATCTTTTGGGTTGTGGCAAACCCAGACATATGACCGCCACACGCTCCAGAGTGATAGTCATTTAGAACCCTTTCAGCTTCCTCGTGAGTTAAGCAACGTCAAAAAACGAAATCCGCCCCACGACGATAAAGAGTATATCCAATAATCCTGAATTGTTGGGACTGGAATTGAATTTTTCGATGCTCTGACTTTGAAATTTCTGGCCGAAAGGATTGGGTCTGGAGATAAACGATGATATCCCCATACCACGGATCTAAAGTGCTGATTAGAAACAAGGATTCGTCCGCAATGGTATCCTCCGCCACAGTTTCCGTGTCAGCACGCAGGAAGTCACACATTAACTCCGCAAACACTAAAGATTTCTTAGACTTAGATTTCTCAAATTCCAAGTCGAACTCCTGCAGGATAACGATCCATTTAGAGTACTTTCCCCCTAGCAATTGCTTAGTCAAAATGTAGATCATAGGGTTGCAATCCGAAATTACCGTAGTTTTACGTAGTAGAATGTAGTGACGAAAACGTTGGACAGCTTGAACAGCTGCCAATGCCAATTTCTCCACATGTGAGTATTTTAGCTCAGTTGGATTTAAAGTTCGACTAAGGTAATATATCACATGTTCAGTTCTGAATTCATCTTCCTGAACTAAGACCATTCCAATGGTGGAATGAGAGGCGGCGAGATACAAGAAGTAATCTTGGTTGTAGTTGGGAGGATGCAACAACAGTGCATGGGTCAACACGTGTTTGAGTGCATCAAAAGATTTATGAGCTATCTCATCCTAATAGACTGGAGTATTTTTCTTCAACAACTGGGTAAAACCCTTTGTGACCTCGGCGTAGTTAGGAATGAATCGGCGTAAAAAGTTTGCTTTCCCCTGCAAACTTTGGAGTTGGCGAAGACTCGAAGGAGGAGGCAATTTGATGATAGCTTCAACCTTCAAGGGATCGACGCAAATGCCAGCTTTCGAAACTACAAATCCCAGCAATCGACCCGTTTCTATACAGAAGACACATTTGTGCGGGTTCAACCGAATACGATAATGCCTACACCTCATAAAGATTGCTCGTAAATGGACAAGGTGATCAGCTCGATGTAATGAATGAGCAGGCAAGTCAACGAGATAGGGTTGCACAATGTGCTTGATGTCATGAAACGCATAAGACATCTCCCTTTGAAAAGTTTCTCCAGCATTCTTAAGCCCAAAAGGTAACTTGCAATAAGCAAATGTTCCCCATGGACAAATGAAAGCTGTTTTTGGTTGATCGGCAGGTAGAATATTGATTTGATTGTATCCAGAAAAACCGTCCATGAAGGAGAATATTTCGCTGCCGGCACAATCATCAATGATTTGATCAATATAGGGAGTTGGGTAATTGTCCTTTGGACAGGCTCGATTAATGTCCCTATAGTCGATGCATATTCTTATTGTTCCCTGCTTTTTGTTAACCGGAACAATATTCGATACCCAATTCGTTAATGAGATCGGATAAATGAAACCTGCTTTCAATAATTTTTCAACTTTTGCTTTAATTGTAGCAGCTTTTCGTGGGTGAATCTGACGCAAACTTTGCCGGACGGGTTTAGCGTCCGGGTAAGTCTTGATCTCATGAACAACAATCGCAGGATCAATTCCTGGCATTTCCTCATAGGACCAGGCAAACACGTCGCGGAATTCTTGAAATAGGGCCTTATATAGTTGAATTTCGTCATTTGTACACGAGGCACCTATATGAATGTTCTCAATAATTCCAGGCTTAACCGAAATGTCAATAGGAAACCAGAGATTCTGGGTTCGATCCCCAGTGGAGTCGCCATTTTGTCACACGGAATAAGTCGATCTTGCGGACAAGATAGACCTTCCTAGAATCTAAAGAAGATCTAATAACAAGCAAACCAACCAGACACTATATTTCTCTAAATATGCTTTGATTAACAATGGCAAACAAGTGTTTTTAGGGCCTACCTTAGGTCCAACGTAAGCTTGTGGATGCCCTCGCTCCTTCGATCCAAATGAGCTCCTTTGTCGCAAATCTGCAAACACAAACAAGGCAAACAAATTAAATAGCACCTGAAAATCCAATTGCATAAAACATATTTAACATGAAAGTCAAGGAGTCCATGAAACAAATAACATGAGATACTTGTTGAGAAAAATGAGTTTGATTGTATTAATTCAAAAGAAGAAGAAATTTACAACCTTTGCCTTGACGTTGTACAAGCTCCTCCCAGGGTCCAGCAAGAAGTCTCCTCTACTTTGACAAGTTTCATTCACTCCCCAATGAAGCCAAAAAGGTATGTGATCTCTCCTCTTAAGCTCAACTAGGAAGTCTTGATTTCACCAGCATTTACCCTCAAAAATGTTCAGCTTCTAACCGCTCTAGCAACCAGCCCAATGCCTGTATTTATAGTGCAATGGAGGGAGGTTATTAGGTCCTCCTTCAAAGGGATAGCTCCTCTCATCAAGGGATTAGCTCCTTCTCTTTTGGGATGCATGAACCACCTCAGAGCGAACAATCCACGTCAAAATTCCTTCTAGAAACCTCTAGAATTAACCCAAAGTGAGTTTTTTAAGATAAAACTTGTTCCTTTTGACTTTCACAGGGGTCCGCACCTACACTGTTAGGGACAGAGCGGGTAGGTCCGCAGTTTTTGTACACAGAAGGTGCAGGACCGGAGGTGACAGTGAGAGAAAGTTCAGAACCAGAGTTACATTGATTTTTAATGTCTTTCTCTCATTTTCAAAGCTTGATTTGAAGAGCTGAGTTCTGAGACTTGCTTAGGAGGATAGTACAAGTGATGATAGACCCATACTGACTGCAAATAATCATGGTGACGATATTTTTGTGTAACAGGGTGCTACAGGATTTCCTACAGGATGTCCTGTAGCTGCTTCTCCCTCAAAAATTTTAATCATATTCTACTACTGGGATCTAAGGATGATTAGCATGGGTAGAGAGGAGGTCTAGGGGTTTGTGAATGATGAAAAATAACCTTCAGGTGTTTTCCCCTTTCTCTCTGTCTTCATCTTTTTTCTCTGTGTTTTTTTTTTGAAAACTGTAACTTTTTGGAAACTGATTTTTTTGATGAATGTAGGGGGCAATCATGGTGGAGAGAGGTATGGTAATGAGATGGTGATGTAGGAATTTATTTCTTTGACATGGGCAGGCCATTTCCTTGCTCTAGGGTCACTTCCTTTAGGATTCCCAAGCCACTATAATTCCTACAGGATCATCCTGTAGGTTTTCAGGGAATCCTGTAGAAAACACAAAACCCTTGCAAACTGAGGCAAATGAGTGAAAAAAATGAAAGGAATGGTGGAATGATGAAGGATAATGAATTGGGAAATAAAAATATGAGCTAAATAGGTTGCATTTGATTATCCATTGTTGCTCAGATCATCCTCCTGCTAACCTGCAAACAATATTTTCATAATTTTCCTTTTCTCTTTTCTGATTTTTTTTTTTTTTTGAAAAACAACTAGTTTGCCTCCAAGAGGTTTTCATCCTAGTTGCTTGCCCTAGGCACCTCAAGAGAGGTTTTCACCCAAAAATATTTTTATTTCTCTCCTTTTTCTTTGTTTTGACACCATTGGGCCGCCTCAAGAGGTTTTCAACCCAACAGTGGGACTCAGGCACCTCATGGAGGTTTTCACCTAAGTCTCCTTATTTTCCTTTTCTTTTTTTTATTTTTCTCAGTGACTTGATGAGGTAGGAGCTGAGACTTGCTCCACCACCATCACTATTTTTTTGATACCATCAATGAACTCTTTCTTTGACAATGGCCTTTTGTAAACTTTCAATCTGTGCCCATTAACAAGTAAAGGAATGGCCTCTGCATCTATGGTTCTGATCTACATTGAACCATTATCATGACATTTCTCTATGACATAAGGCCCTAACCATCTAGTCCTTAAATTGCCCTTAAAGTATTTATATCTCGAATCATATAACAAAGCCCAATCACCTTCTTGAAATTGCTTGTTCTTGATGTTCTTGTCATGCCAGATCTTCCTCTGAATTTGAGTTACCTCTGTGTGTGGGAGGGCCTACATTTTGAACTCATCTAACCCATTCAACTCGAGCAATCTCTCCTTTTGTGCACTACTGAGATCTAGATCTAGTTGGGCTGTCATCTGCAATGTATTGTACTCAAATTCAATGGATAGCTGGGCCTTTTTCCCATATACCAACTCATAGGGGTGAATCCAGTGGTGGAATTCCAGGTGGGATTGTAGGCCCAGGTGGCCTAAACTAGTCTATCTGCCCATTCTTTTTTTGTTGTTACTAACCACTTTGGTCAAGATGCCCTCCAGTGCTCTGTTGGTCATCTCCACTTGCTCATTAGCTTTTTGGTGATAGGGAGTGGAGGTCCTATGCTTGATCTTGTGCTATATTACCAATTATTCAATCATGTTGGATGTAAACTGGCTTCCTTGATCAGTGACCAGTTCTCTAGGGTACCCAAACTTGTAAAAGACATTTTCCCTTAAGAAATCAACCACCTTCTCCTCTGTTGCTGCCTTGATTGCCTTGGTTTCAGCCCACTTAGTCAGATAGTCAGTGCACACAATGATGTACTGCTTTTTCTTGGAAGGAGGGTCAATAGGTCCAATGAAATCCATGCCCCACTTGTCAAATGGCTCGAAAGTCACTTGAGGTTGTAGAGGCATTTCATCCTTTGGAGTAGGCTTTCCCATCCTTTGGCATTGATCACACTGACTAGTATATCTTTTCACATCCTGATGAAGAGTGGGCCAATAATAACCATCTTGTAACACCTTGAATTATGTCCTCTTTGCTACAAAGTGACCTCCACAAGGACCATCATGACATGTCAGAAGGATGTCAAAGAATTCCTCCTCCCTGACACATCTTCTCAGAATTTGATCTTGGCCTAGTTTGAAGAGGTTGCCCCTAATCCAAGTGAATAGAGCACTCTTCCTCACAATCTTGCTTTTCTCTTTGGAGGACAAATTCAGTGGGAACTGTGTAGATAGCAAATAGTTTTCTATGTCAAAAAACCATGGAGAGAGAACTGAAATGGCTAATAAGTGTTCATCCGATAATTGATCATCAACCATTCCTTCCTCAACTGCAGGAAAATTTAATCTGGACAAAAAATCTACAACAACATTTTCCTTGCCAGGATTATTAACAATGGTTAGGTCAAACTATTGTAATAAAAGTAATCATCTAATAATCCGAGCATTCACATCAGGTTTATTCATTAAATATTTCATTACAACATGGTCAGTATGTAAAAATGTTTGATAACCTGTAATGTAATGCCTAAATTTGTTCAATGCTGCACAACAGCCAGAATCTCCTTTTCAGTGACTGTGTAGTTCAGTTCGGCCTTTGACAGATTCTTACTGATAAAGTAAATGGCATAAGGAAAATTTTCATCTATCTGGCCTAGAGCTGCTCCTATGACTTTGTGTGAGGCATCAGCATGTATATGAAAAGGAAGGGCCCAATTTGGGCCTCAGAGAATCGGTGCAGTGGTTAACTTGTCCTTCAGGGTGTCTAGGGCCTCTTGACAACTTTTTGACCATACAAAATCAGAGTCTTTGGCCAACAACCCAAATAAAGGAGAAGCTAACTTGTTGAAGTCTTTTATAAACCTTCGATAGTATCCATCTAACCCTAAGAAACTTCTGACATGTCTCTTCTTCTGCATTTGTTTAGCACATTACCTAAGTTGGGCAGAGCCTACTGGAAATCACATCCATAAGGTGTAAAATCATCCATATAAATATCTAGTGCATCATGGACTAACTCGGTAAATATAGTCAAGACTGCTCTCTGAAAAGTGGCAGGAGCATTGCATAGGCCAAAAGAAAGGACCCTATAGGTGAAATTATCCCAAGGACAAGTGAAGGTGGTTTTATCCTGGTCTTTTAGGCTAATATGGATTTTATTGTACCCACTGAATCCATCTAGGAAAGAGAAAAACGTTTTCCCTGCTAGGCCATCTAACACTTGGTCGATGAAAGGTAGAGGGAAATGGTCCTTCTTTGTGGCTTTGTTTAACTTTCTGTAATCGACAAAAATAATCCACTTACCATTTTTCTTTGGAACTAATACCAAAGGAGAGACCCACTCACTGTCGGAGATAGGGTAAATGAATCCCACATCTAGCAGCTTTTGCAGTTCTTCTTTGACTATATCTTTGAAAGCTGGATTCCTCCTCCTTTGGGATTGTCAGACTGCTTTGCAACCTTATTTGATATGAATGTGGTGAGTACGCACCGAGAGGTGCACTCCCTTCATTTCTTTGTAACTCCAAGAAAAGGCATCCAGGTGTTCCTTTAGCATGTTGCACAACTTTTCTTCTTGGTGAACAAAAAGAGATGGGTTGATTTTCAATGTTCTCTTAGGGTTGAATTCTATGGTATTGACATGGATAGGGTTGGAATCAGCTAATCATAGATCAATATGATTGTTGTTCTAGGTTTCCTTTACTACTTATTCTAAGTACAATGTACTGGGAGTTGGATTTTGGAGTATGTGTTCAATCAAATCATCTTCAACCGGTTGTCCCCCTCCCATGGTTGTTTCTAAGGTATAGAGTTGGGCGGAATAAAATTCATCTTCTTCCTCCTCTTCCAGCCATAAAGGTAAGTCATGTTCTAGAGATGGCTAAGCAGGAGGATATACGACTAAATGCTTGGACATATGCCCATTCTTGATAGTCATATTTCCAATGTTGCCGCTAATGTAGGCATGACGGTGGCTAGTCAGGGCCTCCCAAGGATGAGAGGGTAACCAGTAAGCTTGACCTCAGGCTAGAGAACTAGAAAATATGTAGGGTATTCCCAAGAGTTAATGGAGACCATCACATCCTCCACAATCCCCTCAGGGGTCACTATTGAGCAGTCTTCAAGTTGCAGGACTGTTGTGGTATTTCTCAGTGAACCCTGGAGATTGATCTTGAGCATGGTGTCCTTGGTCATCACATTAATGGTAGATCCAAGATCAATCAAAGTGTGTGGGACAATGGTGCCATTGATGTGTACATCTACTACAAGGCTTCTAGGGTCCAAATACTTTGGACAAATTACCTGCCCCAGCAATAAGTCAAACAATTGTCTAATGATATTAATGGTAGGGGAATCTCTTCTTCGCCTCCCTGGATGCTTGAAGCACTTCTCCTTGATCAAATTGTTGTAAATAGGCACATATTTTATAGCTTGGAGAAGTGGAATTTTGACACATATATTTTTCAATTCTCCCAGAAGTTCAGTCTCTTCTGGGGTAGGCTGGAGTGGTTGGGTTAATCTCTTAGGAAAGGGTGGTGGATTTACTTTAGGCATGCTTTCCTCTCTTTCTTCCTCAACCTCCCTAGGTGGAGGTAGAGGTTGGTTGTCTGGGAGTACTCTCCCAGATCTCAGGTTGATTTCCTAAATTTCCACAACATAAGCTAGATAGGATGTCTCTCCACTGTATACTGGTTGTGCCTATCTATTGTTCGGGTTTGGATTTGGTTGGGTAGGCATCTGGGGTTGTTTAGGTGGAGCAGAGTGTAAAATTTGTGGTTGAGCAGGTGGTGAAGGCAATAAATCTGGAGCATTGTTGTATTGGGAACTCCACCCTTGGGGCAGTATATTCCATTGAGGTTGTGGTAGAGCATATGGTTTAAATGATTGGCTGGTTGGCTAGGAATGATACTGAGGTGCAAAGGACCAAGGATGAGGTGTAGACTAGGAAGGATGAGCAGGGGGGCCAAGAGGGAATGGATGTGGTATAGTTGGGGTTGTAATATGCATGGGATGACCTTTGCATGCCCTGCTGGTATGGCCTAGGCCCATGGGGTCTCCTTTGATTTATGTATCAGAGTTGTTCAGTCACCCCTTCATCTCCTTGATATACATCTTTTAGTCTAGGTATAGAAGGGAACTTGTCTATGGAGTGGTTTTCTTCATAGATTGAGTAGATTTTAATTGAATTCAATGGAAATTCATTCATAGGGTGCATCTTGTTGCATCTAGGGCAGAAAATGGCTAAGGCTCTCTCTGCTTCCTCCTGTTTTCTCTTAATGTGCATAGTCTCCATCTGTAGGGCAAGGGTTTGTAGCATCTCACTCTTGAAATCCTCCAACATGTTTCTTTCACCCTTGATGGATCCATTGGAAGAGGATGGACTGACCATCGGTTGACTACCCCTACCCTTTTTCCTAGCTGCCCTAGAATGGTTTCTAAAGACAGTCTTGATATCCTCATAGGGTAACTAGCAGATTTCCCCTCCTGCTAACAAGTTTATGGTATCCAGAACATCTTCCCTTAATCCTATAAGTAGGACTAGCTTCAGTGACTCAGGGTCAAGTGTGCACTTGGCCCTTTTGTAGCTAAGATGGAATATTTCTTCATAATCTTCTAGGGATTCATCATGCCCTAAGGTCATCCTAAAAATTTCCTCTTTAATGTCTTTAGACCTATAGTAGTCCCGATAGTTGTTGTTGAAGGCTTGTTGCAGCTGAGCCCAAGTTGTGATGCTATCCCTAGGTAAACCCATGAACCAATGCAAAGTTTCATCCTTGGAGTGGATGGGAATAGTTTCAACTTATGCTCATCATTGGTGTAGTCATAGGTTTGGCATATGGAAACAAATTCAAATAAGAAAGTGTCTGGATCTTCTGAGGTCAGGCCATGGAAACGAGGAAGGGAAGAGGGGCTTATATTCTTCAAATTAGTATCCCCATTGGTTTCCCTGATGGGGAAGGTACCCTCAATTCTTTCTATATTCCCTCTGTCATTTCTATTTTCAGCCATTGGATCAGTAGGAATGGGTTCTTCTTCTTCTTCTTCTTCTTCCCCTGTAGGTTCTTCAAATATTTCTGGTTGCTCACCTAAGGGTTCTTCCAATTCATG
The DNA here is from genome assembly GCA_031772625.1 of Pinus tabuliformis. Classification (NCBI taxonomy): domain Eukaryota; kingdom Viridiplantae; phylum Streptophyta; class Pinopsida; order Pinales; family Pinaceae; genus Pinus; species Pinus tabuliformis. Next base: position 660,520,865 of record CM062811.1, read on the forward strand.
GCCACCGAAGAAGAGGGAAGGTTGGATATTTGAAGCAGTGGGGGTATTTTGAAAAAAATTCCCTAAGTTATCTCTATTCCTACAAGGCATGAAAAAAATGTTTTTGTTTTGTTTTGAGTTTTTTCTTTTTTTCAACATTTGAAAGTGATTGCAGAATTGAAATTGCAGACTGAATGAAAACTAACTGCTTGAATGAAATCTTACTTGTAGAATGGAAAGGAAAGCAAAGAATGTCGAATGGAAAAGAAAGCAACTAAATTACTCTTGCAGAAATGAAACTAATAGCAGAATTCCAGAAACAAGAAATGGAAGAAAGAAAGAAGTGATCACATATTACTTAGACACCTCCCCAGCAACGATGCCAAAAAGTGATGAGAAGCAGTATACAACAAGAATGTTGCAACTCCTGGGGCTACCAGCTTTACTTTATCAACCCGGGGTTCATACAAACTTGGAGGTGACAATGATGTATACACAAGTAAAAGTGATGGTTCTTCCCTTTGTCACTATTCAGCTGGTGAGAGACCACTAAGGTTTTTCAAGCCATACTTCTATGGATTTAGAAGAAGCTTGATTTCTGATTAGGGAAAGAGAAATCTACTCTAAGAGAAAGCTTGTCTACTACAATAAGGAAAAAAACTGAAATCCAATGCTAAAATCACACCATTTTCTAACTATCTGCTAAGAGATTATGCTTCAGAAATAATTCTAGGTTAACATGTATGAAATTCTACTATCATAAGCATGTAAATTCAAAACATCAAACATGCTACTGATGTGCATGTAAATGACTTAAAATAAATCTGTTTTTCATTTTGTCTTTTTTTATGGAAAAGTGTGAAAACTAATCTCTTTTGGTGATGTGGCAGGTGGCTTAGGAAAGCTGGTGGATGGTTGGAAGGTTTGGGAGACCCTTAGGTGACCTTTTCTGGCTTCCTATGGGCTTTTCCATCAATTCAGCTTCAAAACAGGCCACTACAAGAAAACCTACAGGATATCCTAAAAACCTATAAGATTCCCTGTATTTCTACAGGATACAGCCGAGAGAAAAACGATGGGTGTTGAAGGTGATGGAAGGCTTAGGGAAGGTGGTTGGTAGATGGAATGAAGCAATAAAATGCCTAGGATCACTCATAACTCAAAACCAAGGTTGGGAGATGGTTGGATTTTCTCAACATGCTTGGAGAAGTTTCCTTGTAAAATGATGAAATTAGTGAGGGTCTTAGTGAAAGAAAGGAATGATCATGGATGGATGAAGTTTGAAGGAGATTGCTAGATATGAGATCTCTCTTTACTTCTAAAAAACCTTCACTACATCAAACATTGATATTTGCCCAAAAATCATGTAAACAAGGAGAATTTCAATAAGCTAGGAAAAAAAAGTTTAATGAGCTATTTGTCTACTTCATGCATGAGGAAAACTTGCAAAATAAGATGGAATCGTTGATGATATCTAATGTAGGACTAAAGATGGAAGAAATGATAACTAGATCCTACTTTTGCAAACTGATCAAACACTAGCTTAAGTACAAAAAACTCTAAATTCTATGAGAAAGTAGAATTCTATCTTTTTGGGGCTGCATAGCAGTCCTTTCCTCAAATCGTGATCCCTGAAGGAAGAAGTGTGGCCAAAACACCTATTTACAGCTTTTTGATGTTCCTTTATCTCTTCTAAACTACCACTAAATTAAAGCACAAATGGAAGCAAAATAATAAACAAACTAATCAAATCTACACCACTTGCAATGAAATAATTCTAAGGACAATTTAACCATGAATCTATGAAATCAATCTAAGCATACAAATATAAGAAGACGAATGTTTGATGCTAGGGTTGGGCCCTAACCCAAGAGCTTCAGCCCTCTGAGTTAACTCGGTGCTGGATCAAGAAAAATCTCATTCTCATTATCAAAATAGAAACTTACATAGCAATGTCTTCCACAAGTCTTGAGCTCGAAAATAACTAGTGTTTTTACAGCAAAAATTCGAATCCTAATGAGGCTATAGGCCTCTTTATTTATGCAACTGAAGTCTCCAACAAATTCCTTAAATCTAGGGAGGCTCGGATCCCAAAATCAAGATAAAATAACTCTTTGACTGTCTCTTGCTCGGCTGCCTTTTGATCTTCATGACTTGGCCGCTTGTACTCCAAGATAGTGTGATTAATGGAGGAATATTCAAATGAGGGAGGAGTAAATGGGGAGGATTTACCTCCTACAATCTCTCTTCCTTGTCCCATTCAATTTTTAGCCTTTAATCTTGCCAAAATCCATGATTTTCTCTCACAAACCTGCATTCAATGCACATTAGTCCACTAGGCATAATATCTCACTTTGACTCATCTCATTAAACAAAATATAATCAAAACATGTAATAAATTGTGAGAAGAGTTGATTTGAATAAGCTAGGAGGTGAATTAAGGTCAATATAGTTACCTAATGAGTAGGCTCATCACAGAGCATCATGGAGATCATGATGCCACACGATGCATCGTGGGATGATCATCACCATCGTTCCTCCCTAGCACATTTCATTGATTGGGCCTTCGACATGGATGAGGTCATTAATCTTAAGAAACACAGGATGACATTTGAGAGGAAAGAACTCTGAGTAATTGTTCCCTTAGATCCAACTGAAGGCACGCGATACACGGAACGAGTCCACGATTATGAATAATAGGATGATCTAGATCAGATATATAAAATCATTGTGCGTGATGAGGACTGGATCAATCCTACCACAGATGGACAAATTACATCGGATAGAGATAGCTCTTACACCTTAGATTTCGATGAAGAGCTTGAGCATTGGTAGAAAAGTTTACATGAAGTCTCCTTGCTATGGTACAATATGTTGACTAAATCACGTCATCGCATATCCACGAAGGTACAAAATCTACCTCACTATGATGGTTTAGATAATGTTAATGTGTTTTCATATAATTTCAAAAGGGAGGTTTCAGAAGAGCATTAGTTCCAGGCACTAGATCTGGTGCTACATGATACGCCTGCATGCTGGTGAAGTACGCATAAGGATAGATTCGTTGATTGGAAAGAATATAGGTCAATGATGAAGCTAAGGTTCAGTTACACCAATACCTGTATGATGGAAAAATACATTTGAAAAGACGACCTGCGCAGGCATATGGAACAATGGACTAAAGCATGGGGAGAAAATCCTCACCCTGAATGGGTGCACATCTTTTTTCATACTTTGTATACCATTCCGATGAATTGGTACTTGGAAACGAAGCTATGCCATGGAACAACCGAGTGGGATATCCTCAAGGAAATTTTCCTGTTAACCTTTAGCTTTGAGGATGGATTTGAATGTATTGATGAAGTGCTTCAAGAAATTAAGGTTGTGATCTTTAGAATTCCTGAGGACCTGGTAGAATGGGTTCAACCAGACTGGAATACGCAGTTGTGCCACGCGCTGGAATGTTATAAAGTGACCGTAGAAGAAGAAGAAGATGATCCTAGAAATATCAACATTCTGAAGTCTAAGGGACATTGCGAAGTTGAAGGAACCAAAGCAGTAATCTCTAACATCACATAATCCTTAAAGACTAGACAAGTAAACATTGGATCAGATGCACAACTGAATTTTACGAAAATATTTCACTATTGGGATGAGGATACAGTTAATAAGGTTGTAGAACTGCTATGCGAATACCAGAACTTGTTTCCCACCAAGTTCTCAGATCTAGGGGGTATAGTAGGGGACCTGGGCATGATGAAGATTACTTTGAAGTGAGAGGCAAAGCCTCTAAAATAGCGACCCTACCATTTGAGTTCCAAATATAAGGAAAAGGTGCATAAGGAGTTGGACAAAATGCTAGAGGCTGGGATCATTGAGCCAGTGGAGGAATCAGACTAGGTAAGTCCTATGATAATCTAGGAGAAGAAGCAACATGATGAAATCTGGATACGCATGGATCTGAGGAAGCTTAATGATGCGTGTTTCCATGAACCATTTACAAAGCCATTTACAGATGAATTCCTAGAGAATGCTGGAGGGAAGGAAGCCTATTCATTCACTAATTGGTTCTCGGGGTACCATCAGATCAAGATTGCATCGGAGGATCATAGCAAGGCCACCTTCATGATGGAATGGGGATGTTTTCAATATATTGTAATGCCATTTGGATTGAAAATACACTTGCGATCTTCTCATGGCTAGTAATTGCAGATTTTAAGGAATTCATCCATAAGTTCTTAGAAGTTTATTTTGATGATTGGACTATATTTGGGTTGGTAAAGTGCCACGTTGCAATTCTATGCCTTATGCTGGATACCTATCGCAAGCATCAGATCGTCTTGAATTTGAAAAAATGTATCTTCTATGTTCCTTATGAAATATTGCTAGGTCATGTGGTTTGAAAGCAGGGATTGATGGTAGACCCTACAAACATAATTGTTATTTTAAATTTGGAGGTCCTGAAAAAGCATAAAACAATTGCTCGCGACATTGGGCTATACGGGGTATTATATAAATCTTATCAATGCATATGCGCAAATCATTGCACCAATGGAGAAATTATTGAATAAAGACGCGACATTCTATTGGGATGAAGAGTGTTAGAATAATTTAGATATTTTGAAGAACAAAATGGTCACTGCACCCATTCTCATATTCTTGGATTGGAAAAAGGAGTTTCATGTTCATGTGAACACCTCTTGTATTGTGCTAGGTGCAGTGCTGATCCAAATAGGTGAAGGCGATATTGATCATCCTATAGAATTTGTGAGTAGGAAGTTATCTAAGGTGGAGAAGAACTACTCGACTATAGAGCACAAAGGACTATATATGGTGTACACAGTATAGAAATTCTGTCATTATCTGTTAGGTACACACTTCAAGATGTATACAGACCATTCTACTCTAAAATACCTAGTAAATAAGCGTGTGTTGGGGGGGGGAGATCTGCAAATGGTTTTTGCTCTTTCATGAGTACGATTTTGAGGTAATTGTTAAGACAATTGAATGTTGGTCATGATCATCTCTCCCAGATTAAGACTGGTGATGAGCTTACTAGTTTGGAAGAAGTGTTTTCTAAAGCATAGCTCTTTGTTGTTCGTGTCGCATACAATCACTTTGCTGATATAATCCAGTTTTCAACAACTGCACAACACTAGAGGGATATTATACGCAGCAAAATAAGGAGTTGGTGGTTCGCGCAACTGATTTTTTGGTGATCACTGGATGCCTATATAAAATGGGTTGCGATGAGATATTGCACTGATATGTCCCAAAGTTCAAACGATGAAGCATATTTGCAGAAGCACATGGAGGAATAGTAGGAGGCCACTATGCAGGAAGAGCGACCGTGGAGAAGATCTTACACGTAGGACTTTGGTGGTCAATGGTACATAAGGATGAAAAAGTGTGTTGTAGAGGATGCTATGTTTGCGAAAGGATGGGGAAACCATCGCAGAGGGACGAATTACCCTTAAATCCCCAGATACTTTGCAGGTGTTTGATAAATGGGTGATTGATTTTGTGGGTCCAATCCAGCCACCAGGGAAAAAGACTAGAGCGTGATATATTATTACAGCCACTGAATACTTGACATGATGGGTGGAAGCACAACCAGTAAAGGACTGTAGCACAACTAACGCTCCAAATTTTATCTTTGAGTATATCCTGTCCTGATTCATCTATCCTAAGATATTAATGAGCGATAGGGGCACGCACTTCTTAAATAGAAAGATTGTCGCAATGCTTGAATAAGTTTAGGTTTATCATCAGAAAAGCATGCCCTATCATCCTCAAGCTAATGGTATGGTTGAAGCCTTCAACAAAATTCTAGAGAGCACTCTAACGAAGTTTTGCAAGGCGAAGTGAAATGATTGGGATGTGGGCATACCAACAATCCTGTGGCATATAGAACTACTTGTAAAAAGTTGACATGCCAAGCCCCTTTCAGGTTGGTCTATGGGCAGGAGACTGTGATGCCCATGGAATGTATTTTGCCAAGACTGTGGATTGTAGCATTGACTGATATGGCTGATCGTGAGACTATGGCAGAGTGCCTCACGCAACTGATGGAATTGGAGGACGGTCAGTTTTTAGTAGGATTTCACCAATAGGTGCAAAAGGAGTGCGAGAAGGCATGGCACGATTGACATATAAAGTAGCGCACCTTCTAGGTTAATGATTTGGTATTATTATATGACAAAAAATTTACAAAATTTTCTGGAAAATTTCAAATGCATTGGCTTGGGCCCTATGTGGTAAAGGAAATTACAAATGGTGGCACAGTTTAGCTCGCGAAGCGAATTGGAGAATTATTTCTAGCTAAAGTTAATGGCAGTCAATTGAAGTTGTACAAGGGTGATCCCACCCCTACGTAATGACTATATGATGGCAGGATAGTCTTAGTACTCTAGGCAGCTGCAAGGAAGTACAGGGCTATAAACTACACTGCCCAAAAATTGGAAAGACGAACTAAGAGGGTTGTGTAATGGAAGAAAGTAGGCCGCTGAGGGGAACTACACCAAGGTAGTTGTGCCATAGAGGTTGGTACCATGCAACATAGCTAAAAAGTAGTCATTGGGTGCACTGTAGATGATTGGATGGAAAACATTTTGTTTGAAGGAGCAGGGAGGGTGCATTTATGGAGAAAACCTTTGGAAATATACAGCCAAATATGCATTAACAATAGAAATTTTTAAGGAATGTTTGGATTAGAATTAAAATTCACCTATAAATATGGCATGTCACCCCACATTAGAACAATTTGCATTCTGAGAATTGATTCTAAGTTTTTTTCCTTGTGTTGCGTCAAGAGCTGAATTGTATGTCCGAACGAGATTGGGAATAACTCTTCCCAAGACCAGGATTTACTAACGTCCCTGAATATTTCCATAAGTAATTTATAGAAAACATGACTGCAACTCCCCTTGCAACAGAAGTCGTGCCCTTTGAAGTCGCACCCTCCACTCAAGCACTGCCCTCTGTTCCTATGAGAGTTCTGACTACATTTCCTAGGCCTCCTAGACCTAAAACCTCTGCAGCTGATAAAAAGAAGAAAAAGCCACAATAAGTTCCGGTGAGGCAAACACCGCAAAAAGTTCCCACATAAATCTGCCAGAAGGGAAAAATGGACAAATTGAAGTAGCCACATGAGGCCCTTGATTTAGATGAAGAATAACTTCGCGAAGGCATCGAGGAGATGGATGCCGAAGAGGGTGAGCCTATGACTCGACTCCCGAACTACATCCGACCACACAAGGGCACAACCAAGGTGCCTAAAGACCTAAACAATACCAAATCCATGATCTCTACACCATTGTGGCCAGAGAAGGTGGTGTTTGAGGGCGCGATGTTGGGCTACATTCTGTCACTCAAGCTGTAGGATTGTGACTTGGGAGATCACGAGAAGTTCCCTCAACTTGTGCCGAATTTTTTTTGGCAAAAAATATCTTATGAGGAAACCGAGGTTACGTGCTTAGAACCTATGAAGTGGGTCACGAGAGTTGAGAAAACGAGCCTTCTGAACATGCTTTGGGTGCTGCAGTTCAGCCGTACAAACATTAACACTGTATGTGTTAGAAAATTACTCACCCTGGTACATGATGGGTGTCTCTGGCTGGGATAACCCATCCCTATTACTGATATGTTGATCCGCCAGATCAAATTACTACCCTATCAAGGTGTGGATCCAACAAAAGCATTTGGAGGTAAAAAAAAAGGAGAAGCAACATGCATATCAAATGAAGTGTGAGTTCGGGCTGGTTAAGAAGTCGGGTGAATATTCCATCCGCACCATTTCAGATCCCGTGGTGCAGTTCTTCGCATAGATTTTGGCATGAAATATCATGCGGAAGTGTCATGCATATGAGGTTCTAACACCAGTTATCTCCTTGGTTGCTCAATTTGCCAAAGGAGTCCAGTACAACTGGGCTCAGTACCTGTGCAAGGAGTTATTGGAAAATTGTCGCGAGGCCCAGGATGAGGGCACAAAATTTCATTATGCATGGTTATTACTGTTGATCGTATTAGTAGCATGGAGGATACCGGAGGATAGTCAGTTTCCTCCTCAAGACCCAAACCTTCCAGAGGCAGTGAAGTTCACTTCACTCTGGGCAACAAAAGACACAACGTGAGTCAAAGAGACCAAGATGTTTTGGGCACTAGTGGAAATGGATCTACAAATAGTGATCAGCTAAAGGCCGAGGTTGTCACATACCTTATAAGATCAACTTGCACCCTACACATATTTGAAGGTAGACTTCCATAATGTATCCATTTGCACACGTGGGGATCAAAAGAAGATATGACATAAGTTGCCTTATCTTGTTGTCAAGGTGGATGTCCAAGAAATTATCGGTAAATGTCCAGGGGAGTGGCTTTACCCATCAAATACAGGCATGGGAACAAGCAAGGTAGTGGAAGGTACCACCACGCAGACCTCAATAGCAAAAAAACAAAAGGATGCCCAACAGGCTGTAGCTCAACAGGCTGTAGCTCAAGAAAATGCTACGTAGCAGAAGGAAGCTTTTGACAAGGAAGTTGTTTCTAAGGCAGTTGCTGGCAAAGAGTGGGCGGCCTAGGAAATTGTGATACAGGTTGAGGAGTTTGAATCTCATCACACTTAAGACTAGGAAGAGTCAAATGTCGATGGAAGCAGGGGCGCGAAGTAGGGAACCCCCTTTGTGGTCAAGAAAATATCGAAGCAAACAACCAAAGGGCCGCGAAAGAATCAAAACTTGATGATAGTCTCCCAGGTGGATCGATTAGTCCTCACTGAGGGTGACTTAGACAGAATTGGAAACAAGGTCTGAGAAAATATGATTGAGTTATGGACCCAGTTTGAGTAGCAGTACCAGTAGGCGCTAGGAAATGTGTAGAAGTATTTGCGTGATCTGCATATCCAGACAAGTTGATTGCAAACGAGCGTAGGTCAAGCCTGTGGGATTCAAGCGAGCCTGCATCAAGCGAGTGTGACTGTACTAGACACAGATCAAAATTTTGATCTCTGAGTGATTCAGTTGCTGGATGGGGCCCTGCGCACCCACTTAGAAGAAACCAATGCTCAGCTTTCATAGATCAAGGATATAGACACTAACCTTAATGAAAAACAACAATAATTTGATGAGATCAAGTCGACTATGCACACATTCATGCAAGTACAATGGTCATGCAATTGTAGGAAGGGAAGTAGATATAGACTTAAATTGAAGAGCTGCGTCGAAAATAGGCCATTCTCAGGGCCCAAACATAGCCTTGGACAGAGAAGCCATCCAGCTCACTATGTTAGTGCAAAACAAGCTAAAGGGCATACAACAAATGCAAAGGACAATGGGCCTCACGGTGGAAGGCCCCACTATAGAAGTTAGTCGAGGAAGTGCAGTAGGAAGCCATGTAGGGAACAACAGATCTGTAGGTTCTGAATTTGGAGTTTTGTGAACTCCCAACAAAGATTAAAGCACCAGCTGAGTGACTCGAGGACGAGTCACCAAATTGTGTTAGGGGCCTGTTGGGATGGACTCCCTGGAGTTAAATTTTTTCAATTTTGCAATTCCTCTTTGTAAATATATAAAGTCTTTGTGATTTGTGGAAGTGGAGTGCGAAGAGAGTAAGAGTCAAAGGGGCTTTAGTCCCTTAGGTGGTTAGGTGATAGGAAGGTTTTGAACCCCGCCCATGGTTTGGAGACCATGGTATTGTAAAAGAAAAGGATATAAATAGAAGAGTCATAGCAATTCTAGAAGGTAACTAATGGATAGAATTCATTGTATGGGACAGTAAGCTAAGATAAGAAAGGTTCGTTTCTTGTACTTAGGCAAAGGGGAAGGCTCCTGCGGTTGAGTGCATGGAGACCTTGGTAAGTCTGCAAGCTGAGTGCGCGGGCCCCTGCAGCTGAATGTGCAGGGAAAAAGAGTCTGTACTTGAATGATTACATTTAATAAAGACTGTTTTGATCCAGTACTTGTGCATCTGTGTATTTATTCTTACTTCTGTAGTTTTCTATATTTTCACTTTGTATTGCAATTTCAATGAATGAATTCTTATCGTGTACGCAAAAGTGGTAGATCAAAAAAATTTATACATGTTATGAATGTTGCATTACCTTCGCAAATTTATAGATGTTGTTTAAGTGAATTACCGTAATTATCTGTTTTGGAAGGGTTAGGATTCAGGAAGACATAACTAAACCCTAGGAACCACAGGAACCTATCACACAGGCCTTTGGATGCAGAAACCTAGTTATGTTGTCCCCCAATACTGCTTCGGGTGAGACTAGAGCCTACACTACATGGGTTGTTGCTGAAAGGGCCAGCAGTTTAGGGTTTTTTTGGTTGGCGCAGTTAACTTTGAACTCGGGTCAAGTGCCATCAAGACAACACCCTGAGTCATCCAATGTAGACCTTGGTCTACCATGTTTTCAACTTTGTACTTATCCTCTTTTAAAGAATCTGAATAATATTCTATGAGACTACCTAACCCATGGAAAGTGTCATTTGAGAGCACAACGATGTCCCCATCCCCCCCCATAATAGATGGAATCTTCTTTATATTTTATGTGTTATCAACCAATTCTGCTAACTCTTTGAGGGTAGTGAAATTCAAATATTCCACTGTAGAAACCACTATCCCGGTAGGATTTGTTTACTTCTTCTTAATAAAATAAGGAATAATGTGCTCCATGAATTAATCCAATAACCTTTGCAAAATGACGGATTATAGGCTAAATTTCTTAGATGTGCTCGTAAGAAACTTCACAACGTTTTTTAGGTTTGGGCTGAGAAGATCCACCTACTTTAGGAATATGAATACTGGAGATGGGGAGGTTACTACCTTGTCCAGAGGAAGTATGATGTGGGTGAGTGGAGTTATCACCCATAGAAATTTGGTGGCCCTCCTTCTAGCACCAGAAATGTTGACAACAATGGACCTGCCAACATTTAAGGGGGTCTCCCCAATATGTGATCCCAATTAGACCTCACACAATTTGGGATAGGATCCTCATCTATAATATGACCCAGATGCCATATACTTAAATATCTTCCTTGGATTTAGCTATTAGCAAGAGAGAGAGAATTGCATATGTGCCTTCGAAAAGAAAGCAAGTGTTCCTAGTGAATTTTCAGTTGCAAGTGCATCAAGGGTCTTCTACTGCAGAGGGGAGAAAATTGATCCTCTAAGAGAGAGGTAATAGTACCACCCTAATAAATACAAACTTAAACCATAATATCTTGTCTAAAATTTATCAAAATAGTCCACAACAACGCGATGATCATTATAATCATTACAACACATTCTCAATAAGATAAACACTAAAATAACCAAAATAGTTCAACTACCTTAGTACTTGTGAAAGAAAACATGAATCATAAGCATTCACAAAATATTCTTACAAACATTCAGAATCCATGTATGAAATGTGCTGTCCATTAGGCTTCAAATATTAATTAAAAGTCCCAAGATGCATGAATACAATGAACATCACTTTCTCCAATAGTGGAGCATTGGAGCCACTACTTGATCTCAAAAATTACTAATTTATCTCTCTTATACCTTATGGGAGAATCCAAGGCTAAAATTCCTTTACATGAGAAATGAGGATCTATTTATAACTTGAGGAGTGACCTTTCATATCCCCATGACTCTTGAATTTCCAACTTCTATTGACCTTTACACTTCTATAACCTTTGAAGTTCCAAATGACTTTTGGAATTACATATGACTTTTGGTATTACATGTCCTTTGGACTTCCATGACTCTTGGACTTTTAATTGATTTTCCTTTACAATGATTACAATATTACATCTTGACTTCTACATCATCATATGATGAAACTACACATGTCACTATCTTGAGTGACCAGGATTAACAGCAACTGATGACATGGATCTACTACAGTGGTGACATAGCTTCCATTGTGTTTGTTCTTTGTTCATCTTCTTGATAATAGTGCTTTCACACATCAAAGGGTCTTGAATCTTGGAGTCTTTAGGGTGCTTCAACCATCACGTTTTAGTGGTTTTATTGGTTATTTTAGTGCTTCCTTTGTTTATCCTCTTTACATGATCTTCCTTTTGTATGCTTTCGATGAGGTCCCTAGAATACTTGTTTCTGCAATAAATTATGATGAGCAACTAACAATTTGAAAATATCCTACTCTAGCATGTTTTATGTATATTTTCTTGTTTTTGCCTTGTTTGTGCACTTAAATCAGTCAAAGAATCTTTAGGGTGCAAGGGTGCACTTTGAAAGGCTGAAGGACTGATGAGAAGGAGCTTTGAGGCTTTGACATACACTCATGCACCCTAGGGAAAAATAAAGTCAAGGCAAGGCACATGTTTCTTGTTTGAAGGATGAAGGGGAATAATTCAAGCTTCCTAAGTGCACTATGTGCTCAAGGGAGACAGGACGGTTCAGGGTGCACTCTTGAAGGCTAAAGGTTGAGGCTTTGTGCCTTCGAGGTGTTCTCATGTGCTCTAGAGGCCTCAGGAAGGGCACAAGACGCACTCCTAAAGGATAAAGGTTGGGGCTTCATGCCTTCAGGGTGCGTGAGTGCACCTAAGAAATTCAGGAGGGTGCATGGCGGATAGGGGAAGGTTGTAGAATTGAGCTTTAGGTCTTCGGGGTGGGCCGGTGAGCTCAAGGAGGGAGCAATTCTTCGAGTTGAAGGAGTGTGCTCAAGGAAGACTTAGTTATTTTCAAGGGTGCAGTTTAGAACAAGGAAGGGGCTTCATGCTTTTGGAGTGTGTCCAACTCTCAAGGATGGTGCAGGGTGTACTTTTAAATAACGAAGGGTCTCCCATCAAGGATTCAAAGTGTGCTCATGCACTCTTGGCCTTTATGGGCTCATTTTGCAACCAAAATTTGTCTAAATCTAGATGATTGGTCAAGGGGTGAGCAAGAAGATTTATGGACATAAAACCAAGCGTGACACATACTAACTCATTGAGAAAACTTAGACAAGTTTAATCAACAATGAATATACATCAAAACACCACTTTATGAATGTTCCCCAAGTATAAATAGTGAAGTGTGTGCGACTGCAACCCCGAAAGTGTCATTTTACAACAACAAAGTTGTTATGATCATTAAATGCATATAGACGTTGGAAATACTTAGGGGGCGTGAGTTAGTATTTATTTTCAATTGTTATTTTTACCAATTAAGATCACTTATAATTATAACGCAGAATGAACATTGATAGAATAATAATTTTATTAATCAATGACAAGGACTCCAATATTGTTTACAATCAATCAAGTACAATAATAATTAGGGCTCCTACCCTAGATGAAGACACCAATCTCCAATCCACCAGGCTCCAACCTGTATTTTTCCAAGCACCAACTTGGACTTCATGAGGCTCCAATATCTAAGGCTCCAACCTTGCCACTTTGAGGCACCAACCTCTAGGGATCCAACCCTCTCACTGGTATAAGCTCCAACGTAGTCTTCCTGAGGAATCTTATCCTCTAGGGCTCCAACCCACAACTTCAATTCATCAAGATAAGTTTCATGATTCTTCACATCTCCTAATATCCTCTACAATGATTCCTGACAATATCTTCACCTACAACACTACTCTCAACCGATCTCCAAGGCACTTAGCTCATCAATGAAAACTTTGTCTTCTCATGAAGCTTTCACTAAAACACTTCATTTCACCCAAACAAAATCTTCAAGGTTACCTCATGATGGCATCAACAATGCATCATGGTCTCCACTAATGTCTCCAATGCCTAGTCCAAGATCAATCTTCAAATTGCACTTTAAGGAGATCTTCAAGATTACTACTGAGAAAGCAAGGGATAGGCTCCAAAGCTCTCCATTGTTCAAGCCACAAGCGTGTGTATCCTTTAAAATTTCCACAATCCAACACTCCAAATAATTCAAGGTTCAATTTCAAATCAACGAGTCTATCCAATTAATAGTATTAGATTGAAAGGTCAAGTCTGTCAGGCCAGGAGTAACTCCATTTTGGCAGAAAACTGATTCATCTTATTCCATCAGGCATGTTATTGTTATATACAAAAGGATGTGACAGTTTAGTTCATCTTCTAATGACTGTCCACATTCCTGATTTAATTATTCACATGAATTCACCCAATCGTGAGGATTAGGTGTCAACATTCCCCCCCTTAATCTGAAGGGATGTTGGTGAGTCCAAGCATCATTCTGAATCTTTCAAGCTTTTCCCTTCCAAGAGCTTTGGTGAAAATGTCTGCAATTTTCTCATTTGTGGAACAATGAAGGAGATGGATTGTTTCGGCCTCAACATGATGTCGGATCAGATGATATTTAGTATTAATGTGCTTTGCTCGATCATGGAATTTTGGGTTCTTGGCCAACTTTATTGCAGAGGTGTTGTCAATCATGAGTGGAGTTGATTGTACTTATTTTACCTGCAAATATTCAAGAATTTTCCTGAGCCACACGATTTCTTTTGTTACTTCAGCTACTGCCACGTATTCTACTTCTGTTGTGGAATCTGCTGGAACTGATTATTTGCGTGATCCCCAAGAGACAACTCCTGATCCAAGACTCATAGCATATCCTGAAGTAGATACCCCAGTTTCTTTGTCTCCATCGAAGTCTGAATCAGAGTATCCGATCAAACTGAAGTCATCCACCTGTGTGTACTTGATTCCAAAGTCTTGAGTTCCCTTCAAGTACTTTAGAACTCTTTTTGCAGCAGACCAATGTCCCTCACAAGGCTTTTGCATAAACCTGGAGAGGATTTCAACAACAAATGAAATGTCTGGTCTGGTGGTAGTTAGGTAGTTGAGACTTCCTACAAGTTGTCTATACTTTGTTGCATCCTAAAATTCCTTTCCTTCAATAGATGTGAGCTTCAAGTTTTGTTCCATTGGAGTAGTAAGAGGATTACATTCTGTCATGCCAAACCTGTTCAACAAATCTCCAATGTATTTCTTTTGAGAAAGAAATATGGACTTTGGATGTTGGGTTACTTCAATGCCAAGATAGTAATGAACATAGCCCAAATCAGTCATTTCAAAACTTTTTCCCAATTCCTTCTTTATGGATGCAATGTAGCTTTCATTGTTCCCTGTCATTAAAAGATCATCTACATATACCACAAGATATACAACTATTTTTCCAACTTTCTTGACAAATAAAGTTGCATCATCAAGATCAAAATGATTGAAATTGAGTTTCAGAAGATGCTCAGTTAGTTTTTCATACCAGGCTCGCCGTGCTTGTTTGAGGCCATACGAGGACTTCACAAGTTTGCATACTTTATGTTCATGTCCTTTCATAGCAAATCCTTCAGGCTGGGACATAAAAACATTCTCTTTTAGATCTCCATTTAAGAAGGGATTTTTTACATCCATTTGATGGACTTTCCAACCGTTCTGAGCTGCTAGTGCAAAGAGTGTCCGGATGGTGGCCCATTTTGCTGTGGGGGAAAAAGTTTCCTCATAATCGGCCACTTCTTTTTGTTAAAAACCTTTTGCCACAAGCCTATCTTTGTGCTTGTCAAGTGAGCCATCAGCTTTGTACTTGTTCTTGTAGACCCACTTGCAGCCAATTGGTTTGGTTCCAAATGGAGGGTCAACCAGCTTCGAAGTGTCGTTCTTTATGAGGGCATCATACTCCTTTTGCATCACTTCTTTCCATTCATCATGAGAAGCAGCTTCTTTGAAGGAAGTTGGTTCAAAATCTGTAGACAAGTTCAATTCACAATCATAAGAAACATCCATATCAACAGGTGAATTAGAGTCATCTACATCACCTCCATTTTGTCGGTTTGAATTTCTGGTTCCTTTTTTCCAATTTCATCAGGATGAACACTTTCAAGTGTCTTTGTCAGCCACTTTGGGGGACCTTTCTGAGATGCTCCAGGCTGCTCTGTTGATTGAGTTGGGACTGAATCAAGATTGAGTCTCGCAATTCTATCAATTAAATCACTTAAAGCATCATCCGTTGTTGGAGTTTCATTCGGGGGAGAGTGTTCTTCAGAAGAAGATTCCACATGTTGATCTAGAATAGGAATCCCCCCTTCAAGATGTGGAATCTGATTATCAAATTCTTGAAATGATTTTGTTTTAGCAAATCTATCCAAGCGATCAAGTTGTCGCTCAACAACATTGTCAGATTTGGATGATTCAAGAAAAATTACATCTCTCGATACAACAAACTTTTTATTTACTTCATCATAGAGGCGGTATGCTTTGGAGGTGTTTTGATACCCCAGGAAGATACACTTACGACTTCTAGCACCAAGTTTGTTTCTATGTACCTTTGGTATCAAAGCATAATAGGTGGAACCAAAGACCCTGAGATGTTTTACTGAAGGAACATGTCCATACCACAATTCATAAGGAGTCTTGTTTCTTATAGCATTAGATGGACATCTATTCTTTATATATGCAGCACATAGAACAGCATCAGCCCAAAACATTATCTTTACATTTTTGAAGAAAAGCATGGATCGTACTATATTCAAGATTGTTCTATTCATTCTTTCATCTACACCATTTTGTTGGGGATTATAAGGCACAGTTGTTTAATGTTTGATCCCATGTTGGCGAAGATAGTTTGCAAATTCATTTGATGTATATTATTTTCCATTATCAGTGCGAATAGACCTAATAGGAGATTGTGCATCATTTTCAATCCATTTATGAAAATTCTTGAATGTTTGAAAAGCATCAGATTTGTTCTTCAATAAATAAACCCCAACACATTCTGGTGTAGTCATCAATAAATGTCATGATATATTTATTTCCATTTGCAGAAGGAACAGGCATTGGACCACATAAATCTAAATGAATTAGTTCAAGCTTCCTATGTGCTCTTGAATGTGAATCATGAAAAGACTGTTTGTTATGCTTTCCTAGAATGCAAGCATCACATTGCTTAAGTTTCCTAGGAATTGTAGGCAAACCAGCAACACCATTTTTCTTCAATAAGCGGAGACTGTCATAGTTTAAATGTCCAAATCTAGCATGCCATAATAAACTTGATGGAAGTGTACCTTCTTCATGATGAGAAATATATAGAAATGTTGTGCATGAGCAGAGGTTCCTTGCAGTTTGAGAAGCCTTTCTTCTTCTATTCGCCTCATGAGAAGTGAGTGGTCAAATTCTTTTCTTACCTCAAGCTTTCCATCAAACATATGAATGGAGTAACCTTGCTGGTGGATATGGATCAAGGACAGCAAGTTTCTCTTGAGTTGTGGGAGATATAGAACATGATCCAGAAGAAAGTCTGGAAGACCAGGCAGTTTAAGCCTCATTGTGCCAAGCCCTGATGGCTTGATTTTTGATTGATCTGCAAAGTATACTGCTCCATCAACATTATCAATGAAATCTTCAAAAAAATATTTTCTATGAGTCATGTGACAGGTTGCTCCTGAATCAAGCAACCAATCATTTTTCCATGAAGCAAGTGAAGCATTAAACAAATCTTCATTTACTCCAATGTTACATTGTGCCTCAATATAGTGAGTGGATTCAGGTGCTTTACCTTTGTCTGTATCATTAGTTTTACCTTTCTGTTGGTTTCTTTTCTGCTCAATTTTGTCCCATGGGAGCTTGCATGTAGAAGCATCATGTGATCCATTTCTTTTGCAGCGAATGTAGTGTAAATCTGCCTTTTATCCTTGAGAATGTCTGCCCCCCGCCTCTGAAAGATCTTCCTCTTCCTCTTCGTCCACCTCTTCCTCTTGTAGAATCTTGAGCAGGATGCTTTTCTTTATGAGCAAGGCACACAGTCTCTTCAGAAGATTCAGGGGTTGCCTTCTTTCCAAAATCTTTCTCTCTTTCAGCAAACTTTTTCACAAGAGAGTCAAAGGTTATATCTTTGAGATTTCCATTTGCTTGCAAAAACTCAAGATAATTGGAGTAAGTAGGATAGAGTGCCTTGAGAAAAGCAATAAGAGGGATATCCAGCTCAACCTTAGTGGAATTGATATCATGCATTATAGACTTTACTTCAGATGCAAGAGCAAGAGGATCATTATTTTTCAGTTCAAGAGTGAAGAGTTTAATCATGAGTTGAACAACTTCAAGTGTAGAATGTGAGTCATAGAGTTCTTTCAGCTTTTGTAAGACTTCAAAGGTAGTTGAATATGACGAAATATGGCGACTCACCTCTTCATTTATAGATGCTGCGATTAATGCATAAGCTTTGTTGTTCTTGTTTTCCCAAATGACGAGCTCTTTGTCTGAGGTAGGCTGTACTGGGTCTTTGTCTCCTTCTCCGACACACACCCCTTTCCACAACTCATTGAAGATGAGGGTGTGTTTTATCATCTGAGACCATTCAGGATAGTTCTCCTTGCCAGTGAGAACTATTCCTACCATGGATATGATTGAATGCATTCTGTAAAAGATCCGAGAGCTGTAAAAATACTTTTGCTGGAAAAAATGTGCTTTTGTGGAGAAAAAAAAAACTTTTGCTGCTAAAAGAAAATTGATTCTGATATCAAAATGTATTTTGGCCTCAACTATGTTAGTCACTTTTGAGGACAGCTTTATAAAAAAAACACCACTATGGTAGCCTAACAACGTGGTATATATATATCCTAGCAACCACAACAAACACTATATACAAAGTGTATCCAAACACTATTGATATACTATTGATCATTGGAAGGCATGAACAGAATTCCGTTGCGCTAAAGATCTTCACCAGACATTATATACAAAGTGCATTAAGACCATCCAAACGCTATTCATATACTGTGAATAGAATTTCGTTGCGCCAAAGATCTTCACCAAACATTATATACAAATAAATGTTATCGAAATTTCAATACTGTCCACAAGCATATACTGTGGCAATTTAAATTTTCAATACTTGTCAAGCCAAACCATCGTATTTTAGGCCAGACCATCGTATGTCAGGCCAGACCATCGTATTTCAGGCCAGACCATTCGAACTCGCGGCGTAGCTGAGGCTGTCACCAGTACTAACCACCGGGCTAGCGAATATGGACCCATAGACCGCAACTCCCTGCCGTCGCTTGGATCCAAAAACTCGATCCACACTCGCGTTCCTTGGAATTAGTTTGGAATCAGTAACATCAAACATAAAGAGCAAGCCGAGCAGACATTATCTCTGATGTGCGTCCAGGCAGGGTGAAAATTGAAGTTTGCAGGGCGCTCAATGAAACGAAATGTTTGAGGAAGCAGTAAATACGCTGGGCATTTCACTGAATCAGCGTCCAGTCTGGCATTTCAAAGACACACTCAAACCCTAGTCGACCTTCGTCGCTCGTATTTTTTTTTTTGCACAAAGAGAGAGCCTATGCAGGATGAATACGAAGAGGGCACGGCTGTCTACAAGCAGAGGGAAAACCATTCATTCCATTGAAGAAGAAGAATCAGTGAATGTACCCCAACCAAACGTCGCCCTCATTTCAAAAAAATGCAAAACAGGAAATGTGGCTACTGGTAAGATTAGTTTCCATGCAAGAAAGATCTCAAAGACAGGCGGGGGCGTAAGGAATGAACAACGTTCAATCACAGTGTTTCATCCAATACCATCAGGTCATTCACAAAGACAGCGCAAATACCATGTCAGGCTATTCACAAAGACAGCGCAAATACCATGTCAGGCTATTCACAAAGACAACACAAATGTTTCAAACCAGGCAGGATGACAGAACTATTCACAGAAAATTTTAACGTACAGTGCTTCTGTCTGGACAGTATGGACAATGCTGGAAAAGAATATGGCAGAGGCAGGTTATGTCAGGACAGTGGAGAATATGGCAGAGGTAGAGCAGTGCTGGAAGGTAACTCAGGACAGGACAGAGGAGTTACAGGAGCATAATAGCTAAAACAAGGAGTTGGCTCTGATACCATGTCAGGCCAGGAGTAACTCCATTTTGGCAGAAAACTGATTCATCTTATTCCATCAGGCATGTTATTGTTATATACAAAAGGATGTGACAGTTCATTTCATCTTCTGATGACTGTCCACATTCCTGATTTAATTATTCACATGAATTCACCTAATCGTGAGGATTAGGTGTCAACAAAGTCCATAGAATTAATAGTTTGAGCTTCACAATGTAACTACTTAGAGGCAACTGTCCAAGTCAAAGACTAAGCTATGGTGACGAGCCTCTTCACTGTGACTGTCCCACAGATTTAAGAGTATGATTGTACCAAAATGATGCTTCTAATTTTTGTTATCTGATCTGAGTCCAAACTCCAAATCTGCAACACAAGTCAAGATATGTCACAGTCCCAAGGTTAAGTTCAAGTTGTCATAAGTTTATCTTGTGTGACTACTCCATGATTTTGCTTCTTGTTAAGCTACAAGTCATCAGTCTGAAGCTTCCATTCAGTTCCTTGTAATTCCTGAAAAATTATGTTTCAGTTGCCTTCACAAGCTACAGGTCTGAGGTTGAGGCTAGCTCTCCACTACCCACAGAGTCCGAGCTATAGTGATTGAAGTGTTTTTTCTCCACAGTTTATTGTATCATATATAATATGAGCCTTCTTCATTGTTTACTTCCTACAAGACCAAGTTTAGGACATAGGGAAGGGTTCAAACTTTAGGTTTTTCCTTGATTTGAGGTCTTTCATAGGAGATTCGAGCTCTTCAAACAAATCACAGGAATTATTCCAAAACAGCCAAACTGTGATATCCTATATTCCTCGACCTCTTTTCTGTCTCTCTACCTTATCTTTGAATTGATTACTGAATTGATGTCTAGATAGATGAGATTGAACTTATATTTATACTAGATTTGAGTTAAAACAAAGAGACATGTCACTTGGATGAGAAGCCGACTTGCATAAGTTGGCTAATGTCAGCCAGTATTAAAAAAAAAAATCCAACTTGAAAAATCATTTTCTCTCGATCTATGAGGAGTTAGAGAACAAGTAATAGCTCATTGGAAAGATAAAAAATGCCTCTACAAGATGGTGCCAATTCCACCATTAAATGAGGTCAATTTTCAATCATTAAAATTATATTTTTATGGACTGTCATCATTAATTTATCATTAAATTCTCCTTTAAGGCTTGAAATCATTGGAATAGACCTATAAGGACTAGGTCTTCTGTCATCATGAGCATTCGTCATTACACAAGGATAAATACTAGGGATTCATCAATGTGTATTATTATTCCTAGAAGGGTTTCATGGTAAGGGTGTCTTCATTCACCATTAGATCATGTATCAACAATCTAGGGATTGTCATCATATAGATAGGGATATAAATTTAGTTTGTCATCATGATTCAATCTTCATGCCTAGGGGTCCCTTTTAGGTTTTCCATAATGAGGCTAGGGAAACATCTCAAAGGGTAATGCATTACAAGAACATTTTCCATCTCCAATAATTCCACATTGACATCAATGACAACTTTCAACAACAATAGAGATGTTCTAATCAATGTGATGCACTTGAGAAAATTAAACAACACTTGAGAGATTTCAAACAACACAAAATGATGACACTTGACAACCAAGGTGACTTTTGATATGACAATAAGGTAGGCTCCAAAGTGCGAATGTAGTGAAATTTTGGAGGGTGTTGTAGAAATGAAAACAAGACCCTAATGCCTTCATGTTTGAATTGTATATAGGTACAAGGCATATAATTATACATCAGATGAAAAAAACTCAAATTGTTTCCTTCTACCCTCAAGGATTCAGCCTTGCACTAGTTCATGAGCATAAAAGGAGGCAACATCACTAGATGGGGACATATGTAGCAAGAATTTAACACTAAATACATGGATTATTTCGTATCACAATATACAATGGACGAAATATTTAAAATGACCCAAGGGCTAGAGGAATCACTAGAAGACTATGTGGAAATATTTCAGCTAAGCTACAGGAGGGAAAATAATTGCACTCTTCATTGATATTCATTAAAACTAGTCTTACTTTGGGGGGGTCAAATAAGAATTTATGGAGACCCTGAATATTCTTTCCAATGATGATATTTATTAGATCAATTATTAATACATCAAAAAATTGTTCAAAAACCATTCTATAACTGCGAGAAAAATATGTATATCCAGCTAGGGTTTGGTAAGATCTTCAACCTCTACTTCGATCATTAATAATGAAATAGGAAGCATGTTGGAAGATTTTAAAAGTGAAATCTTAAATTCTTTATCCTTGTAGATGGACAAATTATAGATTAAGAAAAAACAAGTGGAAGCAGAAAGGGCATTAGCCATATTTTTCCCTAGATGCACTAAGAGGCATCCTAGAAATGAGTGCCCCTTAAATTTTATATAAATATACTTTGTGTGTGAGGAGAATCATTTAACTGATAAATTTCCATCTTTTCCAAGTTTTAAACAAACGTACCAAGGAGTAAAGGAGGCATGGAGCATCTCTTCTTTGTCAAATAGAAGAGTCCATAATGGCCCAGACCATATCATCAGAGTATGAACTATCCCTCCTCTTTTAATACAAGTTATAATGTACCATTTAAATATTGGTATCCACCTAACACCTAGCCTTGGTCTATGTCTAGTCCATGGTCCTATCCTCCCCAACTTGTGGTTTCCCCTTTTTAGCCATAGAAACACACATGTCCTCAATGGGGTAATCCATCATTAGGAAGGATGCCTTAGGGAGCCCAACCACCTTTCTTAATGCCTCCTCCTCCTCATTACAAATACCTTAAAAAATCCATCAAAACAACCACCAATTCCTACTCAAGAAAATTTGAAACCCAACCATAATCAGACCAAACAAGTCTACATTGGAGAGACATCATATCTTATGTTGTAGAAATCCACGAAATCAAACTCAGGTATAGGAAGGTACTTCCTCAGTATCAGCCACCTTCTCCAATGGAAAATATTGAAGAAGAGAAGGAAGGAAGCACTCCTTAAGCCAAAAAAACTCGCTATCCTGAAAGGTTGATCCATCCTAAAACACATATCCCAAAAGATGTTGAACTTTTGGGAGAACTGAAAAAACTATGTGTCAAAATTCCCCTTTGTTATAGGCCATTTTTTCGCATATGGTCAATAGCCCTACAAATTGGGTCAATGAACATCCTTTACCATTTATCATCATCCATGCACAAAGCCATAAGCATGACTCTTTCTAGTCCTTGAGCTTCTTCCTGAAACTTATTCATTTCACTCATTTTAAGGACCAACACGCTCTTCTTCCTTGGGGACCTGCGTTCACCTACAGGTTGTCCCTTACCGGGGTGGGATGATCAAATATATTTTTCCCTATGTCGGTGGTGTGTTGATTCGAGAAATTTAGGAAAAATACAAAGAATCCTGAAGCTTCCTCTTCCAGAAGCTTCTAGGAGTTGTTATAAATATTTACCTTGGATGAAAGTTTCCAATCCTATCCTATCCTATCCTACCTTGGATTTTTCATCCCTTATCACTTGAGCTCATCCTCCCATCAAGAGTGGATCTGAAGCCTAGATTGGTAAATGGATAAGAACTCCCAACTTACCATCCTCTTCTATATATTTGTGGCTATTCACAAATTAGGGGTTGGATTTTAGAGATAAATTCCACCCTCATGTCATTGTTGTGAGAGCCATTGTTGCATGCATTAAGGTGACATATAGGTACCCATTATGGAAAAGAAGGAAAAGTCAAATTGGAGGAGCTCTTCTACAAGATCAACTCCTATATTTGGTTGTAACTCACTCCATTTCCATTAATGCAAATATTTATTTGTTTTTCTATATGTGATGTTATGATTTCATGTATTTTGATGCCATGTCGATCTATTGAATGAAGTGATTAGATGATGCTACGCAAATGGTGTAGATCATTGCCTTGTGTTGTTTGATTGTGCAAGTTGTAATTATAGTGATCAGTGCTAGGATTGGAGCATACAATCCAAGAGAGGAGTGAAGCATACGATAGATTAAAGGTAGTCTTCATCCCATTATCTATTTATTTTAAGGAAAACATTAGCTTCTTTGTCTTTCTGTTATTTTGGGCTAGGCCACTCAATCTAGGGAATATACTTTTGTCCACATTCGTAGATTCTGTATAACAAATTGGTGACCATACTAGGGAATGGTGTATGTCATTGATGGTTCCTTTGTCCTCGGTACCTTTTCTACCTCTTCTTTGGACCTTCATTTTCATACTTAGTTAAGAACATACCTAGGAATACCTTTCATTAAGATTCGATTGCAATTTTTATGTCAGAACTTTCTATTTATTGACCAACACTCCCTTTGGTCTAGGCATAGATCATTGCAACCCTGCAGAGCCTTCTTTGTGCCTGCTTTACATAGCACTGGTGCCTCTTCTGCACTTGTGTTGGCCCCTATTCACGCACAATTTTTTTTTGTTTTGATTTTCTCTTTGTCCATATTTGTTCCAGCTACTCTTCCTTGGGCCTTTGAGTATCTCATGGTCCCTCTAAAGCCTCCATTTTGTTTTCTTTTGTTTTTGAGTGCCTTTGATAAGGATTTATTGATATTTTCCTTTGTTCTTATCATCAAGTCATTAAAAAACCAATTTTATTTGATCATTGAGTGCTTGAATGAATTGGTGTTTTAGTCATCATTCTAAAATTTTTGTTTTAATAAGTCATTAGACATGCATCTTATTTTCATTATATTTGAATATTAAGACGAATTTAAAAGAAAATATTTGAATTGGAATATAGGGTTTTGGGTTTGCATCAATAATAGGAACAATTGCATTAAAAGGGAATTGGACTTTGCATATTGTTTTTGCATTTTTTATGCTCCATACTCTTTGTCTCTTCCCTCCTTTATATATATTTTCATTGAAAAAGAGAGATTTTGTTTCTTCATGATAGCTTTCATTTTAGGGAATTCGGGCGGAACTCGTGGTGAGCCATAAAACTAGAACTTATTTGAAGATAAACATTAAAAGTTACTAAATCAACCTAAGGATCATTTGTAACATTAGCACAAACATTTAGAGGTCTAGGATAGAGACGTGTTCCAGTGTCGTTAAATGTAGGAGTTTTCATTATTTTCCATCGTTGTATCTCGGGGGTGATACCTCGTTCCACGTACGTAAGTGTATCAGATTGTACTCTACATATCTTTGGGTATATTGGATGGCACTCCACGCATGAAAAGTATATGGGAACACTCTCATCAAACGATTATGCATTAGATAGCACTGCTACATACTACACTTCCATGTACTGTGGAGTATATTTTGGAAGTCCCCTATAGGTTGTTATCTTCACCATAGGTAACCGGGTTATTCGTCCTGTATACCATAACACACCAAACACAACATTCAGAGAGATTTCCTACACGTACGTTAAGTCCTTGGTTCACCAAGGTGTATATTGCAATTCATGGTTGCTTGGTAGAACTTTATGCCTAGTCTTTACCCTTTTTTATTTATTTTTGTGATAATTTTTTTAAATTTATTAATCCAACATGGAAGAACAAGCACCCACACTTCATTGTTCACGTAGAATGCAAAATAAGCCTCCTCATCCACCAGAGGCAACTCCTAGACGCCATCAAAAGCATGAGAATATGCAAACTACCAAATCAAGAACTTCAGGAACTACTTCTAGTCTTCCTCCTGAAATTGATCCACCAAAATCATCACTCCCTTTGACTTGAAAGCCTGAGATTACATCTACTCTTGCTGGTGAATTTGACACAAACAAAATAGAAGTACGTGAACCTTCGTTTCCTGAAGTCATTGAACCTCACTTCATTGAATTTGGTGTCTTATCACCTAAGGTTATTCAACCTGAGCTACCTTATTCATCTTCACATGTTACTTCAAGACGTTCCTCTTCCCTTCCTTTTCCTCAGGCAAAAATGTAGACAATATATCTTGGACCCGACACTGAATCCCTTCCATACGGTCCTGTGAGTATTGGAGAGATCCCATAAGAATTACCTCATCCCTCCTTTCATGTTCATTTTAGAGGGTTACATATTTATCGAGATCATCTTTTTCCTCCTCTTAAAACTCCATACGAAGCTCCTTTATCTAATTCTCTTCATTTCAATTCACTCGTGTGCTTCACACAACAATAATATTTGGATTCATTAGCCATGATTGAATCTGTTGTGGTTTCCTAGCCTGTATGCACTATGGATGAGACATCAAATGTCACTTCCTCATCCATGTTTGCGACATCACTAGGGACTCATATTATGGTGGCCCATCTATCCCACCTGGTTATCAGTCACTATCTGGTACCTTCTCTAGTTCGCCATCTAGTCCTTGTACTTCTCCTGTGACATCTATTTATGGAATTCCATCTGGCACTTATTTAATGAGAATTATGCAGTCTTCTCCTTCTCCTCCACCTACACCTACAATCGAACCATAGGCTAGTCCTTATATTAGTGGACACATTCAACAACCCAATTATCCTTATATTGGGTACTCTCCATCTGGTGGGAAGTTGCCTCCATTATCTCCTCCTCCTTTGGCAGGGGAAATTTTGACGTTGGTATACCTCAAGTTAGTGCTCAACCTTCATTATAGGTTACTTATCCTAGTTTGACTGCTAATGTTTGTAAATCTACCTCACCCATCCAACCTAGTTCAGTTGTGGATACATTTGCACATTCTCATCAACCTATACCATCTGCATCCCAAATTAATACTCATCAATTTATACCTTTACAAACTCAAATAAATGTAAGACAACCTTTAAAAGGTGCTACTATGGCTCAATCTATTCCAATGGTGTTTGGTATCTCCCAGATCCCGCTCACTCAACCTTTACAAGGTAAATTACAGTCATAACAACTTGGACAAGGTATCCCTCCAATTCTGGTAGGACAAACTGTGTAAGATATGGCACATGCGCTACCGACCTCACCTTATGTGGGCATGATGAATAATCCAAAAAGGCAATAATATCGACCTTTACAAGGTATCCCTCAGAAACATTATTTAGGCTATAAAATCCAAACTCGGCCATTCTAGCATTTGTAAGGTTATCCTAGATCTAGACAACAAGGATATTCATATACTGGTTATTGGAATCCTCCCTATTCTATTACCCATGCTCCTCTTTATCAAGTCCCTCCTTATTATGGAACACAAATACTTGTTGCTTAGGCTATCCCATCTTAGCTAGGTTATCCTCCTCCAAATTTTAACAGGAAGTTTTCATTTGTGCCTACTCTTGAACTATCGTATTTGACTTGGCTCATGAATGACCCCATCACTCATTCTCCTTGGTGGCTGATTATTCCTACCAAGTTGCCTTTTGATATCCCCAAATTCAATCGGAATCCTAAAGAAGACCCTTCCATGCATGTAATGAAGTATCATCTATATTGTTCTTCGAACTCCCTTAATGATGATTCCGATTACATCCTTTCCAATATATGCTTATAGAAACCGCAACTAAATGGTGTATTGAATTACGTAGATATCCGTTCCACAATTTCAGTTCCTTAGCCACTACATTCCTTATGCATTTCCTGTTACCCACCCAATATGAGACTGGAACGAAAATTTTGACCAATTTCAAACAATCAGATTCCACTCATATCTCAGATCATATTCATTAGTGGCAGCATCATTGCCAATTGGTTAAAAAATATGTTCCCGATCAATTGTTAGCGGAATGGTTCATTAAGTATCTGTTTGCACCTACAAAAGAAGATGTGGCTAAAGGTGGAGTCATGACTGAAGAGCAAGTGATTTCTCGTGCATATTATTTGGATCATGTTTATACCCAACAAGGCACACTTTATGATAATATAATGAATGCTCTAAGACCTTCAAACATTGTTCCTCAACCTCCTGGTAAACAATCTCATGTTTTTGATGACATGATTGGTTCTTCTAGTTCACAGTTGATGAGTAAACCATTTGGTGCTTCTCTCACCATATCTCCCAAAACCCTCCATCCAATCCTCCTACGGCTTCCACTTTTGAGATAAATTTCACTCATTCTGATAAAGGTAAATCTCAACAACAACCAAGAAGTAAGAAGAAAGGTAAAGGCAAAAAGAAGAAAGATTCTTCACCATATGATAAACAAAAAAGTCAGTCCTCTAAACAGAAATGAAAGCTTCATTTTCCATGTTTGATTTGTAAATAGGAGAACTTTACTGACTATCCTCACCACACAAAAGTTTGACACCATTTCCATTGGATCCCATTTTTCCTTGTATTACTACGAAATTAACCATTAAGCCTGTGAAGGGCGTTATTCACAAATCTTCTTTCAGCCCTTGTGCAAGAGCTGCTCTAAATTATAACGTATTTGAAGACCTGGCTCAGTATCCATAAGCTATGTCAACTCTTGAGGTGTTGAAAAACTGTCTTGCCCAGAAGAATGCTTTGCTTTCTACTATCGGATGTGTTGATCCTTTGGATTCTAACCTTTTCATTTTCAATCATGATAACTATTCCCCTCGACTCCCATGCTCAATTGTATTTTATGATCCAGGTTGTGATTCTCGGTAAGAACATTCATTGTTCTATTGTGGACGAGGGAGCGTCCACTCATATCATGCCTTTGTCTTGCTGGAAGGTGATTGGTTTGCCTTAATGGAATCAATCACCAACCACATTAAAAGATTTTGATGAATGAACGTATAAACCTTGTGTTATTTTGAACTCCTTGCACGTAGAATTAGGGGGAAAAATGTATCCATAGAAGTTGAAGTTATTGATGGACCCCTTGATTATAATCTTGTATTAGGTCGCACATGGGTTTACACCATGGACGTTGTCGTTTCGACTTATTTTCATATGATTTCCTTTCCCCATAAAGGCAAGATTTTGGCCATCAACAAACTCACCTTCTTTGCCTTTGATTCTCATGTTACGGGAAGTTTCCCTCTTGTAAGGGAAACTCTACACCCTTATCACCATGTCGGGGTTGGACTGCTTAATGATTCCCCACTTATGGGAACCTTTTCACTTCCACCTCCTTTGTTTCCTAGAATCTCACCTTCGGTTGCTTATATCAGTATGATATCATCTTCTTCTATTCCAGTTGATCCATAGATTGTACTAGATGAAAATAACATCAATATTTTTTGCGACTGAATATCGCTTATCCCATTGAGCTTGATTACGAAGCCATCTATTTGGCTTGTGCGACTTGTTTAGATTCCTTTTCTTCAATAAATTAGGTTGATCGTTTACTGGATTATGGAACATCTTCTGATATTTTCTCTCGCACATTTCCTATTGATCAGAGCATCATGGAGATCATGATGCCACACGATGCATCGTGGGATGATCATCATCATCGTTCCTCCCTAGCAGATTTCATTGAGGGAAATATCAAGGACCTGTATCTACCCAAAATCATCGAGTCTTCTACGAGTTCTGTTTCTATTCACGAAATCAATTCTAAAAAGAGCCTTTCCAATATCGAAGAGATGATATCTCTTGATATCTTTGTTAAACCAGGTATTTTTGAAAATCTACACATTGGTGCTTCTTGTTCTCCAAATGAGATTAAGACCTATAAAGCCCTATTTCAGGAATTTCAAGATGTCTTTTCCTAAACTTATGAAGAAATGCTAGGTATCAACCAAAATATAGTGGTGCATGAAATTAAAATGTATCCTCATTCTAAACTATTCCAACAGTGCCTTCGTCTGGTCCATCCTAAGAAGGTTGTCACGATCAAAGTTGAGGTCGAAAAAATTCTTCGAGATGGCTTCATCTACCCCATTCCTTTGACTGATTGGGTGTCAAATGTCATTCCAGTCATGAAGGAATAGGGGATATCCTATGTATGTGTCGATTATCGAGATGTAAATCGTGCTTGTCCAAAGGACAATTACCTGACATCGTTCATCGATCAGATTTTTGATGGATGTGTTGGCTATGAGATATATTCATTCATGGATAGTTTCTGCAACTATAATCAAATCAACATTATCGCAGTGGATCAACCTAAAACTGCATTTATTTGTTCTTGAGGTAGTTTTTCTTACTACAAGCTCCCTTTTGGTTTAAATAATGTTGGGTCTATGTTTCAACAAGCCATGGATTATGCTTTCCACGATATTAAACATATCATGCAGTCTTATTTGGACGATCTCCTTGCTCATTCTAAATATCAGTATGATCACCCGATGCATCTTAGGGCTATTTTCCTATGGTGTAGAAATTATAATATTTGACTTAATCCTCACAAATGTATGTTTTGTGTTAGTTCCAGTTAACTTCTTGGTTTTGTGATTTGAAAACATGGAATGCGTATCGATCCTTTGAAATTTCAAGCAACCATTGATCTGCCTACACCTTCTTCCCTCATTTAGCTTCAATGACTGCAAGGGAAGGCTAACTTTCTGCGGAGGTTTGTCCCTAATTATGTTGAGTTGACCAAAGGATTCACTCGCCTACTTAAGAAAGTTGTTCACTTCTATTGGGATAACGCTTCTTAAAAGGTGTTTGATGCCATGAAAGATATAATGGTCCGAGTGTCTCTATTATACCCCTGATTACCAGCATGACTATTTCCTGTGTCTTGCTACTACCATTACTACTATAGCAATAGTATTGGTCCAGGAAGATGGTCTAGGTTCTGAACATCCCATCTATTATTTGAGTCAAAATCTCAATGATACCGAAATCAAGTATACCCATGTAGAAAAGTTTGCTTAGCGGTCGTTCAAGCTGTCCAAAGGTTTTGTCATTATATATTGCCCCAGAAATTTACGGCATTTCATATTGCAACCATATGACACATATTTTGTCACATCAATTGTTGGCGGAAAATAATCTAAATGGATTGTTATCCTGCAAGATTTTGATTTGGAATTCATCAAATCCAAATCAAATAAATCCTTAGTTTTTGTTGAGCTAATATGTGACCTTCCCTCTGTTGATTTTGAATCGATGTCTGAGGATTTCATCCCAAACGAGTCGTTGTTTCTGATATTGTCATCTAATCCATGGTATGGAGACATTCTTATATATATCCAGACCCAAGAAATAAATCATTGTTGGCAACACCCTTTATCGTCGTGGTATTGATATAGTTTTCTAATGGTGTCTGACACATGACGAGACCGAGAAAGTTCTTAATGAATGCCACTTGGGGGCATGTGGTGGTTATTTATCTGGTTATGCTACCACCCAAAAATCCTATGTGTTGGTTACTTTTGGCCCACCATATTTCGCGATTGTATTCTCGCCATCCAAAAGTGTCATGCATGTCATATTTATGATTATAAGACCTATGCTCCAACCGCTCCAATCCCTTTATTACCGTCGTTGGTCATTTTTTGAAATGGGGTATCGACTTCATGACATGCAACCCTCACTTGACCAGGAGGCATGGCTATATCATAGCAGCAGTAGATTATTTTACTAAATGGGTCGGTGCAATGCCTAAATTTAACAATACTGGAGAAAAGATTGCATATTTTTTCTTCAATCATGTCATTGACAATTTGGTGTTCTACAAGCCATAGTGAAAGATCATGGGAATCACTTTCGCAAGCACATGATGATCGAACTCAATGCTAAGTTGGGACTCTCTCATGAAATTTCCACTCCTTAACACCCTCAGGCTAATAGGAAAGTTGAGGCCATTAACAAAGTTCTAAAAATGATGCTTCAACGTATGATAGGGGTCCATCAATTGAATTTTCATTTGATTCTTTATGCTACCTTGTGGGTGTATCAAACCTCTGTTAGGACTACTACTGGATTCATGCCTTTTTAATTGGTTTATGGTCAGAAGAAATCCTTCCAATTGAATGTGATATTCCATCACTTAAACTAGTTGTATAACTTCTTCCTGCCACCTTGGTAGAAGAGGAACGTCTCTTACATCTAACCCGTTTAGATGAGACTCAGTGAGATTATTCCATGGCTGATGAAGCCTATAAGAAATGTGTCAAGGTGCAATATGAAAAAGTGTCAAGCTTCATGTCTTCTTGGAAGGAGACCCTGTCCTTCTATACGATCAAGAGTCTGACAAATTAGGATCAAGGAAGTTCTAACCTATGTGGCTAGGTCCATATATTGTTAAGCGTGTTCTTGCTAAAGGGGCCTATGAGCTGGTCAATTTTGATGGAGTTCTATTGGCACATCCTAGGAATGGGATGTACCTTAAGAAATACTATGCTTGATCTTATGTGTAATACATTGTGTACATACTATATACAGGTGTGTTGAGTGTGTTTGTAGTGTGTCTCTTTAGAGTTTCATATGGTTTCTATTGATACCGTTTATATTTGGTTTGCAGATGTTGGCATACATTAAAACATATGTCGGTTAAGATGATGGTACTAGTTCTAGTACCCATAATCTATCTGTATCGTGGGCTATATTTTCTGAAAATGGTTAGTCAGTGTTTCTATGAGATATTTGTATCAGTCTCTCTACCAACAACTTCCCTAAGTATAGTGCATTGGTCAAGATATTGTCTGATGTTATTTCATATAGTATATACCATATAGTCATCAAACTTGACTCATAGCCTATGGTACTACAAGTGGCTAATGTTTATTCAGTTACATGTCCCACCATCATTCGCATGTTCTTAAGGGTTCTCCTTCTAGAAAGACACTTTGATTTCATCTAATATCAACATATTTCTAGAAATCTAAATACATTAGAAAATGCACTAGCTAACCATGTTATAGATAGACATTTGCAACAAATGTAAATAAGTTTTAGTACACATCACATCCATTGAAAATTATAATAAGAACACATAAACACTGAAGAGATACATACATATATATATATATATATATATATATATATATATATATATATATATATATATATAGATAGATATATATATATATATATATATATATATAAAGTTTGGTTTTAAAAAATTTATGCCTGAGACACATATGGCCACATGGCCCAAATAAAAAAATACATGCAAATATGACTATGATAACATGCCACTATGTATGCTATCTTGCGCAATAGCTGACTAATATGACTAGGCACTCCGATATTGTGTTGTCGAAGTCACATAGGAATCTGGTCAATCACAATCTCATCTAACCCATGTGTCAACCCCTCCATATGGCACTTCACCCCTACTAGGGTCTCAGCTACATTGAGATCTTGTAGTGCATCTCATCCTAATACAACAATTTGTACTGGTTCTACTTCCTATTGTGGGTCTCCTCTACGGCAGAGATGTGAAGCAATTATAGGTCAAATGGGCCCAATATCTACATGAACAAATCAATAGTTTAGTCTCGGAAATATCAAAAACACAAACAAACAAAAAATGTGAAACTCAAAAACTTAAATGGTTAAAATATATTACCTGTAGCACCCCATTACTCACCCTCAAGAAGAATGAGCTCAGGGTCGCTAAAAAAATCCATCCCTACCGTGTATGATAATCATATATCATATTGAATTGTGTATGCATCCATCTGAAAAAGGATGGTGGGAAGTTGATTGTCGATGAACCTGCATGTCAGGATATAAGATCTATCCATCTACTCATCCGTGGAACCCTCAAATCAATGGGCTCGAGCATGATATGTTGAGGCTTTAATAGTGGAATCATCTCTATGGAAAAATAGATAAATATTGAACCACAGCCAAAATTTCTCAATTTTCCCTCTCTTTCCTTAGACAATTGTTCTTTCATATTGACCAACACCCCCTCACTCCAGTTGAATATTGATAGCTTCAAACATTCTAAACCATATTGCATGTATGATCTACTAGCTACATGAAGTGTTGAGATGCCAACCAATCTAGCAAGGATGAATAGGATTGTTCTTAATGGCAAAGGAGGCACATCTTTTATGTTAATTTTTCCATCCCTGGTCATCTGGGCTCAAGGTTTGTAATGAGCAGAAATATAGTCTTTCATTGTTTCTCCAACCATTCTCCCACCTAGGAGAGAGATGGGGACATCTCTCATGAATAAACTTGTTAGAAAATATATGTCGTCTATATTTATCTCGAGTAGATTTTCCCCCAACCTAAATGTCTGTACTGGAACATCCCATGAATGAAGAAGGTACTCTAGTAATTCCATTTGTTGCCTCATACCAGGTAACTGGAAAATTTTCAAGAATTCGCAGTGTTTAAGTGTCTAGATTGTAGTAGGATCATTTGCAAAATTCATATCTTTTTCTTTATGTTCTCTTTCTCTCCATATAAAGGTCATTTTGTGCTAATGAATACCTGAAACATCAATAAGAGACTCATTAGGATCCTTTCCATGCAAAAATTTTAACAAATTTTGAAGGGAAATGCTAAATCAAACCTGGGACTTGCACCCAACGCTATCCTGTAAGGGGAGATAGTGCATTGCACCCCTCCCTTTAGTGCATCATCACATAGATGCAATGCTCCTTTTGACTTTAGGAGGTTGTGTTGGTCCAAGGCAAGATTTTCAAACCCACGGCCCCTTAGAAATCCAAAAAACTTGCATGAAATCACAAAATGAAAGAGAAAGGTTTTAGCTCCTACCTAAAAGTGACGATGTCTAAAATGGTCCACGGTATTGACTGCAATTAGCTGCAAAAGATCGAGGGAAAAAAAGTACTCAGAGATCTCGTTGTTGAAGCTAAATGTGAAATGGTAAAAAATGAATAGTCATTTGGATTAATTATGGTCGTTTTTCCATTATTTTGTCATATTTAATGCTTTTACCTAGTAATGGTTCATTTTTATCATGAAACAAGTATTTTTAATCCTTTTTTAATGTTTTGAATAGGTCAACATCTATTTTGGCGGACTTTGTCGTGTTTTGAACATATTATTTTAACCAAGGTGCATACTTTTATCACTTTTTCAGGATTTGTAAACTCATGGAAAAGGAATCCTATGGAGTCCTCTTTTAGATCTTTTCAGACCCAAAATAGGAAAATATTGTCGATCATTTGTCTTTTCGAACTCGTTAAAGTAAATGAAAATACGTCTACTCAGTGTAATTTTAACCCTTTTCCAGACTGAGATAGACTATTTGTGAAAAAGGAATACCTTAGTCGAACATGGATAAGAGGCTCTCTTGGGTATTATTTTATTCCTTTTCGAACTCAAGGGACTGATGAGCCCAACAGGTAACTTATTGGGCTCATTTTGCCTATTATTCTCGATTAATCCACCATTCTTCATAGTTTTGTGCATGCTTTTGAATATATTTATGTTAATTGAATGAATGAGAATAGTCACTTGACCACAAAGTCTAATACATGCTTATTGCAAATTTTTGGACATCTTTTGGACTAAGGTCAAGCATTTATGAGCAAGTTGACAGCCAAATTCGAAGGAACAAGGATAAGGATTTGTAGGAAGGGTGTCTCCAGCACTAAATGACCCCTTCCTTGAGTTCTCCACAGTCAGCTCGGAGTTCAACAACCCACCAAAGATGATTTCAAGGGGCAGCCGAGCAAACTTTGTGAAGTGGCTGATTAACTAAAGTTTTGAGCAGCCAAGATCCTAAAGTTGAGGAGGGTTGTTGGGAGTCCTCGTGGTTCATAAGTAGGAAGGCTTCAAGCCTTGGTAGTTTAGCCATTGAACAGTTGTTTTTCTCACTTTAGTGCAGCTCTGCATTTCAGCTCATCTTCGAGCTTTTGTTGTAAACAGTTTTGTGACATGATTATTTTTTGAGTAATGGAGATAAATTTCACTTTGTACCAGCTCTGAGCTTCCTTAGGAGGTTGTAGCTCTTGGGGTTGGGCCCAACCCAAGTGCCAGTACCTCCTTTGTGTACTTTTATGTGTCTTTGCTGCATTCATAGAATAATTTCTGTTATTTAGGTTAAGATCTTACTTTGCTACTTAGGTTGTTTTTGATGATTAAAATAGCTTTTCATAATTTAGGTTGATTTGACAATTTGGTAAAGGAAAAGATCTGCAAAAAGGCCATAAGGAAATCCTTGATCCCATCTCTCCCTCCTTGGGACCATGAGTTGAGACCAAGGCACTCTTGCTGCCATAAAAACACTGTTTTTGCCTTTCCATGCAATTGCTAGTGTTATTTTTAGTTGGAAAAGTTGATACCAATTGTACTTGCATGTTTAAGATCTTTTCTTTCTTAGTTTCCATAGTTATCTTGCATGATTTCCTGTCTATAAACTTCTTTTCATCATGTTTCTGGTTTTTAGGTCAGATTAGGTCAAAAGAGCTAGGTCTCTGGTTTTCCTAGTCTTTGTTTGATCAGTGTTGGAAAATAGTGTGTAGAACACCTATAATACATCCCTGCCTAGCCTTCCTCCATCATACAACCTGATTCAAACCCTAATCCAAGATTCCTTCCCTTCATTTGCCACACTTTTCCAATTTGCCCTACTTTCTACATTCTTGTGCAACATTGCTCCCTCCATCCTTGAACAAATCCAACCACCTTAATCACTCCTTGGCTTCATTCACCAGGTCCTAGACCACTTCACATCCTCATCCATCCTCCATTTCCACTTTCCCACCATTTTTCCACCATCAACCCTCCAAAATCCTCTTTCGGCTCTTCCTGTAGAACATCCTGTAGAACCCCTGCAGACTTCCTGTAGAAGTTCACGTGAGCAGTTTTTCGAGATCTGATTGCTGTGAAACTCTCTAGAAGGGTGTTAGGGACCCCTTAGGCCCTCTTCTCACCTTCCCAACCTCCTGCAAGTGCCTACTCCATTTCCTTTCACCAATCAACCTCTACACAGTCAAAAATCGTTAAAGCACATGCATAATAATTCTGCAAAATTACTCAAAAATACAAAAAGATGCTTTTTCCAGATTTTACTTCAGAAGTAGCTTAGTCACATGCATTTTACCTTTCCAAGAGTCAATGGCATCCATTTCCACCGCTTTCATCTCTTTTCTTGCATCGGTAGGGTTAGTCAGTAAAACTAGGGTTTGCTAGGATTTGCATTTCTTTTCAGCTTTCAACTTCTTTCTGCAAGTAGACTAGCCTCCTTTGAGTTAGCTTTCATCCATCACAGTTAAAAGCTTCTTCTAAGAGCTCATAGAAGTTAGCTTAAGCTCCTAGCAGACTTGTGCCAGCTAATCAAGTGATAGCCTACGGCAAGAGCTAATACTTGTGCATACAGCACTGTCGCTTCCAAGTTTGTTACAAAAAACCAGGTTGATAAAAGTAAATAAGGGAGTCCCAGGAGTTGCAGCATCATTGCTACAATACTGGAGAAATACTGGAGCTCACCATCTTTTTGGCGCCGTTTCTGGGGAAGCATCATAGTACTTGTGACTGCTACTTTTCTTCTATTTTCTACCACAACCTTCTGCTAAGTAGTTTATTTCAGCAAGAGTAGAGTAGTTGTTTCATTTCCATTCTGTAATTTCATTTCTGCAAAAGTAGATTAGACATTTCATGCTTTCCTAGACTATCATTTCAATTCTGCAAGCATATATTAGTATTTCAATTCTGTAATTTCAATTCTGCAAGCGTATCTTATCATTTCATTTCTGCAATTTCATTTCAGCAGCATAGATTAGTCATTTCCTGCTTTCATTTCAATTATGCAATTTTCATTCCAACAAAGTTTACTTTAGTTAGTTGCAGCTTGTTGTTCAATCAATTTCAGTTTTGCAGGTACAAGCAGAGAAAAACACAAAAATCAACCAAAAATATTTCATTTCATGCCTCATAGGAACAGAGACAATTCAGGAAAATTCTTACCCAACACCCCCACCACATCACTAAGTCACCCTTCTCTCTTCTTCGGTGGCAGTGAACCTCCAGAGATACATGAAGATCCTCTAACAGAAGAAGAGCAAGAAAACATTCCTCCTGAGATCATGGCCGAACATAGAAACGGTATGGGAGATGAGGAGAGAATAGAAGGTGCCTTTCCCATCCGAGAGACCAATGGGGACACAAAAATGAAAAACATAAGTCCCTTAGCCTTACCTCACTTCCATGGATTGACCACTGAACACCCTGATACCTTCTTGTTTGAGTTTTTTGTCCTTTGTCGAACCTATGACTATGTAGAGGATGAGAAAAAGTTGAAACTCTTTCCCTCGACCCTCAAGGATGCAGCACTATGCTGGTTCATGGGGTTACCTGGAAACAGTATCACAACTTGGGCTCAGATGCAGCAAGCCTTTAACAACAAATATCTGGATTACTGTAGGTCAAAGGAAACAAAGGGAGAAATCTTTCGGATAACCATGGGAAGCGATGAATCTTTAGAAGATTACAAAGAAAGATTCCAACTCAGTGATAAAAGGGCTAGGTGCACACTTGACCCCGAATCTCTGAAGCTGGTTTTGCTCTGAGGAATCCCTGAAGACCTTCTAGATACCCTCCATTTGCTAGCTGGAGGAGACATCTACCAACTACCTTATGATGACATAAAGAATGTGTTTAGAAACCATTCTAGGGCAGCTCGGAAAAGAGGTAGGGGGAATCAAATTTCAACCAGTGCCACCTTCTCCAAACATGAGTTTGTAAATCAGATGGAAGACCTTAAAAGTGAGATGAGATAGATCATTTCCATGCAACTGGATACTTTCCAAATCCAACAAAAGATAGAGGAAGTTGAGAGGGCTTTGGCCATCTTTTGTCCCAGATGTACAAGGAAACATCCTCGGAACGAGTGTCCATTGTACTCAGTAGAGGTATGTTTCATTCGTGAGGAAGGCCACCCTACAAACCAATGCCCAACCTTACCTGGACTTAAATCTATGTACCAAGGGGCTGAAGGAGCCACTGAACCGCTCTACTTCCTAAACCAAAGGAGGCCACATGGATCCAGACCTTATTAGCAGGGGATGCAAGGAACATCCCAGACTTATTACAACCCCAACCAATCCACTCACATACCTTCTTGGGGTCCCCTACTCATCCTTCTTGGTCTGCACCCCCTCCTTGGTCATATCCATCTCAATACCATACTCAACCTGCTGCTCATTCGTTTCATTCTCATGTTTAGTCCCAACCTCAGTGGAATGCACCTCAATAGGGGTGGAGGCCCCAATACAAATCTCCTCCCACCATTTTTCCTCCACCACCTGCTCAACCACAACCATTACCTCCTGCTCCTCCAAGACAACCCCAAATGCCTGCTCAACCGAACCCGAACCCCAATAACAGACAGGCCCAACAGGTATATACTGGAGAGACAACATGCCCTACCTATGCTGTGGAGATTCAAGAGATCAACCTACGATCTAGGAAGGTCCTGCTAGATAGCCAACCTCCTCCTAAGGAGGATGAGGAAGAGAAACAGGAAAGTGAACCCAAAGCCATTCCCCCCTTTTCTAAGAGACTAATTGGAACCACACAACCAAACCCAGAAGAGACTGAACTTTTGGGCAAGCTTAAATAGTTATGTGTGAGGATACCACTTCTCCAGGCCATAAAAGATGTACCAATCTACAACAAATTGATTAAAGAGAAGTGTTTCAAGCACCCAGGCAGGTGCAAGAGAGATTACCCAACTATCAATGTCATAGGACAACTGTCCGACCTAATGTTGGGACAAGTAATCTGTCCGAAATATTTGGACCCTGGGATTCCTATAGTTGATGTCCACGTCAATGGCACCATAATCCCCCACACCATGATTGATCTAGGGGCTGCCATTAATGTGATGACGAGGGACACTATGCTCAAACTCAACCTTCAGAGTTCCCTAAGAAAGACCTCGAGAGTACTGCAGTTAGCAGATCGCTCCACAGTGACCCCCGAAGGGATTGTGGAAGATGTCATGTTCTCCATTGATTCTTGGGAGTACCCTGCAGAATTCTTGGTCCTTTAGCCAAAGGCAAAACTCACTGGATACCCCCTCATTCTGGGAAGGCCTTGGTTAGCTACCGCAGATGCTTACATCAGTTGCCGAACTGGGAGCATGACCATCAAGAATGGGCCTATGTCCAAACAGCTCGCCCTATATCCTCTAGCCCAACCTCTGCTAGAACATGACTTACCTCTCTAGTTGGAGGAGGAAGATGAGGATGAAGTCTACTCTGCACCAGTGTGCACAGTGCAAGCCACCAGGGGAGGTCCTCAAACCGAGGATGACCTTATTGAGAATTTGATTCAGAATCCACCTCCCAACGTGCTACCATTAGAAGAGTTGGTAGAAGACACCCAAGCCAGTGATTTAGTGGATCTCTGTGTGGCTGATCCGACCTCCCCCTGAGTTAAGAATGTGGAATTTGGCCCTGAAAGAACCTTAAGGATCAAATCATCCCTATCCCCCTCTCAGGAGAAGGAGCTGTGTAGCTTATTGAACTGCCATTTGGATGCTTTTTCTTGGAGCTATAAGGAGATGAAAGGAGTCCACCCTTCAGTCTGTACCCATCACATTTACATTAAAGAGGATTGTAAACCAGTGAGGCAACCTCAAAGGAGAATGAATCCAACCCTTAAAGACATTGTCAAAGAAGAACTGCAAAAGTTGCTGGACGTAGGATTCATCTACCCCATCTCTGACAATGAGTGGGTTTCTCCTCTGGTGCTTGTGCCCAAGAAAAATGGGAAGTGGAGAATTTGTGTTGATTATCGAGAACTTAAAAAATCCACCAAGAAGGACCATTTCCCTTTGTCTTTCATAGATCAAGTGTTAGATGGGCTGGCAAGGAAGAAGTTCTTTTCCCTCCTAGATGGGTTCAATGGGTATAATCAGATCCAAATCAGTCCAGAAGACCAAGATAAGACCACTTTCACTTGTCCATGGGGTACCTTTACCTACCAAGTCCTTCCCTTTGGGTTATTCAATGCTCCCGCCACTTTCCAGAGAGCAGTACTGAGCATATTTACTGAACTGGTTCATGATTCGGTGGAAATCTATATGGATGACTTTACTCCTTATGGATCCGACTTCCAAGAAGCATTGACTAACCTGGGAAAAGTTTTAACCAAGTGTATTGAAATGAACCTATCCCTCAGTCCAGAAAAATGTGAATTTCTGATGACTGAAAGGACCGTGCTAGGTCATACAATTTCTCAGCAAGGATTACAGGTGGATCCCAACAATATTGCTATCATCCAAAGGGTTCCACCTCCTCAAAAGCTAAGAGATGTTTGAAGTTTTCTAGGCTTAGCAGGATATTATAGAAGATTCATTAAAGATTTCAGTAAGCTAACCTCTCCATTATTTGTTCTTCTGGGAAAGGATGTTGAGTTCATATGGACTGACAACTGTCAAGAGGCTCTAGATGCGTTGAAAGGTAAGTTGGTAA
Organism: Pinus tabuliformis; assembly: GCA_031772625.1. Taxonomy (NCBI): domain Eukaryota; kingdom Viridiplantae; phylum Streptophyta; class Pinopsida; order Pinales; family Pinaceae; genus Pinus; species Pinus tabuliformis. The sequence goes on from CM062811.1 coordinate 660,561,860, forward strand.
CTGCCCCAATCTTGAGAGGTCCAAACTGGGCCCTACCTTTCCACATTCACACAGATGCCTCGAACAAAGCCATAGGAGCAACCTTAGGACAAGTTGAAGAGAAGCTACCATATGCCATATATTTCGTCAGTAAAAACCTGTCCAAGGCAGAGTTAAACTATACCGTAACCGAGAAAGAGCTCCTAGCTGTAGTCCATTCCCTAAACAAGTTCAGACACTACATCACTGGTTATCAAACATTCGTACACACTAATCATGTTGCAATTAGATATTTAATGAATAATCCTGATGTAAATGCTTGTATCATTAGATGGTTACTTTTATTGCAGCAATTTGATTTGACCATTGTTGATAAGCTAGGTAAGGAAAATGTTGTTGCTGATTTTATGTCTAGACTAGATTTGTCTGCAGGTGAAGAAGGGGTGGTGGATGATCAAATGCCAGATGAACACCTGTTTGCTATTTCAGTACTCTCTCCATGGTTTGCTGATATAGCAAATTACTTGGTTTCGACACAGTTCCCGCCACACCTATCCTCAAAAGAGAAGAGCAAGATCGTGAGGAAAAGCGCCCCATTCACATGGATTGGGGGTAACCTGTTTAAACTTGGCCCGAATCAGATTTTGAGGCGTTGTGTCAGGGAGGAGGAGTTTTTTGACATCCTCCTAACCTGTCATGATGGGCCCTGTGGAGGCCACTTTGTAGCAAAAAGAACCGCTTTCAAAATTCTACAGGCAGGCTATTATTGGCTCACTCTTCATCAAGATGTCAAGAGATACATCAGCCAATGTGACTGATGTCAAAGGATGGGGAAACCGACTCCAAGGGATGAAATGCCCCTCCAACCTCAAGTGACTTTCAAGCCATTTGAGAAGTGGGGCATGGACTTTGTGGGTCCTATCAACCCTCCTTCAAAACAAAAGTCTTACATCATTGTGTGCACAGACTACCTGACAAAGTGGGCAGAAACAAAGGCAATCAAGGCAGCAACAGAAGAAAAAGTGGCTGAGTTTTTGAGGGAGAATATCTTCTACAAGTTCGGCTACCCAAGAGAGTTAGTCACAGATCAAGGAAGTTAGTTTACTTCTAACCTGATTGAAGACCTACTTGCTCATCACCGGATTAAGCACAGAACTTCCACCCCTTATCATCCACAAGCAAATGGATAGGTGGAAGTCACTAATAGAGCTTTGGAAGAGATTTTGACTAAAGTGGTGAGCAGCAGTAGAAAAGATTGGGCAGATCGCTTGGTTGAGGCCACCTGGGCCTACAACACTACTTGGAAAACTATAACAGGTTTCACACCTTATGAGCTGGGCTATGGGAAGAAGGCTTTGTTGTCCATAGAATTTGAATATAACACATTGAGGTTAGCAGCTTAGCTGGACCTAGATCTCAGTCATGCACAACAAGAAAGATTACTTCAGTTGAATGGACTAGATAAACAGAGAATGTAGGCCCTTCTCCACTCAGAGGTGGTCCAACTTCAGAGGAAGATATGGCATGATCGGTACCTTAAAGAAAAGCAATTTTATCCAGGAGATTGGGTGCTGTTATATGATTCAAGATACAAGTATTTCAAAGGGAATCTGAGGACAAGATGGCTGGGACCATTTACAGTGGAGAAATGCAATGACAATGGTTCAGTCCTTATCAGGACCATTGATGAAGAAGCCATCCCCATGCTTGTCAATGGGCATCGATTGAAAATCTATAGGAAGCCCCTTTCTAAGCAGGAGTTCATTGAAACTCTGGATAAATCAGTATTGGTAGTGGAGCAGGCCCCTACCTCCACTCCACCCACACCTTGAACAAAAAAAAAAAAAAATTAAAAAAAATGAAAGATCCTTGGGTGAAAACCTCTTGGAGGCGCCCAGGGCAGACAGTGAGGATGAAAACCTCTTGGAGGCACCCTAGTTGTCTCAAAAAAAAAAAAAAATGGAGAAAAAAAAAAAAGAGAAAGAAGGAAAGCGAAAAAGAAAAAGAAACCTAATTTCTATTGAATAATTGCAGGTTGCAGGACGGACATTGTAGGTTAGGAGGATTGCACAAGACAAAGACAGAGGTTAGCACCAGGCTACAAGAATCCCTCACAATTCATTCCTCCATGACCACTACCCTTTCCTAAGATCTGGTCTCATTTGGGCTAAGATTTCACCTTCTACAGGAATTTATGTGTCTTCTACAGGAAGATCCCGTAGAGCCTACAGACAAGCCAAAATTGATCTTCGAAGAGGACCCAAAGGTTGGGAATCTGTATATGAGGCCTGTAGACATCCCTACTCCATCCATCACCATATGTCACCTTTTTCCATCTCCGTACACCTCCATTGCACTCATTTTTTTTATGTTCCTGCACAGTCACACACAGAAATCCTGTTTTCTTCATACTGCCAGCAAAAAATTCTTAATGACAAATCAAGTAGTAGTTTTTCACTCACCATACCTGTTACCCTCCATCTAGATTCCTCATCAACCGAGACCCTCATCAGTAGTATAGCCTTGCTCATTCTAGCTTGCATTCCAGGAGGAGAAGCAGCTACAAGACATCCTACAGGAATCCTGTAGCAGTTGATCCCTCTGAAAGACATACTCCAGAGACAGGGACAACAAAGTATGGCAGAAGAGACATGCATGGAGCTCTTCTTGAACGTAAGAACATCAGCAGCAATAGAGGCCAAGAATTCAATATGCATGTAGCAACAGCAAAATGAAGGAATGGGTTCGAGAACCTGAAATCTGCATAACACGGCCGCGACCATGCAGGTAAGTGCCTAAACTCATTCTTCAATTGCATAAATCATATTTTAAAAGCTGTAGGACTATGGGAATGGTTTGGATTGGGTGAAATTGGTGGCCATTCAACTGGCCACCCTTGGCCAGCTACATATCCTCGTGAAATCCAAACAAGCCCCGTTACATTCAAAATTTCCGATTAGATGTGCAACCAGCACGTGTGGAGTGTCCATTCAGAGAGAAATTGTTGGGACTGGTAGTGGTGGCAGTGGATAATGGGAGAGCGGAGGTGATGGTGGTTAGAAACACGTAGAAACATTATGGCTGTGACATCGGATCAACGGTCCAGTCCGGCCACCTCATCCCCTCACCACGAATCACGCCGCAGTTAAAAGATGCTCAGTCGAAACATGCACCACCCTCTATTCATTCTGCACTCACGACATTCTCAACTGGAGTACATATCCACTGCTTCCAAAAAGAATTAACCAATTTTCCTCCACTAGTTTTTCAGCCTGTTTTCAAAAATCTCCCACTTATCGGGCTCTATCGGAAGCACAATTCCATTCTACAGGAACCAGGAGCCTTCTACAGGAAGGGTTCTATAGGAAAGGCAGAGAACTGCTCGGTAGAAGGGAAACCCAGAATTTTCATTGAATTTCAAGCTCCAAACGAGGTAGGCCCGAGAGAACTTCTCTGTGCATGATTTGTTTGTACAAGGTGGTGAATTGAACGACATCAGTTTGAAAAAATAAAAGTCTACCTATGTATTGAACAAACCGTGAAAGAGTGCCTGCATATTTCATTGAATTTACCCAGTTCTTTCTCTGCATTCCGAAATCTCCTCATCATTTTTTAAAATTCTCTTGTAAGGAAGATACATGTTGTAGTAGAGGCCACCATGTGTGTGTGAAAAAACTGAATTTACATATCTATCTGTGTGTTGAGAAGAGAATCTGTGTCCTTATGCTTTGTTCTGTAAAAACAAAATTCTTCTTTCCATAAATAGACAGTCAAATTCCGGGTGACAACGGTCTTAAAACAAGGGAATTATTGCTATCTAGTATTGTAAGGAACACACGAGAAATTCCTTCTTGGGTTTAGAAGAAATCAAATTCAGCTATCCTCTGTTTCAGTGATTGACTGTTGTTTTCCTAAGCATTTTTTTTTCTGGTTAATACATAAGAAAAACACTCAACACCATGCCAGGGGGATTCATAAGGAAAGAGCCCTCAGACTCCAGAAAGTTGTACGAGCACCCTAAGGTGGTGGACCTTTTCACCCGAGCAAATTGGATATCCTTCTTTGATGAAATTCAGGGTCATGATGAGGAGATAACTGAAGAGTTTTTAATATCCCTGAGACCACACTCAAAGAAACATGCCACAGTTAGTTTTAGGGGTTTGACCCTAGAACTCACCCCTGAGCTCATTAGTAGAATTACTGGTCTACCATTGGGGCTCCCTTGGAGCAAGGAAGAGAGATCATTGGGCCAAATTGCTAAGAAAACATTTTTTCTGCCCGAGGAGCATCTTGTAGAAGACAAAAATGGAGTTAGAAGGACAAGCCTGCCCCCTCTCTGGAGTGAAGTTAGTTATCAAATTATGAAGTACATCACATGTGAAGGGAGGTTTAGCATCATCTATGGATACCATTTCAGGTTGTTATGTGAATTAAGGCATGGGATTGACTTGCCTCCAGCCAAGAAACTAAGCATCCCATATTTCCTTCTTCAGTCCTTAATTGAATGTGGTACAAAGCTAAATGAAGGGATCCCAGATCAGTTGGCCCACCATGGGCTCATCAAACTATTGGTGGAAGATGCTTTACACACCTACACTGTCCCCATATCTTGGGAAATCTTCAGAAACATGTCCAGAAATGATAACATTAGAACTTTGGCTAAAAACATAACTCCATCTAGCAGTGAGGAGGGGGAGAAAACTGAAGAAATGGAGAAAAACAATGATGAGGGAACATAGGACATCCAAGCAGAGGGCAGAATAGAGGAAGCACAGGAAGAACAGAAAGAAATTAGCAAGACTACTGAGCCTAAAATAAAGGAAGAAACAACAGCAAAAACATCAAGGGAAAAGAGAATACAGAGTAGAAAGGAAAAGGCCCAAATGAAGGCTGCCACAGCTAAAGCAGGCACCCATAAAGAAAAGGAAAAGGCACACCCTGAGATATCAGTCACACAGACAGAAATAGTGGACATAGAGATTTCTACAGGAGGCGAAGAAAAAGACCAGCAGGAAGAGAAATCCCCGGAAATGTTAGCAAGGGAGACAGAAGCTATGCTTGCTGCATTAAGCACACTTGAAAAACAAAAAGGAAAGAGAAAGAGGCAAACCTCCATGTACTTTAAAGCCAAGAGAAGCACACGGATCAAAGTGGGCAAACCCCAGCCACAATCAAAGGAACCAATTGTCATTGAGGACACAACCACTAAACCGAAAGAAGAGTCTCCTTCAAAGATATCTATCACCTATGAAAGAGGAAGCCCAAAAACCTCCACCTGGAGAGAAAGAATTAGGATGATGGACTCAAAAATAGCTCTACAGGAAGCTGAAACATCTCTACAGGAAACTCTAGCGAAGTTAAAAGAAACCGAGAAATTGGAGGAGAAGGCAGCCAAACAATCACAGGGAGAAGAAAAGATCGAAGAAATACTAGAGCCAAGCCCTCAGCCTAGCTTGGGCTCATATTACAACCTGTTAGAAGGTGGGAAGATCATCCCACAGAAGTTTGTTGTACCACTCTTCTTTGCATTGGAACAAGAGCAGGTTAGGACTCACACTTGGATGAGGATTGCCAAATCCAAGGGTGTTGCAGACATAGGCCACCTGGAGGAACAGCTAAAGGAATCAAGGAAAGAGTTGGCCATGGTGAGGCACATGGAAAGCAGTCAGAGAGCCAAATTACAAGAAGAGAATGAGCTACTGAGAAAGTAGTTGTAGCTACAGGAAGGTCATAAGGAAGATAGGCCGTCCATTGTGGGAGAGCAGCAGTAGCAAGAAGGACCTCCAGCAGACAAGGAAACAACTAAGGAACAACAGAGAGAAGAAAAGCTGCCAACTGATGTTGAGATGCTAACAAAACTGCTACAGGAAAAGGAGTCACAGGCAGCAGAAGAAATACATGCTTTGAAACAACAGGTACAAGAGAAAGAAGCCCAAATGGCCTGCATGGCCAGCTGGGTAGTAGAAGCCTTACAATGTAGGTAACTTGCTAAGTCATATGCCTTATATCTTAAGGATCAATGGTTGCAATTTCAAATTAACACACTGACCCAAAGGGGCACCATTCCATTCCATAACTACAATCAGTTCATGTATTTGTGTGACAGTAGCTCAGCTAAAGATAAGGCCAAGTTAGCATAATTCTATTTACACAACTTGGCACTTCCAGACATGAATCTATGGGACCCCAATGCAGCATTGGGAGATGTGCAACTAATGGCCATGGCCTCTTGGTTAAACCATGAGGAAAAGAGGGTAGCAGAAATTTGGGAAGTTATGGACAAGGAGCTGAGTGAGCCACTCATGATTAGAGCAGAACTAGAAGATCCCTCAGATTTAGTGTTTTCCCATCAGCACCTGGCCAACCACCCTCAGATTCTCCCAGACTACATTGAAAGACAAGCTCAAGCCATTGCTCACTTTGAGGACATAGAGAGACTGTTGGGTGATAACTACATCCATGCTTGCATAAGGAGATGGAACACATTGTCCCACAGTCTGAAAATAAGAGAGTACCACTCCCCAACAAGGATGTGGGAGGATTTGGCCAAAGTACCCCTCTACAAACAATCAATGCAAAATCTGAAGGCCAACTAGATTGGCCTAAATTTCAATCCTCCATTGCTTTTGGGACTGCTAGAATGGGTCAAAGAAGAAGAAGAACACATGCAATGGGAGGAGGTAGAGAGAAAATAAGGGTTTCATGACTGAGAAGAGGACATCACCTCGGAAGCTTGGGATGTCAGAGAGGCAATCAAAGCAATCAAAGATGATGAGCTGGATTAGTTTCTCAGAGGATGAGCAACGCATTCAGCAGGGGGGTGATGATGAGCCCCAAAAATGGGTAACTTATTGGGCTCATTTTTCCTATTATTCTCGATTAATCCACCATTCTTCATAGTTCTATGCATGCTTTTGAATATATTTATGTTAATTGAATGAATGAGAATAGTCACTTGACCACAAAGTCTAATATGTGCTTATTGTAGGTTTTTGGACATCTTTTGGACCAAGGTCAAGCATTTATGAGCAAGTTGATAGCCGAATATGAAGGAACAAGGCTAAGGATTTGTAGGAAGGGTGTCTCCAGCACTAAATGACCCCTTCCTCAAGTTCTCCACCATCAGCTCGGAGTTCAACAACCCACCAAAGATGATTTCAAGGGGCAGCCGAGTAGATTTTGTGAAGTGGCTGATTAACTGCAGTTTTGAGCAGCCAAGCTCCTAAAGTTGAGGAGGGTTGTTGGGAGTCCTCGTGGTGCATAAGTAGGAAGACTTCAAGCCTTGGTAGTTTATCCATTGAACAGTTGTTTTTCGCACTTTAGTGCAGCTCTACATTTCAGCTCATCTTCGAGCTTTTGTTGTAAACAGTTTCGTGACATGATTATTTTTTGAGTAATGGAGATAAATTTCACTTTGTACCAACTCTAAGCTTCCTTAGGAGGCTGTAGTTCTTAGGGTTGGGCCCAACCCAAGTGCCAGTAACTCCTTTTTGTACTTTTATGTGTCTTTGCTGCATTCATAGAATAATTTCTGTTATTTAGGTTAAGATCTTACTTTGCTACTTAGGTTGTTTTTGATGATTAAAATAGCTTTTCATAATTCAGGTTGATTTGATAGTTTGTTAAAGGAAAAGATCTGCAAAAAGGCCATCAAGCAATCCTTGATCCCATCTCTCCCTCCTTGGGACCATGAGTTGAGACCAAGGCATACTTGCTGCCACAAAAACATTATTTTTGCCTTTCCATGCAATTGCTAGTGTTAGGTTTTTAGTTGGAAAAGTTGATACCCGTTGTACTTGCATGTTTAAGATCTATTCTTGCTTAGTTTCCATAGTTATCTTGCATGATTTCATATCTATAAACATCTGTTCATCATGTTTCTGGTTTTTAGGTTAGATTAGGTCAAAGTAGCTAGATCTTTGGTTTTCCTAGTCTTTGTTCGATCAGTTTTGGAAAATAGTGTGCAAAACACCTGTAATACATCCCTGCCTAGCCTTCCTCCATCATACAACCTGCTCCAACCCCTAATCCAAGATTCCTTCCCTTCATTTGCCACACTTTTCCAATTTGCCCTAATTTCTACATTCTTGTGCAGCATTGCTCCCTCCATCCTTGAACAAATCCAACCACCTTAATCACTATTTGGCTTCATTCAACAGGTCCTAGACTCCTTCAAATCCTCATTTATCCTCAATTTCCACTTTCCCATCATTTTTCCACCATCAACCCTCCAAAATCCTCTTTCGGCTCTTCCTGTAGAACCCCTACAGACTTCCTGTAGAAGTTCACGAGAGAAATTTTTTGAGATATGATCGCTGTGAAACTCTCTGGAATGGTGTTAGGGACCCCTTAGGCCCTCTTCTCACCTTCCCAACCTCCTGCAAGCACCTACTCCATTTCCTTTTGCCAATCAACCTCTGCACAGTCAAAAATCGTTAAAGCACATGCATAATAATTCTGCAAAATTACTCAAAAATACAAAAAGATGCTTTTTCCATATTTTACTTCAGAAGTAGCTTATTCACATGCATTTTACCTTTCCAAGAGTCAATGGCATCCATTTCCACCGCTTTCATCTCTTTTCTTGCACCGGTAGGGTTAGTCGGTAAAACTAGGGTTTGCTAGGGTTTGCATTTCTTTTCAGCTTTCAGCTTCTTTCTACAAGTAGACTAGCCTCCTTTGAGTTAGCTCTCATCCATCATAGTTAAAATCTTCTTCTAAGAGATCATATAAGTTGGATTAAGCTCCTAGCAGACTTGTGCTAGCTGATCAAGTGACAGCCTACGGCAAGAGCTAGTACTTGTGCATATAGCACCGTCGCTTCCAAGTTTGTTACAAACAACCGGGTTGATAAAAGTAAAGAAGGGAGTCACAAGAGTTGCAGCATCATTGCTGCAATACTGGAGCTCACCAGGGACTATCGATGAAGAGGAACATTTGGATTTTTCTTTTTCTCCTTTTTTTCAAACTCTCTAAACATGAAAAATATTTTGATTTTTACCTTCGCTCGACTTGTTAAAACATCAAACATCGATAAAATTGTTAAACATGACAAGACTGAACCACTCCTTCTTAGGGTTTGTTAAACATACTCGAAGGGATTCATCCAAAGTATGAACTTACAAACCAAGCATATGTTATCCTCCTTAATCTTGTTAAAAAAGAAAGAGGTACTGACAAGTATGGTTGGGGAAATTGGGAAAAGACGGTACTCCACTTTTCAATGGTAGCGAGTCACTCTTGAACATGAAACTCTTCCACTTCATATTCATGGCCGTTGGGTTGGGAAATATTCTTGTCTTTTGGTTCAACATACCTTTTCAAAGCCTCCATTTTGGGTTTTGGGTCAATGCTGCAAACTCCATTTGGTGTCGCTATTGTGTTCAAGGGAAGCCATTCAGTCAATGTCTACTACAATACTCTTAAGCCTTCATTCCATGTTTGTCATTCTTGATCCAATTCCATATCAGCATCATTTTATCTCATCACATGATACCCATTTGGTGTCATTAATGGGGGATACATCAAAGCCCTACTATGATGGGTCACTTCCTGTCGACATCAAATCATTATCTGGGAAGTTGACTTAGAAACAACCCTTCAGTACCTTGCTTGCATACATCAATGGCAAGTTTCCTTGTTCTTAATGATAGGTTTAAATAAATGGACTTCGATCGAAATATTTTGTGTGGTGTTTAACTTAAACTCATTTATTCACACCATTGGATTGTACTGCAGTACCTTGAGAGCCATTAACATCATGTAGTGTTTGAATTCAAGTCATTTATTCAAACCATATGGATTGTACTGCAGTACCTTGAGAGCTATTAACATCATCAATGGTTTCTCTCGTGTATGTTAAAGACTTACATCATTGGTCACTAATCATATGGTGTCTACCATGTTCGACTCTAGCTCATTTATTCATAGGGTTAGACTCGCACATTGGACGACTATATGAACGAGCTAAATGACCCTAATCTAGTTTCACCCATCCAAGATGTGATTTTAGGATTAATACAAGATAGAAATGTATGATGGCTATGATCATTCAGACAGTCATCCAGTCATGGGTCCACCATTTGTCATTAGTGGATGTGTCTTCTGATCATTTTACATGTAATGTTAGCTTATGTTTTGAGTATGGGTATGCCTCCCTCAATGAATATGTCATGACGTAAATGTATTGTAACGGAAGTTGATCTCGCCGAATTTTCTTGATCCTGACTTATCACAAAGTAAAGCACTTTAGTTATTAGTTTCCATTTCTAACTTTGCGCTTTAGGGGGGAATCTGTTATAGGCCATTTTTTCACATCTGGTCAATAGGCCTACAAACTAGATCAATCAACATCCCTTTACCCCTTTTCATCATCCTTGCATAAATCCCTAAGCATGACTCTTTCTAGTCCATGAGTTTCTTCCTGAAACTGCTTCATTTCACTCATTTTAAGGACCAATTCACTTTTTTGGCTTGGGGACCTACGTTCACCTACAAGTTGTCCCTTACTGGGGTGGTATGATCACCTACAGGTTGCCCTATGTTGCGGGTGCATTGATTCTAGAAATCTGGGAAAAATAAAATTAATCCTGAAGCTTCCTCTTCCAAAAGCTTCCAGGAGTTATTATAACTATTTACCTTGGCTGAAAGTCTCGAATCCTATCCTATCCTAACTTGGATTTTTCATCCCTTATCCTTTGAGCTCATCCACGAGCTAGGGGTTGGATTTTGGAGATACATTCCACCATCATGTTGCTGATATGAGAGTCATTATTCCATGCATTAGGGTGATATAGAGGAACACTTTGTGGCAAAGAAGGACAAGTCAAATTGGGGGATATCATCTACAAGATCAAGTCCTATATTTGGTTGTAACTCACTCCATTTCAATTAATGCAAAGAGTTATTTTTTTTCTTATATGTGATGTTATGATTTCATGTATTTCGATGCCATGTTGATCCATTGAATTAAGTGATTAGATGATGTTACATAGATGTTGTAGATCATTGGCTTGTGTTGTTTGATTATGCAGGTTATAATTATAGTGATCAAAGTTAGGATTGGAGCATACAAGCCAAGAGAGGAGTGAAGCATATGACATATTATAGGTAGGATTCATCCCATTATCTATTTACTTTAAGGAAAACATTAGCTTCTTTTTCTTTCTATTGTTCTAGTCTAGGCCACCCAGTCTAGGGAAGATACTTCTATTCAGAGTCATAGATTCCATATAAAACCCTCATACAATCCATCAAGGATGTTCCTATACACAATAGATTCATCAAAGAGGAACATATTAAGAGGCCAGGAAGGAGAAGGAAATATGCCACTAATATCCATGTCATAGGGAGATTAGCTGATCTCATTCTTGGGAATATCATCATCCCAAAGTGTTTAGATCCTGGAAGCTCAACAGTGGATGTGTGCATTAATAAAATTGTAGTCCCCAACACCCTCATTGACTTGGGGGACGCAATCAATGTCATTATTGTTGGGTAATTTAATTGTTGGTTAAATTACGTCATTAAACTATCAAACCTGGTTTTCATTTCCTTGTGAAGTGTATGTGCACTACATATGCTAGGACGACTACTTTTGATTAAGGATTTAAATCAAAGTGAAAATTTCAATATTCAAGACTAGCTCTTATCAAGTTATGAACATGTTCTTTTTGTAAGAACAATCTTCAAAATCAACTAAACTAGAATGCAAGAAATCAATGCATATTAATCTAAGAATCGAAATGCCTATTCTATCAAACTAAATATGAAATTCTATTCTAATTGAGCATAATTGAAAGACTATACTAATGAGAAAAATTGAAAGTCTATGATATGTTGCAGAATTGAAAGTCTATACTATTGAACAGTTAAAGGAACTTTATTCTAAAAAACATAAAAGGGATCATATCTATTCTACCTCCACTCTAATCAAATTGAAGTAACCGCTGCTCTACAAGCGCATATAAAATTAAATCAAGACGAGTTCGACTTGGAAAGTACTAAAGGAAAATCCTTACAAATTACTGATGAACTTACAGTCTCAATGAGAGCCAATCTAGACTTGAACCACAAATGTGGGACTAAGAGAGAATTTCAAGTATGAAAACTAATAAAAAAAAATGTGTTTGATACTTTGTTCTTAATGTTGAGCACTCAAATTTTTGCAAGCAAAGACAATAATGAATAAAATGACGAAAATAGAGCATCAAATAAAGTATGAAAAATATAAAAATTAAATTAAAATGCCTTCTGAGCAAAGAAGTAAATGAAACAAACTATGCTATCTCAGAACTCTTCTAGGGACCCTCCTGTTGAGTGTAAGGCAAGAAAGCTTACATAAACAAGTTAAATCACTAACGCATACGTACAAGAATAGAGTATTGTTTTCAAGGGAAATTAAGTTTCAAGGAGTCACAATAATTACTAAGCTAAAAAACTCCTCTATTTTCTTTGGATCAAAGCATTTTTATATTGTCTCTAACCAACAACTTCATAAGAAAATACCTCTGATAGGAAAGTTCCTAAATCGACACTTAGGTTTCCTATTAAAACATAAATCTATCTTTTATGATTTAAAGATTCTATTCTTCATGATTTTCTATGAGAAGAGAAAATAATGATTTTTCGCGACCAACACATCATTGTACTCGTGTTTCGAATCTTTCTTTCTTGATTCAATGCTCGCCTGGTGATGAAATTATTTTCTTTGAAACCTTGCATGAGACTATACTAGAGTTGATTTTCACTTTGACCAACCATATTTTTTAGCTCTATAATATTTTAGGTAAGCATGATAGGTTGATATCCTTTTACTTAACATTTGTCATTTATCCATGTCTTTTTTTCATCTTCAAAGTCTCAGGAACCTACCTAACCATGGACTTGACTACATAAATTCTAATCAACTATGGAAAAAGTACAATTCAGTAGCCATAGCAATATTTTAACCAATTTGATTAAGAAATAACAAATTATGAGTTAAGAATGAATGATAACTTATATTATATTTGAGCATGACCTATATGACCTTATAGGTTGTAAATATAGAAAAAACACGTATGAAATAGGTAAAAAGAAATGGAAAAATAGTGTCAAAATGAAGACAATTCGAGGATTAAACAATTACCAAGGAGACTATGCTCAAGCTTAATCTCCAACGAGCCCTAAGGAATAACACCAGAATGACACAACTTGTTGATAGATCCATAGTAGCACCAAAGGGCATCATTGAGGATGTCATGGTTTCCATTGATTCTTAGAAGTACCCTATTGATTTCCTTGTTCTCAAGTCCAAAACCAACTTCAATAGTTATCCTTTTATCCTAGGAAGACCTTCGTTGGATACTATTGATGCCTACATCAGTTTTAGAGCTAGAAATATGAAAATAAAAAATGGGCAACTAAAAAAAAAGTAGCTTGTACTATATCCCCCTATTCAACCCTTTTTTTAGCATTATTTCCTATGTGAGTAGACAAAGAAGAAGAATAACTTTATCATTCATCACCCTACCCCATCCATACATTATAAAACACTATTGGTAGAAGGAAATTTGATGATGAAAATCTGGTTGAAAACTCTCTACAAAATAAGTATCTTGCTACCATGAATATTGTTATTCTAAAAGATAAATCTTTAAGACTTCTTGCCTGCTCTTAAGCAAACTCATGGGAAAAATTAATCACTGCTAGCTATGATCAAATTAATATAAAAATTATATAAATCAACCCATCTAAAACTCTAAAAATCAACCCTTTTTATTTCAACTAATTAAGAAGAAAAATTGCTTACTCTTTTGAGGAAGAGTCTTGATGCTTTTGCATGGGATTACGAGGAGATAAAGGGAGTTCACACCTATATATGTACTCATAAAATATACATTAAGGAATATCATAAACCTATTCTCCATCCTCAAAAATTAATTAATCTTGCACTAAAGGAAATTTTAGAAGAGGAGTTGTAGAAATTATTAGATGTGGGTTTTATCTATCTAATTTCAAATAGTGTGTGGGTGTCACCTTTAATAATTATGCCTAAGAAGAATGGGAAATGGAGATTTTGCATTGATTATAGACAACTTAATAAGGCCACCAATAAATATCACTTTCATTTTCTTTTTGTTGATTAAGTTTTGGATTTATTCCAGGAAATAAGTTCTTTTCATTTTTGGATGGGTTCAATGGGTACAATTAGATCCAAGTCAGTCCTAAAGACCATGATAAGCCTACTTTCACCTACCAATGGGAGACCTTTTCCTACAGGTTCCTTCCATTTGGATTGTGCAATGCCCCTGCCATCTTCTAGAGGGAAGTATTGAGTATTTTTTCTAACCTTGTACATGACTTAGTAGAGATGTACATGGATGACTTCACACCTTATGGAGATTATTTTCAAGAAGTCCTCTCCAACCTCTACAATATTTTGAAAAGGTGCAGAGAGAAGAATCTCTCCTTAAGCCATGAGAAGTTCTAATTCTTAATGAATGAAGGAATTTTTTTAGTGCACTTCTTCTCTAAATAAGGAATTTAGGTTGATAACAATAAATTAGCCATAATTAGTAATTTTCCTATCTTGTAATGGTAGAAAGATGTTAGGATATTCTTAAGACTCAGTGGGTACTATAGTAGATTTATTAGGGATTTCAAAAATCTTTCTTCACCTTTGTTTTTTCTACTAATAAAAGATTCATATTTTTGTTGGAAAAACCTATGTCAAAAGAAAATTGAAGAAATCAAGGACAAATTCACAATTACACCAGTCCTTAGGGGCCCAAATTGGGCCTTTCCCTTCAACATTCACACAAATGCATTAGACAAAGCAATGGGGGAAACATTGGGGAAACTTGAAGGAAAAATTCCTTATGCCATCTATTTCATTAGTAAAAACTTGTCCAAGGTTGAGCTCAATTACTTAGTTACAACAAAATAACTTTTGTTTGTTGTGCATTCTCTGAATAAATTCAGGAACTACATTACTAGATATCATGCTTTTGTGCATACTTATCATGCAACTATTAAGTACTTGATGAATAGAACCGATGTAAATGCTCAAATATTTATATGGTTTTTGTTACTACAACAATTTGATATAACCACTGTTGATAAAATTGGGAAAGAAAATGTTGTGGTATATTTCTTGTCTAGACTAACCTTGTTTGTAGAAAACGAAGAGATGGTGGATGCCCAACTTCCTAATGAGTACCTCTTTTCCATATCATTAGTATCTCCTTGTTTTGCTGATATAGGATAATTTTTGGTTACTTGCACTTCCACCAATGGCAGCATGCCTCAGTTATATATATATATATATATATATATATATATATATATATATATATATATATATATATATATATATATATATATATATATATATATATATGGAGGGTCAGTGGATGGCGAGGTTTGACAACCCACCATTCCATTACTTTTGTTTATTTTGAAATAACCAAGTCAAAAATCTTCGATAGATTTTTCGGGGTTACTTGACAAATTAAGTAGGTGACAATTTTTATAATTTCCAGTCATCGTGAAATGCAAAAATGTCACTTAGTTAATTACCAACAATTGTAGTAGATTCCGCCAAATTTAGTGAGCCCTCCAAATTTAATTGGTGACAAAAGTACAAATCCCTTTGACTTAAAATTTAACTCACATTAACTTTCACATATGAAGTTGGATTTGAGTGTCATATGTGCCATTGGAATCAGGATGACAAGCTCTACATTCTAGTCTTGGTTTCAACAAAATCTGAGGACTTTGATTTTTAAGCCTTTCCAAAGCCTCCTAGATCACAAGATGAGCACACTAGAACTAAAGGAGTTATAAATGTAGTTGGAATAAATCTTAAGGAAAGGATACGTGTACCCAAGTGTATCACTATAGGGTGCCTTAGTCTTATTTGTTAAAAATAAGGTTTGTGTACTGAAGTTGTGCATTGAATTTCATCAGTTGAACAAGGTCATAGTGAAGAATAAGTAACCATTGCCTAAAATAGATGATTTACTTGAAGAGATCAGGGGAGAAAAAATATTTTACAAAATTGATTTTAATATCATGGTGTTATAAAGTAAGGATTAAGGAAGAGGACATATATAAAAAACCATTATGTGCTCCATATGGGCATTATGAGTTTGTAGTAGTGCAATTCAGGTTATCTAATGTACCAGTTGCTTTTATGTGCCCCATGAATGGTATATTCCATAATTATTTGGATAAGTTTTTTATTTTGTTTTTGGATGATATCCTCATATAATCCAAATTTTACAAAGAGCAGGAACAAGATTTAAGAATAGTGGTATAGGTACTTGGAAACCATAATTTATATGCCAAGCTGAGTTAGTTCTCATTTTCTCAAATAAAGATTCATCATTTGGGTCATGTTATTTTAGAATAAGGGATAGTAGTAAAGAAAAAAGGATTAAAGAAATTTAAGGGTGGCCAACACCTAAAAATGTGATAGATGTAAGGTATTTTATGGGTTTAGTAGATAATTACAAAAGATTTATTGAAGTGTTCCTAAGGATATCTCATCCTATTATTTCCTTGCAAAAGAAAGGTACGCAATTTGCGTTGTATAATAAATGTGAATAAGACTTGCATCATTTGAAGAGGTTGATGAAAAGTCCGCCTATATTCAAGATCACTAACCTAGATGAAGACTTTATTGTATGCATAGATGCATGTAAAGAAGTAGTTGGAGGAGTTCTCATCCAAAAAAAAAGGGTTACCTTATGAATATAAGAAGCTCAAATAGCATGAAAAGAACTATGTTACTGATGATTTGGAACTAATAACCATTATTCATGCCTTGGAAATGTGGTGGCATTATGTCATGGGAAAGAAGTTTGAATTAAGAACTGACCATAATGGATTAAAGCATTTGTTTGGATAACCACATTTAAATGCCAGACAAATTAGATGGTAGTAATTTTTTGTTGATTGTGACTTTTAAATTTAGCACATAAAAGGGAAAGTAAATAGAAGGGTTGATGCACTCAATATGATGGTGCATGTAATGCATGCTACAACCATAAACACTTCTAAATATGATTTAAGAATCAAAATTTTAGAGGATGGGAATTCATATCAGTAATACTTGGAAATAAAAAGAAACCTACAATAAGCCAAAGTGTAGCCCAAATATAGGGATTATGAAATGAAAGAAGATGGGGTTATTTTATATAAAGGCAAGATTTATGTGTTGAATTCTAAGGGGCTAAAAAATATAGTGTTGATTGAGATGCATAGAGTGCCTTATACTAGGAACTGCAATATCAAAAGTCTATCTCAACAGTCAGAAAACAATACTTTTTTCTAGGTATGAAGAAATAAGTGACTAATTATAGGGCCTATGCATGGATTTGGGTTACACTTTTTGGCAAGCGAGGGCATGTTGTGGGTGAAAAAAAGTAGCTCAATTGAGCCTTTTTAAGTGCTCAATCGAGCAATATTTAAGGCATTAATCGAGCTATTTAAGGGCTTAAAGTTTGTTGGATCAAGCATTAAAACAAACATTCAATCGAACTCCTCGATAGCCCAAGGTTAGGGGCTCGATCGAGAAATGGGATCGATCAAGCCATTTTTTTGAAATTTCCTGCTAATGCATCTCGGGAATGAAAATAAAAAGGTGGCTCGCTCAAGCCTTAAAGATCGATTGAGCCATTTTTTAACCACGTTAAGTGTAACCCCTCCTCCCACATCTACACATTTTTATAGTCTCTCTAAGGTAAACATGAGCTAAGTGTTATTATGATATGACCCGAACTCAAAATTCCAGTTCATCTTAGTTATAATAATGCTAAACACTCAATACTTGAGTAAGCTCTTTACCGGAACATGCCTAATACATGTTATAAATTTCATCAAACATATGATAAACGTACAAGTTACCGGTCATGAATGCATATCTGATCAATAACTCCTAAATTTCATCAAAGAATCCTCAAGAAGATTCAATACCCTCTCAAGCTAGCTACAACAACAATTGTTAGCCCATGGATTCATCAACCATTCGATAACTTAATAATTCATGAACAAGAGCCATAGTAAGAGCACATGAGATAAGCATGCATATAAGCAACATATAAGAAAAATAGAAACAATGGCGAATCAACCATAAGATAAACATAATAATGGATACATGTGTTCATTAATCACAATAAGAAAATATATCATATTAAAATATGAAAAAAACCAACCAAGTCAGGGACTTCAACATACCACCCAACCTTTAGATTGGATTGAACCAAATATCTCTTTCCGCCAATCACCCCCATGCTATATCCCAAGCATGAATGTGGGATCTCATGGGATAAACCAAAACATAACCAAATGGGGACTCCATAGATTAAACCACATCCAACCCCAATCTACTGTGATCCAACCTAAACTAGCACTGATATCACAAAGCAAAAACAATCTTGGATGCCTCAGAATTCCTTCACCATACCCAAAGAAATTTTCCTGTCTCCACTCACTTGTCAAGGGCTTCCCAGAGAAAATCATCTCCAACCCTTGGGAATTTTCCTAGTGCCACCTCACCTCGATCTAAAATCTTCCAACAATCCAAAGCTCAACCAAGAATGAATCTCATTACACCATGGCTACTGTGGAAATGGAAAGGCAAGGATGAAACCACTATCAAACTAGGAAACACCCATGCTAATGACAACAATTTAACAAAATAATAAGATGCATGCAACACACATTCACACCTCAGCAAGGAAATTACACATGTAACCTATTACCTGCAAAATCCTCTTTCTGAAATGATTGATCCAACCTTCTCCTTGTGCTTCATTTCTGTCCTTTTCTTTTCCTTTCTCCAAATCCAAGAGAATTCTAGAGTGCTCCAAAATCCTCTAAACGTGTAAGAGTGTGAAAAGAGAGATCCAAAACTGAACTGACAAAAGTTGTACCATCAAAATTTGTCAATTCTCTAATGCCTTTTCATCGTTGATGTCTCCTTTTTCTTCATTTTCCTTCATTTTTCCTCTAATTTCCCTTGCATGCATATTTGTGTCTCTTCACCTTTATTTTCTCCTATTTTCCTTATTTCTCATAATTAAATGCTAATTATTACCTCTTTTCCTTTTCCAATGCCTTTTCCAATTTCCATAGCCATTAATAAACCACAAGTGATGCCCACTATAATGTTTGCCTAAAATTTAACTTGGAATACGTGTCTCGTGACCTTGGTCTTATTATTTTTCCTTTAATATCCTTTAATACATGAAACTTTAGCCTGAGACTGTTACATTAAGGGCTTGGTCAAGGGTTTATTAAAACCTTGATCGAGTTATTTGATTTTTTTCCTTAAAGAATCAATCAAGAATTTTAAGCACTCAATCGAGTTGTTGAGATCCTAAAAAAAGGAGTTTTAGCTCACCTTTTGTAGATTTCTCTGCAACACCATTTTGTAGCCTAGCAGACTTAGGGAAGAATTTGTTTGTAAGTGGCAGTGTTGATCATGTTATATTCTTGAAAGAATCCTCTATCCAATGGAATATGAGTTTGACACTTTTGAATCCATATGATATTTTTCATCTAATTTCTTTTAAACATAATGCTTGAAATTTTTTTGAACTATTTCAAAGGGTTGAATAAAAAATTAATAACATAAACAACGAACAAATGTCAAAAAATACCAGTATCTTTGTTTATGAGTCCTCTTCAAAAGGGTACTCTTGGTTTTTCACTTTATTTAAACAGTTGAAAAAAATATTATGTGAACACATGTTTTTGCAAAATGCAATTGAAATTTTACTTCACCAACTCACAAAAATAATAAAAAATATAGCTTTGCATAAAAAAAAAATTAATATGAAAAAATTAGTTTTCTCCATTTAGATCATACTTATATATATATATATATATATATATATAGATATATATACACACATTTTAGAGTAAGTTATGCTACACGAACACACACATACCTCTTAATATGTGTTAAAATTTGCAAAGAAAAGAATTTCATTTAATAAAAAAATGACAAATTATAAGAAACTAATTTTTTTGCAAAAAATATCATTAGGACAACAACATAATTTTCCACAAATTCTCTTTTTACTTTGAATCAAAATTCATAATTATTTTCCCCAATCAGGGTGAGAGCTGGTGAAGTGGTCTTGGTGGGATCTGAGCCAAGGGTGGTGCAACTATGAGGCGTATAGTAAGGTGGCCAAACGACGAACCTCATTTAATTCCCCGCATGTGTACGGTGGAAATGAACATTGCAAGGTGTAATGTGAGGTGTGGGCTCTAATTAGAAATCCTAGTTCATAAGTCTAGATCAGGAATTCCATTTCGACCGATTGCTGTGGTAGAATGACTTCTCTGAGTTCCGAGGGTGGTTGTGGAAGGGTGGTTCCTACGCATCTCTATCTCCCAATTTGCAAGCGTTTATTGTGGGTATGTCCTTTTTGTCAGTCCTAAATTCATACTCCCTTCTCTGGTTAACTGTCACTGCCTGAATGTTAAGATGGTTATTTCTAAGTTGAGTAGACTTGAAATTTTCTAGGGTCCCAGGGTGTTATGTGAAACAAGAATTGTCAATTTTGATTTCTGAACCACGCACCTTGATAGTATTTTTGCATACTATGGTATTTTGTTTTCTCTGATGGCTCCGCACTCTACAAATAATGTTGGGTATTTATCCAGTGTTTCGAGTTGATGGGGTTTTTTCCAAATCGTTTCCTTAATCATGAATCAATTAGTTGAAGTCATATGGGGAATTCATAAGCATAATTACCATTTCTGGAAGTAACCTCGATCTCAAAATGTTACTGGGCATCGAAGGCAAATAAAGGTGGCCCGATGTGTCTAGGATGGGTCAAATCCGCGAAGTATACTTGGTTTTGTGAGTCTTTATCTTATTATTATTTTGTATTATATCTCTTTATATTTTCAGGGATACACCACTCCTGGTCTTGTAAATATTTCATTTCAAGTCGTCTCTCTGTAAGTTGGTTGTCAGTTTAGACGGGCTCCTAGATGATAGGTGCAGGGGCTCTCAGGTTTTGGTTTAGTGTGCTCTCGTGCAGTCTATAAGTCAGCCCTATGGCATGACCCTCCTCTCATTGAGGGAATGCAGGAAGGGGGGCCAGGCTTAGATTCGAAGCAAAGGTAGTAGGCGAGGTGTTGGGCCTTCTTAGCCTTCACAACCCAAGGCTCGAGGGTGATGCAATAATTTTGGGAAGATTTTAGAAGTCACTCAAGTTTACCATCTTAATACACCTCCCCCTATCGTCAACTAATCTAAGGTTAGGAAAAAAAATTATAATAGCAAGCAGAGAACATTGACCTGGATTTAGAGGATTAGAAGTCTTTGGTCTAGGATCCAGGTCATCGTAAGTCATCATCAAGGCAGATATTCTCAGTTTCAAAAAAAGATTTATTTATAATAGATTATCAAGAATATTGTGGCAAAATAAAGGGTGTCCATATCTGTTGGTTCCTCCAAACTAGATACAAAATTTCAAGAAATTCAGAGGGAATTTCAACTAATCCAACATAAAATTTAACTCCAAAATGTTCATCTCAATTGGATTGAGAAGCACATCCCCTCCCTCCCTCAAACAAAGTTGTTGGTCCTAGTGCAAAATATCTGGTGCCCATCGACTCCTCCGGCGACTAATTGGAAGATTATCATAGCCATTTTTTGTTAAAATTTTGAGAAAGTTTACATGATGGCCTTAGAGTCTTTTAGTTTCTATTCTAGTTACATATATATTAGGAAAATTAAGTATATTCATACTTATATTGCACTACTAGACAGTCTAAGACTCTTTACATTTTGGATGGCTTACAATTCAGTTAGATGGTCAAAAAACCTGTTTTCATGGTGGGTGGGTTGAGGCCATCTAACCTTGTTGGATGTGTATGTATACCTTGCCTACTTTTTGAAATGGAATAGAAAGGAGATGCCAAGCTTACAAAAAGAAAATTGTAATGCTCTTATGAATTTTGAGGGCTTCAATTCAATAAAAGAGAAAAAAATTAAAATTTCATTGCTACATTTTTGCCAAAAGTGTAACCCATCTTCATGCATTCACCCTATATAGCTAGGTGCAAGGTGTCAACCTCCTGTTGCAACAGGTGTTCATGTTTCATGATTGACATTTTTACATGCCAAATATGTCATCTTTCATGCTGCAAAGTTCCATATTTCCTTAAAGAGGCCAAAGAAGAAGTCATAAAAGTGGCTAGTCCAAATGCCACTGCTGTAATCCAATTTTGATGAGTTGTTCCAGTTTTGAAGAGTTTTCATTCAAGGGAGGTCCAAACAGTCTAACATTGGTCTCCCTAGGTTTCAATTTCCTATTTTAGAATATAGAGAATGATATCTGTCCAAACAGCTTAATCTTGGCAGATTTGTAGATAGGTAGAAAATCAAAGGAGCCCAATCACTTAATCTAGGCCCTTGGCAGAAATAAGTGTAGACTTAGATAGGAAAACAGAAAAAAGGAAAATTGTAAAGCTGGGTCTGCAAGTCTAAGTGCACCCAATCCAAAAGAAGAAAAAATGTTAGGTCAGTAGGCTGGGTAGGTAGTCTTGATGGTTGCAGAATGATGATTCATGATCAATTTTGTGTTACAAAGTGTTTTATCTTTTTAGATCACAGTCATGATGCAGTTTTTCATCTAGAGGAACTCAAGTTGGACATAACTAACTCCCCTCTCTTCTTATTCCCCAAATCACTCACTGATTTTCCAAAATAGGTCAAGATCTGCTTGAGCCTCTTAGTCCCATCATGTTCCATAACATTGGCCTTGGTGAAGATCTGCCTCACTCAAGGATTTCCATTCTTCTGTTACAAAGTTCTATTTCCCAAAATAGCCTAAGGTCCCTTACCTTAGCGCTTTCTGGTCACCTCCATATTAATTACTAACTATATTATCTAACTCCCTAATCCGTTTCCATTTCCCCTACTAGAACTATGTATAAATTCCCAAAAATATTAAATATCCCCTCCCTGGCACTATAGCCATATTTCCCTAAAAGTCTGGGAAAAAACAGACCATCTGGGGCTGTTTCTAGCCCATCCGAGTCTAAACAGGAGTTAGTTTAACACCTGGTCATACTAACAACCTCTTTCCCCTAGTCCTAACCCTCAAAAACCCATTGTTTCGCCCTTATGCCTAAGTCCCAAGTGTAAAAATATTAACCCGCTCGTTTATACATAACCCAAAAACCATTTTTTTAGTTTTTAACCCCCCCCCGCACCACGCCGTATGAAGATTCGCATATTCCCACGCCCCGTCCCTTAACCCTCCGCCGTATCGTCCTTGCCACCAGCCGTCAGATCTAGCTTGCCCGAGATCTACGGTGGGCGGGCCTTCCCATCTCCCAACGTGCCGAAGGTTAGCGTCCGGGAGATGGACGGTATTGTCGCTGTACTCCCGCCACGCGTCACCTTCCCAGGCATGGCGGAGCCCCCCTCCTCGAAACCACCTTTGCTCCAAGGCGGTGTGCCCAGAAAACCACAAACCCCTCTCCTCTGGGTGACGTAAGCCCCACGTCATATTGCTGCGTCATCTGCTTACGTGGCCTCCTGCCACCGTACCGCCGAGTCACCCTGCCACATCACTGCCACTGTGTCCCTTTACCATACTGCCATGTCACCTCCGTACATGCTGATGTCATCACGCTGACATCATCCCGCCACGTCATCCGCCGTACCATGGCCCCACATGCTGACGTCATCATCAATTTTTGAGGCGAAAGGCGAAAATCGTGCTTAGGAAGCCCGGATTCAAATTCTGAGGCAGTTTTTCATGCGCGATTAGCGCCTAGCGCTAATCGCGCATGGCTATGGGAAAAGGGCCGAAATGGAAAATCCCTAGTTGCGCAGCCCCCAACAAGCCCAAAAGGCGCCGAATGACCCGTTTTTCTTCACGAGGCATGCAGAAAGGATCAAAAGACAGTTCTAAAGAAAACAGAGGGCCGAACAACGGCCATTAAGTTTTGATTTGACCCACAGCGAAGGAGAGAACCGGCCCGATTCATTTGTCAAAGAGTATCAGAGGAAAGACGAAGCGGCAAAGAGTATCAGTTAAATTTTTAATGGAAGTCTTCAGTTCCCAAAGCAGGTCTACATTAAATGACCTCCAGCAAAGTCAAATCAGGAGGTGTAAGCCCATCCCAGCTCTCAAATCACAATTAAATCATTTAAAGCCACCGAACCACAATGGAGCAGAAGTCCATGCGTAGTTATTGCAGAAGCAATGCACCAAGCCACCGAGGACAACACATTAATTCAGTTTTGATACGACTACCCTCAGCGCAGCCCATAGATATTTTCTTGCATTTATTGCTGATAGGGTTAGTTTAAAAGTAATCATTTACTTTCAGACCTATTTAGGTCACAGATGTAATAAACAATTTTGGAGAATTTTCCGTATATATACCACCCTCTGTATTGTTTCAAGGGTTGGTCGATTGATGACTTTTTCATTAGAGACTCGCACTATATGTCTGATATTTTTCTTTAATCAAAGATTGCTGAAGATATTGGAGGAATGACTGTCTGATGTGTTTTTAATGGTCTCCGGAGATTGAATGATGGAATCCTTGTGTTGCAACATGGCTCAATAAGTGCTTCTTACCTCTGTTTTCATCGTTTCGCCATCTAAATAGCAGAAATAAAGATTAGCTTAGAACTTGTTTAAATGTACTCTAAGATCAATGTCTGTTGTTTCTTTATGTTTTTTCATCTGAACTGAACTGGACATGAATATGAATTCCCTGTGGCTCATATTTACTCTAATTCACATGTTTTGACAGTTATCTAGGTATTTTTTACTGCCCCTAAATAAAGGTCGTTCACCCTTCTCTGTTAAGATGATTGAGAGATTCTTGATTGCCTCTGCTTCCTTAGCATTCTTTTCATCCTTTAAAATTGAAAAATTGTTCCATGTGCAGCTACCTTGCTCCTTATTTCTCCTGTGACCAAGAAAATGCACCAGCAGTCTTACTCCTTGACTCCATGCCCAATGGTTTGAAACTTTCACACTATACCCACCTCTTTACCTGAGAACATCAATCTTCCCACCAAAACGCAAACAAAACCCTTGAACTCAATAACTAGCCTAAAATCATCATCAACAAAGCTAAATCAGAAAGAGAGAGCCCTCTCTGATTGCAAGTGGGCTAGAACCTGTAATCCAAAGTTGGTTTGTGGTTACCTCGGCCATATCCCTTACTCCAACCTGAGGGACAACCTGAGTGATAACATAATGGCGACTCCGCTAGGGACCTCCTCAGTTAAATTCACGAAACAGGTTGGAAGAATCCACTGATAAATCAATTTTATAATTGTTGTATATTCCTTAAAACTACAGATGAAGCCTGAATGTCAGCCAGGTAGCCTTTGAAACTATCTTTGCTTTGCATTGACAGAAGTAAATAAAAGTTGCTTCAGTCAATCTTCATGCTAGTTTTAAACTATAGATAGTGGTTCCAAAATTTGATCAGTTCCTTGCTAAGTTCTAAAAACATTCCCAGAAAAATACCAAAAAATAGTTCGGAAGTTGGCTCCCAAGAAGAATCTACGATACACAAGGTCAAATCCAGACCCAAATCCCCCAGCTGCTTTTGAAAATCCGAACCTAATCCCAAAGATCCTTAGGAAGCAAGGGCAAAGAGAAGATTTTGCTAATTTGAGTCCTAAAACAACTTACCCAAGCTGTGTTCCAACTCCTGTCAAAGTTTTATTCCGTTCAACTCCTACTTCCCCTTGTTCATCATCCACATCTCAGAGCGCTCCATCCACACCTCCATTCACTGCACGTACTACAAATACCACTACTGTTGTTCCAGTTACTTCTGTTATCCCTGTTGTTCCATTTATCCCCGTTGTCCCACTTATCCCTGCCAATATGGCTAATAGATATGCACCCCTGCAATTGCCTGCTAATCCTGGGGCTTTACCTCAGGAGTACCAATCTAAAATTACCTATTTTGATAGTACCGTTCCTTTCATAGCCCTTCAGCATACCAAAAAGATGTAAGACTATTTTGAAAACTACGAGATAGACGATGATAGCGTGAGAATGAGAATCTTTGTTCAAAGTTTAACCGGTGATGTAATAACTTGGTTCATATCACTTGCTGAAAATTCCATAACTACTCTGGATGAGCTTTACCAGTCCTTTACCAACAGATGGGAGAAAAAGAAAGACCCCTTGCACATACTAGCTGAATATGATACAATTAAAAGAGGTCCCCAGGAGATTGTTTTGGAGTACTGTGCAAGATTCAATAATGTCTATAATGCAATACCACAGAACTTAAGACTGCCCCCTGACCTTGCCTTGTACAAATTTCCTGATGGTTTCGACCCGAATATGGCATACCAGTTAAAAGAAAGAGCTCCTCAGACCCTTGCAGACATGCAAAATGTTGCTGTTAGCGTAGAGGCCAATCTAATTGCCAAAAGAAACAGAGCTAGAATGGAAAGAAGAACCACCTTTAAGGAAGAACCCTCAGCCTTTGATCAAAAGCTTGATGCTATTATCAGTGGCCTGCAAAGGTTGGGAGAAAGAGTAGAAAGTGTTGATAGGAGATCATCATGGGAAGGACAACAATCCAATACCATAAGGAACCCAAATTTCAGAAAAACACAGAACACAAATACTGGTAGGTCTAACCAAGATCATGACATAAGACCCCCTTTTCAAGATAACTATGTTGAAGGATCTACTTCTAGTGAACCCTTAGAAGACACTCATATGAACCTGATGGATCTAAAGGGTGAACAACAAACTTTTCTGAGCCAAGAAGACCAAGATGAGCATAACTTTAGTCAATTTCAGACTAAGTCTGGTGAGTCTTTTGATTTTAAACAAGGTTATGATACTGCTGTGTATGAAGTCCACAAACAATATAAGCTGAGAACTAGGACCATTGATATTTCTGAACCTAGCAAAACAAAGGATGGCAAACAACCCAACAAGATTAAGAGCAAGGCTGTCATAACAGAACCAGCTGATACAACTGTCCCAAACCCGCATCAAGTGACCATAGAAGACATTACAGAAGCGCAGTCTTCTGTAAATCAGCTTTTGCCACCTTCTTCCTCTGGGCAAAACTCGAACAGCGTTCCAAAAATCCCTCCTGAAATTGAAAAACCGCAAGCAATCAATTCCCATAACGCTGGTAAACAAGAGAAAATAGCAGATAATTCAAATGAAACAGAAAAAACTGCCATTATCAACACCAAGACTCCATTGGAAAAGCCATTTAATTTAGAGGCAGAAATAGCTAAGTTGAAGATATCCATTCCCCTCTCAGAACTTGCCAAACACGATGTATATAGGCAACAAATTCAAAGGTCACTTCAAATTCCAGAAAACAAAGATGATGTAAATGTTTTGGATGATACTCCTGAACTGTTGTTTGGTCCAGAAGTTAATGGAAAATCAACATATGGACCTATTCCACCCTTTTATGTCAGTTTGCATATACATGACAAAGTTTTGCACAATGCTATGTTTGACTCAGGTGCATCGCACAATCTTATGCCCAAAGCAGTTATGGAAAAGCTGAACCTTGATATTACAAGACCCTACAAAGATTTGTACTCATTTGACTCAAGTCAAGTCAAGTGTTTAGGCCTCATCAAAGACTTGTGTGTCTCCCTAGTCCAATATTCCAATAAGACCATCCTCATGGATGTAGTGGTGGCTGACATCCCACCAAAGTATGGTATGCTCCTATCAAGATCATGGGGAGAAAATCTCCAAGGATCCCTTCAACTAGACCTCTCCTATGCTACTATTTCAGTCTTTGGGCAACCAAAGAGACTGTACAAAGAAACCCTCATGAAATATGTGGTAAGTAGTGAGAGCAAGCCTAAAAATTTTCCCATTTACTCAATCCATTCTGATATGGATTCTTTTATTTTGTTTAATGATAATACAAATTCTCTAACTGATGATGAGCCTTTGGCTCTAGAACAACGAGCACAAATCAATGAAGAATCGGTTGCACATACCCATGAGATTGTCACAACAATTAATGCAACCAGCATGATAGAAGAAACTCCCCAAACAGAAATTTCAAAACTGCCCAATCCTAACATAGCTGAAACTCTTAGCACAAACCACAAGCAAGAAATCACATGGTATTTAGAGTTTGATGGCTCTGTCAACAAGTTAGGAGCAGGGGTAGGTGTTTGGATTCACAATACACATGATAACCATGTGGAGGGTCATGCCTACAGACTGAACTTTAAATGCACAAACAACATGGCAGAGTATGAGGCTCTGCTGTTAGGCCTTAAACTTCTCAAAGCTCTAGGAGCTGCAAAGGTGTCTATTTTAAGAGACTCTGACTTAGTCATACAGCAGATGAAAGGTAAATTTGTAACCAATGACAGTAGAATGAGGGCCTATAGGACTGCTGCCACTAATATACTCAATGCATTCACTGAATTCAAGCTTGATAAGATTTCAAGAAATCACAACATTCACGCTCACAGCCTAGCCACCTTTGCTAGTACATGCAAGTTTCCTTTTGACCCAAACCATCACTTCACAACTGAAATTAAACATAGGCCCGCTATCCCAAACAACATTAAAGATTAGCAAGTGTTTGAAAATGACGCCCAGATCAACAATTTCCTCACCCTTGAGCATGAGTTTTCAAATATTAATATTGACATGGACGCTATGACAGATGACCAACAACAAACAACTGAAAATCAGCGGAATAACCAGCAAGCTATAACAGCTGCAACAGCCAAACAAATTCTAAACCCGACTGTTTTTGACAAAACAAATATAGAATAGCTGAAACAAACGCACTTGGAAGAAATTTCCAAGACAGAGGCTGAGATTATTGACTTAAAAGATAATTTTCTGCCTGCTAGTCTAACCCCATTAGTGTTATCGGGAAAAGTGTCCATTCGGAATGACCCTATCCCACTAAGGTGTGATAGTGACCTTAGAAACAAACAGAGAAAACTACTTGTATATTCTTCTTTATGAACTGTAAACGAAGAAGAAAAGGATGAACTAACCGGTGTCTTGCGCTAGTCCCTTTGGTCCAATTTCTCTCCTCTTTGATAGCTTCCAACCACTTGCTCCTTCACTTGCCCAGCTTCACAATACCTGCAAGATCACAGAAGAAAGAAACTATACAAAGACATGGGTTTATGTTCATAAAAAGCTTAGGATCAGATTTAAGCTAAACATACAAATGTAACAAACATCAATGATACACAAGCATGTAGGAGAAACTCAAATAGTTTTATTGCTAAAACAAGAAGATCCAAGAGGAGTTACAACCAATGATTCTTGATCCAGCATCAACCTCCCAGCATAGAAGCCCCTCTTCACCTCCAACAAAGCATAAATCACCCAATAGTCTGATTATCTCTCTCAAAACCAACAACAATTCTTTGCAATATCAAAATTCCAGCCTCTTGGATCTCTGGGATGAGGGATCCATATATAGATGTATGCAAGGAAGATGAGTCAGCTTATGATTTGATTTGTGGCTTCTGTCTGTCAGTTCTTGCTTCCACTTGGAGACTGAGAGCCTCTTACTCATCCTTGGTCGAACTCAGTGAGGCAAGTGTCATTGGAGAAGATTCTGGAAGCTTCCATTGTCTTTCCACCTCATGGAATGGCACCGCCATTTGTAATTTCTCGCTCAACGCACCCTGGTAGTGCATTCAAGTGCGTTGCAACACACCTAGCCAGTATATTTGGGTGCTATGCAACGCAGCTAGCCAGTGGAGCAGCTGAAATGATCCTGATTTGACTGATTCTGAGCAGTTTCTGGTAGATAACTTCTGGGAGAAGCTGTAATTTGTTGACCTTGTTCCTTTAGGGGTCGGAACAACACTTTTAGGGACTTTGGATCCCTTGGTTTATGGACATTTCATGCTTAGAGATGTAAGGCACAAAAATGTCTATAACAGTTGCCCCCTAAAGTATGAGGTCGTTTATCGGGTGAAATGCTTTATTAGGAGGATCCGAAGTTCTTTCAATGCTGGGAGGAGACCTGTAATAAGATACAATACAATACATTATCTTCATACTATTTTCATGATCTAGCTGAGGCGGGCATTCCCATGCTTAGCTTTATAAATTCATTTTCATGTACATATGACAGACAATCGTCTGATGGTAGACTGATGATTCTGATAGAGCCATCATCCTTTTGGTAGGATGATTATCTGTGCTGCAATGCTGTACATTTCAATGTCTTTATTTTCCTGAATATATATCGCAGCTCGGATGGATGAAACTAGATCCGGGGTCTTCAATCTCGTCCGATCTTCACTCGAAGTACAAGTCGATCCATGTGAGAAATGCTTTGAAGTCGAACATGGAAATACATCACTTGATTACCTGTCAATGATGTAAACTGTTAACAAGCGCGAGAGGAATCACTGATAATGACCCTCACTGCAGTACAATTCACGTGGTGTGAATAAAGGACTTGGCGTCAAACACCACACGAAATCTTTCGGTCGAAGGTCATTGAGGTATACCTGTCGCCGGAAGTGAGAAACTTGCCATTGAGGCATGCAAGCTTCAAAGTATTGAATGGGGTGTCCCTAGATCAACTTCTTGGATAATGAGCTGATGTCGACAAGAAGCGATCCGTCAAAGGAGGGCCTTAATGAATCCCACATCAATGACATGGAACAGAGTAAATGATTTTGATGGAGGTGAAAACAATCTGATGATATACGGTTCAGGATGGCGGTCATGAAAGAATGAAGTATAATGTATGGTAGTGGATGGGACACAGGTGACTTCTCTGGATGACTTCTCTTGAACATGTCGGCGACACTTATGTGATGGATTGGTAG
Source organism: Pinus tabuliformis (assembly GCA_031772625.1). Classification (NCBI taxonomy): domain Eukaryota; kingdom Viridiplantae; phylum Streptophyta; class Pinopsida; order Pinales; family Pinaceae; genus Pinus; species Pinus tabuliformis. The sequence goes on from CM062811.1 coordinate 660,592,671, forward strand.
CATTTACCCCAAATGTGGATGGTATGGCGTGACCATGGTGATGTGACCGATGAATGAAACAACCCAACCCGACTCGGGCACGGAGTGGAAGTGTCATGTTCAAGAGCGACTTGCTACCAATAAAGGTTCTTTGAGTTTTCTTCCCAATTTTTCCCCAGTCATTGCTGACCAGTACCTCTTTATTTTTGTCAAGCTTGAGGAGGATAACATATGCTTGTTCTATAATTTTCCCTTCGGGCAAACCTATCACTATGTTTTAACGAGCCTAGCGATAGTGAAACTCGTTCTCGTCTAAAGACAAGTTTGTCGCTATTAATCTTTTTAACGAGTCTAACGACAAAGATAACTCGGTCCTTTTCATTTTTACAGAGTCTGAAAAGGTACGTAAAGGTAACTCCGAAATTCATTTTTCGTCATCTAATCCCTTAAGTCCGAAAAAGTATAAAAAAATACAGAAGGGATGAATTTTCGATAGTTTTAATGAGCCGAACTAAACAAGCGCTCGATCGTTTTGTGCAATAATCCCTCAGGTCCAAAAAGATTAAAATCTAGAGGAGGGATAGCTCTTCCTATCGCTTTAACGAGCTGGAAGGCCAAAACTCGGCAATCTTTTCATATTTTACGAGTCAGCTGAAAAGAGCTTATAGGAGACTCGTCTTTTAAGGAACGAGTGATAAACAGGGTAGCAGCTGATTCCAGGTAAGGTTTGGAATTTTCCAATCACGGCAGTGTCACAAGGATGGCTAGTGAAATCACTCTTCGCAGCTGTTCCTCAAAATGGGTAAACAATCAAATGGATGTGAATGATCGGCCAATGGAAAAGAGGAGATGACGGTGCAAACATGACCAAGGCTTTAATGGCTGAAATGTTACATTCACGGTGGTTATTTACCGAGGAATAGTTCATTTTTTAACGAGCTTAAATGCGAGTTGAAACACTTGCTCGGTCTTATGTTTATTTTTTAACGAGCTTGAACTATGCGCTAAAACTGCTCGATAATCCAGTCATATGATAAGAATGTCTCATATAAAATTGGAAACTTTTAGATTTTTGCCCCACATCCTTTCTTTATGCAAGCTATGTGACGACTAATCCTACGAGTTTAAAGGGTTAGCCTACGGGTTTAAAGGGAGGACCTAAAAGTTTAAAAAAATAAATAGTCGCCCTTCGCTTGCACTCCAAAAGGTTTTCATGCCCCCAGGTATAAAATAGAGTTTCAAGGTTACCTCTACTTCTATCCGCCAAAACATTTGTTCTACCGAGAGAGGCCTACCTCTTACAGGTTACCAAAGATTGTCCTATTAATCTTTCAAACAGAACACTTCTTCGACGATGTCTATTAATATTTGAAACAGAACAAAGGTGAGTGACTCAGTTCTGTCACCTCACATAACTTTGACAAGAGAATCTTATTCTAGAATAACCTCTCTTCCAATCACGGACGGGGTATAGACTAGTCATATTCTCTTGCAGAAACCTACCCTATACCTGAAGTTTTCCTGCCGAAGCAAACCAGAACGCATACCCCCTGGGTTTCAGTCATATCCCTCTGAATTACTCGCGCTCATCGGGAGGACGGACTGGAGATTGAGACATTTCTTGTGTGAACAGACCATTTAGGGATGGTATATGACTATTTGCTATGTGTGATCCGGGAAATGAAAGTTAGTCCACGAGCTTGACCACTCTTCTTTCTTGCGAAAAACACATTACTCTAAAGAGTGAGGAGACAATTGCTTCCATGCAATAAATATAGTCTCGTCCAAGGAGTAGGTTATAATCCAAGGGTCCTTGAATGACCATTACGTTGATTTGAACTGTCTTCCTTCTCAATGTTATGGGCACATTGGGAAGGATCCCTAAAGGTCGACTGGTTCCTTTATCAAAGCCTGTCATATTTCTCATCTCAGGCAAAAGCGATGGCGAACCAAGTGCTTTCCAAGCAGTAGAGGAAAGGATACTCACAGAAGCCCCCTCATCTATGATGGTACCAGCCATGACCATTCTATATATTTGAACGATAATTCTAAATGGTATGCTTGCTGGTAAACGGGGTCTGCCTAGTTGATTCCAATCAAAGGAGACAACTAGGTTGCTTGGAGGTGGGACTGAATAGACGGCCGGGTACGACTCTGACGAACTTCCTTCCTGCGGTAAAGGAATGGGTATATTGCCCCCATGTTCGTTGGAGTCTGTGTTGATGAAGAGAATTTGGATGGTGTCATCCTTTTTCTCTTCAGTGACTGTATCATCTGAAGATAAAACCTCTGAAGGCAAGACCGGGTCAACTGCCGCCTCGACCTTTTGACTTTCGTCTGGTATGGATTCAGATGGTTCATCCTCAATGATAGATGCTTCGGCTGACCACTTGAGCGGGCCAGCCGGATTCTCGACTAGTGACGGACTCGGCAAGAGTTTTTTATATCCAGGAGGGAGTCGTAACGGTGAAACCGGACGATCATCCAAAACTCTTTTAGCTTCGTCTAAGAAGGGACAACAGTGGACGGCATGATCGCCTTCGCACAGTTTACAGGGAAATCTAGCTTTCCCTTTTTGTCCTTGGGCTTCACTTTCACTAGTCGACGGTGTGCTTTCAACATGATCACCAGAGGTTGATGACACCGGGTTGTGCAAACGAGGAGACCAGTCCCTTAGTATCCAAGGGATGCAAGGACAATCTCTGTGAAAGTGGTCTCCTCTGCAAATGACACATGGCGATTTAGGCCTGGTCGGTGTGGTGTGTGGATTTTTGTTAGACGACGCTTGTTCGCCCCCATTCATTTTTAGCTCCTTCTTCTTCTTCCCTTTCTTCTTCTTTTCCTTCTTCTCCTTAGGAACTTTACTTTTGGCTTTACCAGCCCCATCAAGCGAAGATGAAGGAGGAGAGAAAGATTTAGAAGAAGTAGAAGGTTGGTGGGCAACTTTGGATTCGTCTAGTTGCTGATTCGACTGTTCAGGAATAGTGGTGTGCTGAACGACATTGGTTGAGAAGAGCCATACTAGAAAACCAATTTTCAGTCCTGGAAGCGACAATGTGGCCATATGGGGCGTACCAACATCTCCCCAAGAGGAGAAGGGACTAGGATTTCCACCAAGGGGAATTCCTTGGTTGGTAGGCTCCATTTTCTCAACCCAAAGATCAGCGTAGGAAAAGGGTATGATTGTTCCATTTAAAATAAATTTTAACATGCTTTGACACAACTTGTTTTTTCAGTTTTTAAGAGTCGAGAAAAAACAAAAGATGACTCTAGTCTCCTTCGATTTTTAATGAGCCTGAAGTGACAAGTGCTCAGATGGACCTTTTCCGTTAAGGAGTCTGAAAAGGAATGAAAGGGACTGCTCTGGAGATCTAGGTAGAGGGAGTACCAAACCAATCGCAAAACTGCAGAATACTTTTTACGGTACGGCAGTCAATCTTCCCGAATGTTGTGTTCGGTGCATTGCAATCAGTAGGGCGACCGACACGGCTTCCTATGGATAAAAGGTTTTAAGCCTATAGGGGTCTCCCAATATATACTCGACGGTACGTGGGAGCACAAGTCCGTACTGGCACTTATCGTCTCAAAGTGGAGGAATCACCCAACCATCAGTGAGGACAACAGTTACCAGGCTTTACGACGCCAGAATACGTCTCTAGCCTAGACCTCTAAATGTTGTGCGTTAAGTTCCAAAGCGTTGTTAAGTTCATTGAATTTATTTTAAGTTGATCTTTCTTATGAAGTTTGCATTTTTGGTTCACCACGAGATGTAGATGTAATTCCTAAAATGCAGTCTAAAGATGATAAACAAACTTTTATCTCTTTTCAGCAATGAAAATCCTAGCTACAAGGGAAAAGAAAGACACAATCTTTTCACAAAGAGCATAGAGCACACTGTAAATGCATTTTCCTAAATCAAGCCAAACAAACTGTCAATATGCAAATGCACATGTGCATGTATTTGTTTTTCACTTTCTTAATATTGATGCCTAAAAAGAAAGTTGATGTACAAATTTGAATTTGCTTTCAAGTGATAAACACAAACAAGGTAAATACTCATTTCGACACTAGAAAAGCACAAATTCAAACCAAAGGCAAAAGTAAAAGCATAATCGATTGTCAACAGCAAGTAAACTTTCTCCTATGATCAATACTGACACTTGCGACAGATATAAATCAAAGGACGGTAGTATGACTATTCTACTTTTGCAATGGAAAACTGTAAATGATCTAACAAACACACAAAAACACCTACAGTTTTTTTGTACAAAGGAGGCGGAATTAAGGCAAAGAAAAGGGGTTTTGAAACAGACACACACACTGATCACAGGCTGCAAAAATCAGAGATCAAACTGAAAAATGAAGCAAAGAACCTCAGCTGCACAAGGCAAGTCTGATCAGCGCACCTGTAGCACAGAGAAACTGGATTGCAGCGCAGGTGGCCCTCTTGGGAACTACGTTGAAATGCAGAATCTCTTCACTGTGCCTGCGCTGGGGAAGAAACGAGAATTCTATCCGGGTTCTGAGTCACGGTTTGCAGTTTATTCTATGGCTTTCGGCCGAGTAAAAGCAATCAGTAATGCACAATCAGAGGGTAGATTTAAAGAAGGTTTAAGAGCTATCACAAAGGGCAATCAGATCATTTGTGGATCGGTTGTTCAAATCATAAATAGATCCAGTGAATGGATTGAAGTAGCAGGTGTCTACTTTGCATTTGTTAATGGCAAATGTAGTTCGATTGCTACTTCTAAGCTTATGAAACAAACAACAAGAGAAACACAAACAAACTAACTAGACAATCGTCCCCAGTGGAGTCACCATTTTTGCCGCCTCGTCCTTCACTTTCCCAGCTTCACAATACCTACAAGATCACAGAAGAAAGAAACTATACAAATACATGGGTTTATGTTCATAAAAAGCTTAGGATCAGATATAAGCTAAACATACGAATGTAACAAACATCAATGATACACAAGCATGTAGGAGAAACTCAAATAGTTTTATTGATAAAACAAGAAGATCCAGGAGGAGTTACAACCGATGATTCCTGATCCAGCATCAACCTCCCAGCATAGAAGCCCCTCTTCACCTCCAACAAAGCATAAATCACCCAATAGTCTAATTATCTCTCTCAAAACCAACAACAACTCTTTGCAATATCAAAATTCCAGCCTCTTGGATCTCTGGGATGAGGGATCCATATATAGATGTATGCAAGGAAGATGAGTCAGCTTATGATTTGACTAGTGGCTTCTCTTTGTCAGTTCTTGCTTCCACTTGGAGACTGAGAGCCTCTTACTCATCCTTGGTCGAACTCAGTGAGGCAAGTGTCATTGGAGAAGATTCTGGAAGCTTCCATTGTCTTTCCACCTCGCGGAATGGCACTGCCATTTGTCATTTCTCGCTCAACGCACCCTGGTAGTGCATTAAAGTGCGTTGCAATGCACCTAGCCAGTATATTTGGTTGCTATGCAACGCAGCCAGCCAGTGGAGCAGCTGAAATGATCCTGATTTGACTGATTCTGAGCAGTTTCTGGTAGAGAACTTCTGGGAGAAGCTGTAATTTGTTGACCTTGTTCCTTTAGGGGTCGGAACAACACTTTTAGGGACTTTGGATCCCTTGGTTTATGGACATTTCATGCTTAGAGCTGTAAGGCACAAAAATGTCTATAACAATTAGAAGACATGTTTGACGCCAATGATGTTCCCAGAAAGCCAAAATTACAACCATTGAACGCTGCTATAGAAGAACACAACATTGGGACAGCAGAGAATCCCAAAATGATCAAATTGTCAAGAAATTTACCACCTGATCAAAAGCCCAAGTATATTGATCTGTTCAAAGAATTCCAAGATGTATTTGCTTGGAGTTATGAGGATTTGAAATCCTATGACATCTCGGTGATCCAACACACATTTCCCTTAAAACCAAATTAGAAACCCTTCAAGCAGAAACTTAGAAGAATTAACCCTATGCTTCTTCCCCCAATCGAGAAGGAAATAAAGAGGATGTTTGAAGCAGGCATAATAGCACCCATCAGATTTTCTGAATGGGTATCCAATCTTGTTCCCACAAGAAAGAAAATAGGTGAGACTAGACTTTGTGTAGATCTGAGAAATTTAAACCAAGTATCCCTAAAAGACCACTATACTTTGCTCAAAATGGACCACATTTTACAAAGAGTAGTGGGGTCATCTAGAATCTCTTTGCTAGATGGCTTTTCAGGTTTCAACCAAATACTTTTTCACCCGAATGACCAAGACAAGACAGCCTTTACCACACCGTGGGGAACATTTAAGTATGTTAAGATGCCATTCGGACTTAAAAACGCTGGTGCTACCTTTCAAAGAGCAATGGATATTGCTTTTGCCAAAGAAATACATGACTTCCTAGGTGTCTATCTTGATGACCTGACCCCTTTTTCAAATTCTGATGAAGAGCACCTCAAGCATCTTAGGCAAATATTCATGACATGCAGGAAATATGGCATTTCCTTGAACCCCAAGAAGTCTCTCTTTGGCCTTGAAGAAGGAAAATTACTTGGCCACATCATATCAAAAGATGGGATTAGAATAGATCCTGAAAGAATCCAAGCCATACTCCAAATCCCATATCCAAGAAACATAAAAGAGCTACAAGCATTGCTTGGAAAAATCAACTTCCTAAGAAGATTTATTCCAAATCTAGCTGAACTGATACGACTGTTAAGCAATATGTTAGAAAAGGATGCTAAGGTAAAATGGTCTCTGGAAACCAAGCAAGCATTTGATAGTATCAAAACGGCCTTAACCCAAACCCCTGTCCTCACCAGCCCACAATTTGACAAAGATTTTATTATCTTTTCGTTTGCATCTGATCATACTATAGTTGTTGTCCTTTTGCAAAGAGATGAACAGGGAGCTAAAAAGCCGATTGCATTTTTCAGCCGAGCCTTAAGAGATGCCCTGTTGAAGTACCCAATCATGGAAAAGCAGGCCTATGCACTTGTTAAGGCCATCAAGGACTTCAGAGTGTACATTTTGTATTCACATGTGATTGCCTATGTCCCACACGCTGTTGTAAAAGACATATTGACCCAAGAGGGGTTAGAAGGCAAAAGAGGCAAGTGGATAACAAACATCCTTGAGTATGACATAGAAATAAAACCAACCAAGCTGATAAAGGGACAAGGTTTAGCCAAACTGATGTCCGAAACAAACTTTCAAGCCCTAGACATTAACCAGCTGGACAATGAACAGGAGCTGGTGACTCCACAGATCAGTGACACCTTTTTGCAATCTCCATGGTATGCCGATATATGTTATGTACTGTTAAACCTGTTCGCTCCCCCGGGATTTTCCAGAACCAAGAAAAGGTTTTTGAAAATGAAGGCTTTAAGGTTTTGTGTCATAGATGGTGCATTATTTTGGAGAAATCATGAAGGTATATTGCTTAATTGTTTAACCATGAATGAAACTAACAATGTCATGAAAGAATTCCATGCAAGTGACTGTGGAGGACATCTATATTGGAATTCCACCGCTGATAAAATCTTAAGGGCTGGATTCTATTGGCCCTCTCTTTTTGCAGATGTAAAAAAGTTTTCCATGTCATGTCACAAATGCCAAATCTTTGAGGGTAAGAGAAAGTTATTGCCCCTGCCCCTTAAACCTATCTCAACAGAAAAGCCCTTTCAACAATGGGGTCTTGACTTCATTGGAGAAATTCATCCCTCTTCCTCAGGCCAACACAAGTGGATTTTAACGGCCACCGACTATTTCACTAAGTGGGTTGAAGCCATTCCCTTTAGGCAAGAAAATGACACCATCATTATCCAATTCCTTGAGTGCAATATCCTTTCTAGAATTGGCTGCCCTGAGAAAATCATCACTGACAATGTCACTGCCTTTAAGTCCAAAAAGATGATCAGTTTTTGCCATAAGTTCCATATCACCCTGGGCCACTCTACAGCTTATTACCCTCAAGGTAATGGCTTAGTCGAATCATCTAACAAAAGTCTCATCAACATCATAAAGAAAGTGCTCGAAGAAAACAAGAAGAACTGACACAAAAAGCTGGTAAATGCCCTATGGGCATACAGACTTTCAAGCAAGAGATCCATTGGAATGAGCCCTTATGAGCTAGTATATGGCATGGAGGCAAGATTTCCTTCATCCCTGGGCATTCCTACTATCAGACTGTTACAGGAAATTCAGGCTGAACCAAATGACATTCAAAGAAGAGTTAATCAGACCATTCATCTTCAGCAAACCAGAGAACAAGTTTATGACAGAGCTCAAATTTTGCAAGAAAAGATTAAAAAGATGTTTGATAAGAGAGCTAAGGCCAAGGATTTCAGTATTGATGACAAAGTTCTAAGGTGGGACTCACGAAGAGAAGACAAGGGCAAACATGCCAAGTTTGATCTTTTATGGAAAGGGCCATTTGTTATTTCTGCTGTTCAGGGAAATAACACATATTTTCTCAAATCTATAGAGGGCAATACTGCTGAAGAAGGCCCTGTGAATGGTCGTATGTTGAAACATTACCATGACCCCTTTTAAGGGACACAATGCAAGCTTTGTATATATCTTTTGTACAGTGATATTTATATATATCAACACTTTGTTTTCATTTTTATATAAGCAAACAAATTGTCAAGGGAGCAGTAGTAAATTTTGTGAAAACCCAACCAATACAAGTGTTCCAGTTTTAAAAGCTTTGTCTCTGCACTAACCTCAACAAAACAACAAGAATGGCACAGTTACATCAACCAAATCATGGCAAAGGGAAGTTGTTTGCGGTCTTCAGTCAAAGGTAGCAAAACAAAGCAGTATTTTCAGTTCACATCAGCACCCGTGCTCAAAGCAAAAACAAGGCAAGCATATCAGTTTTGATCCATGTTGTGAAAATGTTTCAAAGGTACAAAGCTTAAGCAACATTCTACATAATAGCAAGCACGCAGAAGAAAGCAGGCAGTGCTATGCATTTCACAAACAATTCAGTTGGGGAAGAGTGTTGTTCTTATTCCAAATTTTCAATTACTTAAAAAGTCAACACAAAGAAGTTTTTCAGTCCACAGCAACCATAGAAGATCAAGGTAGTCTGACCTGTTGTTCTTGGCTTTTCACAAGGAAAAGCCATCCCCAAGTGGGGCCACTGTTAGCCTCCTGTTGCAACAGGTGTTCATGTTTCATGATTGACATTTTTACATGCCAAATATGTCATCTTTCATGCTGCAAGGTTCCATATTTCCTTAAAGAGGCCAAAGAAGAAGTCATAAAAGTGTGCTAGTCCAAATGCCACTGCTGTAATCCAATTTTGATGAGTTGTTCTAGTTTTGAAGAGTTTTCATTCAAGGGAGGTCCAAACAGTCTAACCTTGGTCTCCCTAGGTTTCAATTTCCTGTTTTAGAATATAGAGAATGATATCTGTCCAAACAGCTTAATCTTGGCAGATTTGTAGATAGGTAGAGAATCAAAGGAGCCCAATCGCTTAATCTGGGCCCTTGGCAGAAATAAGTGTAGACTTAGATAGGAAAACAGAAAAAAGGAAAATTGTAAAGTTGGGTCTGCAAGTCTAAGTGCACCCAATCCAAAAGAAGAAAAAATGTTAGGTCAGTAGGCTGGGTAGGTAGTCTTGATGGTTGCAGAATGATGATTCATGATCAATTTTGTGTTACAAAGTGTTTTAACTTTTTAGATCACAGTCATGATGCAGTTTTTCATCTGGAGGAACTCAAGCTGGACATAACTAACTCCCTTCTCTTATTATTCCCCAAATCACTCACTGATTTTCCCAAAGAGGTCAAGATCTACTTGAGCCTCTTAGTCCCATCATGTTCCATAACATTGGCCTTGGTGAAGATTTGCCTCACTCAAGGATTTCCATTCTTCTGTTACAAAGTTCTATTTCCCCAAATAGCCTAAGGTCCCTTACCTTAACACCTTCTAGCCACCTCCATATTAATTACTAACTATATTATCTCACTCCCTAATCTGTTTCCATTTCCCCTACTAGAACTATGTATAAATTCCCAAAAATATTAAATATCCCCTCCCTGGCACTATAGCCATATTTCCCTAAAAGTATGGGAAAAAACAGACCATCTGGGGCTGTTTTTAGCCCATCCGAGTCTAAACAGGAGTTAGTTTGACACTTGGTCATAATAACAACCTCTTTCCCCTAGTCCTAACCCTCAAAAACCCATTGTTTCACCCTTATGCCTAAGTCCCAAGTGTAAAAATATTAACCCGCTCGTTTATACATAACCCAAAACCCATTTTTTTAGTTTTTAACCCCCCCCCCCCGCCGCGCCGTATGAAGATTCGCATATTCCCGCGCCCCGTCCCTTAACCCTCCACCTTATCGTCCTTGCCGCCAGCCGTCAGATCTGGCCCGCCTGAGATCTACGGTAGGCGGGCCTTCCCATCTCCCAACGTGCCGAAGGTTAGTGTCTAGGAGATGGGTGGTATTGCCGTCGTACTCCCGCCATGTGTCACCTTCCCAGGCGTGGCGGAGCCCCCCTCCCTGAAACCACCTTTGCTCCAAGGCGGTGCGCCCAGAAAACCACAAACCGCTCTCCTCTGGGTGACGTAAGCCCCATGTCATACTGCTGCGTCATCTGCCTGCGTGGCCTCCTACCACCGTACCGCCGAGTCACCCTGCCACATCACTGCCACTGTGTCCCTTTACCGTACTACCACGTCACCTCCATACGTGCTGACGTCATCCCGCCACGTCATCTGCCATACCATGGCCCCACATGCTAACGTCATCATCAATTTTTGAGGCGAAAGGCGAAAATCGTGCTTAGGAAGCCTAGATTCAAATTCTGAGGCAGTGTTTCAGGCGCTAATCGCGCATGGCTAGGAGAAAAGGGCCAAAATGGAAAATCCCTAGTTGCGCAGCCCCCAGCAAGCCCAAAAGGTGCCGAATGACCCGTTTTTCTTTGCGACGCATGCAGAAAGGATCAAAAAGTAGTTCTAAAGAAAAGAGAGGGCCGAACAGCGGCCATTAAGTTTTGATTTGACCCACAGCGAAGGAGAGAAGCGGCCCGATTCATTTGTCAAAGAGTATCAGAGGAAAGACGAAGCGGCAAAGAGTATCAGTTAAATTTTTAATGGAAGTCTTCAGTTCCCAAAGCAAGTCTACATTAAATGACCTCCAGCAAAGTCAAATCAGGAGGTGTAAGCCCATCCCAGCTCTCAAATCACAATTAAAGAATTTAAAGCCATTGAACCACAATGGAGTAGAAGTCCATGCGCAGTTATTGCAGAAGCACTGCACCAAGCCACCGAGGACAACACATTAATTCAATTTTGATACGGCTACCCTCAACACAGCCCATAGATATTTTCTTGCATTTATTGCTGATAGGGTTAGGTTAAAAGTAATCATCTACTTTCAGACCTATTTAGGTCACAGATGTAATAAACAATTTTGGAGAATTTTCCCTATATATACCACCCTCTGTATTGTTTCAAGGGTTGGTCGATTGATAACTTTTTCACTAGAGACTCGCACTGTATGTCTGATATTTTTCTTTAATCAAAGATTTCTGAAGATATTGGAGGAATGACTGTTTGATGTGCTGTTAATGGTCTTCGGAGACTGAATGATGGAATCCTTGTGCTGCAACATGGCTCAATAAGTGCTTCTTACCTCTGTTTTCATCGTTTCGCCATCTAAATAGCAGAAAGAAAGATTAGCTTAGAACTTGTTTAAATGCACTCTAAGCTCAATGTCTGTTGTTTCTTTATGTTTTTTCATCTGAAATGAACTGGACATGAATATGAATTCCCTGTGGCTCATATTTACTCTAATTCACATGTGTTTGACAGTTATCTAGGGATTCTTTACTGCCCCTAAATAGAGGTCGTTCACCCTTCTCTGTTAAGCTGATTGAGAGATTCTTGATTGCCTCTCCTTGCTTAGCATTCTTTTCATCCTTTAAACTTGAAAAATTGTTCCATGTGTATCTACCTTGCTCCTTATTCCTCCCGTGACCAAAAAAACGCACCAGCAGTCTTACTCCTTGACTCCATGCCCAATGATTTGAAACTTTCACACTATACCCGCCTCTTTACCTGAGAACATCAATCTTCCCACCAAAACGCAAACAAAACCCCTGAACTCAATAGCTAGCCTAAAATCATCATCAACAAAGCTAAATCAGAAAGAGAGAGCCCTCTCTGATTGCAGGTGGGCTAGAACCTGTAATCCAAAGTTGGTCTGTGGTTACCTCGACCGTATCCCTTACTCCAACCCGAGGGACAACCTGAGTGATAACACAAGGAATTCCAAAAGTTTAAAGCTAAGCATAAACACCTAGTGGGTTTAGTACAACCAATACCCATTCCTAAGTGGAAATAGAAATTTGTTTCCATCGATTTCATTGCAAACCTACCCAGAATAGTGAAGCAACATGATTCCTTCACGGTTATCGTAGATAAACTCACTAAGGTTATCCACTTCATTCCAGTGAAGTTAACACACGATGCAGCCAATGTTATTGATATCTACATGAAGGAAATTTCCAGGCCTCATGGTGTGTCCAATGTAATTATTTCAAGCAGAGATCCCATGTTTATGTCCAATTTTTGGGCAGGCTTGTTTGAAGGATTTGGGACTAATTTAAATTGTAGAACAACATACCATCCAGAATTAGATGGCCAAACTAAAAGAGTTAATTGGATCATTGAACACATGCTGAGGATGTATATAATGGATAAACCATCGAAATGGGAAGAATATTTTCACTTGTTGGAGTTTGCTTATGATAATGGGTATCAAACATCTTTGAATATGAGCTTGTTTGAAGCCTTATATGGAAGGAAATTCCACACACTAGTGAGCTAGGAAAGCTTAGTTGACAGGTCCATTGTGGACCTAGATTTTCTTAAAGAAATGAAAGAGAAAGTGTTAAAAATTAAATAGAATTTGAAGGCTTCCTAAGACAAACATAAAATTTATACAGACAAGAACAAGTCAAATGGGGAATTCAAAATTAGCGACCATGTATGCTTGAGGGTGAATTCATAGAAAATTTCCATAGGATTGGGAAATTGTGCAAAGTTAACAACGAGATATTCAAAATTAGCGATTATGCATGCTTGAGGCTGAATGCAAGGAAAATTTCCCTAGGATTGGGAGATTGTGAAAAGTTAACAATGAGATATTGTGGACCATTTTAAATCCTAAAGGGGATTGGTTTGATTGCATATAGGATTTCATTACTAGCATCCATGCACATTCATAATGTTTTCCATGTTTCATTCCTTAACAAGTATGTTCTTAATGCTAACCATGTGATTTATTGGAGCATGATTTAGGTGGAGCTTGAGCGAAACTTTCAAGTCCAACTAGTGAAAATTTTACGTGAGAAAGTCAAGGTGGTCCAAAATCAATTCGTCACCTTGATAAATGTGTAGTCGACCCAAGTTGGTCTTGAATATGCTACATGGGAGCATGAGGGTCATACTTTTTAATAAGTTGTGTTGTTGTTGTGTGTGTGCACACATACACACACACACATTGCACTGAGGATAATGATCAAATAAGGGTATGGGAATGTAACACCCCTATTTGACCCTTGGAATGTACATAACATGTATATGTGGAACAAGTTGGCGAGTCTGGACACACTAAATAGGTTGTTTATCTAAGGGAAACTTTTGAGGCATGTTGTGGCCAGGTGCATGTGTGTAAATGTGTTATGGGGGTCATTGTGCCCATGTGCATGTGTTTATTATGTGTTTTTAGCTAGTATTCTCATGTACACATGTTTTATATTTTGAGGCTAGAAGACCTTGTAATATAATTTATGTAACACATGCATATTAATAAAATACAATGGTAACAAACTAAAATACAAAACTAGAATGGGGGGCTAAGACTTTATGGATGAGTAAAATAGGATCATATGAATTAAATAATCATTAAAAGAAACCCATGCATATAACCAAGTACCATGAGGTGGCTAGGGTGAATTCCAAGTGGTGAAAAAGAGGCATGCATAAATAAATAAGCATGTTTGGAATTGTAAGGGGATTATGCAAAGGATATTTATGTTGCGACAGGATTATAGAATGGTTCCTATTCACTATTATGGATAGAAAAGCATGGTAACATGGTGACAATGATGAAATGGATTACTACAATGATACCTAGAAGACTATGTGAGAAGTGGTCTCTTGGAAGCCACAAGACTACTGGTTGGAGGTTGTCGGGTTTGGCACCTAGTTGTATTAAGCTTGGAAGGATATGTGGAAGGCTTGTGACAGTAGTTGAACTCTTGGAAGCCACAAGACTACTAGGTGAGGTTTTTGGTTTTGGTACCTTGGTTGTGTGAGGCTTGGAAGGGTACCTAAAAGGCCTATGAGGACAGTGGAATGTTGGGTTGTGTTATATTCTTTCCACAACTAGCCCACGTAGTAAACTGGGGGGTTAGAGGGGGGCCGAAGCCCCCCCTTCATTGTGTCGATTACGCATTGGGGGGGTCACAGGGGGTTTGAGCGGCGCGGGTAGCCCCACTCTACAGGGTCCGGGGCAGCGCCCAAGGAAAATTGCTTTGGACCCTATATTAGGTTGGGCAGACCTACCTATGGTTTTGTGCATGTTTTTCGCACATGGTTTTGGACGCGATGGTTTTCAATCCATGGTTTTGGATGCAATGGTTTTCAATCCATAGTGTTGGATGCTTCGGCATGTATAGATATGTATTGTAACATTGGAAGGAATATAATGAAAAATCAAGCTGGTAGTCCCGATTTTGGGATCCAGGGGAAAATCTTTGTGTATATGTGTTTTATGTGTTATGCTCTCGCACTGTTTATTTTTTCTGTTTTAGAATTTGTATGCAGGTAATTTCTGTATGGGGCTAAAACCTACATGGAACTCCTAGAAGCCACAACATTGTTGGTTGGAAGTTGTCGGGATTGATGCCTTGGTTGTGTGAGGCCTAGAAGGGTACCTAGAAATCATATGAGTGTAGTGGAACTCATATAAGCCACATGACTACTGGTTGGAGTCTATCAGGCTTGGTAACTTAGTAGGTTGTTTTGGTACTGATCTCGTACTAAGATTTGGGTGAGTTCATGCCCATGGAGTCAAAGCCCCAACTTGGGGATGACCCACTATTGAAATAAAATGAACAACATGGTCTATCATTGGGTGGACCATTGAAATTTTGTATCCAATTGTACAAATTAAAAGATAAATATTTATCTTCCATATTAATTTATACTATAACCTGTGTGTGTGAATTATATCTAAATTTCAATTGAAGGAAGATAATCATGCTAAAATATGCATGTGCCTATGTTTTGGATTTTACCATATGTTTTGATATGCATTCATCAGGCATAATTTCCTAGAGGAAATGGGAAAATTTGTAGGTTGTGTGTGAAGGCTGAAAGAAGAGGGTGTTGTTACTCTCATTTACTGTTCAAATCAGTATATCAGTCTTTTGAAGAAACATATATCAACTGGTTACATAAATAAATATTCAGGCAAAGAAAAGATGTAGGAATTTGAAGAGTTTGGGAAATATGATGAATCCAATGACTCTAACTCTGACTAGCTATAAGAACAACACCAACTAGAACCTACCTCCAGGGTTAAGTGATACAAATTTGGGCCTCAGGTTTGGCCACAATAAGCTGCAAAAAGGTTGGGGTATGTTACACAAACAATCCTAGTTACAACTTGAGAAACTGCTAAAGTAGCTCCCTATTGCAACTACTACATCCAATGCATGATTATTTTCTTCATGTTTTTCCTTAGCCAATTTTCCAAGAAAGAGGTTTTCTTTGGAGCTAGAGCTACGTGGGAAGCATGGTCTTTATGCTTAAGTTTTTTAAATCTCCATTTTCACTTTTCATTTGGAGATTTCAAGTTTGATTCTTTAAAATTTGAAGAGAATGATTTCTTCATAGAACTAAACCAATTTTCCTTCTTCCTCATTCCCATTGCATCACTCTCTACAAAGAATATCTATTAGTTTTTGTTTAGATTCACACAATAATTTGATGATTTATTCCTTTTCAATCATGAAAATGCAGTCCATTATCGTCTACAATACATCGCTTCTTCTTGATATGGAAGATTCAAAGTTAGTATCTATTTTCTTTTTAGTTCAATCTTCCATACTTTGAGTATCAATTCTCATCCATTTGGTATTCCATAGTTAAAAGATGAGTTAAAATCTAGTTTTCTTGTAAAAGCTTTGAGGTTGAAAAAAAAAATTCTAATGTAAATCCCATGGAGTATTTTGTACCAATTTTGACAATAAGTTAAATTTGATTTAAACATGTCTGTTTTCTATAGAATCCAACGCCCTTCATTTCCTTTAGTTGTTTAGAAAACAACTTGAATTGATAAAGTATTGGAGTTATTAAATACATTGATATTCTCTACTATTGATGATACTATAAAAATCAACAAATATACCCTCACCAATATTATAACCTATTTACAATATTTGATGAGAAAATATCAATTTTCTCAAGTCAAATCACATATCCAATGAGGTGAGATATAAGAAAGGAATCAACATTCTAAATTATTTTTTATTTAAAAAAAAATTCTATTTGAGTTTGATCTCTTTCAGTAGTCATCACATGATCAGATCACTGGAGACACTTTACAAGAAGTTTCAAATAAATATGAAGAGGTTCCACTTGCACTTCCCAAGTCCATCATTAGACCTTGGGAATCATTCATCAACAACAAGCATAGGACTAGTCTTGGCTATGAAAAGGGAGTGATGTTTCACATTCCAAATTGTTGCAAACTATACCAGTTTCGAAGTGTTGGGTTCCTTCAAGAAATTTCATCTTCACCTACTCCACTTCCACATCATATTCTCAAATGTCAACATTGTCAACGAGTTGGCGACACAAAATATCAATGTTTTGGTATTCACCCTTGTGAGCATTGTGGAAAGTAGACTCATCATTCAAACATATGTTCCAATTACAAGAACCATGTAAGAGAAAATATTCACCTTGGATGGATCACTTATTAGCAATGGCCTTCGAAAACTAAGAAGATATGCCAATCATACCATATAACTGATTCTCGAATATTGATGCATGTTGCAGTGGATATATTTTTGACTTATCATCTTGTATTTGATAAGGTGGGAATTAATAGTTAGCTACTAATTTCGACTTCATATCCACCAAGCATGAGCCATATCCACAAACAAAGCTAATGGATAGATCCTAGAGCTAGAGCCAAAGTTGTACCTAGAAATAGACTGATGGTCCATTAGGCCATTTGGTTTGTGGTCATTCTTAAACTACCACTTAATAGAAGACTTGCTTCTTTTGCTAGAAACAATTTTTGGTCATCTTTAGACCGTCATTTCAACATTTTGTGATCATTTTTAAACCATCATCAGAGAGCACTTCCATTTTACAGAAGATGTCAACTTCTAGCCATATTCCTAATCCTTTTAGAAACTTCTTTGAGTCAAGTTCCATATTTGGTGGTTAACCTTAAACCACCAGTATAAAAAGACTTTGGCTTCTACTACCCATTTGGTTTATGGTCTTACTTAACCACCATATTTAGAGAGCATATACAACCATTGACTATTATACACCGCCATATATCAACTCTCTTCTTGGACTCACATATACCCCTTCAGATAAGGGGAAATGCTAGAAATGTAATCCTTATGGATGGTGCAATTTGCCATATTCACTTGATAAGGAATATCAAATGTCTCAAGAGAAGATGAATAAGCATTGAGGGTCCAAGAGACCTCTTGGAAGATGAACCCAAGGGTCATAAATACATGTATTTATATGTATACTATTCGCATAATATGCATCTCATGCTTATCATTAATTGGTCTTCCATTTACGTAAGTCTAACAACTATTTTTATGAAGATTTGATATAAATTAGTTTAAATATGTTTAAATTTTGAATTGATCCATTTTACTTTTGGTTTTATAAATTGCCAATAAGGGTAGATATAAAAAATCTTGCACTCTATAAAGGATTTGATCTCACATTTAATAGATCTATGGTTAAGATGGAGATATGGATCAAGTTTTTGCAAGTTCAAATAGAAAGTTTTACCAGATATTTGATTATATTCTTGATACATAAATGGTTAGAAATACAATTGATATTTCTATGTTTAAGATGGGGATGAAAATCAAATTTTTAGATATACAAACATAAAAATGTAATTTTACAATGATATATTTTTACATTGATATTGTTTAGGTAAAAAAGGAAATAAAGTAATTGATTATTACATTACATTACTCTATATAAATGAGAGAAAATAAATTTCAAATATATGAATTTCTAAAATAAATTTAGGTTATAATGAAAAGGCTTTTATAGCTGGGGAGAAATCGCAGAAGTTGGAACAGGTTCTCAGTTATGGGGTTGAGGGTGCTCCCTTAGGTCGGGTCGTTGTCACCAGCTCTGCCGCAAATTGTGTCGAGGCCAACACCGACACCGAGCATGCAAAATCCATCGTTCGAAGTGCCAAGTCTGAGGCCGCGAATGTCGGCGCCGAGGCCAGGAATGTCAGTGCCGAGGCCCAACATGAAGAATCCGGCTCCACGACGTCCAATTTGTCAACTTGTCAGTGTGCGAGAAACTTGTAAAAAGTTTCAATTTGGTCGCCTTGTTTCTACAAGGCAAGGGGAGGTCCATTGGTTCATTCCGACATCATTGAGCTTTATATCAGCACTCTTGGAATTCTGCACAAGATTGAGGGTATGGTTTTACATCAAAATAAATGAGCTTTCTATAATAAAATGCATTTCATATGTGACCCACTGCCTCTTTCATGGAGGCGACAAATATACTCCTTCGGAGAATGGGTATAGAATTTTGCACCTTGCAATGACATACTAGTAAAGGTGGTCAGGGGCAATATGTGCGCAATTATCACGGAAGGTGCAAAAGTAGATAAAGAAGGGAGTAGTTTACAATGAAACTTTGTGGAAAATCCGGCCCACGAATTTTTCAAAGTTTCAGTTGAGGTGACAGGGCGCTGGCCCCGGACAATCTTGTTTGTCCGTCAACCGGAAAAAGGCCTCCAGATGGTTCCCAACCTCTGACGAGGAACAAGAACCGCCCCCACCGTCCTGGCCTAACAACACCATTAAAGCACTGAGTGGAAACCATACCTTCCAGACGCACGGCGCCATTAAAGCACCGAGTGAGACGCAACCTCCCTGATTTGAAATTTGAATTTGAATTTTGTCCCCTCTGATAATTTTTCCTCTCGCCACATTCCATGGGTTCCACTGATTCACGATCTCCGTTAGATGCAAGAACATCAGTGATACAGGTGGTGGCGCTGCCATTTCCAACCCGGGTAGACCTCAATCAATTGTTGCATAATGAATTTAAAGGAAATAAGAGCGTTACGGAGAGGTCAAGTGTTCGAATCCTTTGTTGAAAGACCATAAAATTATTTATCGTTGATGAATATATGAATGAATAGAGGATAACAACAGGGCGTGGAAGCCTAAAAAGTATTGCAAAGTATGTTTTCTGGACATAATATCTTCTTCACAAATATTCCCATCTAGTTTTGAGAGAGGTGAAGTGTTCGAATCCTTTGTTGAAAGACCATAAAATTATTTATGGTCGATGAATATATGAATGAATAGAGGATAACAAGAAGGCGTGGAAGTCTAGAAAATGTTGCAAAGTGTGTTTTCCGGACAGAATATCTTCTTCACAAATATTCCCATTTGGTTTTGGATTTTTGGAGCAAACAACAGCCGAAATTCTCCTCCTGCCAGAGGTCATCTTGGGCGTTTTGTAGCGAGCAGCGACAAGGACATCTCCGAGTATATCCACAAAAATTGCACGACGTAAAGACCTCAAGGAATGGCATTGTGCTTGCGGCAGGAGATGCCCCTATCCATAGGCACTGAGATGCGGTTTTACCCTCCCCAGCTAGTAGTTTTGGCAACGTGCTTTCACATCTAGCAGGCTGACCTTGATTCAGATGACATGGAAACCAGAGGGGCTATCTGAAATTGAGGTAAGGTTTAGGGTCACTGGGCTTTGAAGATTTAGTATGTATTATGAGTGATAGGAGCGTAAGATTCAACTATGATTTGGGCCAATAGTAAAATTTAGTGAAGGTCTGCCAAGGTTTGAAGTTGGAATCCTGCAAGATTTTATGCGTTGAAGCATTATAGTTTATGATGTCTACCCTTTATCGCAAATGTCAGTTAGTTAAATAAAATTTTATTTTCCAAAGTTAAAAGAAGGATGATGTACCAAAAAATGCATTAAAACATTGTTGAAGGGTAAATAAAGTGTCACCAAAGAAAGGGACAACCCTCAACCATTTGATCTTTAGGCTATTTTCGGTCCTGCCAATTAGAGTCCAAGTATGGTCATGAGTTCGAGTCTTGCTAGGGCTAAGCTTTTTCCATGTTTGGATTGTTTTGTTCAACACCAAGGATTTCAAATAGATGTTAATGTAGAGAATGGCTATGTGATGGGGTACAACGTCAACTTGTAATTATTATGAATTTGATAAACTTGAGATTTTTCCGAATGCCCTATATCGTGTATGCAATATTGATTACTATGTTGTGCTTTGCATCTTAATTTAGGTCTCATTTCACTTTAATTGCTTAAGAAAACTTTATATATAGAGAGCATGGTGGTTTTGACATGCGTATAATAACTTAACAGTAATGATTTTTGGAACACAGAGGGAAGCTTTACATAATAAAAAAGATGGAGGGAATAATCGGGAGCAAGTCAAATGATGAGATGCCAAGGTTTACCTTCATTGATTTCTTTAACCTTGCAATGGTTTAATAGATTTCTTTATTACTGCATTGGTTAAAATTTTATTTTGTTTTAACAAACGAAAAATGTTATCCGTAATTTTTTTTCATTCTGATGACACATATATGAACTAAAAGCAAGATATGTTTTTAAGTTGGTATAGAATTAAGAGATTAAATATAGTTTGGGTTTGAAAAATTAATATTTCCATAGATTTTTGGTAAATTTAAATGACAAGTGTAATAAGTGTAATTACTAATTTGATTAAGTAAAATAAATTTGTAATTTAAAGAAAAATATTATATCTTTTATGATTTTTAAAAAGCATTGACAAGTTTTATTAAAGGTATTAATGGTGAAGTAGTTATATGAAAGGAATAGACGATAAAATAGTTATAAATTTAATGTTTTTATGAGAAAATAATATATTATTTTAAGAATTTAATAATCAAAGAAATAAAAATTTATAATATTTTATAAGTAATATTAAAGAAGGTTAAATATTTTATAACTTTATTTTATTTTGCAATATTAAAATACCATAGATTTTAATTTTAAATTATGAGAATTATTGTTTTTAAGTTAAAAATGTATTTAGTTTTTTCTATATCTAAATATAATAAAATTTTATAATGTTAATTATTTATTTATTCAATTTATTTATTCAAAATAATTATTTATATATAATGACGATTTATATGTGTAACTATAATGTTTGTGAATTTTATGTTTAAATTTATTTAAGAAACATATAATGACTTAATGCTTACCCTAAGGGATTGAAATAGATATAGATTTATTTTATTTTATTTTCAAAGAAAATGATCTAATTTTTATTATCAATGTAAAATGGTACATATATTATATGCATAAGTGCATTCAATCTATCCCAAAGACCAAGGAGACAAAAGTTGGCTCAATACATTTAGCCCTCAAGCCCTCATACAATATCAAAAACATAAATTATATACTTGAAAAACATTGAATTTGGTCAATGACATTGATGGGTATTCAATGGAAGGGTTGGTTGAACCTCCCTAAAAAAAATATTTTACATGGAGGGTGACATTGATGGGTATTCAATGGAAGGGTTGGTTGAACCTCCCAAAAAAAATATTTTGCATGGAGGGTGATCCTAAAGAAGGGTTATTCAACCCTTTCTCTATCATATTAGCTTGAAGGTGGGGGGGAGTATGAAAAAGATTCAATTAATCATTCCTCAATGATGGTATTCACATTGTAAGCTATGTAGTGGAAGGATCACCATATCTTTTGTCAAGAAAAGATTTTACATAGAGACATCAGGGTTTGTCTTTCTCCAAAATAACAATCTTATCTAGGGGATTTAAATGAAGGATTGTTCAACCTCTCCACTAGCACAGTATTTATATTCAAGTGCACGGGATGTTGAAAATGTAACTATGTTTGGTCTTCATAATTTTCATTGTACTCATGTCATTATGTATATCTTATGTATCTATCAAAAGAAGAAAGAAAATTATTATTTTTCAAGCATGGGTTTCATGCTCCATTTAAGTGGTCATCTAGGTCAAGCATGCATTTCATGCTCCTAGGGTTTTTCAAGTCAATAAGAGATGTGTCATGAGTCAAGAGAGTCTTTGTCCTATGTATAAGACCCTATTGGGCAATTTGTAACAAGAAAGAAGAATTATTTTTGAGTCAAAATTGTCAATATTGACCTCCAAGACCAAGTCGGCCCTACTAGTCCAAGTCAACCTAGAAGAGGCTATTCGACCCCTTGAAAAGGGTATAAATACAAGTGATTTCGACCTCATTAGCAAACCTTATCACAAGAAGTTCGATCTGCAATAGAAGAGTGTGAAATTCAAGGAAGAAGCCAAGAAAGTCAAAGGAGAGAGAAGTTGAAGCAAGGAGGAAGGAAAATCAAAGTTTTGACCTAGTTTCTAGACTATTTTCACTCACACGTGTGAAATTTTGAGATGCTACAAGGGGCTGAAGTTGCAGACCTACTACAGGTCCAAAATTTAGATGTAGAGGGCCGAAATTTTGAGTTTTTTGTAGTTCTAGAAGGGTTTGACCCTCGTTAATTTGGTTTGAATTTAACTAATTGGGAGGGCTTTTGTTGAAAGGGTGACTTAGTGCTTGGAGGAGGTCTTGGTCTAGGGATTTTAGTCCTGTTCTAGGGCTTTTGGTCTTGTATTTCTCATTTGAAACAATTTCTATAAGAAATACAAGACCAAAAGCCAAAAACTCTAGAACAAGACTAAAATCCCTAGACCAAGACCTTAATATTCCATCTCAATCAAATTCAAACCTTTTAATTTTTTTTCTTTCTAAAAGTTCCTGAAAACCACACCAAGAGGTTGAAATACTATGCCTATCGGCCTAATTATCTGCCTAAATTCATTCGCATTTCATTTTTAAGATTCACATAAAACACACTAATGGTGAGAGTGGAAATTTCACATAGGTGATGCTCTCTAACTTCCCTGAACGTAATGTCCATGAGTTTACAACGAGATTGCTTCTCAATGAGATGTGTCGGCCACGACTAACCAAGGCGCCAAAGTTGCGTGTTTTCGAAGAAAGTAATGAATACATATTTTGTATATAATGTATTGCATGTAAATGAAAGAAATACGCAAATATTTTGTATTTTTGTATAATTTTATTTTATATTATGTTTTGAAATTAATTTTTTAATATGAAATTAAAAGAACAAATTAAAACATTGAAATATTAAAATATTTATATAAATTCATAATTAAATATTTTTTTGTTTATGTTTCTTATTCCAACATATTTCAAATGAGATAACTATTTTGATAGATAAACAACATTTATAGAACATATAGCTGCATTGTTTCTTACATAATTTTGAAACGATTAGTCACTGACATCCTCTCAAGCGAGAACTACATTCCCCAATTCCAATTTATAAAAGGGGGAAAGTCCAATGTTTACATAAGAAGTTACAGACTCCTTAAATCCGCGAACATGCACTCTATTGTTGGGGCCATAACATATCAATGATCCACAACGACTCTTTCCTATGCATAATGAGTCATTATGCGCCTAACAGCATCCTCGCTCTCACATTTCACATAAAACACACCAATTGTGGGAGTCGAAATTTCACATATGTCATGCTCGATCACATACGTGCACTTGATGTTATTGTCAATGGAGTTGTCTATAATGCGACTTTTTGGAGATTCCGGTGATGGAATCCGGCGGAAGAAATTGAGGTTAAATCTTGATTTGTTGCAGTTAAAATGGTTTTTTAACTGCATATTTGGATTCATCACCCTGAAAAACCCCTGGGACGCTTTCATTGTGCAGAAACTAGCTATCAAACTTACGATTCCAATAAATTCCTGCCGGATTTCGACTGGAAAAACCCGCCAGAAAGGCTTTCAAAAAGTCGCGTTATAGACAACTGCATTGTCAATAGGGTCACAACGGAATTGCTTTTCAATAACACCAAAAAGAGGTGTCACTGACATGTTTAACCAAGGCACAAGTGCACGTACACTAACATGCTGATTGTGAAGAACGATACAGTTGAAGACATCCGTCAAAGTCATAACACCGCATGTGGTCGCTTCTACCTAGAATTCTCTGTTTCCTTTCACAAAAATCGTATGTAAGGCAAGGGCGGCTTCAATCGCCACGGTAGAGGTGTTGTTCTCGGTAGCCTGGGCGAGGGCACGGGCATGGTCATCTGCAGCGCGGGCCTCTGTAGCGGAGCCTACACCGACAGTGACAACGGCGCTGATTACGTGAGCGGCGACTGTGACTATGGTGAAGGTGTAGAGGTCGGCGAGGGCAGAGCGGGCCATCCGCTGATTGCGTGAGCGGCGACTGTGACGGTGGTGAAGTTGTAGAGGTCGGCGAGGGCGGATCGGGCCATCCGCTAATTGCGTGAGCAGCGACTGTGACGGTGGTGAAGGTGTAGAGGTCAGCGAGGGCGGAGCGGGCATCGCGGCTGGCCTGGCCGGTGCAGAGGGTGGTGAAGTGAGCAGCGTTGGCCACAACCGATGCGGAGTCGGCAGCGGCAAGGGCGACCGCGCTTCCGACGATGGGAGTGCCGACGATGTCACGCCTCTACCCTGGCGGTAGTCTTTCAACCCCACAAAGGGGGTGCGGCACCACCACTTACTTACTTTATCATGAGGCTCCTCCATGTGAGTGTCATCATCCTTCAATCTCTGCAAAATGCATGATCCTCGTTCAACTTGAGCAATTTCAAGTTCCTCCTCCATTGTTGTCATATCTACAACATCCTCATACACCACGACTTCTTCTTCTTTAGCATCGTAATCTGCAGCTACATCCTGCGTCATTGCCCAACCAAGTCGAAGAAGTTCGTCTTCAACATTCCTTTCCAAGACTTCAAGTTCGTCTTCAATCTGTGGGTTCTCTTCTTTCATCCACTTCAACCTGTATAAGGTCAACAAGAGCTTCCCTTGACATTCTTCCAAACCTGCCATGTCTTGTCATTCAGCTTGGCCCAAGCACAAGGCTTCACCTTTGCTAAACATGTCACGAAGTGTAACACTTCACCTTGTAAGCCTGGTTCAACTGAATCAAGCTCTGATACCAACTGTCACGCCCCTACCTTGGCGGTAGTCTTTCAACCACACAAAGGGGGGTGCGGCACCACCATCTGATTTCTTTTCACCAATACTTTCAAGTGTAGACTGCGCCTAACATTCCATACTTAGTTTATTTTTCACTTTTTAAGTATAAACATTCATATACACGGCAGAAACATTCAATTAGTCTTCTTTCATCATTATTACCATTTACACATATGCATACTAGAAATATTTTACGGGAGGGACAACTCCATGAATATGAGTCTGCCCACAATGATAATAACAATCTTTCGTAAAATATGTAAATACAGTGTTTGTGAGGAAACCCCAACTTTCCCCTTTACAATTTATGTCAAAACTGTGCAACTCGGCCTGCACTGTTCGGTCCACGCGAACCACTGTTCGGAGCGCCCACCCTTACCAGATCGAGTCGTCTAGCTCGTCGGGCAGAGGCACCCACCCCCGGGCCGCCCTCCGCACCAACTCACCGTCCACCAGTGATACCGCTCGTCGTCGTTCAACTCAACTCCACATTGTTCAGACCTCGCCCACGGCGTGTCGCCCTGCTTGGCGCCCACCCACAGCTCGACCAGCTCTCAAACATTTCGTCCGCACCTCGCGTGCCTTCACCCGATCGCAACTCGCCGTCATGCAGCTCTATCGCACACTGCCTGCCAACCTGTTCACCGCACCGCAGACCTGCAGATCGTTCGACCCAACTCGTCGGCGTGCAGCGCGCCATCCACGAGTTTCTTGCCCACACCCAACTTGTAATGCCTTGCAGGTTCGTGCACGGGCGCGCGCCCCTCCCGTTGCGAAAAATGACTAAGTATGGAGTGCGAGCGCTCAAACATGCGAAGGCGCAGTCACAAGTGCGCGCGGAGATGGGAGAGCGTTCACACGTTTATAGGGCGAGTTGGCAGCTCGCCCCACACATAAAGCCGACCAAGGGTGGATTGGGCATTGGTCGAGCCGACATTGAGAAACGCTTGAAGACACAACGGTTGGGTGTTAGTTGGGCACGTTGGTGAGTCGGCCAAGTAGTAAGTCGCCACCACGATGGAGCGTATATACACATGGGATGTGCGCTCATTTGGAACACATCTTCGCATTGCATCTTCACACAAGTAGTAAGTGCGCACAAGAAGTGCGAAGTGTACACTTAGCCGCAGGTCGGATTATGGGATGTGCCCGCTGAGCCGGGCGACGGAGTAGTATGCAGCGCGGGTTGTAGTGTGGGCGGTGGAGCGCAAGGGCGCCCACCCGCCAAGGTATACATAGAGTTTGGTTTGGGTTGGGCACGGGTCGTGCACGGGTGCGCCCACCCATTCAACAAAGAAACTTGTGTATGTTATATTGTATATTCGGTTAAGGTTGAGGCAGACCGTCGTGCGCTCTTGCACGGGCGGGCACCTGCCTTGTTTATGAATGCCGGTGGAGCGCGGCTCCCGGTCATTGTAATCATTCTCTTATATAATAAAAAGATTACTTCTTGCATATTATTGGGTTATTACTGTTCTTGTATTATTGATGGATTCCGCACATTAATAATGTTAATTCATGATTATTATGAATTGTTGAAGGCGTAGTTCGTAAAGTTAATTAACGATGGATAAAGTTATTAACTTAGGCGGTGCCACACCCGGCCAATTTAAGGAAAAAAGAATTGGGAGCGTGACAGGTGGTATCAGAGCAGGTTCACAACAAGTGAAGCCGGTGTATGATGAAGATGATACACAACTGCACTTCATGACAGTTGGTATCAGAGCAAGTTCACAGGTGGTGAAGCCGTTGCTTATGACAGGTGAAGCTGACTCAGGGTTGAAGAAGCCTGATGAACAGGGAAGAGTTATGGAGAAATCGTGGATGAACAGTCTGGGTTTCGTAGACTTGATGGTTCATGGCAATACCATTCAAGCTCTGGTGGACACAGGGGCCACTCATAACTTCATGACGACATGGTTGGAAAAATAGTTTGGACTGATGATCTTCCCATCGAATGTGGAAGTCAAGGCAGTGAACTCTAGAGCTAAAGTGGCGGGTTTGGTACACGAAGTACCTGTGCAGATAAAAGACTGGAAGGGTTAGTTAAACTTCACAGTGATGGAGATGAACGACTTTGATATGATACTCGGACAGGATTTCTTGAAGGGCAACAAGGCTATTGTTGTCCCCTTCTATGATGAGGTGGTGCTGGTTGGACAGTCACAAACTTGGACTTTGCCCACTCATAGGCAAAGGAGGGAAGTCAAGGTGCAGCATGTTTCGGCACTGAGTTTGGAGAAGGCTATGAAGGAGTCAGATATGGAGACATATGCGGTGATGTTCAAGGATGTCGAAGGTGATGGAGTGGGGATGCCTGTTCCAGCCGAGATTTCCGAGGTGCTGACCAAATATGCAGATTTGATGCCTGATGAGCTACCAAAGAAGCTTCCACCAAGGCGTGCAGTGGACCATAGCATTGAGCTTGAGCCAGGAAAGCAACCTCCGGCTAAAGCACCTTATCGATTGTCAGGGCCTGAGTTGGAGGAGTTGAAACGACAGTTAAAGGAGTTAACTGATGCAGGTTTCATTAGACCTTCAAGGTCCCCTTATGGAGCTCTGGTATTGTTCCAGCGGAAGAAGGATTCGAATGAGCTACGGATGTGCTGTGATTACCGTGCATTGAACAAGCAGACGGTAAGGAACAGGTATCCTTTTCCATTGGCTGTTGATTGCTTTGACAAGCTTGCGAAAGCCCGAGTGTTTTCCAAGCTGGACTTGAGGCATGGGTATTATCAGGTGCGGATAGCTGAAGGAGACGAGAAGAAGACCGCGATAGTAACAAGGTATGGTAGCTTTGAGTTCCTTGTTATGCCTTTCGGGTTGTGCAATGCTCCTGCTACGTTTTTCACTTTGATGAATGATGTTCTACGACCATACTTGGACTCGTTCGTAGTAGTGTACTTGGACGATATAGTGGTGTTCAGCGACAACATGGAGGATCATAAGAAGCACTTGGCGATGGTGTTCGAGGCATTGAGGGCAAATCAGTTGTTCTTGAAGAAGTCTAAGTGTGTGTGTGCTCAGACCGAGATTCTGTTCCTTGGGTATATTGTTGGTCAAGGGTACATACGGATGGAGCCGAGCAGGGTGAAGGAAATCGAGGACTGGGTTGAACCGAAAAATGTCCATGAGATGAGGGTGTTCTTGGGCATGACCAACTACCAACGAAAGTTTGTAGGGGGTTACTCCAAGGTGACATCGGCACTGACAAACTTATTGAAGAAAGACAAGAGGTGGAGTTGGACGAGCAAATGTCAAGAGACATTTGATGACTTGAAGAAGAGGATGGTTATAGCACCGATACTGAAGTTGCCTGACTTCGAGAGACCATTTGAGGTACACAAAGATGCTTCAGATTTTGCCATAGGAGGGGTTCTTATGCAGGATGGGCATCCGGTGGCGTATGACAGTCGAAAGTTGTAGGATAGAGAACAGAGGTATTCGGTCCATGAGAAGGAGATGACTGCCATCATTCACTGTCTTCATGTGTGGAGGCATTACCTGATTGGGAAGTCGTTTGTTGTCAAGACTGACAACATTGCAGCAAGTTATTTTGCATCACAACCAAAGCTTTCTGCGAAGCAAGCTCGTTGGCAGGACTTCTTGGCAAAATTCGACATGACTATTGAGTATAGATCGGGAAGGCACAATGCGGTAGAAGATGCCCTTAGCAGGAAGGGTCAACTTGCAGCATTGGAGGGAGAAGACCGGGCAGCTAGGAGTAGGAGTCGAGTTCAGATGTCAGAAGAGATGCAAGAAAAACAAGGAAAGTGTTGAAACCGATACTTTGGCGCAGAGAATAGTGAAGCAGATAAAGGAGGGGAAGACACGAAAGTTATTTCTACGAGATGGGTTCTTGTTCTTTGGAAACCGACTCTATGTTCCAAAGTCATCTGGACTCAGGAGGCACCTTTTGAAGGAGTGCCACGACTCACCATGGGTTGGCCACCCAGGGATGCGTCGTTCTTTGGCATTGTTGGAGAGAGGATTCTTTTGGGAGAAGATGCGGGAGGATGTAGAGGAGTATGTGCATACGTGCATCATTTGTCAACAGGACAAATCGGATACTCAGAGGCAAGGAGGACTGTTGCAACCTTTACCGATTCCAGAGAGGCCATGGATGAGTGTCTCGATGGACTTCATCACTCAATTGCCACAGGTTCAGGGGTATAATGGGATAATGGTCGTGGTTGATCGTTTTTCTAAGTATGCTGTCTTTGTTCCTACAAAGATACCTTGTGGAGCCGAGCGGACTGCGGAGTTGTTCTTTAAGAACATAGTGAAGTATTGGGGGATGCCATTGAGCATTGTGTCAGATAGAGATCCACGTTTTACAGGCAGATTTTGGACCACATTGTTCAAGCTAGTCGGGACAGAGTTGTTGATGAGTTCGAGTTACCATCCGCAGACAGATGGACAGACTGAGAGGATCAACGCATTGCTGGAGGACTACTTGAGACATTATGTGACGGCTGATCAGAAGAATTGGCCTGAACTCTTGGATATTGCTCAGTTTAGCTACAATATTCAAAAGAGTTCTGCGATGGGGTATAGTCCATTTGAGTTGGTGAATGGGCAGATGCCGGTTGCACTGCATACCGTAGTGACGGGAGGCTTCTTGAGAAGTCCTCATGCGAAGAAGTTCATGAAGGCTTGGGAGGAGACCTTGGAGTTAGCACGGTTGCGCTTGCACGATGCTACAAGGAGGATGAAAAAGTATGCTGATCGTGGGAGACGGGAGGCACACTTCAGTGTGGGAGATATGGTGTTTCTCAGGATTAACGAGGAGCAGTTTCAGCCAGCCAAGGGGACTACGAGCAAACTGACATGGAAGTATGAGGGACCATTCTGAGTGAAGAAGGGAGTGGGGGAAGTTGCTTACGAGCTGGAGCTTCCACGCCATATGCACATGAAGCATCCCGTTTTTCATGTGAGTCAGTTGAAGAGATGTAGACTTGATTCAGACCATCCAGAGAGAGTTAAACCGCCGAGAGGACCAGCCGAGATTGTGGACAAGCTAGGAATGGAGTTGGAGAAGATTTTGAGGCTCAGAACTACAGGAGTTGGTTGCCACATGAGAATGGAAGAATGCACCAGAGGAAGAGAGTTGGGAATCGAAGGACTCACTTTGGAGATGGAAGGACAAGATCGAGAAGTACAACAGGAAGTTGATGAGAAGAGCAGGATTGTCGAGGGCGACAATGATTTCCAGTGGGGGAGGATGTAATGCCTTGCAGGTTCGTGCACAGGCGCGCGCCCCTCCCGTTGCAAAAAATGACTAAGTATGGAGTGCGAGCGCTCAAACATGCGAAGGTGCAGTCACAAGTGCGCGCGGAGATGGGAGAGTGTTCACACGTTCATAGGGCGAGTTGGCAGCTCGCCCCACACATAAAGCCGACCAAGGGTGGATTGAGCGTTGGGCGAGCCGACGGTGAGAAATGCTTGAAGACACAATGGTTGGGCTTTAGTTGGGGGCGTTGGTGAGTCGGCCAAGCAGTAAGTCGCCACCACGATGGAGCGTATATACACATGGGATGTGCGCTCATTTGGAACACATTTTCTCATTTCATCTTCGCACAAGTAGTAAGTGCGCACAAGAAGTTCGAAGTGTACACTTAGCCGCAGGTCGCATTATGGGATGTGCCCGCCGAGCCGGGCGATGGAGTAGTGTGAAGCGCGGGTTGTAGTGTGGGCGGTGGAGTGCAAGGGCACCCGCCCGCCAAGGTATACACGGAGTTTGGTTTGGATTGGGCACGGGTCGTGCACGGGTGCGCTCGCCCGTTCGACAAAGAAACTTGTATATGTTATATTGTATATTCGGTTAAGGTTGAGGCAGATCGCCGTGCGCTCTTGCACGGGCGGGAGCCCGCCTTGTTTATGAACGTCGGTGGAGCGCGGCTCCTGGTCATTGTAATCTTTCTCTTATATAATAAAAAGATTACTTCTTGCATATTATTGGGTTATTACTATTCTTGTATTATTGATGGATTCCGCACATTAATAATGTTAATCATGATTATTATGAATTGTTGAAGGCGTAGTTCATAAAGTTAATTAATGATGGATAAAGTTATTAACTTAGGCGGTGCCGCACCCGGCCAATTTAAGGAAAAAAGAATTGGGGGTGTGACAGAACTTGCTTGTCCAGCGTGACTCGCCTGTCGGGCAGAGTGTGACACTGTGCCCTGCGATACCTGTTTCTACGTCCTCGGCTCTTCGGTTCGGTGCTGAGTTCAAGAGCCGCCTGCACCTTACCTTGTTCACTCGCCCACCTCCTCGACTCGTCCAACTCCTCTGGACTTCGCACTTGATGGTCGAACTTATGATCTCCAAAACTTGATGACTTCTCTCCCATGGCGTCCGCCCATATATACGTTTCTCCATGGTTAAGTCATGGGTCGACCTGCGCAAGCTGACCTCCCAATTCAGCGAACTGCACCCCCAACTCACATCATCTCACCCATGTCACCGCCCCGCCGGGTCCACATGTGCGATATAAGTTCACCATCGTAATTTCACACACTTAGCCGAATTTTGGTTTTTTGACACATAGTTCGCTCCTCACGCACGTGATTTTTAACTTATATATAGTTAAAAGACCTTAAAAAAATACATAAAACTAATATGCAATCAAAATCCATCCACATGAGAGATAATTTTAAAGAATTTTTAATAAACGCGGTCATCTCATTTTTCCAAAATTTGGACCTTTATGCCTAAAATCGATCAAAATCAGAAAAACTTTTCATCATAATTATAAGCAAATTCATATTTATATTCTAGTAATAACTTTTTCTAATTCAATTTGGGCTTGATATCAAGTAAATTAAAATCGACCAAAAGAAGAAAAATTTTCCATCATAATCATAATTATAATCAAATTCATATTTATATTCTATTAATAATTTTTTTTGGTGTAATTCAGTTGGGTCTTGGGTCTTTATATTAAGTATGGTGTAAATTAAAAGATGAAAAATTTAATTATCTTAATATAACCTGGTTTAGGGACAAAGACAAACAAATCCTAAACCCCAGAAGTATAATTAACCTAATTTACATAGAGAAGAGGACAAGAACAGGTACTAAGCCCTAGAGATAACTGCCAAAATCAACCATGTATCTCTCACTACAAAACCAACCTCATTGTTGAGTTTTTTTATGAAAAAAAAAATTCAAGTATATTATACATATAAAACAATATATATTAATTTAATGTTGCGAAACCGGGAGAGCTAACCAGAATCACAGACGAGCGTATACTCCATAAAGATAAAATATAACATCATTAGAAGAACAGAGAAACTGAACAAACAAACAAAAACTAAATCTGTTGTATATCATTTATACAATTACAAGGAGAGTACCAGCACCTGTATATATAATAAACTGGGAGAAAGAAGCAGAGCATTAATGACGGGTGGCTGCCGTGTTTAAAATGACGGGGGGCTGGCGTGTTTAAAATACAGGGAAGTTCCACTTGTTATGATGTACCTAGAAACTTATATATATATATTAATATTAATATTAGTTTCTTAAATTGTATTAAGTTACATCATAACAAAGTTGATATGTTAATCATGTAAATACTCATATATATATATATATATATATATATATATATATATATGAGAAGAAGTGTCGAGAATATTTTTTTTTAATGTTAATTAGTTAATAACTTAGAAAGATTATTACAAATATTATATAAAACATTCGCATGCATTAGAAAAAATTAACATAAGTCAAATTTTTGGAAGTGTAAATTAAAATATTGAAGAAAGTTTTTGTAGTATAAAAGTGAAAGATTGCGATAAAAAAACCTATTTAAAATGTAGGAATAATTTTTTTTTATATCCCTATTTTTGTTTTAGCCATAGATTTATCAATTGTACTTCAATTTCATACCAACTCTAATGTTAACAATTGACTTATTAAGTATATAATTATTTATGATTTATATTCTTGTCTTGTAGTACTAATATTGTCCTTTAGAAATATTTTGGCTACATGTATAGTATTGGTGATTTTGTGAAGTATTATTAAGAATAGAAACTCATTTTAGAGTTGTAGCAAAATTTGAAGACGGAGTTGTGTCACACAAGGTTAGTAACAAATAGGCAATGAAAAAACTTATGATGGATTGCTAGCAATGAGCACTCTTTATTCATTAACTATTGAAACTATAAAAGTAGCTTAGCCTTGCAAGTGGGTCAAGTAACTTTATCATGTGGGTTAGAAGTTAGTAGAGCACAGTGTGGGTGTGGTAGGATTTAAGGAGTAAGGAGCCCTTGTGGAAGAAAGAAGTAGCATGAAGTAACGATTTGGTGGTAATGGCTAGGTAAATGATATGCCAAGGAAATTGGATTTCAAAGTTAACCGCAAAGGAAAATTTCCTTAATTTTCGCAGCCAATTATCATTAAGTTAAGAATAATGCATAGACATACCGTAGTGCTTTAGGTCTTCTTGAAGGGGTCTTTTCAACAATTGAATCACTTGGTGTAGCGAAGGGACTTGCCTTTTGTAGAACTAGTCTTCAGTTGATTTTCTTAGAAACTTAGTCCTTCATGTCAAGTAATCTATCCATTCACAATTTTATGAAATGTCCTTGTGTTGTAGGTCAATGATTAGAACACTTATGTAGCAAGTTCAGATATATTTCAATCAAGGGCTCTACCATTACATGATAGCACACTTATATGCATATCTTGGTGACATGCCCATTTCATGAAGGTTTGTTTTTGGAAATCAATTGTTCATGCATTGAGTTTCTTGATCCTTCTTTGACCCCCCCAAAAAAAAAATCATCCAACACAAGGTGATATTATGGAAGAAAAGAGTTGCAAAAACATTATTCCTCTAGTATCAAAATGATTGCAAGTACTATTTCTAAAAATATATCTCTTAAATGATTCATAAGAAAATTTTCATTATTACCAGCTTAAGAGTGGTGGCCAGCCTACACTACTGAACAATAATTTGATTAAAAATTTTCAATATGATGTCTAATCAGTGTAATTCCACAACCAAATTAAATTACATTCATAAGTGTATCTCAAGTATAAACAACTTTCACGATTGACCTGAAATGATGTATCAAAAAAGATGAGAAACACTAGTTTATAAATAACTTGAATTATTGCAATATAGGAATTATTTTACATCTTTTGGGAATGAATTAAAGTCACCTTAAGGTTTATATGATGTTATATGATGTTTCTATATAATGACTTATCATTTGACTTTTCAAGAGATAGCTCATTATGAGTTCTAGTACATGTTTATGGTGAGGTTTAAAGGAAAATATTTCCTCATAATTGATTAATGCTTTAATGTGCTTATAATGCAAAATGAATGCTTTTAATATGTTTCAGTTACATAATAGTATTTTTTTCTATTTGGTTCATAGACCCCGAGTGATCTGTAAATTACCGTGGATATTCCACTGGAAAGTATGTCACAACATAACTAATAAAATTATATTTAAAATATGAAATTATACACTATTATTGTTTTATTAGATTTTTTAATATGTAGATTTATTGTTAATAATGCATGCATGTGAATTAAAATTATGTAGAAAACAGAAAACAACAAAATAAAAGCCCACACACATATTTGACGCTTGATATTCTCTAGGAAACCCTTTTGATTAACCTTGGTATTGCACCAAGTATGTTGCAACTCCCAAGGGCTTCTCAACATAGATTATCAAGCCATGGTATGTAAAAAATTAGAGGTGACATTCCTATATGCATAACCGGTTAGGTTATACTCATGTCACCCATAGTCATGAGATCGGATCAAGGTGTTCAGAGACCACTCCTTCAAAAAACTACAATTAGAATTTCTTATGAAAGCATATCATGATTGTAAGGAAAAGAACATGATCTAACTACAGAAAATGAAAATTCCATTCATTAAATGTAAATGCTAATTGAAATTGCATGAAAGAAAGAGGCTAGTCTAGTTGCAGAAGTAACCTATGCTATTCTATTTGAACAGTTAATCAAATCAACATCCCACTTGCATGAATCATTTATCTATTTGTAACTTTTTCAAAATAGAGGCATTAAATCTCAACACAATTATGAAAAAAATGCTAAGCCTAATTCTACTTGCAGTCTTATGGTTACAGTAAGGAAATAATGGGGTTGGAGTGGTCTTAGAGTCTTCCCTAATCATAGAATCAAAGCTTAGGGGAAATTATTGAACTTCAATATGCAAGGGTCAAATTCGGGAGCAAATATGGTTGAAGAAAACAACACTACAAGAAGTGATACAAGAGGCCCTGTATTATTACAGAAGGAATTGTTTTGCTACCAGAGGGGGTTCGAGAGATTTATGAGGATAGGTTTGGTGTCTCGAAGGTGAATGAAGGGTATGGGAGCCCTTTAGCCAAGATTATTACCCATCGGATGCCTATCTTGCACAAAAATTTATGCCCATGGTGTCCTTCATTTTCGCTAGCAGAATTGTCTCAGTGAGAGAGTTGGAAGCAATGTGAAGTGTCCAGGAGAGAGATGTAATAGTCTAGGTGGATCTGGAAGAGTGTTCCCTCCCCTACAAGCCAACAACAATCCCTGCAAGTTAACAAAATCATGCATCAATTGATCAATATTACAAAAAGATAAATTAACATGGAAAGAATGAGTTGCATTTTATTAAAATCTACTCTACCCAACTGTTGTCGCGGCAAGAACACCCTCAAATTTTTGGCCTCCACCAAATTTCATAGTGTACCTTAGTCTTTTATAGTGTCATCACAAACATTGAAATCAATTCCATGTGTTTTTTCTAAGCTTTTTGGTCCTTTTTGTGAGAAAGACAAAATGTTGTATTTTTGTCTGTTAGTTGTCGTACAATGTGTTTAAGCTTATTCTGGTGGTTTCAAGGGGTTATATTTGTGGAAATGAGTTGATATAACCATGTAAGCATCTTTCACACTCATCCCCAAAGTTTTAATCATTGTTGCACAAGTGTCATCATGGTCGTCGTAAAGTGTATTTTTAGTGTCGCACTTGTCATAAGTTGTCACAAAGTTGTCGCACTAAGGGAAATGTGTTTCTCATGTGTTCTGAATTATATATGTTGTTTTGTTGTCAACTATTATAAGTGTGTGATCACAGTCAATTCATATCACTGTTCACACCAATTCAGTAACCCCACACTTAGCCAATTTTCAAAAATTTCCCAGCAACTGAGCCTCATCCGGCCTTCCTCAAATGCACATTTCACAGTCCTTGCCCTCAAGCTACAACCATGCCCCTTCACACTGCACAATGTGCAGTTTCTATCTCCCAAGAATGTGCATTATGCAATTCTAGTACTCAAGCCCAGATCTTGGCCTTAGAATTGCACAATCCAGCCATCCAGTCTGGCACCAATTGCGCATTGCACAGTATCTGAGCTCAAGATCAAACCTCGAGCTCTTGATTTTTTTAATTGCACAGTCCCTAGGTCTTCTCTGCCTCCCATAACTATACAGTTGGCTGAAACAGTGGAAAACCCCTTAGCTCAACCCACTAAGTTCCAAAATTATGCAGTATACCTTCCCACTCTAGCCTGAACTATACATTATGCAGTCTCAGGGCTCAAGTTTCACCCCTGACTACGTGAGCTGCGTAATTGCACAGTCACTGAGCCTCTCCCTCGGCCTGCAACCTGATTTCGACTCAGTCAGTGTAATAACATGCACCATCTTATACTAGGGTTTTTATCGAACTAATGTCATCTCGTCAGGGGTGAATTGGAGATACAAGTACTCTATGTTATGGGTAAAGTTGCCCTAGGGTCTTGGGTTGAGAACCCTAACAGAGTGGAGGGCTTGCAACATAAAGAGGCATGCAAACAGGCAGTCCTAATACTTAAACTACTAAAGTAGGAAGAAGAGGTATTACCTAGAGTTCCTACATTTGAGGTCGTTCTCGTAAGGTCCAAACCCTTTACTTCTTCCAATGCTTTAGAATCTGTAACTCATTCAAGAAGAGCATATACAACATCTGTAATAGAAAGCATGTTCATGATATAGGTGTTAGGTCATATAAGCATGTAAACAAATAATCATTAACATAAGATTCATAAGCAAATCATAACATATATTAATGCATTAAGACCTTAAATATTAGGAACAAAACAACACCTCTTTATTGATGTAAACTAAATAAACTACAGAAGAACTACAACCTGAGTCGTCCGTCGGCTCCAAGTGAAACCATCCTCTGGATCTGTCCTGCCCAGGCCTCAACAATCCTCTTCCATAGGTATACACGAGGATTTCATAAAGGGATGAAGGACATCTCAAGAAGGAAACAAAGGTTTCTTATGGCTTGGGAGTGCAAAAGGCACAGGGATTTATTCAGACTTGATCAGAGATGTAATCAACTATAATATCAATATCCAATCTTTTCTCCTCTCTTAGTCCTCATGGAGGTCTATTTATACTTATCCAAATTAGTTTTTTCAGTTGGGAAACAGTTGAGCCACGGGCTACAATAGGTGAGTAACATGTAAAACCCATAAACTCCACCTGGATTTAAGGAGTTAATGTTTTAAAACATATACACGAGTTGGGTATAGACTAACTTGCATGTACACACTTTTTATACAGGGAAAAATAGTGTATGGGATTTAAAACATTGTTTTTTAGAATTTGGACCAAGTCTGGAAGGGAAGGGTTGCCCTAGGCCATAACACAGAGCATAAAATCTACCAATGGTGGTAAATGGTGCTATAATAGATGCTCCCTAATATATGAGGCCAAAAGGGGTACATGATGGCTGAAATGTATTAAGTGTATAGAAGGAATCATGCCAAGACCTGAGAGGAGTTCACCAAATTTCAGCCTGCCAAGCTAGTGGAAGAGATCAGAAAGAAATCTACTGTCTGAGGCAGGCATACCCATGCTCAAAGATAATAAAGCATGTTCGCATATCAAATACAAAAGCAGATCCAATATGTATACAAGTATAAAATGACTAAAAATACATAGTGGATCATCCGATCATATCCATAGAAGTACATGTCTCAATATCACATATAAATAACTAATCAATTATCCTGAAGTAGAAAGCTGATCACTAAAGTCATAAAGCTGATCCAGAAAGTACCAAGTCAAATAGTGTAACAAATGGTACTACACGCAACTCAGGTGCCAACATATAGGATGCCGTTGTAACAAATTGCAATATATAAGGTGGATGGTATCACTGGAAGAAATAGGAGGGATTGGCAAGTGAACCAACAAATCTTGATGCAAACCCGAGGTTTTCACCAACCCCCGTGGTACATTTATATATAATGGGAATAAATGATCTGAAGTCGACCATGTGAGAAATTGTTTGATTACCGGTCATTTATGTATATCACCGATAATGATGATGATGAGAGCCAAGGTACCCAGTATAATATAAAAATCACAAATAAATGAGATGAAGTCGAACACTTGTAAGAATTTATCAATCAGGAGACAATGATGTTTTCCCACTGTTGATAGTGAATGAGTCTGCCACTGATGAATGCAAACCCTAAGGTACTTCCAAACAGACTCTAAACCTTGTTCCCAGATCATTGAGTTTAAGTCGATGGGAAAAGATTTGCTGGAAGGAAGGCATTACGACATCCTTCATTAGTCCAGCGCAAGTGTAACCCGTAGGCCAATAATGTGGAAGGAATCAGACGAAGAAAGATGTAGTAACCCAATCGAAGCATGTTTCCGTCGTACACAAGATGTAGCTAGCATACGATAGAAACCCTCTGAACCAACCAATAATGAAGGCTGACACAGAGGTGAGGAATCCACCAATAGGGTCAAGTGGAAACCAAGGTACTGCACAAATCCCAATGTGTGATAATGAAAGCTGACATCAAACACAAGGGAAACCACTCAGTCAAAGATCCATGATACTGATCGATGCTGAGCACAAGGTGACGTATCAATAATGAAAATAGGGCCAGGGTGCAGCTCAAGGTCTACTCTTAGAGCAATTTGTTGTAGTCGATAAGAGCAAAACCCGCCAACAAGAAGTCAATTGAGACCTTCTCAAACTAGCACAAGAAAAATACCAAATAAATGATATGATATTGAACATGACTTTGAAAACTAGGGATGGCCAACTAAAAATGAGTCAAGAGACACCGCAGAAAGGCCAACTCAGGTTTACTTCCCTTGAACAAAAGCATGACTCAAATGTGACAATATGGCAACATATGATAACTTTGTATAAGTTTTTCATGCAAAAGGCACAAACAAACTCTCCATATGATTGGAATAGATAACCAACCGAAGGATTAGTGACTCAATAACAAGGTTAAGGCTCTCCTAAGTCTAACTAAAGCCCATCCCAATGGAGAAAAGACTTAATTTTGAATGCTTTTTTCAAGGGCGACACAGCTGACTCTAGCTGCCATCAATCATGGAAGTAATGTCCCATTCCCACTCTTTTTTGGAATTTTTTTTTTTTTTTGTCTTTTTCATATTTAGAAAGCTTGAAAAAGAATAAAAGAACACCTATGATACAATGGAAAGAACGAGTGTCCAAATATAGATGTGCTAGGGGAACATTCCTATGCTCAATGTAAGGTGACAAAAACTATTCAGTGACACTCAAAAGAATATTCTTTCCACAGGTAATAGGGTATTCAGTTGTACACGCTAAGTGATTGAAAGGTTTATTTCACAAAAGACATGGTCAAAAGGTGTCTTAAACACAAGTCCAAGTGAAGGTGGCTTAAGGCCAAAAGGTAGAAATGGTCAACATGAAATGCAGCGTACAACTCAACACAAAGGAGCCTCTAGGGTATAAAGCCAGAAAAATAGTGTAGAAGTAAGAGAATGAGTCTTCAACGCACAAGTCATGGCGGGACTAAAGAGGACTCCCAAGCCTACACAATATAGGAGAATGGGCAAAATATGCTAGCGAGGATCTAACTAAGATGCCCATGTAAAGGTTGGATCTACCATCATATCATGATTTTACAAGTCGACGAGTGAAAATGGCTTTAGAACTAAGACATGATGGGGTCGACCATATGGGAAAAATAGTGTAGTATGGAGGCTCGTATGCAAAATGCAGAGGAAAATGATATCCCCTAAACTATATGCCAATAAAAAAACGATACCTACCACGACGGGTCTGCAATCATGGAATCAAAGCAGTCTCTCAAAAATCTTCAAAGTATACTGAAAAAATGACCCATCCCAACACTCTAAGCCAAAAAGGTCATAAAGCCCATAAAAAAGAAAAATAAACTTTAGAAAAAATAATTTTCATATGTCAACTTATATAAGGACTTTTTGACTCACAATTCTTCATTTGTGTTCTGAGCAATTGAGTGAAGGAGCTGTGGAGAAAAAACCAAGCAAGCTTAATCCATCAAATTCATCCATTCATTCAACCTCCAATCCTCCAGGTAACCTTCTAACTGATTTTTTGATAAGTTTTATTTCTTTTTAAATGTTTTTGTAAAAAATTTGACCGTGGGAATTTAGTTTGAAAATTTCTCTCTGCGTACACGTGGGTTGGACACATATGAACTGTGTATAGAAAAGCCCTATACGTGACTGTGTGAATACCGAACCCACGTGTGCATGAATTCAAAATTTAGAACACGATTTTAATGATTGGAAACACCTTTTTTTGTAGAATTTCGATTACTTGGCGTGAAATAGAGCATAGTGTGATTGATAACGAAGTAATGGAAGATACGAAAGCATTAGATTCCTTACGAGGATGAAGATTATTGAAAATTTTCAAAATGTCGAATATGAAGGCAAATACCAGGTTGCTTGAGATGTTAATCCACTACTGGGATCCAGAAGAAGATGATTTTGTTATTGACCAGATGCCTTTGAGGATTGAAATAGAGGATATCTATTTCATCACAGGTCTTTCCCAGAGAGGAGAGAGGGTCAACTCAACAGGAAGAACAAGAGGTAGCCTTAGTGTGGAAGACTACGTATGCATCTACTATCTAGGAAACACCGAGAAGATTGGAACCCAAATTCCAATCAAACATGTAGAGAGTCTAGCCCTGAGAATCCTTCTTTTTACCATTTCCAGAGTAAATGGTTCAACTTCTCTACATCAAGCCTCTCATGTTTCAATGAGTCTTGCAGTGGAGTGTCTCACGATAGTTTTTGATTGGTGCACACCCCTCTTAGCCAATATGAAAAAACAACTTACCTCTATCCAAAAAGGTCAGACAAAGAACTTTGGATATGGAACCATCTTGTGTTCCTTCTTCTTTGAGAGAGTACCAGGGCTTCGACCCAAGGTATTATCCACCATCAGTAGCCCAAGGGATCCACGAATGGGTAGATGGGTTGATCTAATGAAGAGACTAGGGGGCGATGAGGTCCCTAGAAATACATTTGATGACAAGTTCTTCGTCTGGTGGGAATAACAAGTCATCGCGGTCTAGGACTACCCCTACATTGGAATGGACTTCAGAGGAGATCGAGATCTGGTGTTGCCACCGGATGCAATGTGGGGAGCCATAGGTACAAATGTTTTTATTTTATTTTTTTGGATTTTAAGATTTTTTGGATTTTAAGTATAAATGAACTGAAAATATTTTTGATGAGACAAATACTTACAAAATTATTGATCATGACACATATGTTGGACCAGTAAGACCTGAGGGTCTACCTTGACACAGGCGTAACGGAAGAGATGTAGAAGGAGCTGCAACAGAGACTGAGAGGACCCTCCATGCTGTCCAGAGAAACTTGGTGAGGTTGACTCACTAGGTACCTATGGTGGCTATAGAAGACCTTCCAGAGGAGATGCAAAGATGCATGGTAGGAGTGCCACATGATTGGGTGTGGCTATTCTGACAGGTGGAAAATGCCATCGTTTTCTTCCGTGCTGCTCACCCTGAGCAGGACCCATAGATGGATGACCAAATCTTTTTTTATTAGACATGATTATGGGCATGAGCCCTAATTTTGTAGGACATTTTTTGTCCCAATTTTGTATATCATTTTGGACATAAAACTCTATCTATGTACAGATAGTTTATCATGATGATCATATATATATATACAGATGATATTTCGATTATTTTTTATTTTTTTAATGTGATGAATGATTTATATGCCAATCTAATGCTTGATTAGCGATAGAATCTGCAAATGAATTTTCTGATCATGGAATATGAATAAATGTGATATAAAAAAATGATCTCTGTAATAAACGCACTCTTAGAAATTGGCG
This sequence comes from Pinus tabuliformis, assembly GCA_031772625.1. Classification (NCBI taxonomy): domain Eukaryota; kingdom Viridiplantae; phylum Streptophyta; class Pinopsida; order Pinales; family Pinaceae; genus Pinus; species Pinus tabuliformis. The sequence goes on from CM062811.1 coordinate 660,635,267, forward strand.
ATATAAATATAGATCTCTCACACGATAGATGTTATTTAATTGAGATAGCACCAGTTGTGAATCCAAGTAAACTACTAATGAATCAATACCAAGATATATTGCCTCAGATAGTAAATTAATGACAACAATATATTTAGCAACATTATCTGGAATAATACATACGCCACTTGAAACCAACAACCATGTAGATGGATAATAAATCACCCAAGCCACGGAAGCAAGGTTCTGAGTGTGTCTACTAGCACCATCGACAGACCCTAGATATATCAAATCGTCCATCAATACCTACTAAAGAAGATCAAAAATATCGACATCACTATGAAACCGATAGATAGATATGCACAAATATACAATACTTACAACCAAGAAAATGTTAGGCTGAAGCCTAAGAAAAATACTTTTTAAGATACATCCCATTTTTTGGCTCTGCCAACTCATTTCCCTCAAAATCAATCAAATCATAAGCTCCCTTTTTCAAAACCTTTTTGACAATGAAGGGACTGTACCACATAGATTTAAACTTACCTATCCCCAAGGCATCTTTGTCTTGGTCATAGACCAGGACGAGGTCGCCTTTAGAGAAAACTCTAGGATGGACACCCTTATTGTTACACAAAATATTGTCACCATGACTATTTGCAGTCAGTATGGGTCTATCATCATTCATACTGTCCTCCTTGGCAAGTCTCAAACCTCAGCTCTTCATGTCAAGCTTTAAAATTGAGAGAAAGACTGTTATAGCTCCAAATCTCACTCTTATGGTTTGTGATGCTGTACTCATGGCCTAGGGGAACCCCTCCTTCCTGACCTGGTCCTAAAATTTAAAAAATAGTGTTTTATTCCTTATACGCGACATTGCCCTGAGTTAAATGCGTGTATACGCGGGTCTGTGTATATCCAACCCGCGTGTATGTATTAAAACACTTAAAAAAATATAAAATTCCTTCTTTTCGGGCGGAGATCGCGGGTTTTACCTGCTGATCACCTGTTAGTGCCCGTGGCCCAACTGTTCCCAACCAACTCCTAACTAAAAAACTACTTTGGAGATGGTATAAAAAGACCTCAAAGGGAAGGCCTAAGGAGGAGAGAATAGAGAGAGAAAGGTTATTATGCTGAGATTTTTCCCTTGACCAGGTCTGAAGTCCCTTGTGCCTTCTGCACTTCCCCCATTTTGTACAGGAAACCTTTGTTTCCTTGTGTGTTGATGTTCATCCACCATTTATGACATCATGGAGAGAGTCATGGAAGGAGTTTTGTTAGAGGCTTGAGGCTGGAACGGATCCGGAAGGAAGCTTTGCTTGGAGCCTGCTGAAGGTGATTCAGGTGAACATATTCCTTTTTATGTACTTTATTTGTCTATAATAAAAGAAATACGTGTCTTGGTTCCCGAAATGAATCTTCTTTATGTTAATGATATTCATGTTTTGAATTCATGTGTAAATGGTTGTTTGGATTTCATAACTAACTACCTTTCTTTATAACATGAAGATGGTTTCTTTATAAGTTTTTGTCCATGTATTGCTGTGTTCTTTGAATTGTTGGTTTTGCAGGACAAAAGAGAAGAAGGGAACTCCAAGAAGGGTTTGGACCTTAAAGGCCTTCTCAAACGTAGGACCGAAGGTACGTACCCTTATCATAGAATTTGTTTATAATAGCATAATGGCTGTATGAATGTATGTTTCTTTGAATAGACAACTTTCAGTCTGCTAGGGTTTCACCCAAAAAGCCCTAGGGGAGTAATTCCCTCTACCAGAATTGGCGACTCCACTGGGGACAACACTCTTGTTGTTCCTAGTTTGGGTGTTTTTCAAGCCAATCAGGGCTCAGCTGCCTTGTCTGCTTGCTGTTACTGTCTGGTCTGTTCTTGAACTTTAAGCTTTGCCAGTTTCTTCAGTTTGTCTTTTTTATTTTTCTTGAAGCTTTTCATATACGCTGTTTTTCTTAGATACAGAAGCGTATATACGCTTGTTTCTTTGAGTGAACCCGCGTATACGCAGGTTTCCTCAAACACAGTCGCATATACACGCAACCTGTACTACAGTACAGTCGCGTATATATTCCAATTTTCAAGATTTGTAAATCTTTTTGGCCTCTGAAGGTTTGTCTGGTGGTTTGATTCAGTCTGAAACAGTCATTTTCTAGTATCAATTATTTGTTTTACAGCGAGCATCTCGTTCTGAATTCTCTCTGATTATAAGGAGTATTGGTCTTGTTTTTTGTTGATTGCAAGCGTCATCGTTTTTGGCTAAAGCACGCAAGATTTCTTGCTAGGAATCTTGGCTGCTCTGTTTCATCAGGGTAGGAAGATTGAATTCAATCTTTGTGTTAATCTTGCTTTTGGTGACTTTTTGTTTGCTTGACAAAATCGCTTTTTGTGACCATCTACTTCTTTGTTTCACGAAAGTTGTTGTTTGACACTTTCTTGGAATTTGTCTTTTTGATCTTTTTGGTTTTCATTGCCAAGGCTTTCATGCTGCTTTTGATTTTTAAGAGCGATTTCAAACACATTTATTTTTGTTGGGTTTTCGTCCATTAAGTGGTGTTGATTCACAAAAGTGTTTAATTGCCTATTCTTCAATCACAAGTTTCAGTGTTGTTGAGAGCATTTTTTGAAAAGACTTTTTTGCTTGTTGCTTTGAAGAAAATCTTTTGAAAATCCTAGTTTTGCTTTCTTGAACTTGCTTTTCATTTGGTTTCCTTTTAGTAAAGTGAAAGTGCTTTATGTTTGTCTTAGAACTTGTTTTTAGTGTTTAGACGAAATGAATGGTAACATCTCATATTCCATCTAGGCATTTTAAGTGGCAAGATAAAGATTGACAAGCAAGCAACTTTCATTTTTTGTTGCATCCACATATAGTTGTTGCATTAGGATAGATTTGCATCCCCTTTTTAGGCATCCATAGTTTTGTTCACTTTTGTGAGTGTGGAGTTTGAAAAGAAAAAGAAAAATTTGTTTATTTGAAGTTCCTCTGAACCCTGTAGAGATTACTTTTCATCGAAAAATGAAAACAAGTGCATGTGCATGTAGTTAAGTTTTTATTAATTTCTTTTGCGTCAAAAAACACCACTAGTTTCACTTCCATTACCTTGTGACTTAAAGAGAAGCCTAATAAAATCAAGTGCTAACTAAAATTCACTAGAACTTTTTGTTTTAGTCAGTTACACCAACAAGATTAGGATTTTAGGGCCTTGGATTAGGCGAGTGGAGAGTTAACTCTCCAAGGCCATATAAACGTCAAACATAGGAGTCTGAATAACGAGAGAAAATCCAATAGCATTAGGAATAACAGGAAACCTCCAGATCTGGGAGTTAAGCACGAGGGTCTGTGAAGACAAGGAAGAGAGATACCCCCTCTCCTACTTGTCCGAACTTACCTCATGACTGTTCCGCCTGGCTTCTGCGACGAGTTGGTATCCATAGTTGCTTCTCCTAGGGAACTACATAGGTGGCTACGGAGGGGAATCCTGTGGCACCTGAGGTCGACATTGCATCACTCTCAACGGTACTACTGGAGGGCACCCTTGCAAAGCTTGGGGGCTTGCACCGGCACAGGCTGTTGTTAGGAGGTCAGTGTAACATCCTCTGTTACCTTCGCTGATAGGACTGGGCCGTCATTATCCCATACTATCTTCGAAAGGCCCCTGACTCCACTTTCTTGTATTTTGGTGTCTGGTCCTCATCACCCGGAGCGGAAATACTTGGAAGTTGTTTGACTGGCTGATATCTTTAGGGACTTTATAGTGTGTGCTCTTTGTTCCTTGTATATAGTTAGCTTTAGGTATTTTTGTCTAGTCACGTTTGGACTTTGTGTTCTGAGTGACCGGCTTACCACTCTACCGATCGTGAAAGGCTTTTGGTCGTTCTTTCAGAAGTTGTGGAGTTGCCTCCTCAAGGGCAAAGGTTTTGATTGCTTATCCATATTCCTTGAAAAGTTATTTCTATATTCCCGTAGGGGAAGGGTCTTTGGATCAGTTTGATATGGCTAATGTCCCTGTGGAAACCAACCAAGGTACCCTCCCAAAAGGGGATCCTTGTGCTTTTCCTTTCTGTGGAAACGTTGGTACTCCCTTGATGGCCACTCTGAATATTCCTGGGTTGAATGTTGTACTACCCGTTTGGCTGTGGTCCACTCCGAATATTCCAAATGCTCTCGAAGCTTCTCATTTGAATGCTTTATTTCAAGGGCATCACATGGGTGCTAATTGTTCATCTTATCTCAAAGAGAAATCTGGGGTTCCTTCTTCTCCTCCTTCTTGTCACAAGAAATATAAAAAGAGGAAAAAAAGGAAGTCAAATAAGAAGAATAATTCTATCCTTTCATCTTCAACCTCTGCGAGTCATGTTGAAGATGAGTCTTCAGCCTCTGCAAGTCATGCTGGGGGTACAAGACTAGTCACTGCCGATCATACTAGCGCTTCATCTTCAACCTCTGCGAGTCATGTTGGAGATGAGCCTTCAGCCACTGCTAGTCATGCTGGGGGCACAAGTCTAGTCACTGCGAGTCACACTAGCACTTCATCATCAACCTCTACGAGTCATGTTGAAGATGAGTCTTCAGCCGCTGCAAGTCATGCTGGGGGCACAGGTCTAGTCACTACGAGTCATACTAGCAAAGAGTCACCGACCTCTACAAGTCATGTTCAGGACTCTCCGCAAACCACTACTAGTCATGTTAGCGGAATGGAGATTGATAAGAAACCTGGACGTAGAAGTTTTAAACCTAAGTTCCCTTGTAAGATATGCAAGGGAGACCATCTTACTCATTTATGCCCTGGTATTCCAGAGGTTCAAAGGATATGGTCCGAGTCTGAAAGTACTTCTACTCCTAGATCTGATATGGTTTCTCATCAATCCCATCAACCATTGGTTGAAAATGTGGTAAAGCCAGTGCAATCGCTAGCCGATTACACTCCTCTTTTGGGGGGTGAAGTGCCTAACAAAAGAGTCTGTTTGATATCTAGTACAGAGTCTTCTAGTATAGGGGGCATTCCAGTTTCTTCGAATGTTCCCCCTCCAAGTTCTAAGAGTGTTTCCTTTGATTGGGATAGTCTTGTTGAGCCTCGTCTTCCTTCCGCTGTACCTTTCCAAATAAAGGTCAGAGTTAATTCCACAAATGTCTATCGATGTATGGTGGATGAAGGATCATCTGCAAGTATTATATCCTCTTTGACGTGGAAAGCTTTGGGTTACCCAAAGTTGTTGACAGCTCAGAGTCAGTTGTTAGCCTATGATAGAAGACCTGGTGAATCTATGGGTGTTCTTCCTCAATTGCCTATCACTTTAGGTGGGAAGACTGTTTTAATCGATATGATGGTGGTTGATAGCCCTTTAGACTTTCATATGCTACTTGGGCGTGATTATGTCTATGCTATGAATGCTGTGGTGTCTTCACTCTTTCGAGTAATGTGCTTTCCTCATAAAGGGAATATTGTCACTATTGATCAGCTTGCATCTGATAATCACCACCCTAATTCGAATTTACTGCAGAATTCCCCTTGGTTTGTTCCAAGTGTTCAAGTAGACTCTACCCCGCCACGGGTCAATTATGTGGCATTGAATCCTCAATGTTCAATCGCTTCTAAGAAGGATCCTTTGACCTATTATTCTCCTTCTTGGGACTTGGTCCCGGCAGTTGACAGAGAGATTCTTCCTATAGGGACATGGGACCCTTTAATTCCCTCTTTTGATCCTTGTAGTTCTCATGATTTCTTAGAACTTGTTTTGCCTTCACAGGAGGAACTCTTTGAAGCCATGAGTTATGACTACCAAAGGAGTCCTTTGTCCGATCCATGCAAGGGGTTTGTCGAGAATAGCTATTATATGTAAGCCGAAAGGCTGCATGGTTCCCTGTACCATATTGTATATATGAGGTACGCATTTTCAAGTTTTGTATTCTATAACACAAAGGTCTTATATGAAGTTTATATGTGGGATGTATTAACTTCGTGTCTAGTGTTCCTATTTATGTTTATAGAACTTGGAAGTTGTCTCCTTTGGAAGTTTCTGGTTGGTCCGTTCTAACAGGTATTGGTTCTTGTAACTGGCATATAGGTTAGGTTTTTCCACCTGCATGGTGCACTTATCAGTTTCCTTTTCCATTTTGGCCTTAGGATCGACCCCACCAAGTTATAGTGCGGAACCTTCTCATTGCTTAGAAGTATCATGACTTGAGTGGTAGAGCCTACCTTATCATGGGTGCCCTAGTTAGTACCTTGTTGTCGCTTGGCACTCATGCTGATTTTTCATCCCTAGGCTCGGGAGTCCTATGTAGTCCCGCCATGACTTATTCGTTGAAGACTCATTCCTCTTAGCTTCTCCGCTTTGTTCTGGCCTTATACCCTAGAGGCTCCTTTGTGTTGAGTTGTACTACTGCATTGCATGTTGACCACTTGCACCTTTTGGCCTAGAGCCAGCTTCACTTGGACTCGTGTTTAAGCCAAATTTTGACCATGACGTCTGCAAAATCAACCTTGCATACCTTTGACTTCTACAGCTCGACACACCTTGACCCGTGGAAGGAACATACCTTTGAGTGTCACTGACCAGTTTTCACCTCCCTGCATTGAGCATAGGAACGTTCCTTTCCCGGGAACTAGATCATCTGTTTCACCGACACTCGTTCTTTCCACTATACCATAGCATTCTTTTATTCTTTTTCCGACTTAATAGAAAAAGACAAAAAAATTAAATATTCCAAAAAGAGCGGGAACGGGATATTATTTCCATTTATTGTTGGCAGTTAGAGTCAGTCGTGTCACCCTTGAACAAAGCACTCAAAACAAAGTCTCCTCCGCATGGGTGGGATTTAGTTTGACTTAGGTACGCCTTAACCTTGTTATTGAGTCAGTTCTCCCCCGATTGGTTATCTCTTCCAATCATATGGAGGGTTCGTTCGTGCCTCCTGCATGGCGAACTTATACAGAGTCATTATATGCTGCCACACAGTCACATTGAGTCGTGCTTTTGTTCAAGGGAAGTTAGCCTGAGTCGGCCTCTCTGCGGTGTCTCTTGACTCATTTTTCAGCCGGCCATCCCTGGTTGTAAGTGTCATGTCTATCATCACATTAGTTATATTGGTCCTTTACTCGTGCTGGTTTGAGAAGGTCCCCATTGAATTCTTGCTGGCGGGTCTAGTCCTTATCGACGATGACACCTTGCTCTGAGGACGGGCCTAGAGCCGCACCCTGGCCCTATTTTCATTATTGATAGGTCACCTTGTGCTCAGCATCGATCAATATCATGGGTCTTTGACTGAGTGGTTTCCCTTGTGTTCGACATCAACTTACATTATCACACATTGGGATTCGTGCAGTACCTTGGTTTCCATTTGACCCTATTGGTGGATACCTCGCTTATGTGTCAGCTTTCATTATTGGTTGGTTTAGAGGGTTTCTGCCGTGCGCTAGCCACATCTTGTGTACGCCGGAAACGTACTTCGGTTGAGTTACTACGTCTTTTTCGTCCGATTCCTTCCACATTATTGGCCTACGGGTTACACTCGCGCTAGATTGATGAAGGATGCCTTAATGCCTTCCTTCTAGCGGATCTTTCCCTATCGACTCCGACTCATTGCTTTGGGGCAAAGATCTAGAGTCCATTTGGCAGTACCTTGGGGTTTGCAGTCATTAGTGGCAGATCCTTCGCTATCGACAGTGGGAAACCATCATTGTCTCCTGATCGATAGATTCTTACAGGTGTTCGACTCCAGCTCATCTATTCACATTTGTTCGATTGTACTAGGTACCTTGACGCTCATTATCATTATCGGTGAGTAGTCTCGTGTTTGTTAACGGTATACATCAATGACCGGTAATCAAACGATTTCTCACATGGTCGACTTCAGATCATTTATTCCCATGGTGTAGAAATGTACCACGGCGGTCGGTGAAGACCTCAAGTTGTATCAGCGTTCATTGGTTCACTTGACAGTTGCTACTGTTGCTGCTAGTTGATACCACTCCACTTTATATGTTGCAGTCAGTCATGGCGACATTGTATATGCTGGCACCTGAGTTTGCAGTGTAGTACCATCCTATTTCATCATGTTCAGTTGGTACCTTTTGGGATCAGTCTTTGATATCAGTGATCCGTTGCATCTTTCAGCATCATTGACAGTCTTATATGTGATATTCAGACATGTACTTGTTCATTATGATCAGATGATCCATTATGTATCTTTCAGTCATTTATACTTGTATACTTAGTGGATCCGCTTGTACTTGATATACGGACATGCTTTACTTTTTCTGAGCATGGGTATGCCCGCCTCACACAGTGTTTCTTTCTGATCTCCTTTGGTGGCTTGGCAGGCTGAATTCTGGTGAAGTCCTCCTCGGTTTTTGGACAGACTTCCTTTCCATGTACTCGCATAATATATTTCGGCAATCATGTACCCCTTCTGACCTCATATATTAGGGGGCATCTGTTATAGCTCCAAATCTCACTCTTATGGTTTGTGATGCTGTACTCATGGCCTAGGGCAACCCCTCCTTCCAGACCTGGTCCTAAAATTTAAAAAATAGTGTTTTATTCCTTATACTTGACATTGCCCTGAGTTAAACGCGTGTATACGCGGGTCTGTGTATATCCAACCCGTGTGTATGTATTAAAACACTTAAAAAAATATAAAATTCCTTCTTTTCGGGCAGAGATCACGGGTTTTACCTGCTGATCACCTGTTAGTGCCCGTGGCCCAATTGTTCCCAACCAACTCCTAACTAAAAAACTACTTTGGAGATGGTATAAAAAGACCTCAAAGGGAAGGCCTAAGGAGGAGAGAATAGAGAGAGAAAGGTTATTATGCTGAGATTTTTCCCTTGACCAGGTCTGAAGTCCCTTGTGCCTTCTGCACTTCCCCCATTTTGTACAGGAAACCTTTGTTTCCTTGTGTGTTGATGTTCATCCACCATTTATGACATCATGGAGAGAGTCATGGAAGGAGTTTTGTTAGAGGCTTGAGGCTGGAACGGATCCGGAAGGAAGCTTTGCTTGGAGCCTGCTGAAGGTGATTCAGGTGAACATATTCCTTTTTATGTACTTTATTTGTCTATAATAAAAGAAACACATGTCTTGGTTCCCGAAATGAATCTTCTTTATGTTAATGATATTCATGTTTTGAATTCATGTGTAAATGGTTGTTTGGATTTCATAACTAACTACCTTTCTTTATAACATGAAGATGGTTTCTTTATAAGTTTTTGTCCATGTATTGTTGTGTTCTTTGAATTGTTGGTTTTGCAGGCCAAAAGAGAAGAAGGGAACTCCAAGAAGGGTTTGGACTCTAAAGGCCTTCTCAAACGTAGGACCGAAGGTACGTACCCTTATCATAGAATTTGCTTATAATAGCATAATGGTTGTATGAATGTATGTTTCTTTGAATAGACAACTTTTAGTCTGCTAGGGTTTCACCCAAAAAGCCCTAGGGGAGTAATTCCCTCTACCAAAGACCTTAAAAATCAGTAAAGCTCTGGTTCTGCACTTTCTCTTACTGTTACCTGCGGTCTCGCACCCCTTGTTGATGTTACCTACGGACCTGCCTGCTCTGTCTCTAAAGGAGTGGGTGCGGACCCCTGTGAAAGTAAAGAAGGCGCAAATTTATTCTTAAAAACTCACTTTAGGTTAATTCTCGATGATTCTAGAAGGAATCTTGACGTGGATGGTTCGCTCCTAGGTGGTTCATGCATCCCAAAAGTAAAGGAGCTAATCCCTTGATGAGAGGAGCTTATCCCTTTGAAGGAGGGCTTTATCCCTTTGAAGGTGGACCTAGTAACTTCCCTCCATTGCACTATAAATTAAGGCATGGGGCTGGTTGCTAGGGAGGTTAGAAGCTGAACATTTTTTAGGGTAAATGCTGTTGGAATTGAGACTTCCTAGTTAAGCTTGAGAGGAGAGATTACATACCTTTTGGCTTCATTGGGAAGAGAGTGAAACTTGTCAAAGTAGAGGAGATTCTTGCTGGACCCTGGGAGGAGCTTGTACAACATCAAGGCACCAAGGTTGTAAAGTTCTTCTTTGATTAAAGTTAATACAATTAGATTCATTTTTCTCAGCAAATTGTCTTATATGGTTTGTTTCATGAATTCCTTGATCATCATGATAAATATGCTTTATTATATTGGCTTTTCAGGTGCTATTTAATGTGTGTGCTTGTTTGTGTTTGCAGATTCTTTAAAAGGGAGCTCATTTGGATCAACGGAGAGTGGCTTCCACAAAATTGCACTGGACCCGAGGTAGGCCTAAAACACTTATTTGCCTTTATTTATAAATTTCATATTTAGAGAAAGATAGAATTTGTTTGGTTTGCTTGTCGCTAGATATCATTAGATACTAGGGAGGTCGGTCTTGTCCGCAAGAACAACTTATCCGGCCGACAAAATGGCGACTCGACAGGGGACTTGAATTTTTTATTTTTACTTTGCTTTTACTTTGACTTGAGAAATTGTATCTTTTTTTCTGCTTTTGGCTTGATGTGTGTGGGATTGGGTAGGTTTAGTAGATCTTGAATTATTTTTTGTTTTTTGTACTTTTGGGAGAGGACCGCACCCTCTGTTTGTAACACATTGCGGACATACCCACACTTTTGTTTTACCCACTCTGCCCAGATCTGAACATGACTTGTCAGGAACTTTTCTTAGGTTAATTCCATTGGCATTAGGGTTTTAGGTGAAATTCCTAGAAGTTTTGTCTACCGAGCTTGATTTTCGTTTCGTCTTGTAGTAACTCAGAGCTTAGAAGCCTTAGAAACCTCAGATCACCTTGGTTTTTGTTGGCCTTCTTATGAGTCTGACCGTTTTGCAAAATCTGCCTTTGTTGAGGAATCCATCTTGTTTTTCTCTTTGCGAAACTTCGAAAGAACTTGTGTTGAAAGTTTTGGATTTCATTTTTAGAAAAGAAAACAAAAAGTGGTTGTTTTTTGACTGATTTGTGATTCTGGACAAATTAGTCCTTAGTTTGCTCATAACTAAGTAAAACATCCTTGAAAAGAAATCTTGTAAGCTTTTACTTCAAATAGTGTTTTAGAATTTATAGATCTCAAGATTAGATTTTTCAATAGTTTTGAGTATTCTATAAAAATAAAAAAATCTCTTTTGAATTTTTTTTTTTGTTTTTGTAGTATTTGAGTGTTTGAAAAGAAAGGGAAATTTTCGTGAGCATAACTAGTTGTTGTGGGGAAAAGTATCCGATGCGGATGACCCTATCCCTACTCTAAAGGTGACAGTCTTTAGCAACAACTGAAAGTAAAGCTTTGATGTTTTCCTTTATGAAAGTACAGAGAGAAGGATGAAAAGATTAACCAACCTGGTGTCCTTCGCTTAGTTGATCCTGATCCTCTCTCTTTGTCTCCTGTTCCCAGCTCCTAGCTCTCTTTGCCGGTCCAGCTACACACAAGATCCTGCACAAAACAAGAGAGGAAACTACAAGATACATGTACTCATAACTGATGCATGGATTAGAGTGAATCAAATATACATGTAAATACAATACATCAATGCAATACAAGTATATAGGAGAACATGCAAAACTTTATTGATAGAAGTAACAGGGTTCTGAGAAGGTTACAACCAATGATGGCTCCAATCCAGCAGCACCTCCCCAGCAGCAAGAACTCTCCTCTTCACCTCTAGTAAAACAATCACCCAATAGCTCTAACTGTAATCCAACAGCACCTCCTTGCTTTACACAAAATTCCAGCCTCCTTAGATCTCATAGAAGAGCTCTATATATAGGAGAGAAGAAGAAAGGATGAGTCAGCTTGAGACTGACATGAAGCTGCCTTGTGTCCTCTCCCTCTTCAGTTAATCTTCAGTTCTTGAGTCCACTTGGAGATCCTTGCTTACACATGGTGATCAAGTACCTCTTACTCATCACAGGGTGAATCTCATGAACCAAGTGTCAGTTTGGAAGCTTCCTGGGCAGTTGACACCTTGCAGGATGACTGTGCCACTTGGCCAATCTCGCCCAGCGCAGGTAGCCTTCATTACTTTTGACTTCCAGTGCAGGTACAGAGTGGGACAGTTGCATTACAGCGCAGAAGCTCAGTTAAGCAGCTGACATGATCCAAAATAAGCCTGTTTTGAAGTGTTTTCAGGTGGAGAACTGATTGGAAGTGCTGTTGTTTGATGACCTTGTTCTTTTAGGGGTAAGAACAACATGTTTAGGGACTGAGGATCCCTGTAATTATTGACATTCCATGCTCCATGATGCGAGGCACAAAAATGTCTATAACAGTTGCCCCCTAAAGTATGAGGCCGTTTATCGGATGAAATGCTTTATCTAGAGGATCCGAAGTTCGTTCCAGTGCTGAGGAGAGTGCCCTGTAATACAATACAATACAATACATCATTTTTCATTCATCATTATTCTCATGATCTAGCTGAGGCGGGCATTCCCATGCTCAGCTTTTTATAAATACATTTTGGTACATATGACAGACAATCGTCTGAAGATAGACTGATAATTTTCTGCTGAAATTATCATCCTTTGAGTAGGATGATCATCTGCTGCAATGATGTACATGGCAAATGCTTTTATATTTCCTGAATATATATCGCAGCCCGGATGGATGAAACTAGATCCGGGGTCTTCAAACTCGTTCGATCTTCACTCTAAGTACAAGTCGATCCATGTGAGAATTGCGCTGAAGTCGAACATGGAAAGACATCGCTTGATTACCGGTCAATAATGTAAACCGTTAACAAGCGCGAGAGGAATCACCAATAATGACGATGACCCTCAAGGTACTGCAGTACAATTTACGTGGCGTGAATAAAGGACTTGGCGTCGAACGCCACGCAAAATCTTCTGGTCGAAGGTCATTGATGTATACCTGTCGCCGGAAGTGAGAAACTTGTCATTGAGGCATGCAAGCTTCAAAGTACTGATGGGGGTGTTCCTAGATCAACTTCTTGGATAATGAGCTGAAGTCGACAAGAAGCGATCCGTCAAAGGAGGGCCTTAATGAATCCCACATCAATGACACGGAACGGAGCTAATGACTTTAGTGGAGGTGAAAACAAATTGTGACATATGATTCAGGGTGGCGATCATGAATGGATGAAGGATAATGTATGGTAGTGGATGGGACACGGTTGACACTTTCAGAATGACCCCTCTTGAACATATAACGACACTGATGCGATGGATCGGTAGCATTACCCCAAACATGGATGGTGTGGCGAGGACCATGGTGATAGGACCGGTGAATGAAACAACCCAACCCGATGTGATACGGAGGAAAAGTGTCATGTTCAAGAGTGACTTGCTACCATTAAACTTTGAATGTTCTCCCAATTTTTCCCCAGTCATTTCTGACCAGTACCTCTTTATTTTTGTCAAGCTTGAGGAGGATAACATATGCTTGTTCTATAACCTGCCCTTCGGGCAAGCCCATCGCTATGATTTAACGAGCCTAACGATAGGGAAACTCGTTCTCGTCTAAAGACAAGTTTGTCGCTATTTAATCATTTTAACGAGTCTAACGACAAGGAAAACTCGGTCCTTTCATTTTTAGAGAGTCTGAAAGGTACAGAAAGTCAACTCCATGATTCCTTTTTCGTCAGCAAATCCCTTAAGTCCGAAAAAGTATAAAACAATACAGAAGGGATGGCTGTTCGGTACTTTTAACGAGCCGAACAAGACAAGCGCTCGATCCTTTTGTGCAATAATCCCTCAGGTCCAAAAAGATTAAAATTTAGAGGAGGGATAGCGTTCCGGTCATTTAACGAGCTGGAAGGCCAAAACTCGGCAAACTTTTCATATTTTACGAGTCAGTGAAAAGAGCTGAAAGAAGACTCGTCTTTTGAGGAACGAGTGATAAACAGGGATAGCTACAGATTCCAGGTACAGGTTGGAATTTTCCAATCACGGCAGTGTCGCAAGGATGGCTAGGTGAAATCACTCTTCGCAGCTGTTTCTCAAAAGAGGTAAACACACAAATGGAAGTGAATGATCGGCCAAATGAACAGTGGAGGTGATGGATGAAAACACGATCAAGGTTCTTATGGCTGATGAATTTACGATCTCAAAAGGTTATTCACCGGTTCATTTTTTCCATGAGCTTGAACTCTGAGGGAAACTTTTGCTCACACTTTTCTATTTTTTAACGAGCATAAATTCAGTCCTAAAACTGCTCGGATTTGCGTTTATTTTTTAACGAGCATGAACTATATGCTAAAACTGCTCGATATACCAGTCATATGAAGAACGCCTCTTGTAAGGACCAATTTTTATAGAGCTTATGCCTTACTACAGCTGTGCTCACTTTTAGCAAATTTTACTTTTGCCCCATAGGCTTTCTTTCATGCAAGTTTGGACACGGCTAATCTTAAAACCAGATAAATAACCGCCCCTAGCTTGCACTCCAGAAAGTTTGCATGCCCCCAGGTATAGGATAGAATTTCGAGGCTGCCCCTCCTCTCCCCTACTTCTGCTTTTCTTTGGGTGTTCACATTTATTTGTCATCTTGCTAATCTAATGCTAACGATACTTGTCTTCTCGTTATTTTAAGGGGTCTTACGCAGTACTCAGGCTTCCCGTCGGCCCACTTTTAACAAACAGCTATTTATGACAATAGAAGAACACTATTCAAAGATAAAACATTGGTATTATTGAGGGAGGCTTGCCTCTTTCTTATTATTCCAAAGACGGTTCGATTTGCTGTCGCAGATCAATCTCTTTCTTCGGCGGTGCCTATCATTGGGTTGTCCTAAGATGGTTACCCTCTGTCACAACAATACGGTCTCCTTCTTAGTAGACTGCCCCTGCTTATCCTTCAAAACATATGTTTCGATGGGCGAGGCTTGAATTTAAAGATGGTGACTACTTGTTGTAATAAGGGAATTCCTACTTGGGCATTGCCCACTTTTTTAGACAAAGGTGAATGATTCCCAAACACATAACTTTAACAAAAGATCATTATTCCAGAACAACCCCACTTCCTACGGACGGGGTACGGACTAGTCATGTTCTTCTGTGGAAATTCTGTCTTATACCCGGAGTTTCTTCTGCCCGAAGCAGACCAGGGTGCATGCCCCCTGGGTCCTAGTCTTTCTTTCCGAATCACTCGCGCTCATCGGGAAGGAGGACCAGGGGCGGAGGCGAATCTTGAGTGAACAGACCATTTAGGATTGGTATTTGACTATTTGCGATGCGAGATCCCGGAAATGAAAGTTGGTCTACGAGCTTGACCACCTTTCCTTCATGTGGAAAACACATTACTCTAAAGAGTGAGGAGACTATCGCTCCCATGCAATAAATATAGTCGCGTCCAAGGAGTAGGTTATAATCCAAGGGTCCTTGAACTACCAACACGTTCATCCTGACGGTCTTCCCCTTCAATGTAACAGGTACATCGGGGAGGATCCCTAATGGTCGACTGGTTCCTTTATCAAAACCTGAGAGATTTCTCAACTCAGGTAAAAGCGCCGGGGAACCCAGTGCTTTCCAAGCAACAGAGGAAAGGATACTCACAGACGCCCCTTCATCAATGATAGTACCTGCCTTAATCATTCTATAGATCTGGACAATGATTCTGAATGGTACACTGGCTGGTAACCGGGGTCTGCCTAGTTGATTCCAATCAAAGGATACAACCAGGTTGCTTGGCGGTGGGACCGAATATACGGCCGGATACGACTCTGATGACGTTCCTTCCTGCGATAAAGGAATGGGCGCATTGCCCTGATGCTCATCGGAGTCGGTGCTGATGAAAAGAACCTGGATGGTGTCATCCTTGTTCTCATCAGTGAGGGTGTCGCATGAAGACGACTTTTCGGCGACGGTGTCATTTGAAGACGGGTCTTCAATGACGGGGTCATTGGACGATGGAACCTCTGAAGGAAGAACTGGGCCAACTGCCGTATCGACCTTTAGACTTTCGTCTAGTCTAGATTCAGTAGGTTCATTCTCAATGACCGACACTTCAGCTGACCACTTGAGTGGCTCAACCGGATTTTCAACTATCGAGGGATTAGGCGCGAGTTTTTGATATCCAGGTGGAAGTCGCACCGGTGACACCGGGCGATTTTCCAAAACTCTCTTGGCCTCATCTAGGAATGGACATTTTTGGATGGCATGATGACCTTCACACAATAGACAGGGTGATCTTGGTCCCCTTCTTCGTCCTTCACTCTCGCTAGTTGACGGAATGCAATCAACTTGACAACCAGAGGTTGACGCTACCGGATTGTGCAACCTTGGGGACCAGTCCCTTAGTATCCGGGGAATACAAGGACAATCACGATGGAAATGGATCCCTTTGCAAATGACACATGGCGATTTAGGCCCGGTCGGTGCTGTGTGTGGGTTTTTGTCAGCTTTCTTCTTCTTGCCCCCAGTCGCCTTCGCCAGAGGCTCCTTCCGCTTCTTTTCTTTCTTCTTCTTTTCCTTCTTCTCCTTGGGAGGCTGACTTTTGCCGGCTCTACCTTTCGAAGATGAAGGATCAGAGGAAGTATCATAAGAAGTGGAAGGCTGGTGGGTAGTTCTAGATTGTTCTGACTGTTGATTCGACTGCTCAGGATTAGTGGCGATCTGGACTACATTAGTTGAAAAGAGCCATACAGGGAGACCAATTGTCAATCCTGGAAGAGACAATGTAGCCATATGAGGCGCACCAACATCTCCCCAAGAGGAGAAGGGATTTGGACTTCCGCCAGGGTTACTTCCTTGGTTGGTGGGCTCCATACTTTTCAACTGAAAGATCAACGTGGGAATAACAGGTGATTATGTTCCGCTTTAAAATAAATTTTATTAACGACGCTTTTAGACACAAACTTGCTTTTTCATGTTTTAAGAGTCGAGAAAAAGCTAAAGATGACTCTAGTCGCCTTCGATGTATTAACGAGCCCGAAGTGACAAATGCTCGGTTGGACTTTTTCAGTTATAGAGTTTGAAAAAGGCCAAAAGAAACTGCTCTGGAGATCTAGGCAGAGGGTGTGCCAAACCTTTCGCGAAACCACAGAATACGTTTTACGGTACGGGTGGTCGATCTTCGTGAATGCTGTGTTCACTGCATCACGATCAGTAGGGCGGCCGACACGGTTTCCTAAGGATAAAGGATAAAAACCTATAGGGGTCTCCCAATATACGCGACGGTACGCGGGAGCTCAAGTCCGTGTTAGTGCCACCGACTCTCAGGAGGAATCACCCACCTTCGTAGAGATCGACAGTCACTATGTTTAACGACACCGGAACACGTCTCTACCTAGACCTCTAGATGTTTGCGTTAAATTCCAAAGCGTTGTTATGTAAATTGAGTTTATTTTAATGTTGATCTTTCTTAACAGTTTGCCTTTCAGGTTCGCCACGAGATGAATATATACAACTTCCTATATGCAATCTAAGAATGAGAAGCAAATCTTTTCAATCTTTCAACTTTGAAAACCTTAATCTACTTGAGGGAAAAGAAGGACACAACTTTTTCCACAGATCAAAGAACACACACTAAAATGCACATCTTCTTAAATCGTCAAGCATACAGTCAAATGCAAAATGCACAATGCATGTATTTCTTTTCGTTATCCTTAATGTTGATGCTAGACAAAAAGGAAACTGTTGTATAATTTTGAATCTAATTTCAAGTAGAAATAAACAAGCTTGTCCACAATCAAAAAGACACCTTATGATAGACTTGTTTAAAAACACAGGAAATGTCTAGATTCAAACCATGAAATGAAAAGCAAACAAACTCAAACCGCCATGAACAGTAATGAAACTAGCTCTTAAGATCTCAAAGACACTTTTACAGTTCAGGATCTAAGAGGTCACAGCTATACTGGTTCGCTTTTTACAATGGGAAACTGTAACTGCAACAAGAAATACTGAAAGAACATTCACAGTTTCATCACACAACTGAGGCGGAATAATGTCAAGGAGAAGTGGCTTACAGCAAGTACAATAACCAGCAAGAAATCAGCCAAAAACAAGTGCAAACAGGGCCAAGACACAATAGGAAGACTGAGCAAGACAAGGGCTAACTGGACCAGTGCAGGTTCTAGTCTGCCAATTTCACTCTCAGCGCAGTTCCCGAAGGGAGTACCTGCGCTGTAATGCAGACTGCCTGTGTACAGCCTGCACTGACTCACGAGAGTTTCGTCTACAAAGAATTCCGGGTCATAAAAAGCTCAAAAATGCACTGTTTTTGATGAAATAAAAAGCTATAGGTCAAGTACAGGCTAAGGGATGATCAAGAGGATGAAGATCTATCACAAAGAGTAAAGAGTCTTTTGTAGATAGGCTCTTCAAATCTTGAATTTGCTCAGCAAATGAGCAAGAGTAGCAGTCCCTCTACTTCGCTTTTGATATAGTCAAAAGCTTTTCGATTTGGTACTCTTTTCTTCAAGAAATGAATAGCAAAATACTACAAACACCAACAAGATACTAGGCTCCCCAGTGGAGTCGCCAGTTTGTTGTGGGGAAAAGTATCCGATGCGGATGACCCTATCCCTACTCTAAAGGTGACAGTCTTTAGCAACAACTGAAAGTAAAGCTTTGATGTTTTCCTTTATGAAAGTACAGAGAGAAGGATGAAAAGATTAACCAACCTGGTGTCCTTCGCTTAGTTGATCCTGATCCTCTCTCCTTGTCTCCTGTTCTCAGCTCCTTGCTCTCTTTGCCGGTCCAGCTACACACAAGATCCTGCACAAAACAAGAGAGGAAACTACAAGATACATGTACTCATAACTGATGCATGGATTAGAGTGAATCAAATATACATGTAAATACAATACATCAATGCAATACAAGTATATAGGAGAACATGCAAAACTTTATTGATAGAAGTAACAGGGTTCTGAGAAGGTTACAACCAATGATGGCTCCAATCCAGCAGCACCTCCCCAGCAGCAAGAACTCTCCTCTTCACCTCTAGTAAAACAATCACCCAATAGCTCTAACTGTAATCCAACAGCACCTCCTTGCTTTACACAAAATTCCAGCCTCCTTAGATCTCATAGAAGAGCTCTATATATAGGAGAGAAGAAGAAAGGATGAGTCAGCTTGAGACTGACATGAAGCTGCCTTGTGTCCTCTCCCTCTTCAGTTAATCTTCAGTTCTTGAGTCCACTTGGAGATCCTTGCTTACACATGGTGATCAAGTACCTCTTACTCATCACAGGGCGAATCTCATGAACCAAGTGTCAGTTTGGAAGCTTCCTGGGCAGTTGACACCTTGCAGGATGACTGTGCCACTTGGCCAATCTCGCCCAGCGCAGGTAGCCTTCATTACTTTTGACTTCCAGCGCAGGTACAGAGTGGGACAGTTGCATTACAACGCAGAAGCTCAGTTAAGCAGCTGACATGATCCAAAATAAGCCTGTTTTGAAGTGTTTTCAGGTGGAGAACTGATTGGAAGTGCTATTGTTTGATGACCTTGTTCTTTTAGGGGTAAGAACAACATGTTTAGGGACTGAGGATCCCTGTAATTATTGACATTCCATGCTCCATGATGCGAGGCACAAAAATGTCTATAACACTGGTTGTCTTGTTTTTGAGTTCATTGGAAAAGACAAAAAGTTCTTCTTTTGATTTGTTTGTTAATGACAGATTTGTTTTTACAAGCATTTGCATTCTCAACTCTTTCTCTAGCTAGAAATTCATTGAAGAAAAGCTATTGTTTTTCATCTTAAGTGCATTTTTAGTGACTTGGAGTCGAGTCTTTACACCATAAGTTTCATCTTCGCACATTTTGACTTAAGAAAAAACCAATAAAAATAACGCTTAAAGTAAAATCTATCTAGTAATATTATTATTTCTAGGGCTCTTTATCACCAACATAGCTTAGGCTAGTATCTTGGAGTAGGGAGTAATTAACTCTCCAAGATAGTAAAACAAACAAGTAGCTGTATCTTGCGGTAGGAGATAAATTCCAATTGTTACATCTATGCTCTGGGAAGCTCCTCTTATAGGAGTCAAGCACGAGATCGTGTCTGAACCAGTGGGGTAATCAATCCTTCCTCATTGGGAACGATACTAGATATACATGTATTAAAAATGGTAAACCTCAGATTAACCATTGTCAAGGAGCCTGGGGTCACTTGTTGGTAAACCTTGGATTATGTTAAGGAGCCTTCAAGGGGATTGAGCTTGCTACTCCGCCCTTGCGTGTGTATCGGATCACAGACTGTTCCCCCAGGTATATTTGTTTCCGTTGGAAACCATAGTGACCATATTCTATAGGATTCTTTCCTAAGGTGACAGTGGAGGGAAGATCCCATTGTACCTAGAGCAGACGTCGGCTAGACTCACTTGGACTTTCTGGGGTGTTATCTTCACTCGAGACGGTTTAGTGGAGAAACTTGTGCCAGTCTATTCATTAAGCAGGTTGCGGGGGTAACTGTTCCAACTGCCATTTCTGTATTGAATTCTGCGACATTGGATTTCATCACCAACTAGTGTTTTCGGTACGGAAAGTTATTGTTTGTGTGTGATTGATCTCCTAGATTCTTTAGGCGTGTGATTCAAAATTGTTTGGTTCTTTAGAGGCTTTAGGTGGTTTTCATTGAGATTTTTCTTTGTTTGCGTGTGAAGTAGTTAAAATATTTAATTGTGGCTGAAATACCGAGGAAGTCTCGTAGACTTTGGGGCCAACCTCCTGAGTTTTCACCAAGCCAGCTTGAAGGGCTTCGAGCCCTTGTAACTCCTAGTGACAGTAAAGTTGGGTCACCTGAAGAATGAGAGTCTTCTTTGGTTTTACATCCTGATTACCAAGTTCAAGCACCAGAGTATATTTTAGAACCTGTTTCTTTTTCCAAAGTTACTGGTAGTTTTTCTTCTACTAGTGATTTAGCTGAGGAACCTGAAATATCTGAACCTGAAACTGAACCTGCTACTACTCCAACATCAGGATTTGCCTCTCCAACTTCCACTGGTCCTGGTTCACCCAGGGTAGAAAGAGTAATTACCCAAAATCTTCCTTCTAGACTTATTGCTATTGAAGAACTTGTTACTCCGGAAGAAGGTATCCCTATCCCTGAAAATCAACCAGCTATAGAACTTAGGGAGCATGAATCGATCTTTTACAGTCCACCTAGGAGGGACACTTGGTATCTTTCATTGACCAATTTTTTGTAAAACCTGGGACTAAGTTTTTCACCACCTCGCATTCCTTTTCACCCAACACCTAGGGGTTATTATCCTCCGTTAAATATGTCGAGACAGTCATCCATGTTTTCTCAATCTCCAGAAACCTTTTTATATGGCGGTCCTTCTGTTCCCTATGGGTATCAGTCACTTACTGGTACTTTTTCGGGAGCATCTCCTCAACCTATTGAATAAGGGTTATTAACTGGTAATAACGGAACTAAGCTGTTGAGTGTAGAAGATATTCTTATGATGTTAGGTACCATTCCAAATCCGCAACCCCAAGGTGGCCAGTTACCGCCTGGGGGGCAGCCTCAAGGTCCTCAATTATCGCCTGGGGGGCAACCTCAAGGTACCCAATTACCGCCTGGGGGGCAACCTCAAGGACAATACATACCTATGGGATAGTACATTCCTCAAGGTAAACCCTAGACTCAGTATGTACCCCAAGGTCAACCCTAGTATCAATATGTACCTCAAGGTCAACCCCAGTATCAGTACGTGCCTCAAGGTTATCAACCTCAAGGTGAGTACCCAACCCAAGGTTTCCAACCACCTTCTAGTCAATCATTTGTCCAAGGAACTGGGAATGTACCTTTGAATTATCAACCCTACCCTCAACCCAGTTATGTCCTCAATATGCTCAACCTTCTATGGGTCCATACCCCGGAATGAACTTAGTGTGGGATCCATCTCAAACACAACAGATCTTGCAACTGAATGTGCAGTTGTCATCTCAATCTGGACAAACCTTGGTTTCTGGTTCAACCCAGCAACCTGTCCAGTCTACTATTCAAACTTCTGCATCTTCTGGAGTTTCTCAGCCTGGGCCTAGTTTGCCTCGAACTCCACCCCAAACGACTGCTGCAACTACTGCAACATCCGTTCAATCTACCCCACCTACTTCTGGCGTATCGACAGCTCCGGTTTCTACTGTTCTTGTATCAACTCCTCAAGCATCTTTACCTCAGTCGGGATCCACAATTCAGACTTCGGTTCAAATGCCTGTAGGACAACCTGGTCCAAGTATGGTTGTCACAAGTCAACCTCAATTTACTTATCAACCGTACCAGGGACAGTACCAATTCAGTCCTGCTGTGCAGCAGCCAGTCTATCAGTATCAACCATACCTTGGATATACATATCAGCAACCTCAACAACCCCAGTACGGTTCGGTTAATCCTGGTTTTCCGGGAGGATATAATATCCCAAATGCAATTCCAATTCCTAGTTATCTTGGATATCCTCCTCCTGGGGCTGGTCTCATGACCCAGGGTTTTAGGGACCCTAATCGTCAGTTACCGTTCATTGCAACTTTGGACTTGCCTGACTTGTCGCGCCTTATGAATGATCCAATTAACTATCTTCCGTTTTGGCCGCAAATGCCGAATAAGTTGCCTAGTGATATTCATAAGTTTGAAGGCAAATCAGGAGACGACCCGTCAAACCATGTGATGACTTATCACCTCTGGTGTGCGTCTAACTCCATTTCAAATGATTCAATCCGTTTAAGGTTTTTTCAACACACTCTAATTGGTCTTGCGGCCAAGTGGTACATTGAGTTACCGCGAGCCACTTTTTATAACTTTAGTCAGCTAGAAACTTCATTTTTAACTCATTTTCAGTTGCCAGTCAGATATGACAATGGCATAGAATTATTAACTTCATTATAACAGTCAATGTTCACTTACATTTCAGATCACATTCATGAATGGAGACGTCGACGGTGTTCAGTGAAAGTTTTTATCCCGGATCAAATCTTAGCTGAATGGTTTGTCAAATCTTTATTACTGAAAATCACTGAGGATGTAGCTAAGGCAGGGGTCATTACTGAAGAGCAAGTAATTGCTCAAGCTCAGTACCTCGACTTAGTTTATACGTAGTCAGGTATGTTACACGAGAAATTCCCTGACCTTCCTAAACAAAATCAAATAACTGCAGCTCCTTCAGGGTCTCATGCCGCTGATGGTATGATTGGTATGGTTAATACTAAAAGTAAGAAAAAATCTTCCAAGAATTCTTCTCCTATCATAAATTTACCAGATTCCCCGACAGGAGATTCTTCCGCGGAAATTTCCGCCGATATCCATGTTGTAGAATCATCTACAGCCAAATCAAAATCCAGCAGTAAAAAGAAAGGGAAGAAGAAAAATAAAACAGATAAAAATTCGAAAGAGAAACCAGAAAAAATGGAATCTACTAATGAGAAACGCAAACCTCGTTATCTTTGTCTCATTTGTGATGAAGAGAATTTTACAAGAGACTGCCCTCATCGCGTTGAGGTTGCGAAAATCGTCAAAGGTTCCCAAGCGCCTGTTGTTTTGAAGGATCCTTTTCCTAGTCAAGATAGTAAGATGATAGGTTCTTCCTCAAATGCCTCAGAGGAACCCATAATGATGATGTCCCATGTTAGGATTGCAACTCGATCGCAAGATTATGGAAGTAAAAGTCCTGTTGGTGGTAAGGAAGCATAATCTTCTAATTCGAACCCATCAACTTCAACTCCTGGTTCCGATCCACTACAGATCGAGAAACCTAACCCAGACTTAGTAATCAAACCACCCGCCAAGGGTATACTTCGAAAGTCAGCTTTCAATCCACATGCAAGAGTGGCTCAGAACTATAACATTGTTGAAGATTTGGCTATTTCACCTTCAGCAATGTCGGCTTTGGAGGTGCTGCAATCATGTCCAGCATAGCGTAAATTGCTATTGTCGGCTATAGGAGCTGTTGACATTCAGGACTCGAACCTTATAATTTTCGATCTAGAAAATAGTACACCCCGCTTACCTCATCAAATGGCTTTCTAGATTCCAGTGTTAGTCAAAAACAGACCTTGTTATTGGACTGTGATTGATGAGGGAGCCTCAATGTGTATTATGTCGATCCAGTGTTGGAGATCGCTTGGTTCTCCTACACTTAATCAATCCCTGATGATTCTAAAGGCCTTTGATGGCCGTGGGTTCCATCCTTTTGGCATTCTATAGGATTTACCTATAGGGGTTGAAGGCAAAAATGTTAATCTAGATGTGGAAGTGGTTGATGCCCCTCTAGATTACAACCTTCTCTTGGGTCGTAGTTGGTCTTATGCTATGACTGTTGTTGTTTCATCGGTCTTTCGACTTATAAAGTTCCCTCATAATGGAAAGATCATAACTATAGACTAGCTAACTTACTTTTCATCCAACCCAGCCTCTTCTGAAAGTATCCAGCATGTCGGAAAAACAACTATCCCTTATAAGGATGTTGGAGTAGGATTAGTTAAAGATTCTGGTTTACTAGGAACTTTTTCCTTTCCTCCTCCAAATGCATTGTCTTCTACTGCAACCATTCATATGATTTCATCAGACACTATTGTTTATGATGATCCTTGGATCGTCCCTTCCGAATCTGAGATAGATTCATTTGGTGATGCTATGCCTTTGAGTCCATATGAAATTGCGTATCAGGCCGTGCAGTTGTTTTTCGACCATTCTTCAACCGAAATTGACTTAATGAATGTGGTCAATGAAGAATCACTTTCAACATCAAACTCAGATTCAACAACGTTTTCCAAACTTGTTCAAACTGATGAGAAAATTCGTGAAATCCTGTGTGTTGATGATTTACCATGGGAAGATCTTCATCATAGATCTTCGTTTTTACCTGAGATTGATTGCTTTGAAAATGATTTTTGATCTATTTTTACGACTGATTATGTCAAGGAACCTCAGAATCCAATGAAAAATCCTGATTCTGAATTAAATTTGGGAAATATTTCTCAAACTATTCCTATTCACATTTCGGTTAAGCCTGGAATTGTTGAAACATTCATATAGGTGCCTCTTGTACGGAAGATGAAATTCAAACATATAAGGCCCTATTTCAAGAATTCTATGACGTGTTTGCCTGGTCATATGAGGAAATGCCAGGGATTGAACCAACAATTGTTGTTCATGAAATCAAAACTTACCCGGATGCTAAACTCGTCCGGCAACGTTTGTGTCAGATCCACCCGTGAAAAGCTGCTGCTATAAAAGCAGAAATTGAAAAATTACTTAAAGCAGGTTTCATTTATCCAATTCCATTAACAGATTGGGTATCGAATATTGTTCCCATTAAAAAAAAGCAAGGAACAATAAGAATATATATCGATTATAAGGATATTAATCGAGCCTGTCCAAAAGACAATTGCCCAACTCCCTATATCGATCAAATCATTGATGATTGTGCTAGCAGTGAAATATTCTCCTTCATGGATGGTTTTTCCGGATACAATCAAATAAATATTCTACCTACTGATCAACCAAAAACGGCTTTCATTTGTCCATGGGGGACATTTGCTTACTGCAAATTACCTTTTGGGCTCAAGAACACCGGGGCAACTTTTCAAAGAGCCATGTCTTATGCGTTTCATGACATCAAGCACATTGTGCAACCCTATCTCGATGATTTACCTGCTCATTCATTACATCGAGCTGATCATCTCATCCATTTACGAGCAATCTTTATGAGGTGTAGGCATTATCGAATTAGGTTGAATCCAGACAAGTGCGTTTTCTGTATAGAAACGGGTCGGTTACTGGGGTTTGTTTTTTCGAAAGCCAACATTCGCATCGATCCCTCGAAGGTTGAAGCTATTGTCAAATTGCCTCCTCCTTCAAGTCTTTGCCAACTCCAAAGTTTGCAAGGGAAAGAAAACTTTTTACGTTGATTCATTCCTAACTATGCCGAGATCACAAAGGGTTTTACCCGGTTGTTGAAATAGAATACTCCATTCTTTTGGGATGAGATAGCTGACAAATCTTTTGATGCACTAAAACATGCATTGACCTATGCACTGTTATTACATCCTCCCAACTACAACAAGGACTACTTCTTATATCTCGCTGCCTCGCATTCCACCATTGGAATGGTGTTAGTTCAGGAAGATGAATTCGGTAGTGAACATGTGATATATTACCTTAGTCGAACCTTAAATCCAACTGAGCTAAAATATTCACATGTGGAGAAATTGGCATTGGCAGCTATTCAAGTTGTCCAACGTTTTCGTCATTACATTTTACTACACAAAACTACAGTAATTTCCGATTGCAACCCTATGATCTATATTTTGACCAAACAATTGCTAGGGGGCAAGTACTCCAAATGGATTGTGATCCTGCAGGAGTTCGACTTGGAATTTGAAAAGTCTAAGTCAAAGAAATCTTTAGTTTTTGCGGAGTTGATGTGTGACTTCCCGCGTGCTGACACGAAAACTATGGCGGAGGAGCCCATTGCGGACGAATCCTTGTTTCTAATCAGCACTTTAGATCCATGGTATGGAGATATCATCGTTTATCTCCAAACCCAATCCTTTCGGCCAGAAATTTCAAGATCAGAGCGTCGAAAAATACGATTCCAGTCCCAACAATTCAAAATTATTGGAGATACACTTTATCATCGTGGGGTGGACTCTGTTTTCCGACGTTGTTTAACTCATGAGGAAGCTGAAAGGGTTCTAAATGATTGTCACTCTGGAGCGTGTGGCAGTCATATGTCTAGGTTTGCCACAGCCCAAAAGATATTGCGCGCTAGCTATTTCTGGCCGTCTTTGTTTAAAGACTGTATTAACACAGTCCGAAAATGCCACAACTACCAAATTTTTGATCGAAATATGCGCGCTCCACCTGCTCCTCTCCACCCTATAATTGCCATCGGTCCTTTCGTGAAATGGGGTATCAATTTTATTACATGTAACCCTCACTTCGCTGGAGGGCATGCGTATATCATCCTTGCGGTAGATTATTTTACCAAGTGGGCCGAGGCGATGCCTACATTTGAGGCAGACGGCAAAACTGCTACAATTTTCATGTTCAATTATATAATTGCTAGGTTTGGTGTTCCACAAGCGATTATCACTGATCATGAGCGTCATTTTCGAAATATTATGATGACTGAACTTACATACCAACTTGGCTTGCATCACGATAGTTCAACTCCATATTATCCACAGGCTAATGGTCTGGTTGAAGCCATCAACAAAGTTCTAGTCATCATGATCCGAGGAATCATTGGGATTCATAGGTCGAATTGGCATAACACGCTATTTTCAGTGCTTTGGGCGTATCGAACCTCAGTAAAAATGTCAGCCGGTTTCACTCCTTTCCAACTAGTTTATGGTTTGGAAGTTGTGTTACCCATTGAATTCGAAATCCCGTCATTGCAAATGGCCATAGAATTACTTCCAGCCACTTTCGAAGAGGAAAAAAGTTTGTTGTACTTGGCTCAGCTAGATGAGAATCGACGAGATGTTGCACTGGCAATCGAAGCTCATGCCAAACGTATTAAAGCTCAGTATGATCGAAATGTTACCCCTCGTAATTTTTTGGAAGAAGACCTAGTCTTATTGTACGATCAAGCAAATGATAAATTAGGTGCTGGAAAATTTGTACCCATGTGGCATGGTCCTTATGTTGTTAAGAAAAAGCTGGCAAAAGGGGCCTATGAATTGGTAGACTTTGACGGGGTCTCTTTAAGTAAACCCAGAAATGGCCTTTACCTAAAAAGATATTATGCTTAAATCTGGGTGTGGAGGTTTTTTAGTTAGGTTAGTTTTCTTTCTAGCTAGTGTGTTTTAGATTAAAAAGTGTGCTTAGCTTAGAGATTTCTTTTTGTCATTATTCCTGCTTATCTTGATTTTACTCTTGATATTGCAGATGTCAACGTCTCTCCAAACATACATTGGTTTTGCTGATGGTGCTTGTCGTAATACACAGAAAATTTCTTCCGCAGCTTGGGTCATCTATTCGCCCTTTGACGAGTTGGTATCTATGCATGGGGTAAGCCTCGGTCAAACAACGAACAACATTGCAGAGTATAGTGCAGTGATTGAGTTATTATCTGAATCCATCTCATTTGGGATTCGGAGTTTGATTGTGAGGTTAGATTCTAAACTCGTTGCATTACAGCTTAATAGAGTGTATGCCATTAGAAATCCAGTGTTATTGAGATTATTTTTGAGAGTTCGTCTCTTGGAATGTGAATTTGACTATATTTAATATCAGCATATTCCAAGATATTTAAATACATTAGCAAATGCAATTGCTTCTCGAATGTTAAGTAGACATTTGCAATAATCATACAAGTAAATTTAAAAACATTCCATAACATGTTTTACAAGATAAGCTGGTAATAGTGATATAGTATATCATAGAAGTGTGTCAAATATACATTGTCTTCGATCATAGGCTGAAAAACACCTTATGATCGGAAAAAATGATAGTACAAAAAACAAAAAATGTCATATGTGTCTACAACAGGCGATCATCCTATCACTGGTGATGATCACGATAAGAAACCACTGTACGGGCCACCCTACAAAGGAACCTCCTGAAAGGTCCTAGGACCCCAATCACATAGCGTTGTAGCCTAAGAGGAATGTCATCTATGGTCTCTGGAATGTCTGCTATCAAATGCTCTAGATGGCTTTCCAATTCGGCCAAGGTCTCTGTAGATTCGTCCTGTGGGGCTGGTGCTGCTGCAGCTGGCTATTTCGTCTCATAAGGCCAGAGAGTGGCTAGTCGCTGTGGACCTGCATCTTCATTTGAAACTTTTTACTATCAATTTTGGGACGAAATTAAAAAAAAATAAAAAAAAAATATTAAATTAGAAAATGTTGAAAATGATTTTACCTGAGTCATCCCATTGCTCTCCTAGTGGAAGAGCCATGTCTGGGTCACCACGATAATCTACCCCAGCATAAGGAAAGTCTTGAATAGCAAATACTTGGTTCTCCAACCAATGAAAATACTCAGGAGTAAATTGAA
Source organism: Pinus tabuliformis (assembly GCA_031772625.1). Lineage (NCBI taxonomy): Eukaryota > Viridiplantae > Streptophyta > Pinopsida > Pinales > Pinaceae > Pinus > Pinus tabuliformis. The sequence goes on from CM062811.1 coordinate 660,664,130, forward strand.
TGACTTCTGTTCCCTCCTCAGGATGATGGGCCATAACTGCAACCCAACGCATCAGTTTGGGCTCTCGGGGAAGTCCAGCTCCAACGGTAAGATGCTGTGGAACCAACATTGGGACCCTCTCTAGACCGAAGCTCACAACTAAAGCACCATATCGAAAGGTCTTCAGTTGTCCGTTCTTTGCTCTAGTTAGTTGGCCTTTTATATTAGCCAACACAGCCTCGCACCAGTTGAAGATGGTGCCTCAAAAGCAGTCTACTACTATCCGCATTTGGGATCCAGTGGCCACATGTAGTGCTGCGCTTCCGTAGAGCCTGGTAACAGTAAACACAATCACTTTGAGCTCAGGACGGGATACGGTTTTGATATCTATCCCTTTGTCTCTAGTTTGGTCATTACAGAACTCTAGCCGGAGGCTATCGACAAACTGGCCACCTGGCCTAGTCCCAAATAGAGTCAAATGTTCACCTCTCTTAGGCAAACCAGTCAGAAAGTAAATGTCTTCCGGCTCCATTTCGAGCTGGTGGCCACCTATAAAGAAACACTGGTCCTGTATATTCCACATGTCTACCAGCCACTGCAAAAAGTCCACTTGGGCCCTCATGCCAGGTATGGCCCAGAATTTGTATAAATCACATGCCTTCAATGCATCAATCGAAGGTTGATGATTAATTGTGGCAAAATACACATCCTCGTGCTCCCGTTCCTGCCAATCAAGCATGATGTATACCCTACATTTGATAAAAATGCGGATTAGAATATTTAAAATCAAAATTTTTGGGTGGAATTTGAAAAATTTAGGTTTAAAAACCTTTGCTGCGGGGACCGCACCCTCTCTATTAGAGACAGTGTGTAGGTCCGCACTCTGCCTTCATGGCAGGTGCGGACCCCTGACTCTTTTCCTTTTACGAAAAAGTCGGGGTCCGCAAGTTTCCTATGCTATGCCTGCGGACCCCCGCGCGCGGGTTTTTAACCTAAAAATTTCCTAAAAAACAAAATAAAACCCTAAAAACAATTTTCAAACGAATGAAATGAAAGAGTAAGATGATGTGGATTACCTGGAGGAGACGACATTCGATTCCAACGGACGGATTTTCCGCAATCTTCACGGGAAGTTTCTGACCAAAAGCTCTCTTTTCTCACTATGAAGTCAAACGGTAAAAATGAATTTACAAAAGCCCTTTTTATAAGCTTTTTTGAATAAATGAGTTTTTAATTTGTTTATTTTTCACTTTAAAGACGTAACTTTTGAAGCATTTTTATCTATTTCAAACAGGTATGAGTAATGTTTGACTTTTTGTACAGGATAATGGATTTTTCAGGAAAAATTGGTCATTTTTGACAAAAAACATCAGAGTCACCTTTAAGCTCTTTTCTGACTCCTAAAATATGAAAAGATTGCTGAGTTTTTATTTTTAAGCTCATTAAAACGGAACTAAAAAGACAGTCCACTTACAACCCTTTTCTGATTGTAAAAACATGAAAAGATTGCTGGATTTTTGTCGTTTCAAATTCGATATTGGTTATAAAACGATGTGTCATTGATCGCTTTTTTACTTTTTCGGATCAGAGGCACTAATTGTGAAAAGTACTCCTTGGTCATAATGATCAAGTGGTTCTCTCAAGTATTATTTTATACTTTTTCAGGCTTGGGAGACACAAATTTATGAAAAAGGACAACGGTGGAGTTTTCTTAAGTTTTTTCAGACTCTCTAAAATTGAAAAAACGTCGAGTTTCTCCTATACTGGACTCGTTAAAATTTAACAGTAAAGGACCTGTTCAATTACAAACAGGAACGAACCACTCCTTCTTAGAGTTCGAATTTAAACTAAGTTGGACTCATTCGAAGGATAAGCTTATAATCAAGCAAATGTTATCCTCCTCAAGCTTGTTAAAAATAAAGAGGTACTTGCCAGAAATGGTGGGGGAAAAGAGAGAAAAATGAGCCTGTTTGTCATACTTTGTGTCTCAGAAAAACATTTAACCACTCTTGAACACGACACTTTTTATTCACCTGGGTTGGGAAATCCTTTGCCTAACAGTTGATCAAATCATATTGAAAGTCTTAAGCCGGTTTCTGGGTATTAACTTTCGGTCAATTGTCACCAAACCATCTGCTGTGTCGTTATGTGTTCAAGAGGTCAGTGCAAATAAACCATTCATCTGCAAAATATCTGTCATCCATCTTGACCATCCCTAAGTCAGTCCTTGCAACTATATTTCTTCAAACTTGATCTATGATTTCATGTTGTGGGCTTGCCTACGACGGATCGCTTTCTATCGAATTCAACTCATTATCAAGAAAGGTGGTCTAGAAATTGTCAGTACCTTGGGATCTGCATGCCTCAATGACAGGTTTCTCGCCTTCGACGATAGGTTGCATCATTGACCTTCGATCAAAGGATTCCGTGACATGTTCGACATCAACACATCTATTCACATCTCATGGATTGTACTAAGTACTTTGAGAGCCATTGACATTACTGGTGGTTTCTCTCACACTTGTTAACATTTTACGTCATTGACTGGTAATCAAGTGGTTTCTACCATGTTCAACTTTGACACATTTATTCACATGGATAGAATCGTACTATTTCAGGAAGTAGAAATCAAGACCCTGGATCTAGTTTCCACCATCCAGGCTGCGAGGAATTTTGTATTCATTATACAGTGGACTCTTCATAAACAGATCGCTGCGTCCATACTGTGTCTACATGTGTCTATACTTGTGATGTATTACAAGATCATTCCTATATCAGAGCAGTAGTTAGTTTTCTAGTCAGTTTTGATCTGAGTATGGGAATGCCTACCTCAACGATGATATGATCTCATATATATATTTTGTATTGAATGTTCTTACAGGTTCCAACCGGGCTCTCCACAAGATGATCCTCGAAATGATAAAGTACTTCACTCTTCTTATATGATAAATGAAATCCTCATCTACTACAGACTTCGCACTTTAGGGGGAAATATGTTACACAAAATATTGTCACCATGACTATTTGCAGTCAGTATGGGTCTATCATCATTCATACTGTCCTCCTTGGCAAGTCTCAAACCTCAGCTCTTCTTGTCAAGCTTTAAAAATGAGAGAAAGACCTTAAAAATCAATAAAGCTCTGGTTCCACACTTTCTCTTACTGTTACCTGCGGTCCCGCACCCCTTGTTGATGTTACCTGCGGACCTGCCCACTCTGTCTCTAAAGGAGTGGGTGCGGACCCCTGTGAAAGTAAAAAAGGCGCAAGTTTATTCTTAAAAACTCACTTTGGGTTAATTCTGGATGATTCTAAAAGGAATCTTGACGTGGATGGTTCGCTCCTAGGTGGTTCATGCATCCCAAAAGTAAAGGAGCTAATCCCTTTATGAGAGGAGCTTATCCCTTTGAAGGAGGGCTTTATCCCTTTGAAGGTGGACGTAGTAACTTCCCTCCATTGCACTATAAATTAAGGCATTGGGCTAGTTGCTAGGGAGGTTAGAAGCTGAACATTTTTTAGGGTAAATGCTATTGGAATTGAGACTTCCTAGTTAAGCTTGAGAGGAGAGATTACATACCTTTTGGCTTCATTGGGAAGAGAGTGAAACTTTTCAAAGTAGAGGAGATTCTTGCTGGACCCTGGGAGGAGCTTGTACAACATCAAGGCACCAAGGTTGTAAAGTTATTCTTTGATTAAAGTTAATAAAATCAAATTAATTTTTCTCAACAAATTGTCTTATATGGTTTGTTTCATGAATTCCTCGATCATCATGATAAATATGCTTTATTATATTGGCTTTTCAGGTGCTATTTAATGTGTGTGCTTGTTTGTGTTTGCAGATTCTTTACAAGGGAGCTCATTTGGATCAACGGAGCGTGGCTTCCACAAACTTGCACTGGACCCGAGGTAGGCTTAAAACACTTGTTTTCCTTTATTTATAAATTGCATATTTAGAGAAAGATAGAATTTGTTTGGTTTGATTGTCACTAGATATCATTAGATACTAGGGAGGTCAGTCTTGTCTGCAAGAACGACTTATCCGGCCGACACTTATCATATTTTTTTTTTACTCTCTTTTTATGATCTTCATTGATTATGGCTTCTTATCAACACTTATCATCGACATGTTCCAAAGGAACAAGGCTTTCTTTGAGACTAGAAGTATCTGGAAGAATTTCAACAGCTGATTTAAGGGAAGGAATTTCACATTCCAGAGGAAAAGTTGATTCCAACCCATAAACTAGTTGAAAAGGAGTAAAACTAGTGGCAGTCTTGAATGACATTCGGTATGCCCAAAGTGTCGGATATAACATAATGTGTCAATTGGATTGAGATTTGTTAATCATCCTTTATAGGATGACTTTTAGGGATTTATTCACAGCTTCAACCTGCCCATTGGCCTGAGGATAATACAAATATGAATGCTCCTGCAGGAAACCCAACTTAAGAGCCAATTCATACATCATCTGATTTTGGAAATGACTGTCATGGTTAGCGATAATCTCTTTATGAATACCAAATCGGGAAATAACTTGATTGAAGAGAAACAGGGCTGCTATTTCACCATCATTCTTGAAAGTAGGCATAGCTTCAGCCCACTTAGTAAAGTAGTCTACAACTACGATGATATACTTGTGATTTCCTGCCGAAGGCAGATTGAAAGTAGTAAAATCAATACCCCACTTCGTGAAAGGACCGACGGTGATCACAGGGAAAAGAAGAGCTGGATGCGCATGCATTTTCTGAGTATAAACTTGACAAGGGTGGCATCTCTTGACTGCTTCAATACAATCCTTGAAGATCGAAGGCCAAAAGTAGCCTGCACGAAAAAAAAATTGGGTTGTTGCAAGCCCAGATAGATGACCACCACAAGCTCCACTGTGGCAATCATTAAGCACAGACTTAGCTTCTTCTAAGGTTAAACAACGTCTAAGGATTGAATCAACCTCGCGACGATATAAAGTGTCACCTATAATAATATAGCTTTTAGCCAAGTGACGTAATTTTCTACGTTCATCCTTCAAAAAAGTGAGCGGAAACTTCGAAGTCTAGAGATATATAATAATATCTCCATACCAAGGATCTTGCGAGGAAATAAGAAAAATATGTTCATCAGGAAAAGATTCCTCATAAACTATTTCTTCCTCGCAAGGCAACTCTGAGATCAATTCTACAAATACTAAGGATTTCTTAGACTTAGCTGACATGAATTCGAGATCAAATTCTTGTAAAATGAAAATCCATGTATTGTATTTTCCCCCAATCACTCGCTTGCTGAGAAAAAATTGAAATGGATTGACAACATGGATTTCAATAAAGCTAATTTCTCAATGGGAGAATAGTGCAGTTCAGGGCTTACTAAGCCTTGGCTTAGATAATAGATTACGTGCTCACAAAAAGCATCATCCTCCTGAACTAGAACCATACCAATAGTTGATTCTGTTGCAGCGAGACATAAAAGGAAGTCTCTGCTATAATCAGGTGGACTAAAAAAAGGAACAGAGGTTAATGTTTTTTTCAAAGCATCAAATGAGTATTGCGCAAAATCATCCCATAGAAATGGGACCCTTTTCTTAAGCAATCTCATAAATCCTTTAGAAGAAGTTTAATATAGAGTCTAGGCTACATCCATATCCCCATCTAGCTCCTCTGGTGAAAAAGGAGTAGGATCAGAGTTTGCAGTGTTAACAATATATTTATAAGAAATTTCAGTTGCAGACATAGGAAATTCCATTCCACCCACCTGCCCCTCATCTAATGTGGTGGTAAAAGAGGGTAAGGGCCAAGGATCTAAAAAATAATGAATTCTAAAGAACTCTCTTCAAGAATGTGCCTTGGAGGATGAAATAGCATTAATTATAGCAATAGGAGTAGGAAAATCAAAGGTACCCATTAAGGAAGAGTACATTCCAACTCCTAGATTCTCTATAGGCTGCTTCGGATTGTTCACTAATGGAACAATAGATTCAGAAGATGTTGGAATTATGATACAGTTATGATACAGGTGTTGTCCTTGATGGAAACTCACTTAGATGACAGATCATAGTTCAAACTCACAAAATGAAGAAAGAGAGGTATACGCAGGTTTCCTATTGACCAAGACGCATATACACACGGGTTCGCAGACCAAAAGGCGCATATGCGTATACACGCACTTTCATGCAAGGCAAGGCGCGTACATGTTGGAAAGCTTAGTTTTGGTCCGTGGTATTTGGACCATGGTATTGTGATCCATGGTATTGGTCCAAGGTATCTTATTCGACGTGTTGACCCTAGGTATTTGGTCCAAGGTATTGGCTCTAAGTGGTTTTGGTCCATGGTATTGAGCAAGGCCTAAGACTATAAAAGGAGGAGAAGATCATTAGGCAAGGACACTCAAGTATTGAATATCTAATGAAGGATAAGATCTAGCATACAGGTTATTGGGTTATAGTGCATAGCTGGATTTGGATCATGGATGAACCTTGGTGCTTGATGAAGATCTAATGATGGGTCAAGATCCTAAAGCTAGAAGTAAAGTATAATGCATGGTTTTTCCTAGATCTGAATATTGACACATGTTTTTACTATGTAAATGTGATGATCTGGGTATGAATGAAGTTTGAAATAATGGTGATGCTTTAAGTTAGCAGTTATAGATTTGTACACAAGTTGGCTTTGGTAAAATAGCGTATACATGCTGGTTTAGCATACAAAAGTTGTGTATATGCAGGTTCTATTTGATAAAAGTGCATATACACGCTGGTTCGACACAACACAACAACGTATACTTTATAAGGTTTGATATTTTAGGTTGTTATTGGTTCCAGTGGTTGTTACGGAGTTCTGGGTTCTGCTCTATGTTCTGGTGACTGTGTTTTGATGACAGGGTTTCAGTGATTCAGTTGTTGGGTGATTCAGAGATTGATGATGCAGATATGGTTGATGGTTATATTACAATAATGATTAGCCTTGTTCTTTGATTTTATTGATGGATCCAGTCTGAAAATTTATGAAACGTGGTCCCTGGAAGAAAAGAGAAAGTTGTAGCCTTCTGTAGGCTGGCACCTACGTACTAGTACACATATCAGCTAGTACAAGAGCTAGGGGGTTGTAGCTCCCTTCCAGGAGAAGTCGGAGAATGAGAGAAGGTTGTAGACTTCTGCAGGTAGAAGCCTGCGTACTGGTATAAGTCTGTGCCAGTAAAACAATTGTAAAAGAAGTTTATTATTATTAAAGGAAGATAGAGACGATTGCAGCAAGTGGTTTTCACCCACATTGGGTTTCCACCTTATATCTTGTGTTCATGTGTGTGACTGTCTATTCTGTTTTACTACACCTGGTTACTGTTTATATGGTTCTGATGCACTAATTAAAGATCAACATATGATGAACTAACTAAATCTCAAGTTTGTTAGATATACGCTAGTTGCTTTAATCACAGTTGCATATACACGCGGGTTGCCTTTATTTAAGTAGTGTATACAAATCTGAATATGGAAATGAAATTTTTTTGATTTGCTAATACTGATTCACCCCCCCTCTCAGTATTATTTCCAACAATTGGTATCAGAGCAGGTCCTTCAGAAGAAGCTTGATCGCTTGAAGGAAGATCTATCATCATGAGTAACTATGAAAGAGAGGGATCCATTAGACCACCAATCTTTGATGGGAGCAACTTCGTCTATTGGAAGGTAAGAACCACAACCTATCTTCAATCGCTTGGAACAAATGTCTGGGAAATCGTGGAAGGAGGATATACATTTCCATCAGCAATTCCTACAGATACGGCAGGTAAAAAGCAATATGAAACCAACGACAAGGCTGTAAATACATTATTGGGGAGTCTGTTACAATTAGAATTTGTCAAAGTGATGCAGCTCAAAACCGCCAAAGAAATATGGGACAAGATCGTTCTAAGCTATGAAGGAGACGATCAGGTAAAACGTGCAAAACTGCAAACTCTCAGAATTCAATATGAAAATCTCAAAATGCACAATGATGAAAGTATAGCTAGTTATTTCTTACGTATAGATGAGATTATAAATTGCATGAAGAACTTGGGTGAAGAGATAAAGGAATCTGTTTTAGTTGAAAAAGTTTTAAGATCCTTGTCTGCTAAGTTTGAATCAAAAGTATCTGCCATAGAAGAAAAGCAGGATATACAGACTATTACTATGACATGGCTGCACGGAATCTTAACTGCCTTCGAGATGAGAAAAGGAGGTCCTTTAGATATGAGAGAAGCCGCATTTAAAGCTTCAGTAAGAGGAAAAGAAGAACTCATTGAATCAGGACATACTTCAGAAGGAGAAGAAGAAGCAAACTTTGTCAAGAACCTTCAACGAGGTTCTAGAAGATTCAGAGGTAAACTACCATTCAAATGTTTTTCTTGTGGAAGAGTCGGTCATTATGTTGCCAAATGTCCTCATAAAGATAAAGTTGATAAAGGTAAGGAATCTGGAAAATGGAATAGAAAACAAAGTGTAAGTAAGAAAAGCTACTATACTCATGAAGATAGTGATGGTTTATCAAATAGTGATGAAGATGAAAATAGCAATGACTATAGACTTCTGATGGCTTTTGAAGATGATGATTTCTTGGATGCTTTAGATGAAAATGACCTTTATGAAGAAATATCTAAACTCAAGGTCTGTTTAGAAGAAAATAATATGATTATAGATACTTTGACATTCCAACTTGCTGAAAGGGAAAAACACAATGAAAAACTAGAATGTGAGATTGTGGGTCTAAGAAAGGATATTGAGAAAACAAAAGCTCTCAATCTTAGATTTGCTAAAGGATCAAAAACATTGAATGAAATTATCAAAGTGCAATGTTCTCCTCTGATAAAGATAGGTCTTGGATATACTGAAGAAGCATCTCAAGCATAGAAGCCGTCAACCTCCACTAAAAGCTATCTTGATGCAGGAAAGAATAGTGAACAGTTTGACAATCGTCAGCAAAGGCATAAAGCAGATCACCAGGTAAAATAGGCTCAATTCAATTCAAGGATGAACATAAGCTACAACTAACCTCAGGTAAATCATACTCAGTCTGGTCCAAGAATGAATAGAAACTACAATCACCAGGTCAGTAGATTTGATAATCGCAGGAACTTCTTTAATTGCCAATGTTTTTCATGTCATAACTTTGGACACAAAGTTTCTCAATGTGTTGTGTACAAGACCATCATGACTAGACAAGCACGGAACCAAAGGAATGTGATAGGGATCATGAAACAGACCTACAATAACTTTTCTCTTCTTGAAAAGGAAATAGAGTGCTCTATTTGCAACAACTTTGGTCATGAAGAATCTGAATGCAGGTGTAAATTTCAGCAAACAACTCAGAAGGAGCAAACATCTCAGAAGGAGCAAACTTCACTGGGTCCCAAAATATGGAGAAAGAAAGAACCGCAAACAGAAAGTTGTGGTATAGCCTTGTATGCAGAAGGACAAGAAAATCAGTGGTACATTGACAGTGGATGCTCAAAACACATGACAGGTGACAAAGAAAAACTGCACTCATATAATGCCTTAGAGAAAGAAAAGAAGGTCTCATTTGGAAATGACACTCCTGCTGTCATAAAAGGTAAAGGCTCTGTTTTCTTAAAAGAAAAAGTTAAAGTTGGAAGTGTTATGTATGTTGATGGTCTAAAGCATAATTTGTTGAGTGTCAGTCAAATGTGTGATCAAGGAAATGAAGTAGTATTTTGATCAAATGGTTGTGTTGTTCGTGAGCTTGATACAGGAGAAACTGTGATCAAAGGTATAAGAACTCCAAACAACTTATACATACTCAAGGGAGGACAACAACAATGCTATCTAAGAAAAAATGATGAACACTGGCTATGGCATAGAAGATTGGGGCATCTAAGCTTTTCTCAAATACGAAAAGCATGCAGATTCCAGGCTATTCGTGATCTTCCTGACATCAGCATTCCAGAAAACACTATATGCAAATCATGTCAATTTGGTAAGCAGACCAGATCTCACTTCCCTGAAAAGGAAGGATTAGCCAGTAAGCCTCTTGAACTTGTTCATACTGATTTATGTGGGCCATCAAGGAAAAAGTCACCTCGTGGAGAAGAATACTTTATATTGTTCATTGATGATTTTTCCAGAATGTCTTGGGTAGGACTTCTAAAACATAAGGATGAAGCATTTGAAAAATTCAAAGCCTTCAAAGCTTTGGTTGAAAATGAATCAGATCAAAAATCAAATGCTTTAGATCTAATTGAGGAGGGGCATTTTCCTTGGATGAATTCTTTGATTTTTGTGAAGAGCATGGAATAAAAAGGGAATTCTCCACTGCAAGGACTCCTTAGCAAAATGAAGTGGTAGAAAGGATGAATAGAACTGTTCAACAAATGGCTGGTGCTATGCTAGATGAGTCTGGAACTCCTGCAACCTTCTAGGGTGAAGCTGCATTCACTGCCATTACTATTCTCAACAAAACAAATGTGAGGGTAAACCGCACTCAAAATCCACATGAACTTTGGTATGGTAAGACCCCTACTGTAAAATACTTCAAAGCTTTTGGAAGCAAATGTTACATCAAAAGGACTGATGAAAAACTTGGCAAGTTTGAACTAGAAGCAGATGAAGGCATTCCCCTTGGTTACTCTTCCCGAAGTAAAGGATATACGTGTTATAATAAAAGACTTGGGAAAATTATTGAAAGTATTGATGTTGTGGTTGATGAAACAGGAAAAAATCCAAAGCAGGTAAAAACCGAAGAATATGGAGAAGGTGAGGATTATCCTTCCACATCAAATCAAAATAATTCTGAAGAAGAAACCAATGAAGCACCAGAAGAACAGACAATGATAGAAGAAAAGACTCCATCCAAGTATGTTCAGAAAAATCATCCAGAGACTCAAATTTTGGGACAGAAAGAAGCAGGTGTGCAGACAAGAAGAACTATTACAGAAGCCTCAAGCTATCTAGCATTTCTTTCCTCCATCGAACCTCAAAATGTAAATGAAGCATGCAAAGATGAGTGTTGGGTCAAAGCCATGAATGAAGAACTTGAACAAATTGAAAAGAATAATACTTGGGATTTAGTTCCTAGACCTCATGATAAGAATGTCATAGGAACCAAATGGATATTCAAAAACAAGCTGAATGAAAATGGAGAAGTTATTAGAAACAAGGCCAGACTTGTTTGTAAAGGGTATGCTCAACAAGAGGGTATAGATTTTGAAGAAACTTTTGCACCTGTTGCTAGACTTGAAGCCATAAGAATGTTCCTTGCTCTTTTTAGTTTTCAGAAATTCAAAGGATACCAAATGGATGTAAAATTTGCCTTTCTTAATGGATACTTAGAAGAATAAGTCTATATTGAGCAACCGGATGGATTCATTCTTGGAAATGATCCAAAACTTGTATGCAGACTAAGAAAAGCTCTCTATGGTCTAAAACAAGCTCCAAGGGCCTGGTATTACTGTCTTGACAAATATCTCCATCAACAAGGTTTTTCAAAAGGGTCAGCTGATAACAATTTATATACAAAGTTTGACAATGACAAATTGCTAATACTTGTTGTGTATGTTGATGATATCATTTTTGGTAGCAATGAAGAAGCCATGAGTCAAAATTTTGCCTTGGTAATGCAGAAAGAATTTGAAATGTCCATGCTTGGTGAGCTCACATATTTTCTTGGTTTACAAGTTCAACAAAAGAAAGATGGTATTTTTCTATCACAAACCAAGTATCTCAAGCAGATCTTGAAAAAATATGGCATGGAGGATTTTAAACCAGTATGTACCCCTATGGTAACAGGGTGCAGTCTCAGCTCAAATGATGAATCAGGAGCAGTACATCAACCAACCTACAGATCCATGATTGGCAGTCTACTTTATCTAACAGGTACCTGACTAGACATCATGCATGTAGTGGGAATAGTTGGAAGATTCCAAGCAAATCCCAAGGAATCACATCTCCAGGCAGTCAAAAGGATTTTCAAATATCTTCAAGGAACACAGAACTTTGGTTTATGGTATCCTAGAGATATAGATCTTACACTTCATGCATATACAAATGCAGATTGGGCAGGAAGCGTGGATGACAGAAAAAGCACTAGTGGTGTTGCATTCTACATGGGTTACAGATTAGTGTCTTGGTTCAACAAGAAACAAAGTTCTATTGCTTTATCTACAGCTGAAGCGGAATATGTGGCTATTGCATCATGCTGCACACAACTCCTTTGGATGATGCAAACATTGCAAGACATTCAAATCACATGTACTACACCCATCTCCATTCTATGTGATAATACAAGTGCCATCAGTATTTCAAAGAATCCAGTCATGCATTCCAAGACCAAGCACATACCCATCAAATATCATTTTCTACGTGAACAAGTGCTTGAACAAAAGGTCAAATTGGAGTATGTTCCATCCAAAGAAGAAGTTGTTGATATATTCACCAAACCACTGCCCAGAGAGACATTTGAATATCTCAGATAGAAGCTAGGAGTAGTTGATGCATCATCTTGCTGCTAAAACTCATCTGTTTCAGAGAAAAATGGTTATATGCGAGTTGCATGAAGCGTATCCGCGTACATATGCCGGTTTCTGTAGATACAGGCACGTATATGATGATTTGAAGCAAACCAGTGGGCCAGACTCAGTATGAAAGGAGTCTGATATGGGTTTGACAGTGGTTATCTGGCATAGGTACAGAGGGTTGGAGAATGAGAGAAGGTTGTAGCCTTCTGTAGGTAGAAGCCTGTGTACTGGTATAAGTCTGTGCCAGTACAAAAATTGTAAAAGAAGTTTCTTATTATTAAAGGAAGATAGAGACGATTGCAGCAGGTGGTTTTCACCCACATTGGGTTTCCACCTTATATCTTGTGTTCATGTGTGTGATTGTCTATTCTGTTTTACTGCACCTGGTTACTGTTTATATGGTTTTGATGCACTAATTAAAGATCAACATATGATGAACTAACTAAATCTCAAGTTTGTTGGATATACGCTAGTTGCTTTAATCACAATTGCGTATACACGCAGGTTGCCTTTACTGAAGTAGCGTATACAAATCTGAATATGGAAATGAAAAGCTTTTGATTTGAGAATACTGATTCACCCCCCCCCCCCACCACCTCTCAGTATTATTTCCAACAGAAGATGCATTGGACTCACCTGGAGAATAATACATCTGATCAATTGTTATAATTCTCCCTTCATGAGGAAAACAAAGGATGCGTAATAACAATGATACAATAGCATCCATTTCGTAAATCCAATTTCTACCTAAAATTAGATTGTAATCCAAATTTTCATCAACTATTTCTACTTGAATATTTACAACCTTACCCCCAACACAAATGGGAAAGGCTAGAATAATCCCATGTGGTCTATGAGAATGACCATCAAATGTTGTTAGAATAGGTGAAGGAGTAGCCTGAGGTGATCCAATAGCCTTCCAACATGATATATACATTACACATGTGGAAGCTCCCTAATCAACTACGGTTTGAAATATATTGGTCTTTCGATATGTAGACTTGATTTGAAAAGCCAAATGACGTGGGAGTCTCTTCTTGATGTTTAACATGTCGAATGTAAGAAGAGAGTTTTTTGGATCAACTACTTCGATCGCAGTGAGTAATGCACTCCTTTACACTGGGCATGACTGGAGTACCTCTAACATCGACATGGCACAAGGAATTTGAGCCAGATCTTCTACAATAGAGTAGTTCTAAGCTACCTTAGCATTAGGGTTTATTTTCGAACGTTTTGCGGAGCCTTTCAGCATCCGAGGTATAGTCTCAACTACGGGCCTCTTGATATGGAGTGGCTTTGAAACATCAAGAGTGGTCTTAGCCTTAGACGATTCTGATTCACCATAACCACATGTCTGTGTAGCAACGTCAATATGTGAACTCATCATATAAACATTTGATGTATTTTCCCCATCTTGGTTTCCCCCAGCGAGGGTACTGGTACTAGAATTCGTGCCAGCAAACAACTGTTTCCCGTGGGGAAAAGGGTTAATTAGCACAGCCTGGGAGCTAGAATACCCTTGTTGAACCAACAAGCGATGAGCATCTTGAATATTTGGGCAAAAATTAGCCAAATGGTTGCCATTGCCTAACTTGCATGGAAACTTTACTTTCTTCTTAGACTCTTTTTTACCCCCTCCAGCATCATTGTCCAGCTTATTTGCATTACCCTTCCCATCCTGATTCTTTTTCCTACCATGTCCTTTCTTCTTCCCATCATATTGTTGGTTTCCTTTTGGGGTTAGAAGTTTGAACGACATTTATAGATGAAGGTTGAGAAGTCATGGGCACTGATAGTGATGCCTCCATAGAAGAAGTAATTTGTAAAGACAATTGTTGCAATTGATTTAGCATGTTAGTTGTGCTATGATCAATCAATCTGACTAGCCCTTTGGCATGGGGACTTGGCTTTGGCTTGGCTAGATCAACCTTAGATCTAGGAGCATTAGGAAAAAAAAATTCTCTGAACCCCAGATTGAAAATATATAAGTTCTAGCTGATGGGCTCTAAAAATAGCCTGTTCTTCGGTGAATACACCAGAGAGCGATACGTCCTTAGAAATTTCAGGTTTCAAAGATTTGAAAAACAATTCAAGAAGAAATTCTTGTGGAAAATTGGCTTTAATGAGCCTCTTCATTCTCCTCCATTCCTGGATATGATCTGAAATATGGGTTGCCTAGTCCTAGTGGAAATTAGCTAATAGCTCAATTCCAGCATCATAATGAACGGGCAATTGAAAATGGTTTAAAAATATGGTAGCATCTATTTGAGTTTTACTTTCCCACTAGATTACAACTATTCCCCCATTCTAAGTGTAGCTAATTGAATTTTTGTTTTATCGTCAGAGATGTTCTGAATACGACAATACACTTCTAACTGCTTAATCCAGTTATCTAGCTTTTTAGGATTCATTTCGCCACCATAAATAGGTAACTCAAAATTTACTTCAGTTTTTAAAAGAGATGTTTTCTTAGGTTTCTTTTCGGTTTCAGATTCTGCACTCGAAGAAGAGGAAGAAGAAGATGGTGATGGAGATGATCGAGGTGAAGGTGGTTTATCAGCCTTGCCTTTACCTTTGTCCTTCTTCGATGTCTTTGAAGAAGAAGCTACATCTCTCGGCTTCTTATCTTCGTAGAGTTCTCCCAACATCTGCTTCATAGTCAAGAATTCTTGCTGAAACTGTTCATCACTCATCTTAGCTTCTGGATTTTCACCTGCATCAGATCTTGTCATGGTCAAATTATGAACAACTCTTTGCTTTCCAATCTTTGGATCAATCTGCTCGAGGATTTCTTCTCCACGTTGCGACTTCGACCAAATTAACATTCAATGGAAAATTCTACAAATGCATCCTGCTCTGATACCAAATTATATGATTTGAAATGATCATATGTTAAAACTGAAGTAGAATTGATTATTCCAACAGTGAAATGAATGTTAACTTAAAGTGCTGATATAGTGAGAACTGCTTTAGAAGAATGACTTTATGACAGTTGATAAAACATAAGTAAGATGCAAACCAAAAGTGAAAACAACAAATAACAGTGATACCAGATAGCAAGGTTGATTACGGAGTTCGTCCCTGATGGACTACGTCTCCGAGTCCACTTTTTTTGGGCGCAGGATTCCCCAAGGCAAGTTTTGGGGCTTAGAGTCCAAGTTTTGACTAAGTCTAATGTAAAGACTCCGTGATGTATGGGCGCAGAGCATGAAGATTGTAAAGAAGTCAGAGGGTTGTCCACCCTCATTTTAGGTAATGTAATGTCGGCTTGAGAGATCTACCCATGGTTCGCGGACCATGGGATTGTATAAATAGAGCAAGGCTCTAAGTTGTAAAGAAAATAGATGATGGATGGAATGAATTAAGTTTGATCTAAGTGTAGAGTTGGGTCTTTTGGTTCGTAGAGTAGGAGAAGGCTCTGCGGCTGGGTGCGCAGAGGCCTAGTAGTCCGTAGTTGAGTGCGCGGACCCCTGCAGCTAAGTGCATAAGGCAAGTCGAGTTTGTAACTGATCAAAGAAGTAATAAAAGAGAAGTTTCTTATCATTCTGGGTATCTTTTTCCTATTTTGTGCATTGAAGTATACTGGGTATGAATTGCAAGTTTACTGTTTATATGTTGTTCGAACTTATATGAATGCATTAACTAAGTAAATATAAGATAAGTGTTTGTGTATGCAAAGTTAACTAACACTTATAAAGATAAGTAAGACCTGCGGTACAACTAAGGGAATTAGCGCAGATCGTTGCCTTAGCAGCGCGAAAGTACCACAGTCTCTGTTAGGGTTGTGCGAAGGTAGTTATAATGGATCGAAAAAGTATCGTAGGTTAGGAGAGTGTGTGAGGTAACCTGCGCGAAGCCAGTTCACATTTGGACTAAAGTGACACCTCAGACATCTCAAGGGTGTGGAAACTTGGTTCCAGCATCCCCCCATACTGCTTCGGGTGAGACCTTAGTCCACGCTCCATGGGTTGTTGCCGAAAGGGCCAGTAGTACAGGGATTTGTTTGGCTAATTAACTCCGAACCTGGGTCAGGCCCCCTCAAGCCAACAAATGGTTCTATTGCCAAGACCGGAATCTACATAGAAATGTCTGATGTCGCATCACTGGAATCCAAATAAAAGAGAAATCGAAGGCTGGATTGACAGGAGAATTCACGAATTCACAGCATAGGAGAACAGGAATCCGCGTCTGATAAAAGAAGAGTGGTTAGACTGCTACTTGTACACAGAGATCCACGAAATTTTCTTCGCATCCTTCCCTACTGAGTTGTACAAGTGGATTGCGAAGCTAGAAAATAGCCAAGGAAGGTACAAGCTTAACAATCTTATTATGTGGACACCTAAATTGGTGCGCAGATTGAAAGCATCAAGAGATAAGATCGCAGGCATTGTTGATCACTAGCTCAATCAGATTATAAGAGGATACATTACTGAGTTCACGGTAGAGACTTTGGTAAGCTATAGCGAGGGCAAGCGACGCTTCTTCAAAGGACCGCGAGGTAAGTATGTTAAATATCTGAACACTTGGATTAAAATGTTATTGTGTGAAAAGAAGATTATGCAAATACATTGATGTCTGGGGCTATGCGAAGTGGGAGAATTTATAGAAACAAAGGTAGTGCAGAACTAGAAACTAGCCCCTTGATTTCACCTCCGCGAGGGGACAAGGAAGAGCTCGCGAGGGTCTCTCCGCAAAGTGCAATCCATTTGATAAGACAGAGGATTCCGTGCATACCACCCCCACCCACACCTCTGCCCGTTTCACTGACATCACCTCCATCTTCACCTGTACCACCTCCACCACCACCATGTTTTAATATGGCAAGCTCGATAAAGTTGCCTATGTTCAAAGGATTGGGAAATGAAGATCCAGACCAATTTTGGTTCGTGGTAAAAGCCATTTGGGAAGCGCAGGGAATTATAGATGATAACATCAAGAAAGCAACGTTGGTTAGCGCTCTGCAGGATCGCACGTTAACCTGGTACATTAAGCACTCAAGTGACCATCCGAATGCAGGAATCACGACGATCCAAACTACGCTAACTAGGGAGTTTAGTAGGCCAAAGTCAGAGGCGTAGTCGATCATTGGGTTCAAGGAGATTACGATGCTACTAGGTGAGACTCCTTGGGAGTTGTATTAGAGGCTAAAGTGCATAATTCACGAAGCTAACATGACTCTAACAGATGGATAGCACCGCAAATGGTTTGTAGCATCATTATCGCTGCATTTGAGGAATGCGTTGACACAACAGAGATTGACAACTCAGACAGAAGCTTTAGAGACCGCGATGAGGCTGCATGAGACCCCAATGCAAGATCCTAACTTAGGAGTTCAGCAAATCCATGCGTAGTTGAAAAACTTGTGCCTAGAAATGCAGAGCCTGAAATAGGACAGGACATCTCGACTAGAAGTGCACGAAGAGGTGTGGTGCGTGAAATGTAAGGAGCAGGGTCATGACAAGGACCACTGCTCGACATTCGCAAATTACCTCGCAAGAGAAGGGCTGATGCCAGTAAGACCAAAAATGCAAGTAGGACCAAGGGCGATGCTTTCTTTGTGGTGTGCAATATGTCAAATAGGAGGAAAGCATGTTACAGACTACTTTCATTTGTTGCAAAAGTACACGCAGAATTCGCAACAGTTGTTCTGTAATTTCTATAGATCAGTGGGACATGATGAGCGCACCTGTAGAAGTTATGAGTTGATGATGGATAGAAATCCTACCGACAGGTTTCAAGCCAAAATGTGGCCCCTAGACCATGGTGTAGGGATGGCACGCACCGGATTTCAGGGGCACTGACGAGGCCAAGGTGGAGGAGGACTTGGAAAAGGTTGCGGACAGCTAATATGCTACAATTGTAGAGGGTCAGGGAATTATGCCTATGATTTTATGAATCCGACGTGTCCGTCATGTTTGTACTATACCTTGTTTGATCACGAGACAGAGGATTGTCCTACGCTGATATCTAGGATACGTGATAAAGGAGGGTTACAACCTCCCTCGACTCATAGCTTGCAAATGCTGAGGTCTGAGCCACGTGAGGAAGAACCTAATGTGAATATCATGATCTGAAGTGGAATTACGATGGGAGATGATAAAGGCAAACAGCCAGCAGATGACACTTAGGTTCGCAAAGCTCCGGTGAAGGAAGCGGAGTTTGATTTGGAGTGTGCTTGAGAAACTTTTATGGAAGCTAAGAAGAGCTTCGCTAATGTCTCCACTTCAGGAAGCAAAGACAGACCGAAGCCAGAAATGGACCCATCAATGCTCACAATATTCCTGGAAATGTGCAAGAAGCTTCTACGTGACAGTAAGGTTGTAAAGGGACTGCAGGAGCTCATTAACAGATGCGCTGGGACCTCGCCAGGAGAACTGTGCATGGTCCGGAAGATTGGAAAACATAAGATAAGAATAGGAAGTGAAATGAGGTTAACCACGCAGATTGAAGAATACAAAAAGGACCAAGTAATTTTGGACTTAGGGTCAGACGCGAATGTTCTGCCGAGACCTACACTGCAGTGGTATCCTATTTAGCTGCACATGGTGAACCAACAAAAGATAATACCCCTGGGGCGACTACAGGGAATCACAGCGGATATTGAAGGAGTGAGTGCACTAGATGACTTTGAGGTGATAGAGATTGTTGATGACAACAATCCATACCCCTTGCTCCTAGGAATCAATTGGTCCACTGACATGAATGGGGTGATTAACCTAAAAAAGCATAAGATGATTTTTGAAAAAAAATCTCTACGCATAGTGATACCTTTGGACCCTGCTAAGGGATCGCGCTACACTGAGCTAGTGTGTAGCTATGAAAGCGATGATGACTTAGACTGCATCTACAAAATAACTATGTGAGAACAAGAGTGGGTAAATCCCACTGCAGACGGACGAATTTCATGGGAGCGCAACAACTCTTGTACTTCAGATTTGGATGACGAGACAGAGCGATGGCAGAACGAGTTACATGAGGTAACCACACTTAACTGTAACATGATGACAATATTGTTGCACTACATTTCAACAGAAATAAGGGATCTACCTACTTATGATGAATTAGGTGAGGTAGATGTTTTCTTGGGAAAATTTGAACAGGAGGTACCAGAGCAGCAATGTTTCGAAGCTTTGAATTGGGTGTTGTGCACCACACCCACGAGATGGTGGGGTATGCACAAAGGAGCCTTCGAAGACTGGTGCACATGCCGAAGGATGATGCGCACATGGTTTGGGAAGCTTATAGGGTGAGTGTCAGATGGAAACAAGTGACGAGATGGTCCGCGCATACATCTGTGCAGGAAGGTACAGGCATATGGTAAACAACTTGTACGGCTACGCATGAGAATCGCGAGGGGGGATATGGTCTATAAGCATGTGTTGGGGGGCCAATTGTACGAATGGCTCTTCAAATTGGGACAACAGAGTGTGGAAAGCATTAGCGCGTAGGAGGTTATCCATGTGGAAGCCTTTAACGAAGTATGTGAATCCCTGAACAAGGTATGTAGTGCACAGCGAACTAATTGGGACTTGCGCATACTCACAGCCCTATGGGCTTATAGGATGATGCACAAGAGACTGATGGAACAGACGCCTTCTAGGCTGATTGGTGGAATGAATTCTATACTTCTGATGGAGTATCGAAGGCCTAGTCCACGCATAGATGTGCTTATGGACGTGAAAGACCACGGAACCTTAGAAGAAGGGATCACACGGTTAAAAGAAATTGGGGAAGCACGCATGGGACTTGATGAAGAGATTCAACAGAATGATCTTTGGCTCCAAGAACTCACAAATGAAAAAATCTGGTTGAGGAAGAAAAGTGCCAGGGCGAAAGAAGAAGTCAAGAGGCTGGAGGAAGGAGTAAAAAGGGATTTTATTGGTAAAAAGACTGTGTTGGTAAAACAGGATGCACGTGAGTATGTTGATAAATTAGGAGACTACCACCGAGAGTTGATCAATTTAATGACTTGGATTGAATCACATATTACTAAGGGGATAAAAAATGATGGCCCGATGCCAATGATAAAATGCACAATATAGGTGTTGAAGTCAAAAGGTGAACTTTTCCCAGAAAAAGAAAATGGTGATCGGGTGAAGCCGTATATAGGTGGTGCAGCCACCTGGCTAGTTGTGGGAAGAACAGTCTTAGTGCCCCAAGTAGTTGAAAGGAGGTGAAAGAATATAAATTATTCTACTCAGGAGCTGCACGATCAAGAGGCTGTGCGCAGGAGCGAAGTGTCACAAGGTCTGCAACAACGCAGGGGTAGCTTCACTGCCGCGCAGGTTAGATGGAAAGTGACAGTTACAGTCACTATTCATGATGTGATGCTTGATTTGACACCAAATGGAGCGGGCGGTGAATAGTTAAGGTGGACTTTATGGACAAGATTTGGGAAAATCTACCGCCAAGGGAACATTAATGAAGCAAATTTAGGGGGAATGGTCAAATTTGAATTCAAAAGACGCTATAAATTACAAAGGGCTGCCCAGCAAACAACACTTGATCATTTGAGAATTTCACTGTCGAGTATTTTGAGCTCAGACCTATTTAACCTGTTGAGAGCATTGTATGAGCACCCGATTGCACAGTTGAAAGTTTTCTATACAAACAAAATGGCAACGTCTGAGGAAGCTCGGGAAATCGGAGAATTGGCCGTTGAAGAGGCCACACAGGCCTTGACTGTAGAGGATGCCCCTGAGAGCATCAGGATAGTCGTGAAAATCCTTAAATCACCGTGCACACTAAGACCGAAGAAAGATAAAAATTCCATGATTCCAATGCGTGTGTCCCTACGAAACCCATTGCAAACCAAATTGACTATGGAACATAAGGGGAAAGCAATTAATCTGGAAACTGATGAGGAGGAAGAAGACTTGGAAGATATCATAATAGAAGAATACGAGGACGAGAGCATGGAGGAAGAAACCGAGGGCACAACCCTTTTAACCAAGCTTCCTGCATATGTTCCTCTGCAGAAGGGGAAGGAAAAGGTGCCCAAGGACCTAGATGAGAGTAAAAGTCCTCTGCAGACTCCGTTGCTACCTGACGATATCATTTTCGAGGGAGCACACTTGGGAAGGGTGCCAAGTTTAAAGTTCAAATATTGGGATCTCGCCAACCACGATAAATTCCCTCACCTGGAAACCGCACACCTCATGAAGCCAAAGAAACACACTGCGGCAAGGATCATAGAGTTGGAGCAGTGCAAGTGGTTGCGTGGGGTCGAAAAGGTAGGGTTGTTGAACTTGCTCTGGGTGCCGCATTACCATCGCGCCCCAGTAACTATCTTCATCATCAGGCAGTTGCTCTACCTGGTGCATGATGGGTGTTTATGGCTGGAGGAGACTATCCCCATCACGGACCACCTAATACATCGAATCACCCAACTCGCGTGTAAAGGAGAAGACCCAGCAGACATTTTAGAGGGTAAAAGCAGCGACTTGGCCATCGCGGAGGCCATGAAAAATAAGTATAAGCTGGAGAAGAAAAAGAGGGGTTACGCGATATCCAGTATCAACAACAACACAGTCAAAGTGGCGACTCAAATATTGGTGGGTAAAGTGATGCAAAAGTGCCGCACAGATGAGGTATCCACGTCGGTGATTACACTTGTCGAACAGTGTGCAAAGGGGGTCCAGTTTAACTGGTCTGAATATCTGTGTAAGGAGTTCCTGGAGAATTTCCACAAGGCACAGGAACAGGGGAAAACCTTCCACTATGCATGGCTTTTGTTGTCCATAGTGCTGGTGGCTAGCAAATTACCTGAGGACATCTAGTTCCCCATGATTGCAAGGAATCTCCCGAAAGCCGCGAAGTATGCTTCGTTGTGGGCTACTAAAGATGTGCACCGGGTCCGCGACAGTAAAATATTTTGGGTGTTCATGGAGATGAACATTAGGATGGGGATTAACTGCAGACCATGGTTATCATCCACTGTCTACAACAGCTTATGAAGTTTTGCAAAGTTTGAAGTGGACTTTCATCACATCTACCTCAGCGGGTGCAAGGACCCTGCAAAGAAGTGGAATGAACTATCATATATGGCCACAGATGAAGTGATATTTGACATACTTGAGACGTGGCCACCGGAATGGCGCAATCCAGGTATCTCCATGGTGGAAGCAGAGAAGTCTGCTGCACAGAAAAATAAGGAGGAGGAGAAACTGTGTGTAGCACAGTTGGTGGAAAAGAGATGAAAAGAGATAACAATAGCAAAAGTGCAGGAGGCATGGGATGCTATGTAGACCACAGTAGCACAATAGAAGGCTACAACAGAG
Source organism: Pinus tabuliformis (assembly GCA_031772625.1). Classification (NCBI taxonomy): domain Eukaryota; kingdom Viridiplantae; phylum Streptophyta; class Pinopsida; order Pinales; family Pinaceae; genus Pinus; species Pinus tabuliformis. The sequence goes on from CM062811.1 coordinate 660,686,879, forward strand.
GCACAGCAGGTAGCATAGAAGGAGCACAAGGGCTGGAAGTTGCCTTCACCCGAGCAGGAATTGGAGATGGAGATAGAGGCAGAGGAGGGTGGCGTGGACCCACAAACAATGTTAACACAATTAAAGCGCCAACGCCCAAGAGAGTAGGTGGGGTAGCAGAAGAAGAATAAAGCGTCTAAGCTTCCTTTTGACCCGATCACCCTTACCGAGGGGGATCTACATGATATAGGGGAGACAATGCGTGACGTCACCACAGAGGCCCTCTAGCACTTTACAGAGGAGAATCAGATTGTGTTGGGGGCCCTCCGAACATAGATTCAAGAGTTTCAGGTGCACACTCCCCAAGCTGGTACTCTCTCGACCAGCCTCGCAGTAGAAACAGTGGTAGCCAAGGAAACACTGCACGCTCGCATGACCAACACAATAGGGCTGCCAGAGGGGGCACTGGTTACAACAAACGAGGCTGACAAGCCTACGGTCAATGTGTTGAAAGGAATAGGGATCAATATGGCTGCACTCCCCCAAGAGATGCTTTGTGTTTTGTAGGATGGGATTACTGTAGAACTGCAGGCTGGGGAGAGCCGCTCATTGTAGGTGTTGAGCGAGCAAAGGATCAACATGGAGTAGTTGAGCTTGCAACACAATGAGGCCATGTCTCAGAACAAGCAGATGGTGAAGGTAATTGAAGAAGCCTACCAGATAGTCCCTGAGCTGGCCATCCCAGTAGAGGCACCAGTAGAGGATTGCATCCAGAGGTTAGCACTAGGGGTGCACGAGGAGCGAGAATAAATGGCCAAGGTTCAACTAGAGCTGAACCTCCAAGTAACAGAGCTGTGGTTGAAGGCACAACCTTCAACTCCTCCAGAGGTAAGGGAACAACATGCCAGCGCCATCACAACAGGCATGGAAGAAATCAACAGTGCAGTGAAGGATTGCACTAGGATGTTGGAGGAATCTTTCGAGGTTTTCACTGCTCTGCAGGAGGACCCAAATATACAGCACTTGGAGACAAAGGCTAATGAGCTACAGCAATGATATGATGATATAAAAGGGACCGTGTAGACTATGGCCCTTACACAGAGGACTGCGCGAATGTAACAGGCCAAGGCACTTAAGGAGCAGGTGGACGTGGCACGATACAAGGAAGTGGTTTTGAAGGCATGCATTCATCCATGGATTGACGAGGCCTTCGTCATCACAGCAACAATTAAAGGCAAGCTCGCAAAGATGCAGTGGACACAAGTGCAAATGCAGGAAAGCAGCTCTGCAATTTACGAATAGCGCATCCAGGAGATATAACAGGTACCGGCTCAGTGCAATGCCGACCTCACAGCAGTCCCAACATAATTGGGAGGTCTCCACGTGAAGATCTCCGCACTGACCGAGTGACTTGAGGGCGAGTCACGATCTTTGTGTTGGGGGCCTGTTGGGTGCGGGATCCCCCAAGGCAATTTTTTGGGGCTTAGAGCCCAAGATTTCACTAAATCTAATGTAAAGACTCCGCAATGTATGGGCGCAGAGCATGAATATTGTAAAGAAGTCAGAGCGTTGTCCACCCTCATTTTAGGTAATATAATGTCGGCTTGAGAGATCTACCCATGGTCAGCAGACCATGGGATTGTATAAATAGAGCAAGGCTCTAAGTTGTAAAGAAAATAGATGATGGATGGAATGAATTAAGTCTGATCTAAGTGTAGAGTTGGGTCTTTTGGGTCATAAAGTAGGAGAAGGCTCTGCAACTGAGTGCGCAGAGGCCTAGTAATCTGCAGCTGAGTGCATAGGGCAAGTCGAGTCTGTAACCGATCAAAGAAGTAATAAAAGAGAATTTTCTTATCATTCTGAGTATCTTTTTCCTGTTTTTTGCATTGAAATATATTGGGTATGAATTGCAAGTTTACTGTTTATATGTTGTGCGAACTTATATGAATGCATTAAATAAGTAAATATAAGATAACTATTTGTGTATGCAAAGTTAACTAACTCTCATAAAGATAAGTAAGATCCACAACACAACTAAGGGAATTAACGCAGATCGCTACCTTAGCAGTGCAAAAGTACCGCAGTCTCTGGTTAGGGTTGCGCGAAGGTAGTTATAATAGATCACAAAAGTATCGCAGGTCAAGAGAGTGTGCGAAGCCAGTTCACAATTGGAATAAAGCAACACCTCAGACATCTCAAGGGTGCGGAAACTTGGTTCCAGAATCCCCCCACACTGCTTCAGGTGAGAACTCAGTCCGCGCTCTGTGGGCTGTTCTCGAAAGGGCCACTAGTACAGGGATTTGTTTGGCTGATTAACAACGAACCTGGGTCAGGCCCCCTCAAGCCAACAACTTTCAAGATGGGTGACCGCTTTATTAGGATTGAAACCGAGGAGGTCAATTACACAGAAAATTGACCAAACTAAATGTGCACACAGACACTTCTGGTCACTATCATAAGAAATCTCTCTAAACCAGCTTTCCAATGCCTATCGCGTTTCCCAATTCGGACTCTAGATGCCCCTGTTACACTGAAAACAAAATAGCCTCTAACCTCCAAAATTTGCACACAAAACTTCAAAACCACTCCATCCCCTCTTCAATGAGTAAAACTTCCTTTTATAACCCTACAAGTGCACTCTAACCTCCACATGCTAAGTTCAGGATGAATGAGCTCCAATTTGGGTTTATTTTCCCTCGGTCTTGTCAATATTTGACACCTTAGGATAATTTGCATGGTGGTTGAATTAGTTTTAATGCCAAAACACAACAAAAACCCAAAAATAGACCATATATTAAACATATCCGCTGGCAGTTTACTAACGGCGCGGACTTGGTTGATCGCCCGCATGTGAACAGGTGGTTCAGATGCGGTCTTGTCGCAAGCCGCCACCTTGCAAGTTAAGCCCGATGGTTGTGGTAACAATGCTACTCACATGGCACATTCTCCGCCCGAGAGTTTTCATTGCCTGCGTGGTTTAGTTGTTGCAGTTACTAAACTGTGCAGTTATTGTCTGCTTGTTCATATGTCACAACTCACCATGGTAGCTACTGCGGTCTAAACTCCATCCAGTTAACTTAACACTTTGCCTGTTCACATGGTTACAACTCGCCAAGGTAGCTGCTGCAGTCTACGGTGAACTCTGCCCAGTTAACTTAACATTTGCCTGCTCACATGACTACTATCCCCGCGGTCTTCTCCCACGCGGTTTCACTATGGTTAAGACTGTGGGTGGTATTTCATAATGTTTTGCAATTTATATTGTTTTGTATTAGTTTTACAAAGGCCCATAGGGTTTTATATATAGGTTTTTGTATTGTTTTAATACATGGCTTTGGAATAAGGATAGGGTTTATGTCTTAGCATAGGTTTTAGGTATTTTAATGTATGGTTTGAGGTTTTAGATGTAGATTTATAGTTTTAGGTCTTAGGTTAGGGTTTTTGATACATGGTTTTTCACCATAGCTTTTTAGGGTTAGGTTTTAGTCTTTACATCATATAAAAACCCATTTACAACCAGTTGTCACAAAAAGACATTCGCGACAAACACCATATGACGACAAACCCGTCAATGACCAAATCATGCAAAATGAATGACAACCACATGTTGACAAGCATATTTTACGAGATGGATGACAATCCAATTTGACGACCAAATCTTGGTGGAGATGATGATAATTACATGTCAACACCCAGGTATCAAACCATATCACCATGAAAACCATATACATTACTGGACAACCTGAACCATAAACATCACTATCAAAGTTGACGACACTAGATTGAATGCTGATGACGAAACTAAACCTGTGTAACTGATCTAACGAGATCCTCCTGGATCAATCCTCTCCACTTGAAAGATTTTGGACCACAAAAGTTTGACTAAAACATATAGTAAATGACAGTAGAGCTTCCTTACTTTCCATCTTGCCCTGACGATGTACCAATACATTCGATCAACCATCTGAAGTGATGACCCTAATGATGATGACCATGGCACATTTTGAATCAGTGACCTATTCCATCCATCTGTAGTATGAACAACTTGCGAAGATGGTCAAACAACCTATTATGAACATGGAAATTGATTTCTTTCTAGAAAAGACCATGAATTAGTGATTCATAGACATCTTTGAAAATAGTCTTTATAGGATATTGTTCAATACTATTGACAAGTATTAACAATCTATTTTGCGGAAAGACAGAGATAATCAAAGACATTTTTTACATCATACCAGCTATAGTTTCCCGGTTCCTGTTTACTAAGTGAACTTGTTGCAATAAACCCATCAAACTATTATATGGAAAATGCTGCAACTTAGTTTGGTTTTGAAAGTATTGAAATGGTTGTTGATTTGTTTGAATTACTATTTCTTCATTTATTAAATGATGTTTCCATTGATTAGCACTTTCCCCTGATGCATAAGTTTCCCTTAGATACTTTGACACTTCTTTAGAAAAGGCTTTGATATGAAAACAAATGGGCTTCCTCTCCACTTGAAAAGAGGCTTCCAAACTGTTTGAAACATGAATTGGTGATACAATACAAGAGAATTTTAACACTGACTTTCCCCAATACTAACCTACATCCCTGTAATTGATAATTTCTAGACTTGGACTGAATTGATTCATTATGACATTAAGAAGAGGAGCTTTAGGCACAAACTGTAATTCATGTTGTATTCCCTGCTTATGAATAAGATATTTGGTTTCTTTAAATATAACTAGAAAATTTTCTACCTCTTTGATCAAACATGAACTAAACAGTTTAGTGCAGTTACTGTGTAGTTCTTATGTTCTTCTTTTACACACATGATTACAAATATTTTATTTGAACTTATTAATCATTACATCCGATTACCAAAAATATTCAAGTGATTTTTGCTTTGATGTGCCCTGACAATAAATTCAACCCCATATTTCTTAAGGTGATATTTATTCTCTCTTCTATAAAATACTGCATCACGGTCCTAAAAATAAGGACTTCCTAAGACAATTGCACATATGTCTATTGAAACCACATCTAGTTCCACTTCACCAATGTAATTAGCTATTATGGAAAATCTTAATAGACATTGTTTTGTGACTTTTATCTGAGTTGATTTATTTACCCATCCTAATGGTTAAGGTCTTGGATGATTCTGTGTTTCCAAACCCAAACTCTTAACTAAATATTCAGATATTAAATTGGCCTGTGATCCACTGTCAACCATTGTATATATCTTTGTGTGCTTAGAGATTATCCTTATGTTAAATAATTTCAACTCTTTTATCCTCATTTGAAGGATTTATGTTTGATGAAGATGAAATAGTATTCGAACTTGAACCAGTGTCAGAAGTTTTGCCTGTCGAAACTATGGCAGTTATGCTCCTTTCATCACCTGAATCTGAACCTAGATCTTATTGGACTACTACAATTTCCTTCTTTTCATCCTTCTCCTTAAGGAACTTTTTGGGCTTAAGTTATGGATGATGTTTCCAATACTTAGATTCATCATGACTGATTCTCTGGCAATGAGAACAAGTAGGTATTTCCTTCTTTCTCTTCGAATTGTTCTTCCCTTTGCTATCATTGGAATCCTTGATTTCGAACTCTTTGGATGATTGTGGTGAAAACTTTAATGGTCTACCACCTTATTCAATATGTATGGCTTGAACACACACTTCATCAAAATCATCAGGATTAAACATCAATAATGTATGATGCAAATATGAATGTAAAATGTCGATGTATTTTAATAAAGTTTCACGTGTATCCAATGAAATACCAAGTGCCAATGCTTCCTTTCTGAACTCCTGAGTAAACTCTTGAACGCTCTGTCCTTTACCTTGCCTCAAATGCTGCCAATCAATAACAACTTGCTACATGTATCCTAAAGGATAGAATTGTTTCCTAAGAGATTTTAAAAGCTTAGACCATGAAGAGATGACTTTTCCTTTTTGCTTTACATCTATTTGAGTTTTACTTTCCCACCAGATTACAACTATTTCCCCCATTCTAAGTGTATCTAACTGAATTTTCGTTTTATCATTAGAGATGTTCTAAATACGACAATACACTTCTAACTACTTAATCCAATTATCTAGCTTTTTAGGATTAATTTCGCCATCATAAATAGGTAACTCAAATTTTACATCAAGTTTTAAAAGAGATGTTTTCTTAGGTTTATTTTCAGTTTTACATTCTGCTCTGGAAGAAGAAGAAGATGAAGAAGATGATGGAGATGATGGAGGTGAAGGTGGTTTATCAGCCTTGCCTTTACCTTTGTCCTTCTTCGATGTATTTGAAGAAGAAGCTGCATCTCTCGCCTTCTTATCTTCATAGAGTTCTCCCAACATCTGCTGCATAGTCAAGAATTCTTGCTGAAACTGTTCATCACTCATTTTAGCTTCTTGATTTTCACCTGCATCAGATCCTGTCATGGTCGACTTATAAACAACTCTTCGCTTTCCAATATCTGGATCAATCTGCTCGAGGATTCCTTCTCCATGTTGCGACTTTGACCTAGTTAACATTCAATGGAAAATTATAAAAATGAAACCTACTCTAGTACCAAATTATATGATCTAAAATGATCGTATGTTAAAAATGAAGTAGAATTCATTATGCCAATAGTGAAATGAATGTTAACTTAAAGTGATGATATCATGAGAACTGCTTGAGAAGAATGACTTTACGATAGTTGATAAAACATAAGTAAGATGAAAAAAAGAAGTGAAAATATCAAGTACATAGCGATACGAGACAACAAGGTTGATTACGAAGTTCTTCCCTGATGGACTATGTCTTCGGGTCCGCTTTCAAGATGGTCGACCGCTTTGTTAGGGTTGAAACCGAGGAGGTTGATTACACAACAAATTGAGAAAACTGAATGTGCATGTAGGCACTTTTGGTCACTATCATAAGAAAGATCTCTGAACCATCTTTCCAATTCCTATCACGGTTTCCAATTCTGACTCTGGATGCTCTTGTTACACTGAAAACAAAACAGCCTCTAACCTCCAGAATCTGCACACAAAATTTCAAAACTACTCCATTCCCTCTTCAATGAGGAAAACTACCTTTTATAACCTTGGAAGTGCACTTTAACCTCCACAGGCTGAATTTGGGATGAATGAGATGCAATTTGGGTTTTTTTTCCCTTGTTCTTGTCAATATTTGACACCTTAGGATAATTTTCTTGGTGGTTGAATTACTTTTAATGCCAAAACACAACAAAAACCCAAAAATAGAACATATATTAAACATATCCGCTGGTGGTTTACTAACGCCACAGCTTTCGTTGACCGCCCACATGTGAACAGGTGGTTCAGCTGTGGTCTTGTCACAAGCTACCACTTTGTAGGTTAAGCCCGTTGGTTGCAGTAACAAAGCTGCTCACATGGCACATTCTCTGCCTAACATTTTTCGTTTCCTACGTGATTTAGTTGTTGCGGTTACTAAACTGTGCAGTTACTGTATGCTTGTTCATATGTCACAACCCGCCACGGTAGCTGCTGTGGTCTATGGTGAACTCTACCCGGTTAACTTAACATTTGCTTGCTCACATGACTACTATCCCTGTGGTCTTCTCCCGCGCGGTTTCGCTGTGATTAAGACTGTGGGGTGGTATTTCATAATGTCTTGCAATTTATATTGTTTTGTATTAGTTTTACAAAGGCCAAGATAGTTTTATACATAGGTTTTTGTATTGTTTTAATACATGGCTTTGGAATAAGGTTAGGGTTTAGGTCTTAACATAGGTTTTAGGTATTTTAATGTATGGTTTGAGGTTTTAGATGTAGATTTAGGGTTTTACGTCTTAGGTTAGGGTTTTTGATACATGGTTTTTCACTATAGCTTTTTAGGGCTAGGTTTTAGTCTTTACATCATATAAAAACCCATTTACAACAAATTGTCACAAAGTGACATTCGCGATAAACGCCATATGACGACAAACCCATCAATGACCAAATCCTGCAAAATAGACGACAACCACATGTCGACAACCATATTCTCCAAGACGAATGATAATCCACTCTGACGACCAAATCCTGGAAGAGCTGATGAAAATCACATGTCGACACCCATGTATTAAACCATATTACCATGAAAACCATATATATTATCAAAAAGCCTGAACCATAAACATCACAGTCAAAGCCGGCGACACCAGACTGAATGCTGATGACGAAACTGAACCTGTGTAACTGATATGATGAGATCCTCCTGGATCAGTAGCTGAGTATGCAAGTTAATTAAAAGAAAAGGGACACTAGTTTTCAACAACATCTCAAGACTTGATATCACTAAAGACTCCTTACCTCTAAGCCACATGGAGGTGGATCGAAGAACATTCTCAAGAAGACTGTTTTCACTCACTGCTTCATAAGATTATCAGTTACCCAGAGTGTAGAAAAGCAGTAAGGTTTGAATTCATTTCCCAAGCCACTCTCTCAGGGTCGAATCAGACCCTCTCCACTGCATAGTTCTCATGATAAGCTTTCCGACGATATATAGAAGCCCAAAAATGAACTTCTAGATCAGAAGTTAGAGCAGTTTGAAGATGGGGATTTTGTTGCCTTGAAATGAAAGAGAGGAGCACATTGGAGGGCCCTGGGCACAACAAACCCCCCATTCCCGCCATCCCACATATCAGCGACCCCCGCGGTCCCTCATCCCACATCATCTCATTCCCGCACATCAGCTTATTGGACATATCAGTGAGCCTCGACAATTCATAGGCTTATCGGCGATTGGTAGTGGGAAAATCCCACATCCCGTAGTCCTGCATGGCCCCTACAATACCTGATGGGACATCCTTAAGTAATTGCAGGGGAAATCAACAATAGTGTTGATAGTGGGGGAGGGGCCGATTTCATTTTACAAAGGAAGTGCATGCAAAGACAGGGATGGGTGGGTCCTTTTTCTCTCCTCCACATGGCAGTACAGTTTATCGGAGTTTAGGGGCTCCAGGAACAGTGAATCCCACATATCGGAATTATCAAAGTCGTGCATCCCACAATCCCATATCTCACAGTCTTGCATGGCCCTCACAATACCTGATGGTCCATCCTTAAGAAATTGTGTGGGGAAATCGCCAATGTAGTGTTAAATTTTTGGGGAGGACCGATTTCATTTAATAAAGGAATTCAAAGAAAAACCAAGGCAAGCGACCCCCTTTCTCTCTCTTCCAAGGGGTCACGTGGCACAATCCTATTGGCCCGTATGTATGAATTAGCAGCTGATGTCATCAATGACATGGTAGTATGTGTGACACATGGCACTCATATTCGACATTTTTAGGGGTCCTATGGGGACATTTCTGGGTGACACGTGGCAGTGATGGCATCACCCACTGCAAATCAGCGATCTGCGGTCACATAAGTTAAAGTGCTCCTCCACCTCAGTCTCCCTGGCTTGCGATTGTGATATGCGGGGGTTTTCCTCCCGGGTGCAATATATTACGAGGTCTAGCCTAAAAGGCTCCCGCATTTGAATAGTCAGCCAAGCACTGAGAAATAAGGTAATAAGTCCTCCTCCTCCGGGGTTGTGATTGCGATATCTTTCGTGGTCCCGATCCTGCTGATTAGTGATCATAAGTTAGAAAGAAAGACGCTAAGTGGTAAAGTGTATCAAGCATCGGGATGTGGTATTCGGCCTAAAAGAGAAAAAGGGCCCCCGAGAAGGGAGCTTGAAGGCCTTAGCACCTGAGTGATAAGCCCCTAGTCATAGGCCCCGGTCATATGATAAGAAAAGCGGAAAGGGGGTAAACTAAAGGGCACTGAAGGGAATCATAGCCCGTAGATTCGTAATGTTTCAAAGGTAAAAGCCCCGATTATAGCAGGGCCCTGATAGCACAATACAGGGCATTAAAGGCATATGGTTCGACAGATGAAGTAGTAAGTGAAGTATGGCACGTCGGTAGATCAGTATGGGGAGGGGACTCAGGAAGACGTAATGGCATGGCATGGTGCTCCACTCTGTTATGCAGGAGAGGACTACCTGGACACACTCCATTCCCAATCCATGACAGGTATTCACAATCGACCCACTCCCTCCTCCAGCGAACAAGCTACTCAGGAAGTTAAGGTAGAATTGATAGAAACCAGCCGAGAAGGATGGGAAGCGCATCAGGATACGGACGTGGCTTGATCAGGGGCCTCCACCAGAACAACAGGGGGACACCTCCTCCTTCATCTTTCCTTTTTCCTCCTTCTTCCATCAGTTCTGTAGTTAGCATTTATTTCCAAGATAGGGAGTAGATCCCCATTGTAATCCTTTTAGGCAACATGAGCTATCACAAGTCGAGGTAGCTAGTACATCAGACAGTTGGTCTTTGGCTAAGATATTTTGTAACAACTATTCTAGCTTCCCCTCTTCTTATAAATAGGGAAAAGTAATATTATACAAAGGTTCCATAATTTCTCACCTGCAGGGTCTCAGTTATGTGATGCCATTTGGTTCTAATATGTTTATTCATGGGGTCTGCATTGATATCGTGTTGAATTTATGGACTAGTTAACTAGACCCTTTGAAATAAATGGTGTTTCCCTATTGATTCCGAGCATGATTAATGTGCAACATGTTCCTCACGGTAATCTCATTTCATCTGTGTTTTTCTTCCTTTGAAATAGTATACTGAATGTAGTTGGTTCCTCTTCAATCTATGGATTTATCTTAGCTTCTCATAGAAGGGTAAAATCATGTTAATGTGCATCACTTTTTCCCTTTTTGTGGCAAAGAAGTTTTATAAAAGTAAATGGAGTTGGAATGCTTGCTCTTAAATTTACAAAATCATCAAAAACTAGGTGGTAGTAAAAGAAGACAAAACATGTCAATTTAAATTCAATTTAAATTCAATTTCATGTCATATTTTTTCTAAAATTTAATATAGAATTTTTATCTAATTTATTCATTTTCTTTAAAAGGTATCATTAATACTTTACATAAATTTTTAAGTAGTGACAAAACCGGGACCCCCCATTTCTCTATTGATTTATGTTTTTTTATTCCAATTTCTTTAAGAGATATGTTGTAAACATTCTAAAGATTGCTAAACAAATTTAAAAATAAAAAGTAAGCATATTTTTTAATTATTATTAAAATACTAGTAAAAATGATCATATTTTCGTATATATAAAACCGCGACCCAAGAAACTACCCTTTCAAGTTTATAAAATCAATTTTTTTTAATAGAAATTTGAAAATAACATATAACAAAATGTTAAAATTATTTTTTGAAAATTTTAAAAATATATTTTTTATTTTTTATAATAAACTTTTTAGTTATGATTATAATAACGTATTTTGTATTATTCAAAATATAATATATAAAATTATTTGTTTAGAAATTCTACTTCTATTTTTATATATATTTTTAAAGAGTTTTAGCATTTCATTTAACTTTACATAAAGTTATTTATATTTTGTGAGTGATTAACCATAGCTTTTACCAATATTTACTATCAGTTTACTTATTTGCAAATTTAGTATTTACTTTTTACAACATTATTTATATTTTCTAAACCCATTAAATAGGTTCACTATAGCTTTTACCAAAATTTAGTGTGAGTTAGCTTTGTTACAAATTTAGCATTTATTTTTTATAATTAACAAGTATGAAACTCAACTCATTTAATTGATATTTTTATATTATTTTTTTTTTTTATCTTTTTTCATTTGAGTACTTTTTTGCTTTTGCCGTATAATGAGACACATTAACATGCTTTTACCCAGAAGACATTACCTATGATTATCACAGACCTATATGTGTTATTCAATAGCATTGCAGTACCTGTAAAATTACGGATTTACTTGTGCATTTGATTAACTTGTAGGACCTGTATTAGTCCAGATCTACTTTAGCTTTTGGCGAAGAATGATACATATGTCATGGTTTAGGATTCTGTGTTGTTTACAGCCCTATCCATCAAATTCCACTTTCTACTAGAACATTGATGCCTAGGATTCTATTTGTTACAGCCCTATGCATCTATTTCCCTCCTTCCTCTCCTTCTCTCCACCATTACTACAACTTTAGTTTTAAGCTGTCTCATTTTCATGTGTCAGCCACTAGAAGAAGAATTCATTTCTCTTTGAGATTGACCTAATATACCCCCAGCATTTGGATCCATGACTTGGCATGAATCTACCTCATGAAGGCTTATTGAACCAAGCCTCTCCTTTTACCTTTTTGCATGACAATTGGAGTGTTGAAAACTGCTCACAGATAATCTCTTAATCACTCCTTTATTTAAGATGTCCTAGGCATTGGTCTACAATGAACCTAGAGGATGTCTCTAGGGAGATTTCTCTGTCTCCCGAAGCACTTATGCCACAAGGTGCTAGATTTAGCTACAACATCTTTCTGGCACTATTACCAGGGAATGGATTAGAATATTTTTCCCTAGGTACAACAAAATTTTACACTTCCTCTATTAGGTGAGCAAGGGAAGTGTGGGTTGAAGATCTCTCAGCTTTGTGACTCCACTGTCAAATTTATGGTAAACACCCTGGAAACTCCACTGTCTGAATATTAGTTGTAAACACTCTGGTGGCTACATTTGTCAAGAAATGGAAGAGATGGAAAGTGCAATAAAGAACTCCTTGTATAGACTAATGAAACTGGAGTTAGAAAATAGAAGCCTTCGACGATAGTATTCCTCTTTCTCTGAAAAAGAATAAGAAGCCAGGATGCATGAAGAAGAGGAGGATGAGCTTGATGTAATGCTAAATGATGATGAGATGGATGATTGCTGCAAGCAGTTCTCCGATTTCATGATGGCTCAGTTGCACAAGAGAAGTGCTCTTCGGTTATCTAGAAAGACATCAATGGGACACGACCAAAATGAAGGAACTTCCTTCGAGGAGCCTCCTAGGCCAGCTGACAAGGGGAAGGGACATTTAGATTCCAATTAATTTAAGCCTAAAGTCCTCAAAGAAGAGAAGTTACCCTCCCTTTCCTGGCCCATCTGTGAAGAAGCAAAAGAGCCAAGTAGTGTTTGTGGCGGCCCTGACCAAAAATATATTGGTCAGTAGACTGATGAAATTAAGGCGGCTGAAAGCTTTCCTTATCTATTCCATTACCTTATGGCTGAGTACATGAGCCTATTATGAAGCCAACAATAGAGGTTGTTTCAACAACACGTATCAGGTTCTTTATTTGAGGATTGTTTATGGTGTCTGCTTGTTTTAATCTTTCTTTTTCAGCTGTGTGAAGGCATATGGTCTAGTACTCTAATGTTGGCCTGGCTCCATTGGAGGATTGGAGGATTGAACACACTTATATGAATTAAGTCCTGTGCATAAATAAGAATGTACATAAATAAGCTCACCAACTGAGCATTTTATTTTTAGTTGTTAGAATTTTTATTTCTTCATTTCAGTTTGAGGAGGAACTGACTCCCTGCAATCAAAGTTTCATGGAGATTTTATGTAAGTTCATATATTTATAACTCCATTCCCACTAGTGAACGATACTCGTTTGCTCGTTCTCAGCAATTTTCCAGCAAGGCACTGTCCCCAATTATTGCCAATGTTGTCACTCACTAATTCATAAGGTTATTAGTTGCCTAGAGTGAAGAAATGAAGTAAGGTTTGAATCCATTTCCCAAGACGCTGAAGCTCTCAAGGTTGCACCAAACACTCTCCACTACATAGTTCTCGTGATAAGATTTCTAACGATATATAGAAGCCCAAAACTGGACTTCTAGATAAGAAGTTAGAGCAGTTTGAAGATGGGGGTTCTGTTGCCTTGAAATGAAAGAGAGGAGCACATTGGAGGGTCCTAGGCACAAAAAATCCCGCATTGCCACCATCCCGCATATCGGCAACCCCTGCAGTCCTACTTCCTGCATCATCGCAGTCCCGCACATCATCTTATCGGACATATCAGTGGGCCTCGAGAGTTCATAGGATTATTGGCAATCGACGGCGAGAAAATCCCGCATCTTGCAGTCCTCTAGTCCTGAATAGCCCCCGCAATACCTAATGGGCCATCCTTAAGAAATTGCGAGGGGAAATTGCAGAAAGTGTTAATAGTGGGGGAGGGGTTGATTTCATTTTACAGATGAGGTGCACACAAAGACAGGGATGGGCGGGCCCTTTCTCTCTCCTCCACGTGGTGATATGGTTTATCAGAGGTCAGGGGCCCCAGGCATAGTGAATCCTGCATATCCGCTTTTTCAAAGTCCCGCATCTCGCAATCCCGCATGGCCCCCGCAATACTTGATGGGCCATCCTTAAGAAATTGTGGGGGGAAATCATCGATGTAGTGTTAAATTACCGAGGAGGGCCAATTTCTTTTAACAAAGGAATTCAAAGAAAAACCAAGGCAAACGCCCCCTTTCTCTCTCTTCCAAGAGGCCACGTGGCACAATCCCATTAGCCTGTCTATATGACTTGGCCACTCATGTCATCAATGACGTGGTAGTATGGGTGACATGTGGTACTTAGATTCGACATTTTCAGGGATCCTATGGGGGCATTTCTAGGTGACATGTGTCACCAATCACAAGGTGACATGTGTCACCAATCACAAGGTGACACATGGCAGCGATAACATCACCCCCTGTAGATCAGTGATTGGTGGTCACATAGGTTAAAGTGCTCCTCCACCTTAGTCTCCCCAACTTGCGATTGCGATATGCGGGGGTTTTCCTCCCAGATGTGATATATTATGAGGTCTGGCCTATAAGGCTCCCATGTACATACAATTGGCCAAGCACTGAGAAATAAGGTAACAGGTCCTCCTGCTCCGGGGTTGCGATTGAGATATCTTTGGTGGGCCCAACCCCACTGACCACTGATCACAAGTTAGAAAGCGAGACACCAAGTAGTAAAGCATATCAAGCACCATGATGCAGTATTCTTTATAATAGAGGAAAAAGGCTCTTGTCTCGAGGGCTTGAAGGCCTTAGCACCTGGGGGATAAGCCGTTAGTCATAGCCCCCAGTCATATAATAAGAAAAGCAGAAAGGGGGTAAACCAAAGGGGGGCTGAGGGGAATCATAGCTCGTGGATTCGTAAAGTTTCAAAGGTAAAATCCATGATTACAGTAGGGCCCTGATAGCACAATACAAGGCATTCAAGGCATATGGGTCGGCAGTTGAAGCAGTACATGAAGTATGGCACATTAGTAGATTAGTATGGGGAGGGGGACTCAGGAAGACTTAATGGCATGGCATGGTGCTCCACTCTGCCATGCAGCAAAGGTCTACCTAGAAATACTCCATTCCCAGTCCATGACAGGCATTCACGGTCGACCCACTCCCTCCTCTTGTGAACAAGCTACTTAGGCAGTTAAGGAAGAATTGACAGAAACTAGTTGAGCATCAAGGGAAGCTCATCACAGAAGGGACGTGCCTTGATCAAGGGCCTCCACTGGAAAAACAGGGGGAAACCTCCTCCTTCAACTTTCCTTTTTCCTCCTTCTTCCATTACTTTTGCAGTTAACATTTATTTCCAAGAAAGGGAGAATATCCCCATTGTAATCCTTTTAGGTAGCGAGAGCTATCACAGGCTGAGGCATCTAGTACATCAGACAGCTGGCCTTTGGCTGAGATATTTTGTAACAACTATTCCAACTCCCCCTCTTCTTATAAATAGGGGGAAGAAATATTATACAAAGGTTCCGGAATTTCTCACTCGCATGGTCTAAGTTCGGTGATGCCATTTGGTTCTAATATGTTTATTCATGGGTGCTTCACTAATATCGTGCTAAATGTATGGACTGGTTATTTGGACCCTTTGAGATAAATGGTGTTTCCCTATTGATTCCAAGCATGATTAATGTGCAGCATGTTCCTCTTGGTAATCTCATTTCATTTGTGTTTTTCTTCCTTTGAAATAGTATAATGAATGCAGTTGGTTCCTCTTCAATCTATGGATTTATCTTAGCTTCTCATAGAAGACATTACCTGTGATTATCATAGACCTATATGTGTTATTCACTAGCATTGCAGTACCTGTAAAATTATAGATTTACTTGTGCATTTGATTAACTTGTAGGACCTGTATTAGTCCAGATCTACGTTAGCTTTTGGCAGAGAATGATACCCATGTCATGGTTTAGGATTTTGTGTTGTTTACAACCCTATCCATCAAATTCCACTTTCTGCTATAACATTGATGCCTAGGATTCTGTTTGTTACAACCCTATGCATATATTTCCCTCCTTCCTCTCCTTCTCTCCACCATTACTACAACTTCAATTTTAAGCTGTCTCATTTTCATGTGTCAGCCACCAGAAGAAGAATTCATTTCTCTTTGAGATTGCCTCAATATACCCCTAGCATTTGGATCCATGAGTTGGCTTGAATCTACCTCATGAAGGCTTATTGAACCAAGCCCCTCCTTTTACCTTTTTGCGTGACAACTGGAGTGTTGAAAACCCCTCACAGATAATCTCTTAAGAACTCCTCTATTTAATATTTCCTAGGCACTGGTCTACAATCAACCCAGAGGTTGTCTCTAGGAAGCTTTCTCTGTCTCCCGAAGCACTTGTGCCATAGGGTGCTAGATTTAGCTACAACAAAGACATATAGAAAGGAGTAGAAAAAGTGGCTTGAAATTTCCATGTTATCAAGCAATCTATGCCAATAGTGTCATGTCATGTCATGTCATGTTAGGGGTTGTCATATTCCCCATCATTATTATGGATTATGTAAATTCTTTCCAAAATGTATTGTAAAGTGGAAGTCCAAAGGAAATATACAGAAGATGAAAAGTCATAGAAAGTCAAACAATCATGAGGGTAGTAAAAGAGTCACAATGGAAGTGAAGCATCACCCCATTGGTTATATATACACCCTCATTATATGAGAAAAGGAGTTTTCACCTTGGCTCTTCCACAAGGCATTAGAGAGAGAGGCTAGTTATTTTGTATTACAACATATTTCAAATGAGATAAGTATTTTCATAGATAAATAAGTATTTTCATAGATAAAGAACATTTATAAAACATATAGTTGCATTGTTTCTTACATAATTTTGAAATGTATTAGTCGTTGGCATCCTCTAAAGCGAAAACTAAATTTGCCAATTCCAATTTATAAAAGGGGGGAAGCCCACTGTTTACATGAGAGGTTACGGACTCCTTAAATCCACGAACACACACTTTATTGTAGGGGCCATAACATATGAACGATCCACAACGAATCTCTGCTATGCATGAAACCAATGTCATTATGCGCCTAAGAACATCCTCGTTCTCACATTTCACATAAAACACACAAATCGAGGGAGTGGAAATTTCACATATGTCATGCTCTATGACATACGTGCACTTGATGCTAGTGTCAATAGGGTCACAACGGAATTGATTTTCAATAATACCAAAAAGAGGTGGGAGTGAAATGTTTAACCAAGGCACAAAAATTGCACCTTCGATGTCGAGTTTTTCACCTTTAGTAATGATTGTAGACATATTGCCCCTTACCACCTTTAGTTGTATGTCATTGCAGGGTGTCAAGTTTTCCACCCACTTCCCAAGGAGTGTACTTGTCTCCTCCATGATCGAGGAAGTGGATCACATTTAAAATGAATTATGTAGAAGAAAAACACATTTATCTTGTTATAAAGCCACACTCTAAGTGGTGTGTTGAACTCCAACAATGTAGATATAAATCTCAATGATGTAGGAATGAGCCAATGTACCTTCACCTTTTTGGTCTGCAGAAACAAAGCAACTAAAAAATTTTCAGAAGCTTCTCCTTTGATACTGACAAGTTGACAGGAAACAACCAATAATTATTTAAATGCGTGCCTACATGCTTCTTATAAAGTATGATTGCATCAGAGACCTTCTGGAAAGTAATGACACGGCTGGTGATCACTTGTTTCTTTTTTTATTTCATATATATTATTAATTCTTATTTCTCTTTCATGGAGGAAAGGAGATGACATTCAGTAGGTACTTCCTTTCATGTGAATGAAGCTTTAATCTTTAATGGTGTTATTTTCCAATAAAAAATCAAATGAATTCCTTTTGCAACATATACCCACTGCCAGGGTTGGAATTTGGATTTCACTTTACCCGTCATACAATTTTTTTTACTTTTTGGGTCCTTATGCTTTCCTTCAAGAAACACTATGTTTAAATTTTTTCCCTTCAACAATGATGTTCTCATAATAAATTGACCTTTCATCAATAAATAATTAAAAAATTACCTTTCAATGGCATAATTATGTTAAAAAATTTCACATATTTATCGTATTCTACTTGCAGCCTTATGGTTGCAGTAAGGAAATAATTGGGTTGTAGTGGTCTTCGAGTCTTCCCTAATCATGGAATTAGAGCTTGGCGGCCATTATTCAACTTGAATATGCAAGGGTCAAATTATGGAGCAAATATGTTTGAAGAAAACAACGCTACAAGAAGTGCTACAGGAGGCCTTGTATTGCTACAATAGGCCATGTTTTGCTACAAGAGGGGGTTCGAGAGATTTATGAGGACAGGTTTGTTGTCTTGAAGGTGAAGGAAGGTGGAGGTAGAAGAAGGTGAATGAAGGTCGTGGGAGCCCCTTAGCAAAGATTAGTACCACTCGGAGGCCTATTTTGCACCAAAATTTATGCCCACAGTGTCCTTCATTTTCCCTCGCAGAATGGTCTTGGTGGTAGAGTTGGAAGCAATGTGAAGTTTCCAGGAGAGAGATGGAATAGTCTAGGTGGATCTGGAAGAGTGTGCCCTCCCTTGCAAGCCAAAAACAATCCATATAGGCTATCAAATGCATGCAACAATTGATCAATATTACAACAATATAAATTAACATGGAAAGAATGAGTTGCATTTTATTAAAATCTATTCTACCCTATTGTTTTCTCTACTACAAAACCCTCCAAAAATTATTCCTCCACCAAATTTTGGAGCGTAACTTGGTCTTGTATAGTGTCGTAAAAAACATTGAAATCCATTCAATGTGTTTTTTCTAAGTGTTTTGGTCCCTTTTGCGAGAAAGACAAAATGTCATATTTTCATATGTTAGTTGTCACACAATGTGTTTAAGCTTGTTCTGGTGGTTTTAAGGGGTTATACTTGTGGAAATGAGTTGATATAACCATGTAAGCATTTGTCACACTCATCCCCAAAGTTTTAAACATTATCGCACAAGTGTCATCATGGCGTTGCAAAGTGTCATTTTAGTGTTGCACTTGTCATAATTTGTCACACTAAGGGAAATGTGTTGAATCTCATGTGTTATGAATGATCTATGTTATTGTGTCTTCAAGTGTTATAAGTGTGTGATCACATTCAAGTCATATCATTGTTCACACTAGTTCACTGACCCCACACTTAGCCAATTTTCAAAAATTTCCTAGCAACTTAGCCTCATTCAGCCTTCCTCAGATGCACATTGCACAGTTTTGGTGCTCAAGCTGCAACTTTACCCCTTGACACCGCACAATGCGCAATTTCTACCTCCCAAGACTATGCACTATGCATTTCCGGTGCTCAAGCCCGGATATTGGCCTTAGAATTGCGCAACCCAGCCATCCAACCTAGCACCAACTGCACATTCCGCAGTCTCTGAGCTCAAGCTCAAACCCTGAGCTCATCGGTTCTACACTTGTGTAATCCCCAGTTCTGCTCTACCTCCCAAAACTGCACAATTGGCTAAAACATTGTAAAACCCCTCAACTCAGCTCACTAAGTTCCAAAACTGTGCAGTCTGCCTTCCCAACCCAGCCTGAGATATGCATTATGTAGTCTCAAAGCTCAAGTTTCACCCCCGACTACCTGAGCTTCATAGTTGCACAGTCACTGAGCTTCTCCCTCAGCCTACAACCTGATTCGGCTCATTCAGTGGAACAACATGCACCATCTTATACTAGGGGTTTTATCAACCTGATTTTGTCTCATCATGAGTGAATTGCAGAAGTAGGTGCTCTATCATACCATGACAGGATGATGAATAAGGAGATGGTGAAGGGAAACATGTTGAGAGACACCTTTGTAGCTGAGTATGAAAGTTTATCAATCAAGCGAAAGGAAAGGGACACCAGTTTGTGACCACGACTCAGGACTTGATATCACTAAAGACTCCTTACCTCTAAGCTACATGGAGGTGGATCAAAGAACATTCTCAAGAAGACATATAGCAAGGAGTAGCAAAAGTGGATTGACATTTCCATGTCATCAAGAACTAGTCTATGTCAATAGTGTCATGTCATGTCATGTCATGGGTTTTCATATGCCATATCATTATTATGGATTATGTAATTTCTTTCCCAAATGTATTGTAAAGTGGAAGTCCAAAGTACATGTACAGAAGATGAAGAATCACGTAAAGTTGAAAATTCATAAGAAGTCAAACAGTCATGAGGGTAGTCAAAGATTCACAAGGGAGGTGAAGCATCACCCCATTAGTTATATATACACCCTCATTGTATGAGCAAAGGACTTTTCACCTTGGCTTCTCCCACAATTGGGGGGACTTTGAGGTCTAAAATGAGCCTCCTAAGAAAAATGTACAACCAAAATAAACTTTGTAAGAACTAATAGGATTCAAGATGATGATGTCAACCATGGGGGATGATTCACCATTTTTGGAGTAAAAGATAAAAAGATTAAAAAATAATAAAATAATAAAACTACCTTTTCAACTCATATTGTCAACTCGTATTTTCAACTTATCTCCTTAAGGTTTTATTCAAATTTCGAGCGAGAGTACTCTATGCATGCAAAATTTAATTCCTCATCCAAGGAATACCCATGTTGCATACTTTCGATTGACCCTTCTACACAAAAAATGATAAATACATGAAAAAGCATGATCGCAATCACGTTTTTCATGTATTCCTCATTTTTCATGTAGCAAGGTCCATCGAAATTATGCAACATGGGTACTCCTTGGATGAGGAATCAAATTCTACATCCAAGGAGTGTTGTCGCTATAAATTTGAGTAAACCCATAGGGAGATAAGTTGAAAATACGAGTTGGAAAAATAGTTTTATCTTTTTTCCTTGTAAATTTTGATGATGTAATATAATCTTATTTTATTATTTCCACTCTTATTTTTTAATTTACTTAGGAGGCCCATTTTAGACCTCAAAATTCCTCTAATGAGGCATTAGAGAGACATGCTAGTTATTTTGTATTCCAACATATTTCAAATGAAATATGTATTTTCATAGATAAACAACATTTATAGAAGATATAATTGCATTTTTTCTTACAAAATTTGGAAATGTATTATTCGTTGACATCCTCTCAAGCGACAACTATATTCGCCAATTCCAATTTATAAAAGGGGGGAAGCCCATTGTTTACATAAGAGGTTGCGAAATCCTTAAATCCCCGAACACGCACTTTATTGTCGGGGCCAAAACATAGCAATGATCGCCAATGACTCTCTGTTATGCATGAAACCAATGTCATTATGCGCCTAAAAGCATCCTCGTTCTCACATTTCACATAAAACACACTAATCGAGGGAGTGGAAATTTCACATATGTCATGCTCCATTACATACGTGCACTTGATGTTAGTGTCAATAGGGTCACAAAGGGATTGCTTTTCAATAACACCAAAAGGGGGCATGAGTCACATGTTTAACCAATGCACCAAAATTGCACCTTCGATGTCAAGTTTCACACCTTCAGTAATGATTGGACACATATTTCCCCTTACCACCTTTAGTTATGTGTCACTGCAGGGTGTGAATTTTTCCATCCACTGCCCCAAAGAGTATACTTGTTTCCTCCATGAGCGAGGAAGTGGATCACATCTAAAATACATTATGTAGAAGAACAACACATTTGTCTTGTTATAAATCCACACTCTAAGTGGTGTGATGAACTCCAAAATTGGAGATATAAAGCTCAATGATGTAGGAATGAGCCAATATATCTTCACCTTTTTGGTCTGCAGAAACAAAGCAACTAAATTTAAAATTTTCGAAATCTTCTCCACTAATACTGACAAGTTGACAAGTAAAAACCAATAAATATTTAAATGTGTGTCAGCATGCTGCTTATAAAGTATGATTGCATTAGAGACTTGCTGGAAAGTCATGACACATCCAGTGATCACTTGTTTCTTTTTTTATTTCATATATATTATTAATTCTTATTGTTATTTCATGTAGGAAAGGAGATGACACTCGACAGGTATTGCCTTGCATGTGAATGAAGCTTTAATATTTAATGATGTTATTTTCCAGTAAAAAACAATTGAATTCCTTTTGCAACATATACCCACCGGCAGGGTTGGAATTTAGATTTCACTTTACCTGTCATACAATTTTTTTTTACGTTTTGGGTCCTTATGCTTCCTGTCAAGAAACGTCATGTTTAAAATTTTTCCCTTCAACAATGATGTTATCATAATAAGTTAACCCTTCATCAATAAAGAATTAAAAAACTACCCTTCAATAGCATAATTATGTTAAAAAAATTCACGTATTTTTTTCGCAACATTATAATTAATTAGTATTGATCAACCACATTTTTTCAGACAATGATAAGACCTTGTAAAATTACAATATTAATTCAAAAAATAAATTTAAATATGTCATAATAGATTATATTTAATAAACATAGTCTAAATGTTATATGTTATGACATTTTTCTAGGTATATTCTAATTAAAATTTTCCAAAATATAGTTAAAATTTACTACAATTACAAAAATAATTGATAAATTTATAAAATTCAAATACCCAAAAAAAAATTCAAAACATTAAATTCATTTCATATTAAAAAATACAATTTTAATAATAAAAAATTAAAAATATTAATAAAAAATTATATTATTAAATTTCAAATGGAATTTGTAAACGATAAAATGACAACATAAACGATAAAATAACAACAAGTGCTCTTATTTAATTTGGTATTTCTTCATCTGATTAGTTTTCTTCTTCTTAACTAGTATGTGACGCTTTCTACAACATCGCCAACTTCATAACCATTAAAATGGCCAAACATATATAATTCTAATCAACAACTTCTCCCCAATTGTGGGCATTGAGAAAAAAACAAATATAATGAATCTAATGCAATGTGCATAAATCAGTGGAGATTGTGGGTCTCTTAAAAATGTTAGTAAGAAAAAAAACAAGTAACAACAAAAACATATTAAATCACACCACCTACAATTGTTGTTTACGGAGAGGTAAAGAATGAAACTCAATAATAAAAATATCAAAATTTCTAGGTAATAAATTCATCAAAATAAACTCAATAACAAAAACAAATTTCAAAGAATTTAAATTCATTTAAAGCATTCAAACTAACTCAATGAAAACAAAAATGACTCTCCTTCGGAATGTTCACTTCTCTTATTTATAAAAAAAAAAATTAATAAATATAAAACTCACCACCGACCTCCAATCTTACACAAATATTATAATTTGTGTTTTATTAATGAGTTTGAGGGTCTCGTTTTGAGAAACAAATATTCAAATTCAATTAATGAAGTTGAAGAGGATACAAATTGATAGCTTGTTAGCGAACAATAAATTGATGACTGGAGGGAGACAATCAATCTTGACCTTTTGAGTCTCTACTATCTAGAAAGCCCTAAAACCCCATATTCATTGTAGATTCGCGACTTGCATGTGAATTCAAGAGCCCAATCATCCTCTCTGTAGTTCTATATGTGTGCCTTCAACTCAACTACTCCAGTTTCCACGCTTCATTTCAAATTATTTGTTTTTTATTTCTTATTATATATGCGACAATATATAATGTATATATCAGATTTAACATCTACATGTTGTAACCTATTGTCCTTGAGTGGCGTGCCATTCAATTATGAGAAGTATGCCATAATTCCATTAAAGGAGCATCGTCTACACATTTAGTGACACTCTAGTGACACTCTAGCATTTAAAGCAAGTGAATATATACTTCAGAATAACTGTGCTCTTGGTAAGTCGTGTTGATTTGAACAGTGGCGAGTTTCATTGGGTAATGGTGAGTAATAAGTAGAAAATAAAGTGGAAATAAATCAGAATTAATAACATTTTCTAAGTTTTCCCAATTTCAAGCACATATGGAAAAACAAGCATAATTTTTTTGAAGCGTCAAATACTTACAAAATACCCCAAAATACCCCCTAACAAACAAAATGTCCGTAAAATTCCATCCCTTCCCACCGAAGAGTTTCTTAAACATTGATCGATTAAGATTTAAACCTGATAAAAAAAAATATCAAATCATAATGTATAAAAATGGGTTAATGTACCATTCAAATCACACCGAGTTCCAAGATATTTACATAATTATAAAAAATAAATTCGTAAAACTTTTCCTATTTAAATTCATATACAACTGATCCATCCATCCATTATAATTTTGAAAAGTTTTCTAATATTTTGTAAAAATATTTTAATTTTATTATATTTTATTATTTTAATATCATATAAAGTTATGGATGATCAAAAAATATTAAAGCATCTTATATGTTATAAATAACATTGCTCATTGGGTTATATTCAAATAATATTTTTAATATTATAACATATGTAATGATGAAGAACATTTGAAATGATGTAAAAGTTTAACTTATATTTTCAAAAAAATTAGGAGCAAAATAAATTGACCAAACCTTTTTTGTTTTGGGATTTTTACATTTTTATTTATGGAATTTTAATCTACATCTTCATCTTAATTATAACTTTATTAAGTACAAAATCTAAATTTATATATAAATTTTTGTATTTGCATTTCTAGAATAGCCTTCATTAACCATTGATGGATGAAAGGCCATTCATATTTGTATCTCCAACAAATTGATTCCTGTAGCATTTTAAAAATGAATTTATCAATTATATTTCTAGAATTTTGGTTTTTCGCATTTTAAAAATGAATTTATCAATTATATTTCTAGAGTTTTGGTTTTTATCTCAAACTTAACTATTAATGTGTTGAGTACACGATCAGATCTACACCTTTCCATTTGTATTTCCAAAACTTATCCATATTTCTGTATGAACCATGAATTTTCAAATCCTTGCAAATTGCAAGATATTTGATTATGGGTTAATAATAAATTTAAAATTAAAATGAATTAATTTAAAATTTTAAAATTTAAATATATTTAAATTAATTTATATTAAAAAATATTATTTCTAAATATATATAAAAAATATATATTTTTAATTAAAATAACAATGTATTTCATTGTATCACTTAAAACTTATATGTCTTATGATATGCATTTATATTTTTGTTGTAATGTAATTATGAAATTTATTGCTATATTCATAATAGGTTTATAATAAACTTAATATTTAAATAAGTATTATTTTAAATATATATATATATATATATATATATATATATATATATATATATCTAATTTTTAATGAATGTTAATATATAATTAGTATTAATTTTTTTTTTTAATTTAATTAAATATATTTAAAAATTTAGATATTAATTTTATTGTTCAAAATGAATTTATTTTCTATATATGATATATATTATGTTAGTGTAAACATATTTAAATTGATTATCGAAGTTTCTACAATATTGTGTGATGTTTTTGAGGTGTTTGATATTTCGAATAAATATTTTATCAATCTTTAACATTAAAAAAACACGAATATCTCAAAGAATCACACAATATTCCAAAAACGCTCATCATCAAAACTCAAACACCTCAAAGAATCACACAATATTCCAAAAATTCTCATTATCTTATTGTTCACCATGAAAATGTACATGCTAAAAATATATTTAAATTTTTTAAAAATAATATATTAATTTTAGTTCTGAGCAAAAAAATATTTTCCATACTTTATATACATTCAATTTTTCTTTGATGAAAAAGATAATGTCTTGTGTTACATTGTTTCCATTATTACGTAAAACTAATAAAAACAAGATCACTTTAAAATATAATAAATAATACATTTTTTCATATAAATTATTTATTAATAAATTAGTAATTTTTTATCACTTTAAAATTAAATAAATAATATTTGTTCTCATATAATTTTGAGGAACGTGAGCAGTGGTAAGGCTGCATAAAAAGAATAACTCAAATAGGGAGGCTCCTCCTAGAGATCAAGGTAGTTTTCATCCCATAGTCGATTCCCGTCCTCGTTGCACTCTAGAGGTACATACCTCGGATGGATAGAAGGAGAAATCATACATATTTTGGATGGAGATAAAGAGCAATCATACACAAGCTAAAATATTTTTGCAACACTATAGAAAGTAGCAGGAGAAGGCAAGGATCTTATCTTAGCAGAAATAGTACTGGCATAATAATCAAAGACTAAAAAAGTATGAAAGTATGATTCAAAGACATGGACTAAGTTAGAGATTGACCTACCACATCATGAAGATATGGAAATGGTAGTAATTTAGGAAGAGGGAAATTTCTCGTCTCTTTAGGAAGGAAGATATATGGTAGGGGTGTATATATCAATTAATGATATATCAATTGTGAAACCAGAAAATAAAGTGGAACAAGTAAAAGCAAGAAGGTGAGTAGAGAAAAGAAAAAATAAGGATGTGAGAAGTAAACAAGTAGAAATAGACAAGGAAAGCAGAGCTCAATCCATTCTAAATGCCTCCTTGGAAGGGGAAAAAAATACCTAAAGAGCAAGGCAATACTGGCGGTCCCTAAGTAGGAAGGGGTATAAAAAATCATAATAAGTAATGAATATAATTTCTTGGAGTTGTAGAGGAATTATTGGTGAAAGAAGAGAAATAGAAATCATAAGTCTCTCGAGATTAGAAAGACCCCATATTCTTCTACTGTAGGAATCAAACCTAAGAGAGAAAAATTCCCTCAATAAGAGTAAAATAGTTTGGAAAAGTAGTCTTGCAAGTGTAGCAAATTCAAGAGGAGTGTTTGGGGGGTTGTGCACACTTTGGCTAGACATAGAGTTCAAGATAGTGAAAGAGGAGAAATCTCCTCATTGGTTAGCGTCAAGGTTTCTTCATCTACCCTCAAACAAATTATTCAATATTGTATATGCATATATGCCACTTTCTTATCAAGATAAATATCTCCATTGGGAATTTCTCATGAATCTAAAGGATAAGCGGTGGATAGGGAATTGCATAATAAGAGGTGACTTCCATGTGAGTCTCCACCTTCGGGAGGAAAAGGGAGAAAGTATAGTAAGGGATCCATTTATGGACAAGCTAGAGGATTTAATTTCTCATTTGGACCTTCTTAATATTAGACCTCCCAACTCCAAGTTCACATGGAGAAATAGAATGGTAGGCCTCAGTCACATTTCTGTTGTAACACCCCACCCCACATTTACCCTATTTTACTACTTGCTTGGGAAAACATGTGCTGAGAGTTACTATGCATGGCCCAACTTCCAATATGTCATTATGGAAATGGGGTCCACTTGTCCAAAAATTACTACAAACACCCAAAGAAGCATGATCACACAACCATTAAATATCCTTCCCTCGTGATCATTTTCCCTGAACTTAGACCACCTCTTGACCCAAATTTAATCCCATCCACATGCATGTAGACATTTCAGTGTGACCAAAGGATTCTAGTCACACGCATAACTGAACCTCAATGTGGTTATGGCTGAAATTTCCTTGTTTTGAGAATGCGGCCAAAGACTCTACTCCTGAATTTCAGGGCTAGCCTTCAAGCCAATTGCCCAAAACTCTATCAACAATGTCGTTGAATCTTCATTCTATGTTTCTAAGCTCTAATGTTTCTCAAGATTTCCCTATATAAGTTATTCATTTATACAAACATATTGTGACCAAGGTTCCTATAGGTTTAGATTCATAATTTGTTCATTGTTTCATTACTTTCATCAGATGATCATCAAGAAGGCTTGTCACCCTCTCATATTGACTGCAATATACACATGCTAGCACATGCGTCCATATAAAATATCCATGAGCCTGTCAAACCATGAGCAAGATCAACAACAATATCTCTTCATATAAAAACAAATACACTATGCTTATAACATACACTTAACTAGTAAATGAATCATGACGAACATGTCACATAATCAACACTTTAAACCAAAACTTGTGCTAATTGATATTCATTAAAGAATGGCACATATTAACATATGCATAGAACCAACCAAGTCAGGGACTTCCACATACCACCTGACCATATTTTGGGTTGAACCAAATATTTCTTTCAACCAATCACCCCTATGCCATGTTCCAAACCTGAATTTGGGATTACATGGGATAAACCAAAACATAACCAACCAAGGAATCTAGAGGAAAATTGCCTTAACCCTCAAGCCATAGTGATTTCACCTAAACTGGTCCAAATATCACCAAAACTAATACAAACTTAGATTCCTCATAATTTCTTCACCATGCTCAGAGGAATTTTCCCATCTCCATGAACCTATGAAGGGATTTTGGAGAAAACCATCTTCACCCTCAACCCTTGGGATTTTCCTGATACCATCTCAACCAGGATCCAAAATCTATTGGCATCCAAAGATCAACCAAATAGGGAACCCACTACGTCAAGGCTATCCAGGAAAAGGCATAGTAAAAACTGTACATGATTTTTAGTAGTGGAGGAATGACTTGTTATATGGTTTTTTGAATCCAACGTTTCGGACTACCAAGTGAGTCCATCATCAGGGATGCGTCAATTGTTCATGATTGTCAATCCAGGATAATCTCCATGCCAATGACAACAAAATGACAATGCATGAAACATGCATCCAAAATCCATCAAGATAATTAACATTCACATTGTTACCTACAAAAGTCCTTCCACTGGCTACTCTTTCCTCTATTATTTTCTGCCCTTGCTAGCTACTTTTCCAACCTTCTTCTTGTGCTCCTTTTTTTCCTTGTTTGTATCTTTCTTATGTCCAAGTGTTGTGTGTTCACTCTTGTTATGTGTTCTCTATCTCCTTTCTCCTCCAAGAGAATGCTTGGAAGTTCCAAGAGGATTCTTGCATGTTCTCTCTCTTTTATTTTCTTTTTCTTCATTTTTCCTTGCATGCATGTTCTTTTACTTTTTTTATCCTTTTCTTATCTCTTCCTTTCCCCACTTACTGAAGTGGAATTTATTTCATTTTCCTTTATTTCTTTTGCACTTTGGAACATGTCATTGCTAGCCTATGACAATTAATGTTCCATTTATTTCCCTTTTCCTCTTGCTAATGCCAATTTCCGTTGCCAATAATTAATCAACCACATGTGGAGCCCAATGTAATGTTTTTCCCCTCATTCAACTTGGAATACATGTCCATGACCTTGGTTTGATTTTTTATTTTATAATGTCCATATATTATTTATTTATATGGAAATTTAACCTCGGGTTGTTACAAACACCTCTCCCTTTGGGGAACACCATCCTCGGTGTTCTATGATTCTTATGACAAAACAAAATTACTGAAAACATGACAAACATGTTGCGTATTTGAGCTTTATAAACACAACTCGATACAATATTTACAATGAAACACACACACACACACATAGGTATATATATACCTAAGAAAATTTTATTCAACCAACAAATAGAGAAGGCTATAATGCATGCATTTGATCAGCCATATCCCATGTAGCTCCCTTGGGTTTAATGTTCTTCCATTGTACACTTTAACTTTCTCTATTGCTTGGTTCCAGAGAATCAACTTCTTCTACTGCAAAATGCATTAAGGTTTTGGCTGGAACTCTCCCTCTAGTTCCATATGCAATATAGACCAATCAATTACATGATTAACATCTTGTTGTAGCTGCTACAACACCCCTCCAAAATTTTTCCTATACTTCCATTTTGGAGCCTACCTTTGTTCATAAGAACTATCTTTTTGATTGTTGTCAAATTTTCTTCTTGTTTGTCTAGTGTCGTAATGACCTATCCTCATGTGTAAAATATTGAATGTCTTAACCATGTCATCATGAAGATGACTCAGTCTTGTCGATGACAGTTGCACAACTTCTGAAGAGAAGAAAACCTCTCTTAAACACAGGTTTGCCTCTCTCCCAGGTTGAATTGCACAATCCTCAAGGCTTTTGGCCTCCTCCACTACGAGTTGCACAATTCCAATGTAGATAGCCTCCCTCCTTGTTAGATATGAGTGTGCACTACGTAATCAATATCTTTCCTGCCTACACATTGCACAATCCTAGCTAGCAATGGCCTAGCCTGGCCATTGGAATGACACACTGTGTAATATTTATCTCTCCCTGCCAGCTAAGAATACACATTGCGCAATTCCAATCCACAATCCATTCTCCTGTTAGCCAAAACTACACAATCTCCCTCTCTCACTACACATTGCACAACTCCAGAGTCTAGTCTCCCTCCTTGGAGCCAAAAATTATGCAATATTATCCCTAAGTGACTATTTTGTTTCTTTAAATATTGATTGTTCAATTGATATTTTTGAGATAAATTGTCATCACCATGAGTGCATATCTTGCAACAAATACTACAGGTCCTACACACATTACACTCTCATCATTGGATAGCACCATGCCTCCCAAGAAGCCAACATCAAAAGAGGTCACCAAGAGTAGTACCGAGGAATCTGTTGATAACCCCTCAATGTCATTTCATGTTCTCTTAAATACCTAGTGTTACATTCATGATGACTCCACTGTCACTTTTCATACAAATAAGGATGCATTCACTATGAAAATTTTTAAAGCATATCTAGAGGATAGGGAGGTCTACATCAACATTCAGCACTCAATGTTCCACAGGGTCACTTGTAGATTCCCAGTCCTACCATGTGCAGATGTTATACAATGGATTTTCGGGCTTTTATACCAAGAGCATGTCATTAAATGGTGCTAGTGGGCAGTAGCTTGCCTCCTACAGACTAAATGAAATCCACTTGATCTACAGTTTTCCTAAGCATGAGAAACATTTAGACTCACATTTTTAGGCGACCAAAGGCTATCTAAACACTAAGGAAGTGGTTAATTCATGGTTGAAAGAACCAACATAAATTTTGTTAGACACTTAGCAATACTTTTGTCAAGACCAGTCACTCAGAACGATGTTTCAGTACTTGATAATTTTATGTTGTTGAGCCTATGATAACAAGAATATTGAATCCTTACTAGAAGGATGGATCTAGATGCTACATAAGATTGTCTCAAAATGAAAGGTATTCAAGTGGTCTCATCTAGTGGCTCAACAATTATAGATTAATGTCAAAAAGGAGAAAATTGCACCTAAAGCCCAGGAACCACAATTCTACATGTCTTCCTTCCTACATGATAGATGGAATATGTTCTCAGAATGAGTTCTCTGGCTTGGAATGTAAATGGACACCTAGAGAGCTTCCTATCCATGTGTTTTTTAGATTTCTAGTAGAATTCAATAATCAAGGAGTCTTTGACAGACTCGCTGAGCATTTCCTTAAGGTCTTATACCAACTAATATTTGAAGAAGAGGATCATTACATGTCTCACGAGGAAATGAAGTCAGTATCAGATATAGCGGATTGGTTTACCTCGCCATATGGTACATACCTTGGGGTGTATGGATGTTAATAACCACCTCATATCCTACCGAGGTATGTTACAGAAAAAGTATTCATGAAAGAAGTTTCCTACCAGCTTGTCACAGGTCTATCTTAAGTATTGAAGAGAAAGAAGAAGGAACTTGGCATTCCTTTCCTTTTTAGGTGGGATCTAATGAGATTAAGAACTTAAATGTTGTAGAAGCTAAAGATAAATAATTGGAAAGTGTTACTAAGGAAGTGAAGCAACCGAAAGAGAACACCTCAATGAGTTTTAAGTACAAGAGGAAGGTTTCCCATAACCCAGGAGAGGAGTAGAGTTGCAAACTCAAAGAAAACCTAGGAATTTTAAAATTGAATATGGTAGTGGAAAGGAAAAGGAAACAACAGGAAGTATAGAGGAGACAAGAATAGGAATATAAGTAGGAGGAAAAGCAGATGTAGAAAGAGGAATAAGAAAGGAAATAAAGGGAGGAAATACAAGCACAATAATAATTGAAGAGAAAGGAGGAATAAGAAGCGATGTTCAAATAGTTAAAAGAATAAATACTAAAATAAGCAGAAGAAGAAAGGAAAAGAAAACTACAAGAAGAAGAGAATACACCGAAGCAGGATCAAGAAATTGAACAGATATTCCCCAGTACATGGGGACTAAATAAGGGTAGAAGAATTAAGAAGTTGATATCATTCCCATTGAATAATAGTTTACCAGTCAACCTCTACCTCCCCTTGCATAAGGTAACATCCTAGGTGATGACACATGAATCTCTCCTCAAGATGATAACATGATCATGGATGTTTCTATTCGGACCTTCAATGAACTTAAAAACATGATAGTAAAGGAAAGGAAGAAATATTTCCGCAATGATCTGGTGCATCTTGCTTTCATTCATATAGATGGGTGATTGTCACTGACACCAGAATGAATCCTAAAACAATTGTAGCAACAAACTTGGCCTTTGTGGGAGCTACAAAGGAAAATACAAATTTCTTGATGGTCGAGAACCAATAGATGGTAAAGGATTTGGATGATGTAAGGAAATGGATAGAACACCTCAAAGCTGAAAGTCATAGGTTGTCTTCTACAAAGTCTTATTTGAAAGAGCTTCAAGCAGAAATATATGGAGAAATCGAGGCACTGGGAGACACTATGAGGAAAATGTATGAGGATTTGGTCACCATGTACAAGGAAGTAGTTCTCTTACATGATACGTAAAAGAGGTTGTGAGAAAATGTGAAAGTTTTGAAAGTAATACATGCATCCACTACCATGATCCACAAATGGGGTACCAAGTATAGGAGTGCACCGGCACAGTTGGCCAAGAAGAAAGATAAGAAGTTGAGTTAGAGAGGTTTGAGGTAAGGATGCTCATACAAAGTAGCAAACAACTCGATACTTTTATGGCCAACATTATTGCTACCTATGCACATTTGTATAATAGCTTGGATTCCTTGGTCAAGACACATAATATCTCCTTAGTTGGGAAATTTGCAAAAACAAATGGAAGAAACATAATCAGGTAAGAAAACGAGGAATACTTGAGCAGTCAGAAGGTCACTACCAAGGCGATTTGGAGATTAATAGACAAAACTTTCATAGATATATTGTTTGACCTACTAAAGTAAATATGAAATTGTTCTTATTACGTGTTACAAGACATTTTGTCACATCCAATCAAATGACCTTGAAATTGAATCAATCATCATCAACTCACAGCTTGTAATCATCCCCTCCAAAGGAAAAAGAATCCCCTTTCCAAAATTTCCACAAAATTCTTCTTTATCTTGGCCAAAACCGTAGTTTAGGTCCTCATCACACTTTCCTAGTTCAGATAGTGTGTTGTTGCAGGTTGCATGAAAGGGAAAAACATTCGTGAGTGTAGGTTTCCCTTACTGCAAGTGCGATGACCCTTGAATTGATGCCCTTATAAATTGGATCTTACCCTAGTTTAATGGACATATAACCTCCTCATTTATGCTATAAATGAATTTCTTGCTATTGGGATTGAGTTTCGTTTTGAAGACTCTTAGTTATACCATTATGACATTGGTTTGTGCTTAGAGGTCCTTAACCCATCCATATTCTTGAGGTCTAATTGAAGGCTTGCTATTGTGCAAAGGGATGACAAGATAGCTGGGTGAGATTTACAAGGTCAAGGCATATACAAGGGTTGTACTCTTCTCCTACTTTCTATTAATACAAAAGTGCCTTTTTTTCCTATACATTGTCTCTCATTTATGCGCATGTATAACAATGAATCCTTGGCTTCTTGTTTAGATTAGTTTGTATATGATATTTGTACGTTTTCGTTCTCTTGCTTGTTTTAGATGTGTTGCAGGTTCCACTTCTAACATTTGGAGTTGGAGCTAAAGCTTGTAAGCATGGAGAAGGAAGAAAATTGCATTGGAATCCAAGTAATTTCTCTTCCTATATTTCAAACTTTTCTAAGGAAAACATAGCAATTTTTTTTGTTGTTGTTTCTAGATCAAGCCACTAGATCTATGGAGTTTGCCTTTGTCCGTAGAGGGAAATCATCCATAAAACAACTTGGTGACTCCACTGAATTTTGTTCTTTTGGTTTCTTAATGTCAATTAGGGTTTTGATTTGGCTTGATTATCGATTTCTTAAGGGAATTTCATATTACAATTTAAATCTATTTGGATCTTTTTGATTCAATAATCTAGTCACTTTTCCATTTTTCATTACATTAGAAATTGAAAAATAAAAAAAAGGAAAAGTTTCAATTCTTCATGCATTAGGGCTTGAATATTTGCATTGGAATAGTGAAAATTTAAGATCTTGTTTGTAAGTTCTTCTTTTCCAATTCTTCCCTTCTTTATACAAGTCTTCGTTGAAAGAAAAAGAGTTATTTTCTCATATAGTTGAATTGTAGGGGTTTAGCTGAATTTGCTATGAGCCTTGAAACTAAAACTTAAATCGAGATAAACTTTCAAGTTTATCATTTAACCTAAGGAGCATTTGGAATATTAATGGTACACATTTAGTAGTCTAGGCTAGAATACATGTTTCGACATCATTAAACGTAGGAGCTATCGTTGTTTGTCAGCATTACATCTTGGGGATGGTTGGTTTTCCATGTACATCAGAGTATATCAGAATGTTATTCCACATGCCTTTTGGTATATAGGACGACACTCCCGTAAATCTAAGTATATAAGAATGCCCCCATCAAATAGTTACACATTAGAAAACACTAGTATGGATTGCGATTCCATGTACCCCCAAGTATATTTTGCAAGTCCCCACTAGGTTGCAATCCCACCCTAGGTAACTAATTCGACTGCCTATTTAACTGTGATAAACCGAACACAACAGCCAGGGAGATTCCCATCATGTACTTAACCATATAGCGTAGTTCAAAGTGACTTGGTAAAACCTTTCACCTAGTTACCCCATTTTATTTTTATTTGTGTTTTTAATTTTCAAAATCAAATTAATTAACCATGGAACAAAATCCTCATTGTGGAATAACTCTTTAGTGGATCTTAGGTTGAACCCGTTGGTAATAGTTATCGAATCTATGAGTAAAGGAAACCCCTCTGATAGGAATCCTGGTCCTTTTCCTCCTTTCAGAAATATTGGTGCTCCTTATATGGCAATGTTGTCCCTTCCCGGATTTACCATAGGTTTAACGGTATGGTTTCTTTTAACCTCATTTGTTTCGAATGTCCAAACTACTCCATAACCAATTCCTCCACCTAAACAACCAAGTCCTCCACCTGAAAAACAACAACCTCATGTTTAAACTTTTCCTTCTTCGCTCATTGTCTCTTCATCCCTTTCTTCTTCATTTCTTGGTGAAAGTATTGATGTTAATAACTAGGAAGCTAGGAAGAAGGAGAATATGCCAAATAAGCAAGGGGGAAACCAAGAAACCATTGCTATGAATGAAACTAATGTTGAGAAACCTTCAAAACCCCGTAAACTCAAATTCTATTTCATTATTTGTAAGAGTGATCACCATCTTAGAGATTGCTTTGGTATAAAACGGGTATTAGAAGTGTGAATATCAAAGAACTCATTTTTTTAAATATTTTTGCTTTTAAATGCAAATGCTAATATTTCCTTGATCTTTGACAGGGAAGACAAGTGTGGAGAAAGAGGGTTAAAATGGTATTGATGGCATGGAGGTAAAGTAGAGGCCTAATCCCAGCTTCAATGATGATTTTTCTCAATTTAGGCTCAAAACAAGATTTCCTACAGGATGTTACAGGATTTCCTATAGGATGCTACAGGAAATTATAAGTCATCGAATGACCAAGAAAATGAAATCCAAATTGAATGGGACGAAAATTTTATTGACTAGGATGTCTAACATCCCTATTCCAAATGGAATCACTCAAAAATACCTCTACTAACCCATGATAAAAAATAGAAAAACGTTACTAGTCGAAAATATAGAAATTCGAGAACTAGTGAGCTAGTAAATCTAAAAAATGCCTAACCTAATCAAGTGAAAATTCAGTGGGGTAATTTTTGTTATGAATTAGAATATTTTTTCGATCTAATGTAAGTGTGACCAACTCGATTGAATATTTTTAGCATGATCTAAAAAATAGGATAAATTTACTGTTATTTGCCACAAAGGAGTTCTAGAAATCTAGATTTGGGAATAAGAAAGCTAATCCAAGTAGCTGAATGATTAATATGACCTTCCAAATATTTTCTAAGGATTAAATGATACTTTTTATCATGCAAAATAACTTACATTAACCATTTAACTCAATCCTACAACAAGAAATCATTAATACTAAATGCAAAAGTAGAAAGAAATAAAAACAAGAGATGCATGTGAATAAGAAGTGAAAAGAAGGAAAGAAAATGATACAAAAGGGATCTGAGGCTCCTAGAATGGCCAAGCCCAATGAAATTCAAATGCCTATGGAGGATAACAATATTTAGAAGCTGAACATGACACCAATCTTCATTATTTTCATCAATACAATTACATCCCTGCAAGAAAATATATTAGAGTTGTAAAAATAAGAGTTCTCTCCACAAGAACACTAATGAAAAATATCTCCCTAGAGGCAAATTCGACTTGGTACTTATAAAAAATTATTAGGAATCATTCCCCATGAATGGAGGAAGCTTTACCCACCAAAATCCCTTGATTAGTGGCACTGGTCCCCAATACTAGGAATTTGCATTAAATGGCAAGGAACACATTCCTAGATTTTCTCAATCATTGAAATTCCACAATCTGTGCCATAATATCATCATATCTTGTTGATTTATTATTTATTATTGATCCTACTGTAGTAGGTAGCAAGTCCCTAAATTATCTCCTTCTCCAAAACTTCATAATCTACCCAATATTCTCATAATATTCCACAAAAATAAATAATATTAGGCACAAATATGCAATTATTCATAAACCTTCCTATTGAATATATACAAGTTAAAAATACATTATCTAATGCAAGAAGAGAGGTTTAATGTGATGAAGGATGGTCATAGGACTTAATTTATGTTTAATTTAGAGGCATGAGCCTTAATTTATGTCTAATTTAGAGGCATAGCCCTAATTTATGTATAATTTAGAGGCCCATCATACCCCCCTGCTGAAAGTGTTTCTCATCCTCTGAGCAACTTAATGACCTCATTATGCCTCATTCATGGCGCTTGTGGCCTCTCTCTTGTGCATTAAGAATATTGGCTGTAAGTTCTGCAAGGACAAGCCCAAAAACATATTCGTGCACTTAAAACTTATTGTTTCTTGAGACCATTAGTTTGCTTTATTCCCCTTAATCAAGATGAGTTCTTGAATATTTTTCAGTTTGGCAAGGTATTCCACATCCTTATCAACCTTCTGCTACTTTGTTTCACCATTTGGAAACCTGTAACACCTTCAAAATTCCTTTAGATGAGAACAAGGACATCTTGTATTAATTCATGTCAAAACTACAGGAAACCTTGTTAAAACTATAGGAAACTAGTTTTGAGCATAAATGATAGTCTAAGGTTAGGGCAGACCGTCAACTTGACGCCCATGCCTTTCTCCAATTTTTAGGCCCCGGATAAAAGCTAGAAAGAGATTGGAGACCTCTTGGAAAACATATTTTCATTACTACAATTTGAGTTCTATTTTGATGGTGAATGCCTTATTTATTTTTGTTGCCTTCTTCCTCTCTTTTGTGGCCTAGGTGATTGCCTAATGGCCTTGGAGTTCTCTATTTTTATTAGGTATCTCTTAGGCACTGCCATTTTGGGTTTTAGCATAATTTTTTCATTTCTTCCTTCTTGTAGTAGCATTCTACCTTCCTGTAGTAGACATTCATTCTTCCTTCAGGGTGTTCTAATTGTATGGGAGTGATGAGAAATGATGAAGAGGGATTGGATAATGATACTAGGGCTCAAAGGGAGTAGTGTAGTTTTGTGAAAATGGAGAGGATACTATGTTTGTTTTTTTTCAAGAATGAAATGGGATGCATGAATGATGAATAGATAGTGAATATGAAGTGGATGGAGGTCTTGGAGTGTTGTGATGACTTTGCCTTTGGAAAAATTTCTTCTTTCAACTGCTGTCCTCATTCCTTGAATCATCACCCTTCATAATTTGACTTTTCAACATTGCATGAGTGACGGAGTGAGTTGCAATTAACTAGTTGAAGGTGGCTAAGACTGTTAACCCATCTTTAGCTTATAAAACCTCATCTCTCATGCATTGACAACAAATTTCTAACTATAATATGCTTAAGAGAATAGGTCAAGAATATTGCATACCTGTTATAGACAATTTTGTGCCTTGCATGAATTGTCAATAATCCAAGGGATCCAAAGTCCCTAAACATGATGTTCCCACCCCTAGAGGAACAAGGTCAGCAAACCAACAGCTCTCAGATCAGTTCTCCACCTGAAAACACTCAAAAACAAGCAATCTTGAAATCAAAGCAGGTGCTCCACTAGGCTTCTGCGCTGAAACTCAACTCCTCCATGGTGTACCTGCGTTGCAAAGCAGGTAGAACAAAGGCCACCTGCGCTGAGCGAGATGGGACAAGTGGCACATTGAGTCATTGCTCTGGAATCTTCCAAAAATGACACTTGGATCAGGAATTTCGCCTTGTGATGAGTCAGAGGCTCTGTTTCTCCAAGTGGAAGCAAGGTTCTCCAAGTGGACTCAAGAACTGAAGATCAACTGAAGAGAGAGAGGACACAAGGCAGCTACACATCAGTTGCAAGCTGACTCATCCTTTCTCAATTCATCTATATATTGAGCTCTCTCCTATGAGCTCAGGAGGCTGGAATTTTGTGCAAAGTAATGATATGCTGTTGGTTTCACTATAGAACTATTGGGTGATTGCTTGAAGGAGGTGAAGAGGAGAAATTCTTTCTGCTGGGAGGTGTTGCTGGATTGGGGCCTTCAATGGTTGTAACACTCTCAGAACTTTACTTCTTCTATTAATAAAAGCTATTGAGGTTCTTCTATATACATTTGTTTCAATGATGTGTTGTGATAATTGTATATTTGATTTATGCTAATCCTTGAATCAGTTATGATTGCATGCTTCTTGTAGTTTCCTTCTTTGTTATTTTACAGGATCTCATTGTAGCTGGGCCAGTAAAAGAGCAAGGAGCTGAGAGCAAGCAAGCAAAGAGAAGAGTTTGGATTCGACATTAAGCGCAAGGAAACGGTTAGTGCATTTCTTCATTCTCTCTTGCTTTCATAAAGAAGTAAACCTTAAGTAGTTTTCTTTACAGTTGTTGCTGAGGTACTATCACCCTTAGAGTGGGATAGGGTCATCCGAATCGGATACTTTTCCCTACAACAAACTAGCGACTCCGCTGGGGATCGTATCTGTTTGATTGTTTGTAGTATTTTGCTATTCAGTTCCTGAACAAAAGAGTACCAAATCCAAAAGCTTTTGACTATATCAAAAGCGAAGTAGAGGGCAGCTACTCTAGCTCATTTCTGAGCTTGTTCATGATTTTAAGAGCTGATCTACAAGGATCCTTGTAAGCTCTTAGTGATAGCTTTTCATCTTCCTTGTCATCCCTTAGTGTGTGCTTGACTGATAGCTTCTGATTTGAGCAAAAACTGTGAATTTTTGAGAAAATTGTGACCCGGAAACTGTGAAAATGCAACTTTCATTTTCCAAAGCAGGTAGTACACAGGCTACCTGCTTTGCAACGCAGGTCCCAAAGGGGCTACCTGCGCTGAGAGCCAGACTGGCTGTGCAGCACCTGCGTTGGCCCAATTTTTCCTTGTGCATTTGGGGTTTCCTCCCTTTTTCTTGCCTGTTTTCACTATAGATTCTGCAGCCAGTTACCAGTCTTGTACCTATTCTGAAACCAACCTTACTTGCCATCATTCCGCCTCTGTTATATAACGAAATTGTATTTGTTCTTTTGTATTTCTTACATCATTTACAATTTCCCATAACGAAAGTGAACTAGTCTTGCTTTGGCCTCTTAGATCTGAACCTGTGTTAGGCATTTTGCTGGTCTAAAGAGTTAGCTTGTTTGTTGTCCATAGCTGATTAGTCTTTTTACTTTCGTCATTATGGTTTGATTTCATGTATTTCCAGTGATTAAATAAGTAAATCTTAAGGTGTCTTTTGATTTTGGACAAGCTTGTTTGTTTTCGCTTTAAATCGAAATCAAAGTTATATAACAACTTTCTTTTTGTAATACATCAACATTAAGAAAGGGAAAAGAAAATACATGCATTGTGAATTTTGCATTTGACTGTTTGCATGTTGATTTAGGAAATTTTGCATTAGTGTGTGCTCTATGATCTGTGTGAAAAGATTTGCCTTTCTTCTCCTCAGTAGTTAAGATTTTCAAAGTTGAAAGATTGAAAAGTTTGCTTCTCATCTTAGACTGCATTCAGGAATTTGTTACATACATCTCGTGGTGATCCTTAAAGGCAAACTGCTAAGCAAGATCAACATTAAAATAAATTCAATTTACATAACAACGCTTTGTAACATAACGCAAACACATAGAGGTCTAGGTAGAGACGTGTTTCGGCGTCATTAAACGTAGTGACTGTCGATCTCTACGAAGGTGGGTGATTCCTCTTGAGAGTCGGTGGCACTAATACGGACTTGTGCTCCCACGTACCGTCACGTATATATTGGGAGACCCCTATAGGAACAAAGCCTTTATCCATAGGAAGCCGTGTCGACCGCCCTACTGATCACGATGCAGTGAACACAGCATTCACGAAGATCGACCACGCGTACCGTAAAACGTATTCTGTGGTTTCGCGAAAAGTTTGGCACACCCTCTGCCTAGAACTCCAGAGCAGTTTCTTTTGGCCTTTTTCAAACTCTATAACTGAAAAAGTCCATCCGAGCATTTGTCACTTCGGGCTCGTTAAAACATCGAAGGGGACTAGAGTCATCTTTAGCTTTTTCTCGACTCTTAAAACATGAAAAAGCAAAGTTGTGTCTAAAGCGTCCTTAATAAAATTTATTTTAAACGGAACATAATCACCTCTTATTCCCGCGTTGATCTTTCAGTTGAAAAGTATGGAGCCCACCAACCAAGGAAGTCACCTTGGTGGAAGTCCTAGTCCCTTCTCCTCTTGGGGAGATGTTGGTGCACCCCGTATGGCCACATTGTCACTTCCAGGATTGACAATTGGCCTACCTGTATGGCTCTTTTCAACTAATGTAGTTCAGACCACCACAAATCCTGAGCAGTCGAATCAACAGTCAGACCAGTCTAGAGCTGCCCACCAGCCTTCCACTTCTTACAATTATTCCTCTGATCCTTCATCTTCACAAGGTAGAGCCGGCAGAAGTCAGCCTCTCATGGAGAAGAAGGAAAAGAAGAAGAGAGAAAAGAAGCAGAAGGGACCTATGGCGAAGGCGACTGGGGGCAAGCAAAAGACATCTGACAAAAATCCACACACTGCATCGACCGGGCCTAAATCGCCATGTGTCATTTGCAAAGGGACCCACTTCCACCGTGATTGTCCTTGTATTCCCTGGATACTAAGGGACTGGTCCCCCAGGTTGCACAATCCGGTAGCATCAACCTTTGGTAGTCATGTTGATTACAGTCCGTCAACTACCGAGAGTGAAGGACGAAAAGGGAGACCAAGATCACCCTGCATGCTGTGTGAAGGCGATCATGCCATCCACCGTTGTCCATTCTTAGATGAGGCAAAGAGAGTTTTGGAAGATCGTCCGGTTTCACCGTTACGACTTCCTCCTGGATACCAAAAACTCGCGCCAAGTCCCTCGATAGTTGAAAATCCAGCTGGCCCGCTCAAGTGGTCAGCTGAAGTGTCGGTCATTGAGAATGAACCTGCTGAATCCAGACCAGACGAAAGTCTAAAGGTCGAAACGGCAGTTGACCCGGTTCTTCCTTCAGAGGTTTCATCCTCAAATGACTCCGTCATTGAAGACTCATCTTCAAATGACACCCTCACTGAAGAGAATAAGGATGACACCGTCCAGATTCTTTTCATCAACACAGACTCTGATGAGCATCAAGGCAATGCGCCCATTCCTTTATCACAGGAAGGAACATCGTCAGGGTCGTATCCGGCCGTGTATTCGGTCCCACCACCAAGCAACCTGGTTGTGTCCTTTGATTGGAACCAACTAGGCAGACCCCGGTTACCAGCCAATATACCATTCAGAATCATTGTCCAAATCTATAGAATGGTAATGGCTGGAACTATCATTGATGAAGGGGCATCTGTGAGTATCCTTTCCTCTATTGCTTGGAAAGCACTGGGTTCCCCGGCGCTTTTACCTGAGATGAGAAATCTATCAGGTTTTGATAAAGGAACCAGTCGCCCTTTAGGGATCCTCCCCAATGTTCCGATTACATTGAGGAAGAAGACAGTTCATATGAACGTCATGGTCGTCCAAGGACCCTTGGATTATAACCTACTCCTTGGACGGGACTATATATATTGCATGGGAGCTATAGTCTCCTCACTCTTTAGAGTAATGTGTTTTCCACATGAAGGAAAGATGGTCAAGCTCGTAGACCAACTTTCATTTCCGGGATCTCGAATCGCAAATAGTCAAATACCAACCCTAAACGGCTTATTCACTCAAGAAATGCCTCCACCCCTGGTTCTACTTCCCGATGAATGCGAGTGATTCGGAAAGATATAACTGGGACCCAGGGGGCATGCAGCCTGGCCTGCCTTGGGCAGAGGAAACCTTGGGTATAAAGTTAATTTCCGCAGAAGAATGGGACTAGTCCGTACCCCGTCCGAAAGAAGGAAGAGAGGGTTGTTCTAGGATAAAGTTCTTTTGTCAAAGTTATGTGAGTGAGATAATCAGCTTCTCGCTCCCCTTGTCTAGGTAAGTAGGATACCGAGGAAGGGGACCATTTGCGGCAGCAAGTAGCCACCATCTTTGAAGGCAAGCCTCACCCATTAAAACATATGTTTTGAAGGATAAGTAGGGGTAGCCTCCAAAGAAAGAGATGAAATTGCTGCAACAAGTGGTCACCGTCTTTAGTAACCTAGTGATAGACATCGCCGAAAAAAAAAGGGTTTAGTTTGCGGCAACGAACAGAACTATTTTTCGGATAATAAGTAAGAGGCAGGCCTCCCTCCATAACACCAATGTTTTATCTGTTGCGATCTTGCAAAAACCTAAAAGTGAACTGATGGGAAGACAAGTACCGTCGACACCGAAAAATAACGAGAAGACAAGTATCGTTAAAAATATAGCAAGACGACAAGCAGAAAAACAGAGGTGGGACAGAGGAGGGGTAGCCTTGAAATTATATTTTATACCTGGGGGCATGCAAACCTTTTGGAGTGCAAGCAAAGAGCGGTTATTTATCTGTTTTTTGGATTAGTCGTTTCCGAACTTGCATGAAGAAAGGATGTGGGGCAAAAGTCAAAACTTGCCAAATAGGAGCATAGCTTCATGAGATAAAGCTCCTTAAAAAATAGCTATCTCACCTGAGGCGTTTCTTGTATTATGACTGGTATAATCGAGCAGTTTTAGCACACAGTTCATGCTCGTTAAAAAATAAACGCAAGATCCGAGCAGTTTTAGCACATAGTTCATGCTCGTTAAAAAATAAACATAAGTTGTGAGCAATCTTCCCCTAGAGTTCAAGCTCACCCAGAAAAAATGAACCGGTAAATAACCTTGGTAAATGTAACCTTTGATAGCCATATTAAAGCCCTTGGTCGTGTTCTTGCAGTCTCACCTCCATCCGTTCATTTGGCCAATCGTTCATCTCCATATGATTGTTTACCCATTTTGAGGAACAGCTGCGAAGAGTGATTTCACTTAGCCATCCTTGTGACACTGCCGTGATTGGAATATTCCAACCTGTACCTGGAATCTGCTGCTATCCCTGTTTATCACTCGTTCCTCAAAAGACGAGTCTTCTTTGAGCTCTTTTCACTGACTCGTAAAATATGAAAAGTTTGCCGAGTTTTGGCCTTCCAGCTCGTTAAAGCGACCGGAAGAGCTATCCCTCTTCTAGATTTTAATCTTTTTGGACCTGAGGGATTATTGCACAAAAAGATCGAGCGCTTGTTTTGTTCGGCTCGTTAAAGCAATCGAAAATTCATCCCTTCTGTATTGTTTTATACTTTTTCGGACTTAAGGGATTAGATGACGAAAAAGGAATTTTGGAGTTGACTTTATGTACCTTTTCAGACTCTCTAAAAATGAAAAGGACCGAGTTATCCTTGTCGTTAGACTCGTTAAATTCATTAAATAGCGACAAACTTGTCTTTAGACGAGAACGAGTTTCCCTATCGCTAGGCTCGTTAAAACATAGCGATGGGCTTGCCCGAAGGGCAGGTTATAGAACAAGCATATGTTATCCTCCTCAAGCTTGACAAAAATAAAGAGGTACTGGTCAGCAATGACTGGGGAAAAATTGGGAGAACCTCACAGCTTTAATAGTAGCAAGTCGCTCTTGAACATGACACTTTGTCCTCCGTATCACATCGGGTTGGGTTGTTTCATTCACCAGTCTCATCACCATGGTCCTCGCCACACCATCCACATTTGGGGTAATGCTACCGATCCATCACATCAGTGTCGTTATATGTTCAAGAGAAGTTGTTCTGCAAAGAGTCAACCGTGTCCCATCCACTACCATACATTGTCCTTCATCCATTTCATGACCGCCACCCTGAATCATACATCACAGTTTGTTTTCACCTCATCACAATCATTAGCTCCGTTCCGTGTCACTGATGTGGGATTCATTAAGGCCCTCCTTTGACGGATCGCTCCTTGTCGACATCAACTCATTATCCAAGGAGTTGATCTAGGAACAACCCCTTCAGTACTTTGAAGCTTGCATGCCTCAATGGCAAGTTTCTCACTTCCGGCGATAGGTATACATCAATGACCTTCGACCAGAAGATTTTGCATGGTGGTCGACGCCAAGTCCTTTATTCCCACCATGTGAATTGTACTGCTGTACCTTGAGGGTCATCATCCTTATCGGTGATTCCTCTCGCGCTTGTTAACGGTTTACATCATTGACCGGTAATCAAGCGATGTCTTTCCATGTTCGACTTCAAGAAATTCTCACATGGATCGACTTGTACATCAAGTGAAGATCGGAAGAGATTGAAGACCCCGGATCTAGTTTCATCCATCCGGGCTGCGATATATATTCAGGATAT
Source organism: Pinus tabuliformis (assembly GCA_031772625.1). Lineage (NCBI taxonomy): Eukaryota > Viridiplantae > Streptophyta > Pinopsida > Pinales > Pinaceae > Pinus > Pinus tabuliformis. Next base: position 660,731,855 of record CM062811.1, read on the forward strand.
AAAGACATTTGATATGTACATCATTGCAACAGATGATCATCCTTCTCAAAGGATGATAATTTCAGCAGAGAATTATCAGTCTATCATCAGACGATCGTCTGTTCTATGTACCAAAATGTATTTATAAAAGCTGAGCATGGGAATGCCCACCTCAGCTAGATCATGAAAAAGTATGAAAAATAATGTATTGTATTATATCTTATTACAGGACACTTCTCAGCAGATCGAATGAACTTCGGATCCTCCTAATAAAGCATTTCACCCGATAAACGACCTCATACTTTAGGGGGCATCTGTTATAGACAATTTTGTGCCTTGCATGAATTGTCAATAATCCAAGGGATCCAAAGTCCCTAAACATGATGTTCCCACCCCTAGAGGAACAAGGTCAGCAAACCAACAGCTCTCAGATCAGTTCTCCACCTGAAAACACTCAAAAACAAGCAATCCTGAAATCAAAGCAGGTGCTCCACTAGGCTTCTGCGCTGAAACTCAACTCCTCCATGGTGTACCTGCGTTGCAAAGTAGGTAGAACAAAGGCCACCTGCGCTGAGTGAGATGGGACAAGTGGCACACTGAGTCATTGCTCTGGAATCTTCCAAAAATGACACTTGGATCAGGAATTTCGCCTTGTGATGAGTCAGAGGCTCTGTTTCTCCAAGTGGAAGCAAGGTTCTCCAAGTGGACTCAAGAACTGAAGATCAACTGAAGAGAGAGAGGACACAAGGCAGCTACACATCAGTTGCAAGCTGACTCATCCTTTCTCAATTCATCTATATATTGAGCTCTCTCCTATGAGCTCAGGAGGCTGGAATTTTGTGCAAAGTAATGATATGCTGTTGGTTTCACTATAGAACTATTGGGTGATTGCTTGAAGGAGGTGAAGAGGAGAAATTCTTTCTGCTGGGAGGTGTTGCTGGATTGGGGCCTTCAATGGTTGTAACACTCTCAGAACTTTACTTCTTCTATTAATAAAATCTATTGAGGTTCTTATATATACATTTGTTTCAATGATGTGTTGTGATAATTGTATATTTGGTTTATGCTAATCCTTGAATCAGTTATGATTGCATGCTTCTTGTAGTTTCCTTCTTTGTTATTTTACAGGATCTCATTGTAGCTGGGCCAGTAAAAGAGTAAGGAGCTGAGAGCAAGCAAGCAAAGAGAAGAGTTTGGATTCGACATTAAGCGCAAGGCAATGGTTAGTGCATTTCTTCATTCTCTCTTGCTTTCATAAAGAAGTAAACCTTAAGTAGTTTTCTTTACAGTTGTTGCTGAGGTACTATCACCCTTAGAGTGGGATAGGGTCATCCGAATCGGATACTTTTCCCTACAACAATACCTGTACCTACCTGATGGTTGTTGGAGAGACATGCATGCTGCTGCTGAGTTAATGTTGATGTCCAGGTGTTGGGGAACCTATATCAACCTTCCTAAAGAATATCTGACCCATTTCTCCATCATATTCCATCTTGTAGCTTCTTCTCGTCCTTTCTATAGATGTTTTTTGTTAGAGAGTGAAGTCCTTGTATTGGTTGCATGTGTTTTTCTCTTTCTTTCTTTTTTTCTCTTATGTTTTTCCTTGATGTACAGGTACTGGATGGTGATGTTGATAATCCTAATGCTACTGCTAAGCTCTAGAGGAGCTTCTTTGACGTCTAGATCTCCATACTGAAGCTGACTACAGCCTATGATTTTTTGTTTTGTGGGAGAGGCTGCTACAGGATTTCCTACAAGATGTCCTATAGTTGCCTCTTTCTTTAATTTTTAATCATTTCTTCACTTTTGGAGCATAAGGATGGTTGGAATGGGTAGAGAAGGGCTCTATGGATTGGTGAATGAGAGGTATAGCTTTCAATTTTTTTCCCCTTGTTCTTTGTCTTCATCCTCTTTTGTCTGTTTTTTTTTTTTTTAATTGTAAGTTTTTTGAAACTGACTTTATTGGATGAATGTAGGGGTGATCATGGTGGAGAGAAGCATGGTGATGAGTTGGTGAGGTAGAAATTTATTTTTTTGACATAATCAGGTCATCCCCTTGCTCGAGGGTTACTTTTTTGGGATTCCCAAGCCACACTAATTCCTATAGGGTCATCCTGTAGGTTTTCAAGGAATCTTGTAGAAAATACAGATCCTTGCAGACTGAGCTAAATGAGTAGAAAAATGGAGCGAATAATGGAATGATGAAGGATGTGGAATGGAGAAATGAAAACATGAATTGTATAGGTCCCCTTTGATCCTCTCTTGTTTCTCTAATCCTCCTCCTGCCGACCTACAAACCATACTTTCCAAAATTCAGGACAACCTCTTGCAGTAGACTTGTTTTGTCCATATCTCCCAAACAATAGAATGGATTGACTTAAAATTTTTTGAGCATGTTTCCATAATCATTATGTACCTCCAATAAATAAAAATTGGTCAATGGATACACGAATCTCAAGAAAAACTAAAAATGGCTGAAGGTGATGGAGGTCAATTTCTTTGAAATCGTGCACTGGAATTTGTTGAAATTGCTTGGGCATGTTACCATCCTCCATATGCATCTCCCCAGAAAACAGATTTTTAAATGGATGCACAGATATCGAGAAAATGAAGAGATGGTTGTAGGTGATGGAGAATGATTTCTCGAAAACTATGCACTGGAATTTGCTAAAATTGCTTGAGCATGTTACCATCATCCATATGCATCTCCCCCTTAAACATATTGGAAAATGGATGCATGGTTTTCAAGTTATGGGAAAAACAAATTTCTGCTCTATGTATTTTTGTTTCATATAGTAAAAAAGAGTCTTCTTGTAGTTTTTTAGTACGTCAAGCAAACTAAATGGGAAAAGCTTGAGAATTATGGGTGGATGATGGAAATGGATGAGGGTGATGGATTGGCATGGCCTTGGCCTTGTTGGAGTATTTGAGCAAAGGAGGAGAAAATCAAAATTTGACTAGGTTTGACCTATTTTTTCTTTCTTTGGTGGCAACTTGTTTTTTTTCCTTGTAGATGTTGGAGAGCACCTACATTCAACAAAGAGATACATGGAGCAAGGATTTTTTTATTTTTTCCTTCTTTTTTCTTCTAGGCCTACTAGTAGCCTCAAGGAGGTTTTCAACTAGTAGGTCTGCCTAGGGGCCTCAAAGGAGGTTTCCACCTAGGATATTTTTCTTTTCTTTTTTTTTTTTCTTTTTTCCCCAACCCATTGACCACCTTATGGAGGTTTTCAATCAATGAGCCAATCTTAGGCACCTCAAAGGAAGTTTTCACCTGAGATTTTTATTTTTTTTCCTCTTATTTTTCATTTTTTTCTACCCTACCCTACTTGAAAAACAAATTACTTTCAAGTATAAGAATATTTCCAATGGAGCCATGTGCACATCAAGATGAAAGAGAAACTAATGTGTAGGCTTGAAATGTATGCTTTGACATGTACCTGAATTTGAGTGATCAAATTCTTTGACTTTGATGATATCAAGCATGGTTGAACAAGAGAGTATTTTTGCAATTTAGTGACTGTCTGGAACCATATTTCAATATAGTTTTGATGCCTCTTGGATGTCTTTTTCTACTATTACCTTCAAGTCTTCCTCTTTTTGTAGATTGATCTCCTGAATACATGGAGGATTTGATGGTAACCATGAGGAAGATCTCTCGATCTTTGATTTTGAAGTTTTCTCTTCATCAAGTGCAACCCATGATTCTGTGGTATTCTCATTTGAATCTTCTTCTTCTGGATGTGGTCCTTCAATGATATCAAGATAATCTCTTTTTTTCAATACTCGTCCTGAGCTATGGTGAATACCATTGAGCTCAAGAGGATACGTTTGGAATTGTTATACCTCAACAATGTAAATGGGTTGACCTACTTCAATGTGTGGGTTTGGAAATGGTGGTACAGGTAGTTGAGTGGGAGTGTATATTTGAGATGGATGTGGTTGGGGTTATGGTTGTGGTGGAGGTGAATGGTAAGGATAACATGGAGTTGGATATGGAGGATATTGAGGAAAATATTAAGGATATTTTGGATTCCTCCCATAAGTTCTTTTCCAACCTTGTTGCCAAGATTGGTTTTGGGGTTGAGATGGCCAATGTTGCCAAGGAAAGGGTGTGTTCCAATTACTTTGAGGTGGATATGCATAACCTTGAAATTGTGAATTAGGCTCTTGCATCATACTAGGTTTACTAGATTGACATGGTCCTCTTGGAGCTATATAACATAGTTGCATTGGTGATTGACTTTCTCCATTGTCCTCTTGGTAAACTTCCTTCAACCTTCGTAATGATGGACACTGTTTAACATCATGTGATTCTGCAACACAAAGATCAACATTTTCTTTTCCTTCATCTTGCATTCTTAACATTTCTACTTGTTTTGTTAGATTTCTAAGAATTTATGTTTTAAAATCATCAAACAACTTTCTAAGCTTAGCTTGACTCACTGATCTTGATGTTGATTTACCTATTCTTGCTTTTCCTCTTGATATGTGTTTGCATGTTTCACAAATTTTCTCAAATGATAATTGATATACATCACCTCTACTCATGGGATTAAGGAGATCAATCCATTCATCCCTAATAGATTTAAGTAAGAGGGTTTTTAGTGTGTCGGATCCTAAATAATGTAGTTTTTCCCTCTTAACATTATACATGAACCTCTCTATTAGATCCTCTAGACTCTCATCTTCTCTTTGATTCATTCTAAAGATTTCTTCTTTAAGATCATGATCTTTATATTTTTCTAGAAATATCTTTTGCATCTCACTCCATGATCTTATTTAATTAGTCCCTAAACTCATGAACCATTTAAGAGCTCTATCCTTCAATGTTGCTAGAAACAATCTCAGTTTTTGAGTTTTTAACAACCATAAGATCTACAAACAATTTCAAATTCAAAGAGAAAGGTTTCTGGATCCTCTGACCTTCAACAATGAAATTTTGGAAGAAAATATGGAGGGATGTTCTTCATGTTTACCTTGATATCAGTACCTTGAAAGGGTAATCCGAGAGGATCTTCCTCATTTTTATCTTCTCCATCCATTTCTTCTACATTCTTTGGCATCTCTTCTTCTTCTTCTACCTACAAAAGTTGATGGTGATATGGCTCTTATAGCACCATGTGATCAAATGGGCTGGTGGGTTGGTGTTGGAGATTTTTTGTATTTATGATTGAATGAAAACTATAATGCAATGTAGTTTTCTACTTTTGAAATTAAATATGCCTAATGCAAATATTTTTTATTTTTTGTGCAAAGGAAAAAGAAATGAATCAACTAGGGAAGAAAACAATGCATACTTTGACACCTCCCCGACAATGACGCAAAAAAGTGATAAGCCTCGATATTACAACAAGAATGTTGCAACTCCCAAGGCTTCTGAATTTAATTATCAGCCCGGGGTTCGTACAACCTTAAGAGGTATTGGCACTATATATGCAGCATACAATGTGTCCTTCCTTTGCTGTCATGATGTAATGGAGTGCATGTATTGAAGTCAAATCCTAAACAAACTATAGAAAATGAAATGTTCGAAATGGAACCTTAACCCATTGCAAGAAAGAAAGTACAAGAAAAGAAACATATTCTAATTGCATAAAGATCAGGAACTAAATGTAAAAGAAACCTAGATTAACCCTATTTATCACATGTGATGATTTAAACTACCTGAGCATGAAATCTGATCTAGAGAGTACTAACTGTTGTGTGCATGTCTAAATATCAAAAAACTCATTTTTTTTAAATCTTTTTGCTTTATAAATGCAAATGCTAATCTTTCCTTGACCTTTTGTAGGGGATAAAAGCATGGAGCAAGAGGGTTAAAATGGTATTGATGGGATGGAGGTTAAGTAGAGGCATAATCCTAGCTTCAATGATGATTTTTCTCAATTCGGGCTCAAAACAGGGTTTCCTACAAGATGCTACACAATTTCCTACAAGATGTTATAGGAAACTATAATTCATTGAATTACCAAGCAAATAAAATCCAAATTGGATGGGACAAATTTTATTATTGAATAGAATGTCTTAGGTCCCCATTCCAAGTGGAATCACTCAAAAATACTTCTGTTAACCCATGCTAAAAAATAGAAAAACATTACTAGTTGAAAATCTAGAAATTCAAGAATTAGTGAGCCAGTAAATCTAAAAAATTCCTAACCTAATCAATCGAAAATGCAGTGGGGTAATTTTTTCTATGAACTAGAATGTTTTTCTGATCTAATTCAAGTGGAACCAACTCAATTGAAGCTCGTTAGCATCCTCTAAAAAATAGTAGAAATTTATTGTTCTTTGCCACAAAGGAGTTCCAAAAATCTAGATTTAGGAATAAGAAAGCTAATCCATGTAGCTCAATGATTACTATGAACTCCCAAATATTTTCCAAGGATGAAATGATACTTGTGATCCTGCAAAATAACTTACATTAACCATTTAACTCAATCCTACAACAAGAAATCATTAATACTAAATACAGAAGTAGAAAGAAATAAAAACAAGAGATGCATGTGAATAAGTAGTGAAAAGAAGAAAAGAAAATGATACAAAAGGGCTCTAAGGCTCCTAGGATGGCCAAGCCCAAGGATACTCAAATACCTATGGAGGAGAACAAGATTTAGAAGCTGAACATGACACCAATCTTCATCATTTTCATCAATACAATTACATCCCTGCAAGAAAATACAATGGAGCTGCAGAAATAAGAGTTCTCTCCACAAGGACACTAATGAAAACTCTCCCCCTAGAGGAAAATTTGACTTGGTACTTATAAAAAATGATTATAAATCATTCTCCATGAATGGAGGAAGCTTTCCCCACCAAAATCCCTTGATTAGTGGATCTTGTCCCCAATACTAGGAATCTGCATTAAATGGCAGGGAACACATTCCTAGATTTTCTCAATCATTGGTGTTTCAAAATTTGTGCCATAATTCCATAACATCTTGTTCATTTATTTTTTATTATTGATCCTCCTATAGTAGGGAGTGAGTCCCTAAATTATCTCCTCCTCCAAATCTTCATAATTTGCCCAATATTCTCATAATAGTCCATAAAAATAAATAATATTAAACAAAAATATCCAATTATTCATAAACCTTCCTAATGAATATATTAAAGTTAAAAATACATTATATAATGCAATAAGAGAGGTTTAATGTGTTGAAGGATGGTCATAGACCTTAATTTATGTTTAATTTAGAGGCATGGGCTTTAATTTATGTCTAATTTAGAGGCCCATCAGTGATCAAAATCCTTCCCCTAATCCTCCATTAGTTGACGAAGTGATTTACCTGATTTCAGTCAATCCCTCTCTCTCTGAACATGAATCTGATGAGTCTATTTCCAACCAAACAATGGTTGATAAAGTGGTTGACTTAATTCCACCCTCTATATATTATACTCTCCCTTTAGAAAGTGAAGTTGTTGATCTCACTCTCCCCTTAGAGAGTAACCTTCATACCACTGAGGTTCTTCTAGTTTCTTCAAATCATATTGAACAAGGGGATATTTCTCCCATTCTCACAGAACCCCCTCCAAGTAATGAATCTATTATATTTGATTGGAGTCAATTGGAAAATCCTTGTCTCCCTTCTTACATGAACTTCCAAATCATGGTAAATTGTTGTGATAAGGAGATATATCACATTGTTATTGACGAGGGTGCCTCTGTCAATATTCTATCCTCAACTACCTGGAAATATTTGGGTTTTGATTTCCTTATGTCCACCATTATGAATTTTTTAGCTTTTAATAGAAGAACCAGTTAAACTTTAGGGATCCTTCCTTAGTTGCATATTACCTTGGAAGGAAAAATTGTATATGTTGACATTATGGTAGTGCTAGGACCCTTGGATTTTAATTTACTCCTTAGGAGTGACTATGTTTATGCAATGAGTGTTGTCGTGTCCACACTCTTTCAAGTGATGTCTTTCCCACATGAAGTAAAAATTGGGACTATTGATCATCTTTCATTCATTGGTTTTTATTTGACTTCCAAACATCCAACTTCCCTAAATGTTTCAAATATGGAAGTGGTATATCCTCCGCCATGGGTTAATTATGTGGAAACCTACCCCATGCCGTACTTACCATTGAAGAAGAGCCTTTCACTATTTTCTCAACTTCTTTTGACCTAGATCCAGTGGGTGATATGATCAATCATTTATTGGGGGCATTCGAGCCCGATATTTCCATTGGATCCCTTTATATGTCTTCCTTCCAAAGAATTGTTCTTCCATCTGATGAGAACCTCTTGGAATCCATGGCCCCCTAGAGGTCTTGATCAAATATTCGATGAGAATAGTTCCTTTTGTTGTGTCAATCTCGTTAAAAAATGAAACAGGGTTCCATAGAGCATAGTTCTTCTATTGTGTCAAGCTCATTAAAAAATGAAACAAGTTACCATGAGCACAACTACTTCTACATTTCAAGCTTGCATAAACATGAAACAAACCCATGAACATAGTTCTCTTTCTATGCAAACTTTGTTTCATTCTATCACATGATCATCTTCCTTCCTTCCTGGTGAACATATTCCTATCAATAACCAGTAGTATATCTGAGTCCATGAGAAGAGTTGGTGGAAGAAACAAAGCTAGGGGGGCATGCCTCTACCGTTATGTTAGGGGAAATACACATATCTCAAGCACAATTTTTTCTCTGTTTCAATATTATGTAAAAATGAAACTACTCTCAAGCATACTTTTTTCTTTGTTTCAAGTTTGTGTAAAAATGAAACCACTCTCACTCTCAAGCATAGTTTTTCTCTGTTTCGAACTTGTGTAAAAATGATACCTATTCCGAGCTTAGTCTTTTATCCTTCCTGTGCTCATAAATACATGAGAATAATTTATCGAGCATACTTTTATCACTTTTTGGGGCTCATTAAAACTTAATAAAAAGGAACCCCCGCTCCACACCTTATCCCTTGCGATATCCTTTTTCTATCAATCTGTTTCTATAAGATGAGCCTTCGTTTTCTCATTCCATCTTCACCATATTCTTGGCTGATCATTCACTTTCACTTGGTGTTTTACACTTTCCTGAGGAATTGCTACAATGAGTGGTCTTATTAACTTGCCTCTTAACCTCTACATATTTTAAGAAATCACATCATGAATGAAACTAGTTGCTACCCTTTATACCACTCGTTCCTCCAAAATGAGTCCTATTTAAGCTCTTTTAAGACTCCCAAAACATGAAAAGATTCTTGAGAACTTGTCTCTTTTGAACTCTTTAATGTAAATGAAAGGATATCTACCCAGTATAAGTTTAACCCTTTTCCATACTGGATGGAAAATTTATGAAAAATGAATGCTTTAGTTGAACATGGCCAAAAGGTTCTCTTGGGTATTATTTTATGCCTTTTCGGGCCCAAGATACAACTTTACGAAAAGGAACCTCTTGGAGTTTTATTTTTTGCCTCTTTTTCAAACTCTCTAAACATGAAAAATAAGATGATTTAGGCCTTTGTTGGACTCGTAAAATCATTAAATAGTGTAGGACCCATCGAGAATGACGAGACTAAACCACTTCTTCTCAGGGTTTGTTAAAAATACTCAGAAGAATTTATCTGAAGGATGAACTAATAGATCAAGCATATGTTTTCCTCCTTAAGTTTGTAAAAAATAAAGAGGAACTGGCTAGAAATGGTTGGGAAATTGGGAAAATAGGGCATCAAACATATGTACGGCATAAACTTTCTCTTGAAGATGACACTCTCTCACCTCCATGATTGTTTTGGGTTAGGAAATCCACTTGCCTCTTTGTTGATCACACCATAATGAATGCCTTCATGATGGGTCATTGATTCAATGTTTCCAACTCCATAAAAGTGACGTCGATATATTCAAGAGGAAGTTTACCCTCAGTTGACATACCTTAAGGCTTATTTCATGTCTATCGCCCCTGAATCAACTCTACGTCATCAAAATTCTATCTCAAATATTGATACATGTTTCATGTCATTAATGGGGGATACATCAAGGCCTTCTTGCGATAGGTTGCTTCCTATTGACATCAACACATTATCTAGGAAGTTAACTTAAAAATTCCCTTCAATGCCTTACAACTTGCATACCTCAATGGCAAGTTTCCTCACTTTCAATGGAAAGCCTTCATCATTGGATTTCGACCAGAATATCTTGTGTGGTGTTTGACTTCATTTCATTTATTCACACCATACAGATTGTATTGTAGTACCTTGAGGACCATTATCATTATCAGTGGTTCCTCTCGCGTCTATTAATGACTTTCATCATTGGATAGTAATCATATGGTTTCTACCATGTTTGACTCTAGCACATCTATTCACATGGTTAGACTCGTACTACCAAGTGATGAGGTAGAAGACCTCAGATCTAGTTTCATCCATTTGGGCTATGATTTCAAGGTTCATACAAGATTATAAAGTATGATGGCTATAGTAATGCAAAGTTCATCCAAGCATAGGTCCATAACATGTCATCAGTGGACATGACTTTGATTATTGTACATGTAAAATGGATTATATGCTAAGTATGGGTTTTCCTACCTCAACAATGATATCATGATGATAATGTATTGTAATACACAACTGATGATCTCAACGAGTCTATTCTTGATCCAAAATTTTTACATGGTAAATCACTCTAGTCCTTAGCCACTACTTTTGACTTTGTACTTTAGGGGAAAATATGTTACAGGCCATTTTGTCACATCCAATATAATGACCTTGAAATCAAATGAATCATCATCAACTCATAGCTTGCAATCATCCCCTCCAAAGGCAAAATCATCCCCTTTCCATAAGTTCCAATAAATTATGCTTTATCTTCTCTAGAACCTGAATTTAATTCCTCATTGCAATTTCTTAGTTCAGATAGTGTGTTATTGTAGGTTCTATAAAAGGGAAAAGTGTTGGTCAGTGTAAGTTTCCCTTGCTGCAAGTTTGATGGCCATTGAAATGAGGAAAAAAATAAAAATAATTTTGAGGCTTTCACTTCTCAATACTTCTATTATGTAAGTTTCAATCCCTTTCTAAAGTGGAACTTACACTAGTTTAATGCATCTGCAACCTCCTCATTTTTGCTATAAATTCATTTCCTACTATTGGGACTAGGTCAGCTTCTGGAGACTCCTAGTTATACACTTATGTTATTAGTTTGTTCTTAGAGGTCCTTAACCCATCCATATTCTTTAGGTATGATTAAAGGCTTGCTATTGTGAAAAGGAAGGACAAGATAGTTGTGAAAGATCTACAAGGTCAAGGCCTATATAAGGGTTGTACTCTTCTCCTACTTTCTATTCAACAAAAGTTCCTTTTTTTCATATACATTGTTTCTCATTTATGCTCATGTATAACAATGAATGCTTGGATTCTTGTTTAGATTAGTTTTTATATGCTATTTGTATGTTTTAGTTCGCTTTCTTGTTTTAGATGTGTTGTAGATTCCACTTTTAGTATTTGGACTTGAAGCTAAATCTTGGAAGAAGAGAGAAGGAAGACACTTTCATTGGAATCTGAGTAAGTACTCTTCCCATATTTCAAACTTCTCTAAGGAAAACATAGCAAATTTGTCTCGATTGTTTCAAGATCAAGCCACTAGATCTAGGGAGTTTTCCTCTGTCCGCATAGAGAAATCATCCATAAAACATTATGAAACCAGGTGAAAATTGGTTCCAAAACCATTTACCTTGATTCTATGGATGCTAGAGTCAAATATCAACCAAACCTTCCTGCAAAGTTGAGGACACAATTTTACAATACAAAGCTTGGTGTCAATATGTAACTACAAAAATACAAGTTGAAATTGTTCAGTTAGAGTTTCATCAAACTCAATCTTAATGTATTTAGTTTGTCTTATTAGGCTCTAGCCAATTTTGTCCTATATGGTTTTTTTTCATATTGTATTTGAAAACAAATTTAAAGTGGACATCCAAGAGTAAAATGTGGAATGTAAAGAGTCGTTGGTTAGAGAAGAGGCAAAGGAAGTCCAAGAGTCATGAGGGGAACTCAAACTTTCACAAAGGGAGATAAAGGGTCATCTCATTTGTTATAAATAAACCCTCATAACTCAAGAAAATGGGTGGGAACTGAAGCTTTGGAGCCTTGACTTCTTTAGTCTAGCATAGGAAGAGAATCATTCTTAGGAGAAGCAAGTGTTGCCTTCATATTCCACTATTAGGGATAGTTTCATATCAATCTAATTGTATTCTTGGAATTTTCACATAATAAAGAGGAGTTCTTAGAGTCGGCGTGCCTTCATGCATATGTCGTGAATGTTGTAAGACTATACTTTATATGTTTGCGATATATGTTGTTTCATTTACGCTAATGCTAATGAACTAATTAATTTTCCTTACCATGTATCTTGTTGGATTCGTGTTGTTTATGATATCTTGATCATCATTATCTTGTGAACTATTTTGCAAGTTAAGTAATAATTATTTATGATGCTCATGCATCTCTTCTAAGATATTACTATTACTTTCTTCCAAGGGGCTCACTCTTTTCTCCTTTGGCATGAAAGAACCTTTCATACCATGCATTTTGTTAGGTTGAGGAAAAGGTATGTTTTCTCCTCATAAATAGCTTAATTAAGCATTTGTCTTCACATGTTTATCTTTGTTTTATGAATAAAAATAGAGGAAAAAATAGCAGAAGCTAGGTAAAATTGATTATTAACAAATTAGATAAATGTAGGCATGGAAAACTAACTTTCACTATCTTTTTATGCAGGGACGCAGATTGGACGATTGATATTCAATCAACAAAACAACAGTAGCTAGGAAAGGAGAAAAGACAATGTCTTGAGTATGGAAGACAACAAAATACTAGGAGGACCAATGCTATTCTATGATGAAATCAGATCGAGGGTTGTGAAATCCTTAGGATCCCCTGATCTTGAGGATTCGCTTCTATCCATTTATTTTTCCAAAAGTTATATAAAGTCATGAGGCAAATTGAACAACTAGTTAGGAATTCACAGATTGTAACTATTATTTTTGGACATATAATACTTTCATCATAGTGATGTTGTAACTCTGTTATTGATTTTAATGAAGAATATTGCGTTTCATCCATAATCGTATTCTGAATATCTAATAGCGGGAACTTCTGGAGACTTTGGGCCCAGTCAATAGGAGATCTACTGCTTCAATTGTGTTATAATTATTTTTGTTTATTCTTATAACTATTTATTATTGTTAGTTTGTAAAGTTAGCACCATTCTGATTACTGTGAGGATTGATGATTTTGGTTTGCATTTTTTGTTCAGATGAGATTCTAGATTTAGTTGTGTGTTACATATGCATGATACTCTTTATTGAATTGGTTATGTTAATTTCAGCATTAGATTTTTGTTCATTCTAAAGTAACGTTATCACAGATTTCAAAGCTAGAGTTGATTTCTTTCCATGAGATGTTTATATGGTTATTTGTTGTTCAATTGTTATATATTTCCTTCATGTTAAATGAATTGGTTTCAATACCAGTTAGATTGCTGAGAGTGCTTCTTTCTATTTTCATTTTGATTCAGTTTCTTGCATAATAGATTAAGTAGACTTGAAAGTGTTTTATGGATTTCTTTCAGAATTGTTTGGATTGAATTTAGAGAAATAGACATTAGAAATTGCAACGATTCCAACTTCTTTCATTATGAGTTGACCTTTGAACTCACTACATATACAGTGTTGACACTCTTGAAATAAAAATACTTGCCCTGGGTTGATGATTAATGTAGGTATTAAGATTGCTTGTAATAAGACATCTTAGTGCACCAACATTTTGGCACCATTTCCAGGGAAAGTGTTTCAAAGTGATTTATTTTTATCTTGCTGTAAAAGAATTGGGTTTTAAAAATGGGAGGTAAGAACCTGTGTAGCCAGCAAGTAAAGTGCTTGTTCATCACCCCCCTTTTCAGCAAATGCATAGAGGTTAAATAGGAATATTTTTATTAATGAATAGGAATAAAAATATAGAAAAATATCATAACCCCCCACCTAAATCCACAAAACCCAAGGGATTGGTGAACCATGGGAGAACAACTTTTATAGATAAAATCGTAAGAAAAGAAGAGTCTCAAGCATCAGTAGGACCCCAGACTGTATCTGGAAAACACCCTACTATAATCCCTCAAGCATCAGGATCACCATCTGTAACTTATGTTGAGATTCATAGCCAAATTGGAGGATCTGAAAAAAGCTTTCAGCGTACAGAAAATCTACATATTTATCCTTTACAAGAGGGAAAATCATGAAATTTAAAAGAAGGAAGGGGGGCAACCAGTGGGACTTCTAGGGTAGGGCCACAATTGTGTGAACTAGGATCTCCTACGATCCCAGATCTAGGCAGTGCTGCAAATCCATCTCGGGTTGAGAATCCTACACTTACTCAAGTAGCACCCCCTGATGTCCCTGAAGGATATTGGCACATTTTTTACCTAATGGAAAATCTACCACCTCATGACTAGAACTCGACATTGGAATACCCCATTGTCGATCTAGTAGCCAATGCCCCTATCAAAGCTATTCCCTTGCAAAACCCTCCAACCTTTCTTGGGATGATCATAGAGGATCCATATGCTTTCTTATTCGATTTTGATGTCCTCTGCAGAGGGTACGATTATACTGTTATCACCAAAATAAGACCTTGATAGGCTACTCATCAAGTCAATCTCAGTGTAACTATTTCAAACCAATATTTTGGCTGAGGCTTAGCCTCCTCAGCCTGGGAGGGCTCTCTCAAGGGTTAATGATATTGATTAAAGATATAAATAGATGGCTAACTCTATGGTTTTTGATTTTATATGTTTATAGGTTGAAATATGGAGACTTGCTACCATTGGGCTATGGAGTCAATGACAGAGATAAAGATAAAAAATAACTCTTCTTATAAAACTGAGGCTTGTATATACTTCAATGAAAGAGTAACACATTCAGGAAAGTCTCAATAACTTGAAGTTCATAGAAGTCAAAGCATGTGGGCATGAATTCTGAGTAATGACACATCAAGGTATTCAAAAGGAAAGTATTAAAAGTGATTCATCAAAGTTTAATACTGAAAGGAAGTCAGAGCATGAATAACCATGAATTCTGAGTAATAAGTATTAAAACATTGAAGAAAAACATCCAAAGATAGGACCCAAGAACTCGATTCACCATAGTTTAACACTTAAAGGAAGTCATAGCATGTTCCTCCATGAATTCTGAGTAATAAGCATTAAGACTATGGAAGTAAAACAAATCAAAGATAAAAGATAAAACTCACTGAAGTACACTAAGAAATCTCAGCTTCATAAAAGATAAACTGCCTTTGTATATATCAATCCCTTCCTAGCATTTACATAAAAATGGACAAAAATGTATAACTGGTTGAATTACAGATTAGAAAACATCTATTGGGCCATGGAGTCAAAGTAGTCTTCAACAAAACATCATAATCAGCTAAACATGGAAGTCAAGGCACTTGGAGTTTAGGTTTATAAGTGAAACAATAACACAGTGAATAAACACAGTCTACAAGCATGTGAAGGAAGTTAGAGAATTTTCCAATGAATTCTAAGTAACACATGCTCATACCACTGCAAATAAGTAATTGGAAAAGGCCATAGAAACATCTAACACATAAACCCCTTGTGAATCTTGAGTAGTAAAACTGATCTCTGTATTAAGTTGAAAAACACATAGTTTGCTCTCATAACACAGCTTCTTTTTCTAATACAAATGCCAACCCTGAGGAATTCGATTCTCATGCTTTATATAGATTTTTTACAACCTTGGATTCTATGATCCTTAGGAGAATTCAAATTCCTAACATTGACACCTATCTATTCATAAAAAAAACTTCTTAATTACAAACTGACAACTAACTGTCTTTAAGAGTCCTAATACAAATAGGAGTGAAACTCCTAAAACATGCTTCAACAACCTTACCCATGACTTAAATGCATTCTTTAATCAGATGCTAATCCATGTCTTCAAGCTCTATGATGTCTCCAGTATTGTTGCAAACCCTGTTGATTCATGACCTAATTGTCTTAAAAACAAGGAGACAGAGTTCCTCCTTTTAAGCCCTTAATCCTTTATGCTTATCTTCGAGCAGTTTTCCTGGAACTGATGATTGTTTCATATATTTTACATGTGTTATCTATCCAATAAATATTCAGTTTTCCACCTATGCCAAAAAGATAACCTCGAACAAATGGAGAAGAAGATGAAACATGATTGTGCTACGAAAATAGTCTGTTTTCATAGTGCAACTTTTATATCACTATAAAATACTTATTTGAACCATTCCTTTTGCATCTCTGCAATTTGAAACATCATCTATGATCTTCATATGTCTACCAGCAACATCAAAACTTGAAACTTATCAGACCTTACCTCCAAAATACATATATAAAGTGCTAAAAGTTCACCTTCAGCAGTTTCGTAGCGCGCTACGAAACTATTGTGTATGCTCTTTTTTCAACATAGTTTTCAAAATTTGGAGTTTGGGGATTCTCAAAATTTCATAAGGATTGATATGATCACCAAAAACCAAAACAACTTAACTTTATAAGATGTTCCTCCTCAAAAAATGATCTTCTTTTCACCTTCAGCCACTTCATCAACCAATAAAAATAACTCTGTTTTTCCTGAAAAAGAAGGCTGCACTCTTGAGCTCCTATCTCTTGATCCCTGATATTTGTTACAAAAATGAAGGAGGTTTTTTTATATAAGAATGTTTATAAGAAAATCCTCTCTCAGGTTTTTGAAAACCATCTCCAGTTCTTCAGAATCTGCATTATACAATCATGTATAAAACAGGAAAAATTCAGAATTCTGAAAATAGGTCTCAAAGGAAACTTTGAATCTCCAAATTGGTAGCACCTGGGAGAAATTTGAAAGAGGTTTTTGTTCCTTGTTGTGTTCTTAGAAAAAAAATCCTTCCGATATTTGAAACCCATCTTCATTTTCCTGAAAAATTCCTTTTGAAACCAACAACTCAAAACAGTCCAAGAAACACACAAATCCCCTTGCATCTCCTAGTAGAAATACATGTAACCTATCTGGATGAAAGCTTGTGTGAAGCTGAGGTCATCCATGATCAATTAAAGCTCTATATTCTCCTATCCAAACACATAGCCTTATTTTTATGCTTTCATATTTGTGGCAATTTCCCTTTATAACCCAAATGCCCTCTTAAAAATATGACAGCTGTAAAAAACTATTTGGACAACAAGTTGTTTGTCACAAAGTTAACTTTTCAAAGGTGACAGTGGAATGATACATGCAAAGGTTGAAAAGTAAAGGATAGGGAGGAGCTTGGGTATATTGTTTAAGGAATGATATTCGAATGTGGAGAGAAAGGTGAAAAAATGAGGGAGTGGAAAGCAAAAAATGGAAAATGTGACCTATTTGACCATGAAGTGAACCTAAAGGACTTAATTTGGAAATGAAAAATGAAATTTTAAGACTTCAAGACTAATTTGACTTTTATACCTCCTTGAAATCATGACCAAAAGCAGAGTTGACACAATAATGTTTTGAGAATTTTTGGGTGATAATAGTGGCTCCACTAGGGATAGTGTGCCCCAGTGGTACACTAAGAACCATTAGCTCTAGTGCTGCTATCTATCCTTTAGAATAAACTCTAAAATTCTGCCCAATCTACTCCTCAATATTTAATGATTTCTGCAAGAGGGATTCAAATTGCACCTACTAAAAAATGCTCAGTCAACCTACCCCGAACTTACTTGCACATTTCTACCTACCCTATCAGCTGCAATTTCCACTTTAGGTCAGGCAACATGATATTTCCAATAAATCCAATCAATTTTCTTTTCTAATATTTGAGGCTCTTGACTGCATTCGACCTCAAAATAACCATGATAGGGAGATGACCAAATCAACTTATAATGTATATGATCTTCATAATGCAAATGAAAATGAAATACTGGTGTGCAAATCTTTGCCATGTATTCAGTTATAGGGTCAAAGAGGACATGGTTAGTTTGATGATCATCATAACATTCTATATCTTTAGACAATTGATTCTTAGCCACACAAGATTCCTTTGATATGCTATCCAACTGATTTTCTCAATGAGTTCCACAAACAATGTAATTTTCCTCATTATTATGATCATTCTTTGATGTAAGCTCCTACAAAGTATGACATAAGAAATCAACCTTTTCCTTTGCCGGAGGGTTATAAAAGCTATCTTCCAGTATTTCTTCTTGGTGTTTGCAATGATTTTCATACTCTTTATGATCAAAAGACTGGCAAGTTTGCTGCATCTTTACATTAATCTCAGAGGATGTAACATGGTTTTCATAAGTAAACCCCTGCTGATTTTCATGTTGCATTTTATGGGATGTTATTCTTTCTTCTTGGTGTTGAAATGTATTTTTATGACGAGCCTTTAAAATTTCTTCATCCATGAATTCATCATCATCATAACAATCCTCCAAATATTGAATAAAACTCACAGAATGTTTACAACAATCTTTGACCAACAATAAGGAGGGATGACACTCTTTATACATCTCATAGAATACATCATGGAAATTAGCAAGAGAATATAATGAACCATTTTCCAAGCCTTCATACCAAGACCATGCATTTCCTTCTAAAGTGGTCATAAACATCTTCATCAGACAATCTTCAGGGAACTAAACCTTAACATTGTGTACATGCATATGTAACCTAACCAAATGAAGAGCTGCATTGTCTTTCTTTTCATCTTTGAATATTGGAATATCATCTAACCATTCAACCTTTGGCATAGGATTTGGAAAACCAGGGATATGAGACCGATTCATAGGGGCATACCTGGCATTCATTCTTACAATGGTACTCATCTTGAAACTTCATCAAGCTACTGATCTTCTAGCAGTGGAGTCACCTTCCAATTTGCTATTTGATGTGTGGAGTCGCCAAGGTAGATGCAGCCTCAAACAGCTTCCTAAGATCTTGCTACCTTAATAAGTTTAGCTTCTTGATTTCGGGAATGAGTAATCTTTAGGCTCTCAACAGACGCACCAAAATGTTATCACAAAATCTAACCCTGACAGGTTGTTAATCAAGTAGACTCTGAGTAACTCTTTCAAACCAATCTTTTGGCTAAGGCTTAGCCTCCTCAGCTTGAGAGGGCTCTCTCAAGGGTTAATGATATCGATTAAAGATATAGATAGATGGCTAACTCTATGGTTTGTGATTTTATATGTTTATAGGTTGAAAAATGGAGACTTGCTACCATTGGGCTATGGAGTCAGTGATAGAGATAAAGATAACAAATAGCTCTTCTTATAAAATTGAGGCTTGTATATATTTCAATGAAAGAGTAACACATTCAGGAAAGTCTCAATAACTTGAAGTTCATAGAAGTCAGAGCATGTGGGCATGAATTCTAAGTAATGATACATTAAGGTATTCAAAAGGAAAGTATTAAAAGTGATTCATCAAAGTTTATTACTTAAAGGAAGTCAGAGCATGAATAACCATGAATTCTGAGTAATAAGTATTAAAATATTGAAGAAAAACATCCAAAGATAGGACCCAAGAACTTGATTCACCATAGTTTAACACTTAAAGGAAGTCAGAGCATGTTCCTCCATGAATTTTGAGTAATAAGCGTTAAAACTATGGGAGTAAAGCAAATAAAAGATAAAAGATAAAGCTCATTGAAGTACACTAAGAAATATTAGCTTCAGAAAAGTTAAACTACCTTTGTATATATCAGTCCCTTCCTAGCATTTACATAAAAATGGACAAAAATGTATAACTGGTTAAATTACAGATTAGAAAACATCTATTGGGACATGCAGTCAAAGTAGTCTTCAACAAAACATCATAATAAGCTAAACATGGAAGTCAAGGCACTTGGAGTTTATGTTTATAAGTGAAACAATAACACAATGAATAAACACAGTCTACAAGCATGTGAAGCAAGTTAGAGAATTTTCCAATGAATTCTAACACATGCTCATACCACTGCAAATAAGTAATTGGAAAAGGCCATAGAAACATCTAACACATAAACCCCTTGTGAATCTTGAGTAGTAAAACTAATCTTTGTATTAAGTTGAAAAACACATAGTCTACTCTCATAACACAACTTCTTTTGCTATTACAAATGCCAACCCTAAGGAATTCGATTCTCATGCTTTATATAGAGTTTTTACAACCTTGGATTCTATGATCCCTCCTTAGGAGAATTCGAATTCCTAGCATTGACACCTATCTATTCATAAAACAAACTTCTTAATTACAAACTGACAAATAACTGTCTTTAAGAGTCCTAATACAAATAGGAGTGAAACTCCTAAAACATGCTTCAACAACCTTACCCATGACTTAAATGCATTCTTTAATCAGCTACTAATCCATGTCTTTGAGATTTATGATGTATCCAGTATCGTTGCAAACCCTGCTGATTCATGACCTAACTGTCCTAAAAATAAGGAGACATAGTTCCTCCTTTTAAGCCCTTAATCCTTTATGCTTATCTTCGAGCAGTTTTGCTAGCATTGATGATTGTTTCATATATTTGACATGTGTTAGAAATCTAATAAAAATTCAGTTTTCCACCTGTGCAGAAAAGATAACCTCGAACAAATGGAGAAGAAGATGAAACATGACTATGCTACGAAAATAGCCTGTTTTCGTAGCACAACTTTTATATCACTGTAAAATACTTCTTTGAACCATTCTTTCTGCATATTTGAAATCTGAAACATCATCTATGAATGATTATTATTTAATCAATTAAACATTGGGTGTGTTTAGTAATTGTTGTTCAATCGATTGAACGATTGATGTTTAATCAATTGAACATCGCTAATTCCTTTTGTATGTTTTGATGTCCAATCGTTTGAATAATTTCTATTCAATCAATTGAACAACGCTAACTTATTTTTTTTGTTTTGTTGTTCAAACGATTGAATGATTATTGTTCAATCGATTGAATGATTGTTGTTCAATCGTTTGAACGATTTTTGTTCAATCAATTGAACAACACTTTTTGTGTTCTTTGCTACTCAATCGTTTGACCAATTGTTGTTCAATTGATTGAATGATTGTTGTTCAATCAATTGAACAACACTTGTTTGTGTGTTTTTTTGTTCAATCAATTGAACGATTATTGTTCAATCAATTGAACAACACTTTTTTGTATATTTTTTTGTTAAATCGTTTGAACGATTGTTGTTCAATCAATTGAACAACACATTTTGTGTGTTTTGTTATTCAATCGATTGAACGATTGTTTTTCAATCATTTGAAAAGTTGTTTTTCAATTGATTGAACGATTGTTTTTCAATCAACTAAATAACACTTTTTTGTGTGTTTTGTTGTTCAATCGTTTGAATGATTATTGTTCAATCAATTGAAAAACATTTTTTTGTGTGTTTTGTTGTTCAATCGATTGAACGATTGTTATTCAATCAATTGAACAACACTTTTTGTGTGTTTTGTTGTTCAATCAATTAAATGATTGTTGTTCAATCGATTGAATGATTGATGTTCAATCAATTGAACAACACTAATTTCTTTTTGTGTGTTTTGTTGTTCAATCGATTGAATGATTGTTGTTCAATCAATTGAACAACACTAATTTTTTTTGTGTATTTGTTGTTCAATCGATTGAACGATTTCTGTTCAATCCATTGAACAACACTGAGTTATTTTTTGTATTTTTGTTGTTCAATCGATTGAATGATTGATGTTCAGTCAATTGAACAGTTTTTGTTCAATCGATTGAACAACCACCATTCGGTAGAATGAATAGATGTGATTTCTTTTTGTTGTTTTATCGTCGGTCATTCTTTTTGACATTTTCTTTCTCTTATATGTTTTGAATAAAAACCATCTCATTGGATTTGTGCGTAAGATAAAGAAAAACATTAATTTTAATACCATTATGACTTATGAAACCTTTTGATGGTCATCTTTATTCAAAAGTTGACATGGTGCATCTCTATAATGACTAGCTAAATATCTTCCCTTTAGAGACATCATAAAATCATTTATTATCTTATTACCATGCTACTTTATCTTTCACACTTTAAAATGGATAAATCCCTTTGATATGATGATATGGGGGTAAAAGCATAACTTTCATTGGAATTTTTTTACTTCTTACACCATCCCTGACTCTTAAGGAGTAAATGAGCCTCCCTCTCTTTACAATAAAAGCAACAAAATATGAAAATATAAAAATATGAAGATGCAACAAACATTTCCTTAAAGAGGATAGGGGGTCTCAATATGAGCCAGCCTGATCACTTTGTTATATCCTAGTGAATGGCACTATGATTATCTAGTTACCGTTCTAGCATAGTGGTCTCTTTATAACAAGAAAAGGAGAATCATATAAATACTAAAAGTAGGACTCTGGCTCATTTTTGGGGTTAAAAAGCAACCCTGTCGAGGCTATGAATGCTTGCTGGTAGAAGTGGATCTACTTGTGGTATTGAAATATTGTGTTACACTGCCAAATACTTTATATCCTATTACCACCTATGGATTCATTTCTAAAGGAAAATTTTCCATTTGAACAACATTTCTAATTTAATTAGCCAACATGCATGGTAACCTATATCTTATATGCATTATATCATTATTGTCCAATCACTTTACCGACAGTCATTAATATTTATCACCAGTCATGCGTTTGTCACTTTTCCACCTAAGGTAAATATTTATTTACATAATGATCTAAATCTCTATTTTATTTTACAAGCATTTCAAATATTTTGACGTGTACTGCTCTGATTGCCGTGTCATATTTTAGGCCGCTTTTATTGATTGGTCTCTTGAATTTATTATTTACCGATTATTTCTCCCTTTTTCTCATGCTTGGTGGGTGTGGACACCCTTTTCTAATTGTTGGGGGGATGGTCTGTGTATGAACAACAAGCGTGACAATTTATGGATAGTTTGTGTGATGGTTATTAAACTGATTTCTGGTTAAAGGACTGCATGATGAATGTGCGTGTGTAATAATTATCAAACCGTTTCTGATTAGAGGGAAGAAGGAGACCATTATGGATAGCATGTGAATTGATTATGATCCTATGACAAATATTGTTGATGAGACAAATAGTATAATTGCATTTGATATTAACTCTCAAAACAACGTCATTACTATGTCAATAGCTTTAACGTTCTCTGGTGCTATTCCAAACTGTGAAAGTGTGAGAGAAGTGCATGGAAGTGAACCAGCCATAGAGAAACAGAAACCATGGGAGGAAAATCCATTCGAAGTGAACCCATAGTGCTAAGGGTATTAGACCAGGCTCATGTGATTCTTGAGCACGATGGCTGGCTACAATACTTGACCAAATTACAGGGATTTCATGAGGAAATGACACTTGAATTTCTATAGAATTTACAGAATGGCCACACCATGGTGAAAGGTAGGAACATAATGGTATCCGAAGTAGTCATAGCTGAAGTCTCTAGACTTCCAGTAGAAGGAATGATTTGGACAGACAAACATGTTCTTCTACTGGATGCAGTTACAGTATTTCAGGACCCAGACAAGCAATTGATGCGAAAAGGAAAAGGGGTTCACCCTACAGCTTTAAGACAGCCATGGTAGGAATTAGAAACCATTGTGCAGTGGTATATCACATGCGACGGACGATAGGACGTGGTAAAACCTCATCAACTTAAAATGTTAGCTATTTTGGAACATAAAATTAAAGTTAACTTGCCATTTCATTTAAATTTTGTATTGCATGACATTGCTCATTGGGTCAAAAAGGCAAAGGATCCACATACAGTCATCAACCATCATGGGCTGATCAAATTAATCATCATTCATGGATTGGCCCAATAGAAGCTAACTTGGGATAACCTTCTAAATCCTACTTTGATTCCACCTATAGAAAACCCAGTGACTGAACAACAGGGGCCAAGAGTGACAGGTCCGAAAAGGACACAGAAAAGGAAGAATCCCTCTTTGGCCTCGGGCCCAGTAAAGCAAAGACGCTCTGCAAGGATAAAGTCACAACGACACACCCCAATTCAAATAGATGAGGTAGGGCCATCTCACATGCCCCCTCCAAGTCCACAAGATGACTCTTTGCAAGACTATGAGGAAGAGGTTGCCCGAGTACTGGAGAATATGGGGACATTCAGTGAAGGAAGGGAGCTATGCTAGAATTTTGAAGGGAAAAATTATGCCCCCAACCAGTCTACCCCTGCTGGCAGTCCTGGTGTTGGGCGCGGGATCCCCGAAGGGAATTTTTTGGGCTTAGAGCCTAGATTTTGGTCAAAAATTGTAACTCCAATGTAAAGACTCCGCATTTTTTGGGCGCGAAGTGCGTAGCTTGTAAAAGATTCATAGGGTTGTGCACCCTCAATTTTGTTATTGTAATGTCAACTGTATAGATCTACCCATGGTCTGTGGACCATGGGATTGTATAAATAGAGCGAGGCTCTAAGTAGCTAAAGGAGAGGGAGAACATCTAAGAATAGTATAAGAACGAAAGTGTAAAGTCTAGTTTGGGTCGTAGAGTAGGAGAAGGCTCTGTAGCTAAGTGCGTAGAGGCCTAGTAGTCCAAAGTTGAGTGTGCAAACCCTTGCAGCTGAGTGTGCAGGGCAAGTCGAGTCTGTACTAGTTGAAAGTATTAATAAGAAGAAGTTTCATATCAATTATGTGTATTGATTTCCTGTTTTATGCATTGAATATATTGGGTATAATTGCACTTCTCTTGTTGATAAAGTGAATGCAAGATAGGATATATGTTTATGCGAAGTTAACTAAGATCTTTAAGAAGATAAGTAAGATATGCGGTGTATTTTGGGAAAGTAGCGCAGGTCACTGCCATAGCATCACAAAAGCATCTCAGCCCCTGGTTAGGGTTGCACGGAAGACAATTATAATATATCAAGAAGGTATTAAAGGTTGGAATAGTTCATGAAGTGACCTGCACGAAGGTAGGCATAGTTGGACTAAATCGACACCACAGACATCTCAAGGGTGCAGAAACTTGGTTCCAGCATCCCCCCATACTGCTTCGTGTGAGACTTCAGTCCACACTCTGCGGACTGATGCCAAAAGGGCTAGTAGTGTAGGGATTTGTTTAGCTAAATAACTCTGAACTTGGGTCAAACCCCAACAAGCCAACAAATGGTTCTGTTGTTGGGACCAGAATCTGCATAGAGATGTTTGATGTCGTATCATTGGAATCCAACTAAGAAGGAAATTGAAGGCTAGTTGGATAGAAGAATTCACGAGTTCACGACGTAGGAGAATAGGAACTCACGATTGTCAAAAGAAGAGTGGTTAGATTGTTACCTATACATGGAGATCCATGAAATCTTCTTCACGTCCTTCCCTACTGAGCTATACGAGTTGCTCGCGAAGCTAGCAGATAGCCAAGGAAGGTGGAAACTTGAAGAACCGATTGTGTGGACCCCAGAGTTAGTGTGAAGGTTGGAAGCATTGGAGGATAAGATCACATGCATCGTTGATTATTGGCTCGATCGGATTATAGGAGGATTCATTACTGATTTCATGGTTGACACCTTAGTCAGCTATAATGAGGCGAAGTGACGCTTTCTCAAAGGACCGTGAGGTAAGTATGTAAGATATTTTAATACTTGGATTAACATTTTATTATGCGAAAAGAGGGTTATACAATTACCTTGATGTTCGGGGCTACGCGAAGTGGAAAAACTTACAGGAACGAAGGAAGTAAGGGACCAGAAAATAGCCCCTTGATTTCACCTCTATGAGGGGGCAAGGAGGAGCTCACGAAGGTCTCTTCATGAAGTGTGATACATTTGATAAGGCAAAGAATTCTGTGAATACCACCTCCACCCACACCGCCACCAACTTCACTACCAACACCTCCATCTTCACTCGTACTACCTCCACCACCACCGCGATTCAATATGGCAAGCACAATAAAGTTTCCTGTGTTCAAGGGATTGGGAAATGAGGATCTAGATCAATTCTGGTTCATTTTAAGAGCTGTATGGGAAGAGAAAGGAGTTACAGATGACAATATAAAGAAAGTGACACTGGTTAGCACCTTGCAGGATTGCACGCTAACCTAGTATATTAGGCACTCCAATGATAATCCAAATGCGAGAATCGCGGATATCCAAATTGCACTAAATAAAGAATTTAGCAGGCCAAAGTCTAAAGCATAGTCGATCATTGGATTCAAAGAGATCATGATGCTACCAAGTGAGACTCCTTGGGAGCTGGATCAGAGGTTGAAATGTACAATTCACAAAGCTAATATGAATCTGATGGATGGACAACATCGTAAATGGTTTGTAGCTTCGCTAACGCCACATTTAAGGAGTGCGTTATCACTACAGAAGTTAACGACTTAGGCAAAGGCCTTAGATATCACAATGAGGCTGCATGAGACCCTAATGCATTATCCCAACTTCGGAGTTCAATAGATCCATGAGAAACTGAAGAATTTATGACTTGAGATGAAGAGTCCGAAACAGGACAGGATGGCTCAAGCAGAAGTGCGCGAAGAGGTGTGGTACATAAAATGCAAGGGTCGAGGTCATGACAAGGACCACTGCCCAATTTTCACAAATTACCTCGCAGGAGGAGGACTAATGCCTTTAAGGTCAGAAAGCAAGCAAGACCTAGAGTGATGCCTACTTTGTGGTGTGTGATTTGTCAAATAGCTGGAAAACATGCCACAGGCAACTGCCACTTGTTACAAAAGTATACGGAAAATTCACAATAGTTGTTCTACAACTTTCATAGGTCAGTGGGACACGATAATCGCACTTGTAGAATCTATGAGTTGATGATAGATAGAACTCCCACCTATAGAGTTTAGGCCAAATTGCAGCCCCTGGACCAGAATGCAGGAATGGCGCGAACAGGATTTTAGGGGCGCAGACGAGGCCGAGGCGGAGGAGGACCTAGAAGAGGTTGTGGACAGTTGATATGCTACAATTGTGGAGGGCCAGGACATTATGCCCATGATTTCATGAATCCAACGCACCCATCGTGCTTGTATTGCACCTTGTTTGATCATGAAATAGAAGATTGTCCTACACTGATAGCTAGGATATGCAACAAAGGAGTGCTACCACCTCCCTTGACTCAGAACCTGCAGATGATGAGGTCTGAGCCATGCAAGGAAGATCCAAATGTGAACGTTGTGCTCCGAAGTGGAATCCTGATGGGAGATGACAAAGGAAAATAGCTAGAAGATAGTACTTGGGGTCACAAAGCTTCAGCGAAAGAAGCAGAGTTTGATTTGGAATGCACTCGGGAAACCTTCATGGAAGCTAAGAAGAGTTTCATTGATGCCTCCAACTTAGGAAGCAAGGATAGACTAGAGTCAAAAATGGATCCATCTATGCTGACAATGTTCCTAGAAACATGTATGAAGTTATTGTACGATAGTAAGGTTGTAAAAGGATTACAGGAACTCATTAACAAATGCGTTGGGACCACACCATGAGAACCGTGTGTAGTCCAAAAGATTGGAAAGCATAAGACAAGGACGGGAAGAGAAATGAGGTTAACCAAACAGATCGGAGAATATGAGATGGATCAAGTTATCCTGGATTTAGGATCGGATGCGAATGTTCTGCCAAAACAAACATGGGAACAAATGGGGAGACCTATGCTGCAGTGGTCTCCTATTTAGCTGCGAATGGTGAACTAGCAAACAATAATACCCATGGGGCGATTGTAGGGAATAACTATGGATATTGAGGGAGAAAGCACACTAGCAGACTTTGAAGTGATAGATATTATTGATGACAGCAATCCTAACCCCGTGCTCTTAGGAATTGATTGGGGCACTGACATGAACGAGGTGATTAATCTAAAGAAGTGCAAGATAATTTTTGAGAAGAAGTCACTATGCATAATTATACCCCTGGACCCTGCTGAAGGATTGTGCTATACAGAGCCAGTGTGCAACTATCAAAGTGATGACGATTTGGACTACATCTATAAGATAATAGCGCGAGAGAAAGATTGGGTAAATCCCACCGTGGATGGGCGGATTTCATGGGAGCGCGAGAGATCCTGTACTTCGGATTCTGATGAGGAGATAGAGTGATGGCATAATCGATTACACGAAGTAACTACACTTAATTGTAATATGATGACAAGGTCGTTGTGTTGCATATCGACAGAAGTAAGAGATCTGCCTTCTTATGATGGTTTATGTGAGGTAGATACCTTCTTGGATAAATTTGAAATAGAGGTGCCGGAAAAGCAACACTTCTAGGCCTTAGACTTGGTACTGCGTGCTACGCTTGCGAGATGGTGGGGTACGCACAAGGGAAGCTTTGAGGACTAGCGTGAATGTAGGAGAATGATGCGCATGTGATTTGGGAAGCCCAGGGTGTGACTGATAGAGAAGTACAATGGATGGGATGATCTGTGCGCGCATCTAGCCAGGTGGGTGCAGGCATATGGAAAACAACCTACGTGGATGCACATGAACTCCGTGCTGAAATATATGGTCAATAAGCATGTGTTGGAGGGACGAATGCGAAAATGGATCTAAATGTTGGGGAGAAATTATGTAGGAAGAATAGTTGTGCAGAAGGTTCTCTATGCAGAAGCGTCTAACAAGGTATGCAACGTGCTGAATAAGGTATGGAATGTGCAATGAAGTGATTGGGACCTACGCATACCTGCAGTATTATGGGCTTATAGGACGACATGCAACAAAATAACAGGACAGACACATTTTAGGCTTGTCTATGGAGTGGAAGTCATAATTCTTATGGAATACATCGTTCCTAGTCTGTGCATAGCAGCTCTCACAGGTATGATAGACCGCAGAGCCTTAGAGGAGAGGCTCGCATAGTTGGGGGAGCTCGAAGAAGAATGGTTTTTTGTTGGATTCCACCAGCAGGTACAAAAGCAGTGGGAAAAGGCATGGAACAATCAACATATTAAGTTGCGCACCTTTAAGGTGAAGGATTTGGTGTTGTTATATGATAGTAAGTTTGATAAATTCCCAGGGAAGCTCAGAATGCATTGGCTGGGACCATATGTTATTAAAGAGATCACAGATGGTGGCACAGTGCAGTTGGTAAAGTTAAATGGAGAACCTTTCCCAGGGAAAGTAAATGGTAGTCATTTAAAGCCATACATAGGTGGCCCGACCATCTGACTAGTTTGTGGAAGTAGAGTCTTAGTGCTCCAGGTAGCTGAAAGGAGGTGTAGGACTATAAACTAGTCTGCCCGGGAGCTGTGCGATGTCAGGACTGTGCGTAGTAGTGAAGTGTCACAGGGTTCGCGATAGCACGGGGCTGGAAAGTGACTATTACAGTCACTTTTCACGATGTGATTCTTGGTTTGAGACCAAATGGAGTGGGCGACAAGCATTTAAGGTGAACTTTATGGGATAGATTCTTGAAAATTTGCCACCAATCGAGTATTAATAGACCGAATGTGGGGGGAACAGTCGAATTCAAATTCAAAAGGTGCTATAAATTACAAAGGGCTATCTAGCAAACAAAACTTGACAATTTGAGAACTGAGCTATTGGGCGCCTAGATATTCATGTACCCAGACTTGTTCGATCTCTTGAAGGAGAATTCGTTGCTTGAGCAATTACTCAAGCCGTTAAGGGAATTATGGAATAACAATATGGTATCACCTAAGGAAGCCATGGATATTGGAGTAATGACCATTGAGGAAGCCGCATAGGCCATGACAAAAGTAGAAGCCCCAAAAAGTGTCAAGATAGTTGCAGAAATCCCTAAATCATCACGTGCATCGAGAGCCAAGAAAGACAAGCAGGCTATGGTACCAATGCGTGTATCCCCTAGAAATCCGTTTAGAACTAAGCTTACCATGGAAGAAAAGGGGAATACCATCAATTTGGAGGCTGATGAGGAGGAAGAATTTGAAGAAATCCTGGTAGAGGAGGACGACGAAGAAATGGAGGTGGAAACCCAAGGTGCAGACCCTCTTACCAGGTTGCCCACATATGTTCCTCAGCGGAAGGGGAAAGCAAAGGTGCCTAAAGATCTAGATGAGAGCAAGAGTTCTCTGCAGTCTTCGTTGCTCCCTAATGACATCATTTTCTAAGGAGCGCACTTGGGGCGAGTGCCTGTACTAAAATTTGAGGACTGGGATCTCGTGGACCATGAGAAGATCCCACATTTGGCAACCACATAGCTAATGCGCCAGAAGAAAGACATGCCGATTGGAGTCATAGAATTGGAGTTGCGCCAATGGTTGAGAGGTGTAGAGAAGGAAGGATTGTTAAACCTACTCTGGGTGCCACATTACCATCACGCCCCAGTGACTATTTTTGTCATCAGGCAGCTGCTTTGCTTGGTGCATGATGGTGCTTTTGATTGGAGGAGCCCATCCCCACGATGAACCATTTGATTCATAGAATTACTTAGCTCCCTTGCAAAGGGGAGAACCCAGTCTCTCGGAGGGTAAGAGTGATGATTTGGCCATCGCGGAGGCCATGAAGAAGAAGTTTAAGCTGTAGAAGAAGAAGAGAGGGCACACGATTTCCAGCATCAACAACCTTGCGGTCAAAGTCACGAAACAAATCTTGGCTAGAAAGTTTATGTGAAAGTGTCGTGCGAATGAGGTGCCCGTGCCAGTGGTGGCACTTGCAGCGCAATGAGCAGATGGGGTCCACTTCAACTGGGAAAATTACTTATGCAGAGAGTTCCTTGAGAACTGTTGCGAGGTGCAGGAGCAGGGAAAAACTTTTCACTATGTGTGGCTTCTGTTGTCCATAGTATTGGTTGCATGGGAATTGCCTGAAGACAACCAGTTCCCAATGATCGCACAGGACCTTTCGAAGGCAGCGAAGTACGCTTTACTATGGGAAACCAGAGATGCGCAAAGGATAATGGACAGCAAAATCTTCTGGGTGTTCATGGAGATGAACATCAAAATGGGGATTAATCGCAAGCCACGGTTATTGCCCATGGTCTACAACAGTCTGCAGAGCTTTGCGGAGTTCAAGGTAGATTTCCACCACGTTTACATCAGGGTGCGAAAGGACCCCATGAAGACGTGGCACGAGCTACCCTATCTAGTGATGGATGATGTCATCTTCGTGGTCCTTGAGTCATGGCCACCAGAGTTGTGTGCTCCAGCTAGCTCCACAGTGGAAGTAGAGAAGTCCGCCACACAACGGAAAAAGGATGAGGCAAAACTGTGGATGGTGCAGTTGGCAAAAAAATTCAAGAACAAAGCGGCAACAGCTAAGGCCTACGTGGTGCATGACGTTGTGAAGGTGGCGAAAGAGCAATAGAAGGTAGCTGAGGAAGAGCATGAAGGACAAAAGCCGCCTTCGCCTGAGCTAGAGACAGATATAAAGAAAGGTGGTGCAGACCCACAGACAGCGTCCATCCAGCTGAAAGGACCGTGCCCAAGAGAAAAAGTAAGGTCGTGGAAGAAGTTGAAGGAATCAAAGACTTCTTTCGACCCAATCACCCTCACTGAGGGTGATCTACCCAACATTGGGGACAGGGAAAATTTTAAGAACCCCCCCTAAATTTACATGTATAATAAATGGGCGAATCTCCATGGTATATAGGAAAAATGGAAGGCGATTTTATCAATAATATGATATGTATATATAATTTTTTGGTGAATCTCTCACCAAGCATGGCGAATATTTTACTCAATTATAAAATCTTGTGTTTATTGAATACACAAATGAAATCATTGCATTTCTTTAAAATATCTTTTGAAATCAAAATTACCGAAATTACATATTGATAACCTAGTGGGTGTAGGATAAAATTCACCCGTGCCATTGATTCACAGAAAGCATGAGAAAAAATCTAATACTATATATAAAACCAAGAAAAATTCAAATTCATCACTTCTAGGGACCTCGTAACCACCTGCCAATACACAAGTATGTTCCTGTTTGCAATTAGAAAAATTACCCAAATTACAATCTGTTTACTCCACTTCTAGGGACCTCGTAACCACCCTGCCAATACATAAGTATGTTCCCGTTTGCAATTAGAAAAATTACCCAAATTACAATCTGTTTACTCCAACATATGTTGGAAAGTTATAGAAGGATGACTAGTGCAATCAATCCATTCCTTTTAGCCCTGGATTTGTTTCAGTTTAAAACAGAAGTATACAAATATACTTGTCCAATGTCTATGCTTTAACCATTCACCTTAAGATGTTTTTACAATATAATTTCCAAAGTCTATTTAATATCTTCATTATCATAAAAACCAACCTATATCCATCTTAACTCCACATCTACCACTCTTAGGGGGATGAAATCTATTTATCCCTCTGAGCACTTGGTAGACCCAGAATTAAGATGGATCTAAGATAGAATTTCCCCTTTAAATAGTCTATGCTCACATGAATACCATGGGTCAATACCATGGGTTATCATAAACCTGGAGCTTAAAAATTACTATTAGTAATTTACAAAAATTAATAAAATTAATAGTTGATTTTTATTTTATTTTTATTTTAACCAAGCTAAAATGTTTAACATACATTAAATTACAACATCCATTTTTACTCTTGATCGGATCAAATATTTTTTCACTCTATGCTAGTTTGCATATCACGATATTTGATACCTCTCGGGGGTTAGTAGATCCAGAGTAAAGATGGATCTATGTTGGTTTAATTCCCCCATTTAAATAGGCTACATTCCAAGTGAATACCATGGGTCAATACCATGTGCCATTTTTATTTTTATTAATACTAATATTAGGGTTAATAATGTTTTTTTGCATGGTATTAATAACAATCTAGTCCATGGTATCTGTCCCATAGTATAAATATAAGGTGACTTATGGAGTAAATATAAAAAAATGTTTTATTTGTTTACCATACCTCTCGTTTATTTATATTTTTATTAATTTACCATACCATTCATAAATACAAGGTGACTTATGGAGTAAATATAAAAATAGAACGAGGGTTAAGGACTAAATATAAAAAGAGGTTTTATTTATTTACCATGCGTCTAGTTTATTTATATTTTTATTTATTTACCATACCTTTTGAGTAAGTATAAAAAGACATTTTATTTATTTACCATACCTCCACTTTACTTATATTTTTATTTGTTTACACCCTTGCATGTATATAAGGTGACTTATGGATTAAATATAAAAATGCTTTATTTATTTACCATACCTCTTTTATAAATATGGTATTTGGGCCTTTGGCCCATAGGATTCACTTAAATAAAACCTATTCTTGAAAATGGGTGAATGGAAGGTTGTAACTCCTAATTTCAAGGGCTAAATTTACCTTTTTTACCCTCTCCCTTAAAATAAGGTGGGCTATTTGAGGTGATTTGTAAAAATGTACTATGATACAAAATATTCCCCCACTAAAAATTTAAAACCCCTTAATTTCGCCAACGGGCGAACATTCGCCCCTAAAATCACCCCTAATTGGGGAGACGGTGAGGGATGTCATCGCCGAGGCCCTCCAGAAGTTCACGGAGGAACACCAGATGGTGTTGGGGGCTCTCCGAGCATAGATACAGGAGTTGCAGGTGTGCACTCCACAGGCTGGCACTGTGTCAACTAGCTTTGCACTAGGCATGCCCGCGGCCAAGGAAATGCTGCGTGCTCGAATGAACAACAAAATAGTGCTACTAGATGGAGCACTAGTTACATAAAATGAGGTCGATAGGCCTATGGTTAGCAGGTTGAAGGGGATTGGGTTAAATGTGGCTACGCTCCCTGGGGAGATGCTCTATGTTTTGCAGGATGGAGTTACTGCAAAACTGCGAACCAGGGAGGGTTGCACACTCCAGGTAATGAGTGAGCAATGCATCAACATTGAATAGTTGAGCCTGCAGTGCGATGAGGTAGTAGAGCAGAAAATATAGCTCGTGCAGGTGGTGGAGGAAGCCTGCCAAATGGTCCTGGAGTTGGCCATCCAAGGGGCACTATTTTTATGAAGTCCCTAGAAGACAAGGCCCATATAGAAGAAGACCCTGAAAATGATAATTGCTCAGGTGACACCATTCCATTGGAGTCTCCTGAGAGGGAAGCTCATGAAGAAAGAGACCTGGAAGGTGAAAATCCATTCGAAGACATGATTCCATTAGAACCTCATCCTGATATTGATACAATTCCACCTGAACCTGAACCTGAAGTAAATACAGTTGTACCACCATTGGTCAAAGACCTCACGACAAAGAAAACATACAAGGACATATTGAGGAAGTTTCTTAAAAAGTACAAGAAGCAAAAGAAAATAGTTAAGCAGCTGAGAGAGTGGTTGAAGGAAGCAGTTTGGGTCAGGAAATTGAAAACACAATTAGAGACCGCAGGGACCTAAATAAAACACTGCTCTGGGGAAGATATTGAAACCCAGGCTAAGACCCTTTTGGTTTATTCAAAAGAAACCCAAACAAAGCAATGTCTTTTAGAAAATAGTGAAATGCAGACAGAAGATCCTTGTGTTTGCCCATGGGAAACCCAAACAAACTTCCCCACTAATGATGCTGTTGTCCAAACCAATTTTGCAGACAATATTCAGGAAGGCTGCCAAATGACCCAAGGAACAATTGAAGTTGTTGTTCAAACTGATACTAAATAAAACACCAAAGCTGATTGTTGTATGACTTGAGAAGTAACTGAGGCTGTTGTTCAAACTAGCCCAACGGTAACATAGGATGATGAGGTCTAGACAGAGGAAACACCTGACTACATTCCCCTGGTAAGGGAAGAAGTCATTAGGAAATTTCATAATGAACTAGCCAAGACACAGCAAGAGTTGATTCGACATAAAGAGGAAGTAGTGCCCCTACGAGTACACTAGGAATTACGAAAGAAATTTGAGGCACTCACTGTCACAGAGGATGAGACTTTCGCTAATTACAAGGATGAACAGAAGAAAGTTGAAAAAGCACAAGTCAAGTTGCAGAAGGCTAAAGAGAAAATGGAGACTATTTTCTCTCTTTACTCAGATGCCTTGTCATGTCGAGCTCCTGCCACCAACTATGCACTATTCCTACTAGAAAGATACCTCTCACTGAAGGTTAAAGCAGTTAAGGCTAGTAAGTCAGTGGAAATTAAGACCACCTGATCAGAAAATGATCCTAGATGACTTTTACTCAAAAATTAAAGTCAAAGAATGCTCTTGGAAATAGTCTCATTGCATAGATTTCTTCATTCTAAATCTAATGCAATTTGAATGGACTAGAATGGACTTCAGATGAAGGAGTTATTGCAGAAAGAAGTTGGCTCAATTTCCCTTTAAAAGTAGACATTTTCTTATTAAAAGGGAAAATATGTCTTAACATAAAGTCCCTTAAAAAGTTATTACATCGCAACCTTTTCATTACAAAGGGCGGACTGCAAGTCTTAAGGAGCAGTGACAAGCGATCACTGATATATCGAATTGGAGAAATCCAGTGAAAGTGTTCTAGGCCTTGGCCTTAAGGGAAGTGCGACAATGATCAGCGATTTCATGTGGACCATTGGATCTGGTGCGTAAATCAACGGTCAAGATAAGATTTGTGATCGATGATCGAGGAACTGTTTCCGGGAAAACTAGTGTCTTTTCGATCTTCTAGTCCCACTAAGATGGATAGCTATCTTAGAAACAAACAATTCAAAGTAACTTGTGTTTTCCTTTATGTATGATAGATAAGAGAGAAGCAAAGAGCACCAACCTTAATCTTTTGCTTGGCTCCTTGCTTGTTTCCTCTCTCCTTTGATAGAGCTTGCCACTCCTTTCTCACTTGTCCCACTTTAAAGAACACCTGTAGAGACAAAGCAACAAAACACCATCAAAGCATAGAGATCTATAATACCATAAACAATGTAGAATCAGAAGTACATTAACCATACAATTGCATTCACAAATACAAGATTCACAAGTACACAAGTATATGGAGGAAAACTCAAATAACTTTATTGATAGTAGAAGTAGAAGAGAGGATTACAACCCAGCTGTCTAATCCAACATCATCCTCCCAGCATGAAAGCCCTCTTCACCTCATGAAAAGCAAGATCACCCAACAATACAATGTCTCAAAGAGAAACCAACAACACTTCCTTACAAATTACAAAATTCTAGCCTCTAGATCTCTCAGCTAAGGGATCCATTTATAGATATTTGTAGAGGGGTGAGTTAGCTTTTGGTTTTTTTATTAGTGTCATTTCACTGATAGTTCTTGGTTCCACTTGGATATTTCATGATCTCTTACTCATCCCTGGGTGAATTCAGAGAGGCAAGTGTCATATGAGAAGTTTCTAGAAGATTCTCTGGGTTTCCACTTAGCAAACTGTCTCTGCCATTTTTCTACTCCCGCTCATTGCACCCTACAGAAGGCCTTTTCAATATGCATCGCACCTCTTGTGTGTAGCAGGTGAGATGCATCACACCTTGACTAAGGAGCAATCTGTATGGTCCAGTTTTGACTAGTTCTGAGTGGTTTTTCAGGTGGAACTTCTGGGAAATGATGTAATCAATTGACCATGATCTTTTAGGGTTTGAAACAACACTTTTAGGAGTTTAAGAGCCCTTGGTTTATTGACATATGCGATTGGGGTTTTAGTGCCCAAATATGTCTATAACAGTGACCCCCTAAAGCATGAGGTCACAAATCTTTTGATGTCAGGTGAAATGCTTTATCATGAGGATCCGAGGTTTTTCGAGCTGGAAGGTGACTTGTAATAAGCTAAAATATAATACATTATCTTCATATTATTTTCATGATCTAGCGGAGGCGGGCATTCCCATGCTCAACTTTATAAACTCATTTTCATGTACATAGGACAGACAATCGTCTGCTATTTCAGACTGGTGATTCTTGTAGAGTCATCATCCCTTAGTTTGGATGATCATCCATGCAGCTATGGTGTACATTTGATGTCTTTATTTTCTTGAATATATTGCAACCCGAATGGATGAAACTAGATCCGGGGTCTTCAAAATCGTTCAATCTTTGATCGATGTACAAGTCAATCCATGTGAAAATATGTTCTGAAGTAGAACATGGAAAGACATCGCTTGATTACCAGCCAATGATGTAAGCTATTAACAGGTGCGAGAGGAATCACCGATGATGATAGTGACCCTTAAGGTACTACAATACAATTCATGTGGTGTTAATATATGAGTCGATGTTGAACACCATGCAAAATCTTTCGATCGAAGGCCATTGATGTAGACCTGTCGCCGAAAGTGAGAAACTTGCCATTGAGGCATGCAAGCTTCAAAGTACTAAAAGGGTTGTTCCTAAGTCAACTTCTTGGATAATGAGCTGATGTCGACAAGAAGTGACTCATCGTAGGAGGGCCTTAATGAATCCCACATCTACGACACGAAACAAAGAAAATGATTTTCTGGAGGTGAAAACGATCTGATGATACAAGGTTCAGGAATGGCGGCCATGAAAAATGGAGAGTGAAGGTATTGCAGTGGATGAGGCGTTAGCTAGGTGACAAATTCTCTAAATAGCTTCTCTTGAACATATCAGCAACACTGAGATGGATTGGTAGCATTAACCCCAAAAATGGATGGTATGGATGAGCAATGGTGATGTGACTGGTGAACAAAATAACCCAACCCAACTCAATCATGGTGATGGAGTGAAAGTGTCATGTTCAAGAGCGACCTGCTACCAATGAAGTTCTTCAAGTTTTCTTCCCTTTTTCCCCAGTCATTGCTGACCAGTACCTCTTTATTTTTGTCAAGCTTGAGGAGGATAACATATGCTTGTTCTATAATTTCCCTTTGGGCAAACCTGTCGCTATGTTTTAGTGAGCCTAGCGACAGTGAATCTCGCCCTTGTCTAGATGGACAAGTTTGTCGCTATGGTTTTAACTAGTTTAACAATAAAGAAAACTTAGTCCTTTTCATGTTTATAGAGTCTGAAAAGAGACATAAAGGAAACTCCAGCAGTCCTTTTTCTTCGCATAATCCCTTAAGTCCGAAAAAGTATAAAATAATACAAAAGGGATGACTTTTCGATAGTTTTAGTGAGCCGAAAAAGACAAGCGCTTGATCTTTTTGTGGAATGATCCCTCAGGTCCAGAAAGATTAAAATGTAGAGGAGGGATGGCGCTTCCCCTTACTTTAACGAGCTGGAAATGCCAGTAGCTCAGCAATCTTTTCATATTTTACGAGTCTAAAAAGAGCTTAAAAGAGACTCGTTTTTGAGGAACGAGTGATGTTTCTGGGTAGCAACTGGTTCTAGGTAAGTTTGGAACTTCTCAAACAGCTGCGTAATGAGGGTGGCTAACAGAATAACTCATCATAGTTGTTCCTCAAAAGGGTAAACAATCAAGTGGAGGCATATGATCAGCTAAAAGAGTGGAGGTGATGGTAAGAACATGACCAAGGCTCAAAAGGTTGATTGCAATGCAATCACAAAGTTTATTTACCGAGGGTGGATTCATTTTTTAATGAGCTTGAATATTTAGAAACTATGCTCAGTGGCGGGTTTATTTTTTAATGAGATTGAACCCTGCGGTAACATTGCTCGTTGGCGGGTTTATTTTTTAACGAGCTTGAACCCTGTGGTAACACTGCTCGTGCCAGTCATCTTTAAAGATGTCTCTTATTAGTAGGTTCATTTTTTAGTGACCTTGCCCCTGCGAAAATTTTCTCATTTCCTTTTGTATGCAGGCTGGAAACGACCAACTACAAAACTAACTACACTAAGAGTTAATGAACTATTGAGGTTAGGTAGGATAGTTTAGAAAAAACATTTCCTTTACTTTGTCGGTGCGCTGCCGACAAACGTGAACGGTGGGTTAGAGCATTCACCTAACCTAAGCAGTTGAACTAAAAGTTAAGCTAAAATACTACGAGGTTAGAGTTACACTGGTCACTTTTTCACTTGCATAAAAAAGGTTTGCATGCCCCCAGGTGTTGAGAAAACGAGAATTCCTAGTTATCTTATGGAAGTTCCTTCATTTAAGCAAGATCATTTCATCCGCGGAGCAGACAAAACACTTCCTCGGCTCTGTCCATTGAAATAGAAAAAGGTTTATGGTGTGAGCTTGCAATCACATAACGTGCGAGGAGATCATGTTTCAGATTGATCCCATATCCTGCACGAAAATGGCATTTCAGACTAATCATATAACCTACAAGGAAATCTGTTTTTTCATCTAGGTTCGCCTGCCAAAGCAGACCAGGGTGTATGCCCCTTAAGCTTCGTTACATTCACCGAATTACCTGCGGTAATTAGGTGGATGAACTGGAGGTTGAAGAGACATTCATGATGCAAAGAGACCATCTAGGGATGGCGTTTAACTCATAACTGTGTTCGAACCAGGAAATGAAAGCTGGTCGACAAGCTACACCATTCTGCATTCATGCGGGAAACACATCACTCGAAAGACTGTGGAAAGAATACCTCCCATGCTGTAAATGTAGTCATGCCCAAGGAGTAGATTGTAATATAGTGGCCCTTGGACTACCATCACGTTCAAGTGAACGGTTTTCCTTCTCAAAGTTATAGGCAAATTTGGAAGGATTCCTAATGGTTGACTAGTTCCTTTGTTGAAGCTTGACAAATTTTGATTCTTAGGTAAAAGCGATGGTGAACCAAGTGCTTTCCAAGTAGTTGAGGAAAGGACACTCACAGAAGCACCTTCATCTATGATGGTGCTAGACATAATCATTTTGTAAACTTGTACTATGATTCGGAATGGTACATTAGATGGAAGGCGGGGACCTGCTAGTAGATTCCAATCGAAGGAAATGACTAGATTTCTTAGAGGGGCGACTGAATAAATGGCTGGGTGAATCTCTCAAAATGGGGTACTTCCCTCCTGTTGAAAAGGAATGGGTAGATTTCCCCCATGTTCATCAGACTCTGTGTTAACAAAAAGAATTTGAACGACATTTTTCTCATTCTCTTTGGAGACTGTATCATCTATAGGTTGACCTTCTGAAGGCAAGACTGGGTCGACTGCCATCTCGACCTGTTGACTTTGGTCCGGTACAGACTCAAAGGGTTTTTCTTCAATGATAGGTGCTTCGACCAACAATTGAGGTGTGTCAGTCGGATTTTCAACTAGCGATGGACTTGGCAAGAGTTTCTTGTATCCAGGGAGAAGTCGCTGTGGTGAAGCAGGACAGTTATTCAAGAAACTTTTAGCTTCATCCAGAAAAGGACAACGATGAAGGGCATGATTTCCTTCACACAACCTACAAGGAAATCTGGATCTTCCTTTTTTTCCATTGACTTCATTTTCACTAGTTGATGGTGTATTCTCAACATGGTCGACAGAGGTTGATGACACCAGATGGTGCAAACAGGGAGACTAGTCTCTCAAGATCCACGGAATGCAAGGACAATCTCGATGAAAGTGGTTTCCTTTGCAAATCACGCATGGAGATTTTGGTTTGGAAGGTTCGGTGTGCAGATTTTCGCCGGATGATGCATGGTTGCCCCCTTGCTTGACTGGTTTCTTCTTCTTCTTCTCCTTCCCTTTCTTCTTCTTCTCAGTTACTTGGTTTTTAGTATCACTAGTTTCACCAAGTGAAGAGGAAGAAGGAGAGGGAGAAACAAATGAAGTAGAAGGTGAGGGAGAAACTCTAGTATCATCTGGTTGCTGATTCGATTGCTGAGGAATTACGGTGTTTTGAATGACAGAGGTTGAGAATAGCCATACCAGCAGGCCAATTGTGATTCCTAGAAGGGACAATGTAGCCATGTATGGAGCACCAATATCTCCCCAAGAAGAGAAAGGACTAGGATTCCCCCCAAGGGGAAATCCTTGATTGGTGGACTCCATTACCTCAACCTAAGATCAACGAAGGAATAGGGATGTTATTCCGAATTAAATAAATTTTATGACGCTTTGAAACAACTTGCTTTTCAATTTTTAAGAGTCGAGAAAAAGATAAAGGTGACTCTAGTCGCCTTCGATTTTTAATGAGCTTGAAGTGACAAGTGCTTGGATGGACCTTTTCTTTTAAGGAGTTGAAAAGGAACGAAAGTGACTGCTCTGGAAATCTAGACAGAGGGATTACCAAACTAATCGCAAAACTACAATATACACCTTGGTGGTAAATTAAAGAGAAATTACCAAGGACTTTATGTACGACAGTAAATCTTCCCGAATGTTGTGTTCAGTGCATTGCGATTGATACAACAGTGGACACGACTTCCTAAGGATAAAGGATATCAACCTATTGTGGTCTCCCAATATATACTCGACAGTACAGGGAGCACAATTCCGTACTGGCACTTGTCATATCAAAGAGGAGGAATCACCCAACCTTCGATGAAAATGATAGTTACCAGGCTTTATGACGCTAGAATATGTCTCTAGCCTGGACTTATAGATGTTGTGCGTTAGGTTCCAAAGTGCTTTTATGTTCATTGAGGTTTATTTTAGAGTTTATCTTTTTTAAGAAGTTTGCCTTTCAAGGTTCACCACGTGATGTAGATGTAAAATTCCTAAATATGCAATATAAAATGATAAACAGTCATTTGTTTTCTTTTAGCAATGAAAATCCTAGCTACTAAGGAAAGAAAAGTATGATTCTTTCAACAGAGAGCAAAGAGCACACACTAAATGCACTTTTCCTAAATCATTTTCTGCATGCAGTCTAAATGCAAATGCACATGCATGTATTTGTTTTTTCGTTTCCTTAATGTGAGAATGCTAAAAAGAAAACTAAGTACAGATCTGAACTATTTTCTTCAAAGCGACACTTCAACAATTTCTTTTCAAAACGAAAGGAAGACTAAGACGACACTTTCAATTTCGAATGGAAAACTGCTTTCGACACTTCAAATACTGACAAGTCAAATCAAATACAATGGAAAAAGTACAATCGACTATCTAGAAGAGGAAGACTTTACGACACTCTTCTTTTCGACTCACAATGACAGTTGCGACACTTTTGAATCAAAAGACGACAGTTCGATTAAGCTACTATTTGCAAAGGAGGACTGTAAATGATGAAAAATACATAAAAAAAATTCACAATTCCTGATCAATGGAGGATGAATAATGTAAAGGAAGAAGGCTTCAAAAATGATATACTGATCATAAACAACAAAACTACTGAATAGAGTTGAAAACAATGAAGAAAAAACCAAATTCTAGAGAGAGAAACAGTTTCATTCAATCCTTGCATCTGTCCTTAAGGGAAACAGGGATGCATCTCACCTGCAACACAAAGAAGGTGTGATGCATCCAAACTGCCAGTTAGAGATAGTGCGATGGACCAGGGAATGAAACTGAGCTTAGTTTTCACTCAAAATTTGCAGCTAAGTTCAGTGATTTAGGCTGAGCTATGATAGACAATAACAACAAAGTATAGGGGTATGATCTTATGAGGTTATTGAGCTACCACCAGGGCACTTAGGATGTTTGCAAGTCAGATGTTCAGTTCATAAACCAACCCAAATATTGACTGAAGCAGCATTGATTTACTTTGCAATTGTATAGCAAAAGCAGTTCAAAGGCTAGCTGGCTTAACTTCAGGCTCTGTCTATAGTTTATAAAGCAAACAACAACAACAAACAAACAAACTATTTGCTCCCCAATAGAGTCCCCATTTTGTTTCTGGGAAAACTAGTGTCTTTTCGATCTGCTAGTCCCACAAAGACGGGTAGCTATCTTAGAAACAAACAATTCAAAGTAACTTGTGTTTTCCTTTATGTATGATAGATAAGAGAGAAGCAGAGAGCACCAACCTTAATCTTTCGCTTGGCTCCTTGCTTGTTTCCTCTCTCCTTTGATAGAACTTGCCACTCCTCTCACTTGTCCCACTTTAAAGAACACCTATAGAGACAAAGCAAAAAAACACCATCAAAGCATAGAGATCTATAATACCATAAACAATGCAGAATCAAAAATACATTAACCATACAATTGCATTCACAAATACAAAATTCACAAGTACACAAGTATATGGAGGAAAACTCAAATAATTTTATTAATAGTAGAAGTAGAAGAGAGGATTACAACCCAACTGTCTGATCCAACATCATCCTCCCAGCATGAAAGCCCTCTTCACCTCATGGAAAGCAAGATCACCCAACTATACAATGTCTCAAAGAGAAACCAACAACACTTCCTTACAAATTACAAAATTCTAGCCTCTAGATCTCTCAGCTGAGGGATCCATTTATAGATATTTGTAGAGGGGTGAGTCAGCTTCTAGGTTTTTGATTAGTGTCATTTCACTAATAGTTCTTGGTTCCACTTGGAGATTTCATGATCTCTTACTCATCCCTGGGCGAATTCAGAGAGGCAAGTGTCATATGAGAAGTTTCTAGAAGATTCTCTGGGTTTCCACTTAGAAAACTATCTCTGCCATTTGTCTATGCTCACTCATCACACCCTACAGATGGCCTTTTCAGTATGCATTGCACCTCTTGTGTGTAGCACGTGAGACGCATCACACCTTGACCAAGGAGCAGTCTGTATGGTCTAGTTTTGACCAGTTCTGAGTGGTTTTTCAGGTGGAACTTCTAGGAAATGATGTAATCAATTGACCATGATCTTTTAGGGTGTGAAACAACACTTTTACAGGTTTAAGAGCCCTTGGTTTATCGACATATGTGATTGGGGTTGCAGTGCCCAAATATGTCTATAACAGGAAGGTTGAGGACCATGACCCATGGTACTGTGACTTTCAACCATGCGACTGTGCGATATGTGATAGCGTCGATCGGCAATCGCGAATCGGATCACAATGATACAAAGGGGCCATGCACCTTAGCAACATGCGAC
This sequence comes from Pinus tabuliformis, assembly GCA_031772625.1. Lineage (NCBI taxonomy): Eukaryota > Viridiplantae > Streptophyta > Pinopsida > Pinales > Pinaceae > Pinus > Pinus tabuliformis. The sequence goes on from CM062811.1 coordinate 660,775,472, forward strand.
ATGCGAATTGTCAAAATGTGATGGGCCGATACACCTATAGGTCGATGAAGCGCCAGTCGAAGATCATAGAACAGAGAGCACAACGGAAAGGCTTTGTGATGAGCGATTGCGATATGCGTGGACCTGAAAAGTTATAGAAGCGGGACTAATGATATTTGAGATCCAGCCTTAAGCATTTTGGTCGAGATTTTCATTGTATTGCTTTGTATTGGGTTTTTCAGTGTTATGCAATGAGATTGTGATTTGTGATGACAGGGATACACCTAAAGGAATTATGGATGCGGGACTAATAATCTTTGAGATCCGACTTAGTTTATTCAGTCGGGTTTTCAATGTATTTCAATGTTTTTCTGTGTATTTTTAAAATGTGTTCTATTTCGGGATTTAGTTTCGAAGAAAGGCCGGATGGTCGAGTTACCCATGCCCGTCGTTCCTTTCATTTGTAATCTGTTTCTAATATGAGAACAGTCTATTTCCATGCAAAAGGGAACTGTAGCTAGACAGGTAATAAAAACACAAATGACACAGAAGTAAACGGGGCTGAGGTTCTCGGAGGATTCTTAGATTGTCAATGGCAGCATGAGAGGGATTCTCGGTAAAGGCCATTGAGAGAGATTCTCAGCAAGGGCTCGAGAGGATAGCCACTAGAGGTTGGAGAGGTAGGGCTAGAGTGCTTAAATAGAGCAAAGTCACCAGAGGTTGGAGGCAACACCTAAATGCTTCAATGAAGTATCAAACAACAAAGAGATCGAAGGATCAAGCTGTTGCTAGTGTCTGTTGTGCAGAAGGCAGAAGAAGGAATTCCAGAGACAATGCAGAATTCTGATGGAGTCAGAGAAGCCAGAAGCTCAAGAAGCTCTGATACCACCTGATCTGAAATGGGGACCTAGGCTTCTTGTCATGCTTACAAGAACCTCTCCCACTCCAAAGCCTTTTATTTCCAAGATCTTGCTTATGATTGATAATTTGCAGAATTAAAAGAACTTGAAACAGGTGTATGTTTTTGTTTATCTTTAACTATTTATGTGCTTTGAGTTCTTTTGCTTAAATTGATATAAAATACATATAATAGTAAATAATGCAACACATAAGCAAACAATACATAACAAAAATTTAATATGGAGTTCACCGTGATATCTTGGGCTACGTCTCCTTGAGCTCTAATCAACTCAATTAGGCTCTTTGGGATTATGGCTTCAATTCTTTTACAAGTTTATCACTCAACTCCAATGGTTTACAACTGACCAATGGGCTTAGAATGCCATCTTACCCCTGGTTGTCCTTTATCTGTAGACAGATCTAGGCTTCTCTGGACTAATTCTTTCAGTCAGCACTCTGAGCTTCTTGAGCTTCTGGCTTCTCTTACTCCCTCAGAATTCTGCACTGTCTCTGGAATTCTGTCTTCCACCTTTTGCACAACAGACACCAGCAACATCTTGATCCTTCGATCTCTTTGATGTCTAATACTTCACTAAAGAATTTAGGCACTTCCTGCAACCTCTGGTGACTTCAGTCTATTTAAGAACTCTTCATTTGATTCACCTCCTCATGAAGGTAATAAAGGTGAAAAAGAGAGGTACAAATCTGATTTTAATCATATTCCTTTTGATTATGTTAAGCATGATAAATTTCCATATAAGCATGGAAAACGAATTGCACGTTCCTTTTGTGGTTTAGATAACCATAATGTTTCTAGATGTTGGAAGAGAATGGCCACATATAGGAAACTTTTGAAGGAACATAAGAAATAAGCTAAAGGTCCACTGGACAAGGGAAATCATGCTATCAAGAAGATGCACATGTGTTGCACTTACTGCCATAAGCAAGGACATATTGCTGAAAGGTGTTGGACTCTGAATCCAACAATGCTTCCACAAAACTTGAAGAAGGTGGAAAGAGAGAATGGCAGGAATGGAAAGAAAGATTCCATGATCGATGTGTTTTATGATGATTCACATGTTGATGTGTAGACAAAGGAAGCACCTTTGAAATGGATTGGTAAGAAATGGTTAGAGTTCTTATCCAATTAAAGTTGCATGTCTTTTGATTTAATGCATTTATTTGCTAATGAGATGCAAGTTGAAAGATGAATAAGTAGAGTATGCAAACTCACTTTATTGCAGCTAAATCATTTTCATTTCAGCTTCAAAAGTACAGTGTACTTAAGAGAAATGTGAAGGAATAAGTACATGCATAAGCATGATATGCATGAACACAGGGATGTTGATGTGTTCCTTGTATTTGAACATGTATGTATGAAGGGTTGATTACTTTGTTGCAAACATGCATGTAATGTAATGTTGACTTGGAAAAGGTTGATCTGGTCTCCAAGATGGAGATAATGATGAAGTGTTTCATCTTCGTGAAAGAATCTTTAAGATATTTTGTACATGCTTGACTTGAAGGGTCAATTGCTTGTAAAGATATGTTTTATTGGCTTGTTATCTAGTCAATCATTTGTAACTAGATGTAAAGACATGGAGGTGCTCATAAGATGTGAAATCTATTTCTTTTGTTGAAGCAAGAGTTTAGGCCATCTAGTTGTTGTCTGTAAATCTGTTGTTCTTGACAAATGTCAATAGAACATACTTGTAACAGGTACAAATGTAAATTTTTGTGAAGAAAATGTAACTTCACATTTGTTGAGCAACCTTGGATCAATGATCAAGGTAGAGAGGTTCAAGCTACCTACTGTAACCTTCTCAACAGGAGTTCTGCATGAAGTCAAGAAGGAAGACAATTCTTAACCAGAGGACAAGCACATCCAGGAAGGAAAGTGTTGACTATATTTGAGTTTTTGTTCAAAGGCACTAGCTACTCTCATCTACTGTACAGATTAGTCTATCAGTGTTTTGGGGTCCAAAAGATTTCTAATGGGGAGGAGTGATCAGAAAATGATCCTAGATGAATTTTACTCAAAAATCAAAGTCAAAGGATGCTCTTGGAAATAGTATCATTGCGTAGATTTCTTCATTCTGAATCCAACGCAATTTGAATGGACCAGAATGGACTCTGGATGAAGGAGTTATTGCAAAAAGAAGTTGGCCCAATGTCCCTTTAAAAGGAGGCATTTTCTTATTAAAAGGGAAAATATGTTTTATTGTAAAGTCCCCTAAAAAGTTATCGCATCGCAACCCTTTCATTGAAAAGGGCAGACTACAAGTCTTAAGGAGCAGCGACAAGTGATCACCGATATATCAGATTGAAGAAAGCCAGCAGAAGTGTTCCGAGCCTTGGCCTTACGGGAAGTGTGACAGCAATCAACGATTGTATGTGGACCGTTGGATCGGGTGTGTAGATCAACAGTCAGGGTAATATCGGTGATCAGGGATCGGGGAAGGTTGAGGACCATGACCTGTGGTATTGTGACTGTGGCCATGTGACTGTGCGATATGTGGTAGCGCTAATCAACGATCGGTGAATTGCATCACAACGATAGAAATGGGCCATGCACCTTAGCGACATGCGACATGCGACTTGCTGAAATGTGATGGGCTGATACGCCGATAAGCCGATGAAGCGCCGGTCGGAGATCAGAGATCAGAAAGCATAGCGGAAAGGCTTTGTGATAGCGATTGCGATATGCACAGACCCAAAAAGTTATAGAAGCGGGACTAATGATATTTGAGATCCGGCCTTAAGCATTTTGGTCGGGATTTTCATTGTATTGTTGTGTATTGGGTTTTTCATCGTTACGCAATGAGATTGTGATTTGCGATGACAGGGATGGACTCGAAGGAATTATGGATGTGGGACTAATAATCTTTGAGATACGGCTTAGTCTGTTCAGTTGGGTTTTTAATGTATTACCGCGTTTTTCTGTATTGTTAAAATTTGTTCTATTTCGGGATTTAGTTCCAGAGAAAGGCCAAACGGTCGAGTTACCCATGTCCGCTATTCCTTTCATTTGTAAACTATTTCTAATATGAGAACAATACGTTTCCACGCAAAAGGGAACTATAGCCAGACAGATTATAAAAATACAAATGACACACAAAAGTAAAGGGGGCTAAGGTTCTTGGAGGATTCTTAGATTCTCAGAGGCATCATGAGAGGGATTCTCTTCAAAGGCCATTGAGAGAGATTCTCAGCAGAGGCTCGAGAGGATAGCCACCAGAGGTTGGAGAGGCAGGGCTAGAGTGCTTAAACAGAGCGAAGTCACCAGAGGTTGGAGGCAGTGCCTAAATGCTTAAGTGAAGTATCAGACAGCAGTTAGATCGAAGGATCAAGTTGTTGTTGGTGTCTATTGTGCAGAAGGCAGAAGAAGGAATTCCAGAGATAGTGTGGAATTCTGAGGGAGTCAGAGAAGCCAGAAGCTCAAGAAGCTGAGAGCACTAACTGAAAGAATTAGTCCAAAGAAGCCTAGATCTGTCTACAGATAAAGGAAAACTAGGGGTAATATGGCATTCTAAGCCCATTGGTTAGTTCTAAAACATTGGATTTGAGTGATAAACTTGTAAAAGAATTCAAGCCATAATCCCAAAGAGCTTAATCGAGTTGATTAGAGCTCAAGGAGATGTAGCCCAAGATATCAGGGTGAACTCCATATTATATTTTCATTATGCATTGTTTGCTTATGTGTTGCTTTATTTATTGTTATATGTATTTTATATCAGTTTAAGCAAAAGAACTCAAAGCACATAAATAGTTAAAGACAAAAAAAATAATACACCTATTTCAAGTTATTTTAATTCCGCAAATTATCAATCATAAGCAAGATCTTGGAAATATAAAAGCTTTGGAGTGGGAGAGGTTCTTGTAAGAACGACAAGAAGCCGAGGTCCCCATTTCAGATCACCACCCCAGACTTTGTCATGTGTTTCAAAGAACAAAATGAATAGATACGGTGCCTTTTGTGTGAATTATACATGCATAATTTTTTCTTAAAAGATGACTTAAACAGTAATCCTAGCCCCTTCATAGGGGATATCCAATTTCAAGCTTTTCTTACCTTTGCCACTAATCAGATCAATTGGGCTATATCCCATAACACTTTTTGAATGACGGAATATGGCATAGACTTATGGGTTAGGGGAGAACCCACAAAACCCCTACACCTCTCTGTCCAACACAAACAGTTCATGAAACGAATGGGTGTTGTGGGTCAATTAGGACCACTCCACACAGACATCATACAGGCAGGGAAGGAATACTTTCAGGAAATCAAAGAAGAAGCTTTGTCTGCAGCTAGACAAAGATGGGAAGCCTCCAACAATAATGTCAAGAACAGGGAGCCATTTGGATTTAGAAATTTCAAAGCTGCCTCCACTCGCTTACACAAATAAAACAATATGGTCCTAAGCATGGGCCCTAATTGGATAATGTGTCGATACAGAAGTCCAATTATCTATTTTCCTCTAGATGGGTACCACAGTGATTATAACTTCCCAAATCATCGAGTGAACCAGGCTTTTGTAGTGCTCAAACAGAAAAGCGGTTTTCGGCAGTATAAGGAGGAAGTATATCCTGCTTATTCCTTACTAAATTACGCCTTAACCATCTTATTGCATGAGGAAATTCAAAAAGGTAAGCAGGGGAGTATGTTGGGATGAGGAAAAGGTATGTTTTCTCCTCGTAAATAGCTTAATTAAGAATTTGTCTTCACGTGTTTATCTTCATTTTATGAATAAAAGTAGAGGTCTAGACAATAGCAGAAGCTGGGTAAAATCGATTATTAAAAAATTAGATAAATCTGGGCATGGAAAACTAACTTTCACTATCTTTTTATGCAGAGACGTGGATTGGACAATTTTTGTTCAATTGACATAACAGCTGCAATCGGGAAAGGAAAAAAGACAACGTCTTGCGTATGGAATACAGCGGAAGACCAGGAGGGCCAATGTTATTCTATGATTAAATCAGATTGAGGGTTGTGAAATCCTCAGGATCCCTTGATCCTGAGGATTCACGTCTATCCACTTATTTTTCCAAAAGTTATATAAATTCGTGAGGCAAATTGAACAACTAGTTAGGAATTCACAGATTGTAACTATTCTTTTTGGATGTATAATACTTTCATCATGGTGATGTTGTAACTTTGTTATTGATTCTAACGAAGAAGACTGTGTTTCATCCATAATCGTATTATGAATATCTAATAGTGGGGACTTTTGAAGACATTGGGCCCAGACAATAGGAGATCTACTACTTCAATTGTGTTATAATTATTTTTGTTTATTCTTATAACTGTTTATTATTGTTAGTTTGTAAAGTTGGCACCATTCTAATTACTGTGAGGATTGATGACTCTAGTTTGAGTTTTTTGTTCAGACGAGATTATAGATTTAGCTGATTGTTACATATGCATGATACTCTTTATTGAATTGGTTATGTTAATTTCAGCATTAGATTGTTGTTCATTCTAAAGTAACATTATCACAAATTTCAAAGCTAGAGTTGATTTCTTTCCATGAGATGTTTATATGTTTATTTTATGTTCAATTGTTATAGCTTTCCTTCATGTTAAATGAATTAGTTTCAATACAAGTTAGATTACTGAGAGTGATTCTTTCTATTTGCATTATGTTCAGTTTCCTACAGAATAGATTAAGTAGACTTGAATATGTTTTATGGATTTCTTTCAGAATTGTTTGGATTGAATTTAGAGAAATAGACATTAGCAATTGCAACGATTTCAACTTCTTTCATTATGAGTTGACCTCTAAACTCACTGCATATGCATTTCTGGCACTCTTGAAATAAAAATACTTGCCTTGGGTTGATGTTTAATGTAGGTATTAAGATTGATTGTAATAAGACATCTTAGTGCAACAACACATTTGATATCTCACAAAGCTCATACACTTTCTATCACCAAATCCATGCATATATCATCTTATGTGTTCATTGTAGCCAAGGCATATCTTTGAGACCACCTATTTCAAAATTGTTTGTATTCCAGTTGGGGCTTCTATTCCAAATGGTGTGGGCTCTAATTGGGACTTCACATTGGGGAGACCCCTTTCCCTATTGTCATCTTCCATCACCATCAACACATCCCCTACATATCTTTTAAGCAAAGAAACATGAAAAACATCATGGATTTCCATTGATGGAGGAAAAGAAATCCTATATGCCACTAGCCTAACTCTTTCAAGGATTTCAAAGGGTCCACAATAGTGAGGTTCCAATTTGGCACATGGCCCAATATTCAAGGAACATTTCGTGGGCTTGATACACAAGTACACATTCTCTCCAACCTTAAACTCTTTGAATAATCTATGTCGATCCGCATAAATATTCTGTCTATCATCAGCTTCCTTCAAATTATTTTTGATACCCTGCATCTCTTACTCCATCTCTTTCAACATATTTGTTCTAATAAAATCACTACTCACTGGATCGCTCTAGATAATAGGATTATTACAAGTTTTCCCATATAGAGCCTCAAAATGACTCATCTTCAAGGATTCCTGATACCCATTATTATAAGAAAAATCCACTAGTGGAAGATACTTCTCCCACTTCCTTTGTTAATGCATGAATACATTCTCAACATATCCATAAGGATCTTGTTAATCATCTCTATCTACCCATCTGTTTGTAGATGATAAGATGTACTAAAGGCTAGTTTTGTCCCCAATCCTGTAAAAAATTCCTTCCAAAACTTGGAAGTGAAATTAGAATATCTATCTTAATCCTCTTGGGAACTCCATGCAACCTCATTATCTCATTAATGAAGTTTTGAGCCACTTCACTAGTGAAATTAGTAGACTTTACTGTAATGAAGTGAGCTACCTTGATCAACTTGTTAACCATAACCATGATGAGTCATGATGCCTTGAATTCCTTGGTAATATTGTAATGAAATCCATGGAAATGACCTTTCATTTCCATTATGGAATTGTAATAGGTTGCAATAAAAATATTGGATGTTTGCATTCAACTTTTACCTGTTGACAATACAAGCACTTAGCAACAAACTCGTCCACATCTTTCTTCAAATTAGGCCAATAGTAGAACTTATTAATAGTTTTTAAAGTCTTATAGTATCTTGGATGGCCTGAATATGGATTGACATGAAACTCTCTCAAAATAAGCTTCTTCAATTAACTATTATCACGCACATAAATCCTTCTCCTGAATCTAACCAAGACATCTACTGTGAGGTGATACTCCTCATCCTTATTACCCTCACCTTGCTATTTCAATGTCTACTTCAACTGACAGTACCTCTTATCACAATGTCCTGCATGTAAGATCCACTCTTTCAAATTTATCTTATAAGAGCTTACAACTAAAGTTTGATTCACCTGTACTATCCTACAAAGTGTATCTGTAACCCAATACTCTTTTCCTTTGAAATACTTGATTTCAAAGTTAAATTCATTGAGAGTATCCAACCATCTAGATTTTGTTGCATTCAAGTTCGGTTTTTTAAACAAGTACCTTAGTTCAATATGATAACTCATCAAAATGAACTTCTTACTAAGGCGATATTGCTTCCACAACTTCAATGCATGAATGATAGATTCCTACTCAAGATCATGAGTCAAATAATTTTTCTCATGCTCATTCTACTTCCGAGATTTATAACAAACCACCTTCCCTTCTTGCATCATGACTCCAACAAGTCCTTCCTTGTAGGCATTTGTACAAACCAAATATCCTTATTAGTATCTATTATCCTCAAAACTGGAGCATTGGTAAGCAACTGCTTCAACTAATCAAAGCTAGTTACACACTCATCAGTCCATTGAAACTTCTTTTCTTTCCACTACAAATATGTAATAGGATAGCCAATCTTGGAGAATTTCCTGATGAACCTCCTGTAATAACCTGATAGTCCCATGAATGATCACCTCATTCACATTCTTTGGATTTGGCCACTCTATGATAGCCTTAACATTTTCTGGATCCATTGTTATACCCTCCTTGGAAACAACATGTCCCAAGTAATGAATTTGAGACTAAAAGAAACTACACTTGCTAAGCTTGGTATACAACTTATGATCTCTCAACCATATTAATATTGTTGTTCGGTGCTCTACACGCTCTTCCTCATTCTTTGAATATACCAATAGATCATCAACAAAGACTATCACAAACTTATCTGCATAAGGGCACAACACAATGTTCATCAAACACATGAAGGTGGTTGGAGAATTGGTAAGACCAAAAGTGACCACCACAAACTCATAGTGCCCATACCTTGTATGAAATGAAATCTTATATATTCTTCTTTTATTCACATATGATGATATCTTTATCTAAAATCAATCATTGAAAATACCGCAACTCCCTTTAGCTAATAAAAAAAATCATTAATCTAAGGTAATGGATACTTGTTATTGATATTCACCTTGTTTAAATACATGTAATCAATGAACAACCTAAGAGTACCATCCTTCTTCTTTATAAAAAACATTGGTGCTCCCTAAGGAGATACACTTGGCTTTATGTATCCCTTATCAAGCATCTCTTTAAGCTACAACTTTAGTTCCACCAACTCAAGAGTACTCATCCTATACGGTGTCTTAGATGTTGTTGTTGCTCATAGTATCAACTCAATAGATAAATCCACCTCCCTATGAGGGGGTAGCTCTGGGATCTATACACCCTAAAACTACTATAAGATATGACACGTCCTTAAGACTTCACCGTCCTCATCATCCAACCCTTTGTCGCTAGAAATATGTACTACAAAAAATAAACATCCTTTTCTATGAATATCCGTAGCTTACATGGCTATAACCATCCTCACTGGTGTAGGCTTTTGCTTTCCATGTGAGGCTCTCTCTTCTCCATCCTCATCCAAGAACTCAATGTCCTTTTCATAGCAACCTACCTTGTTCCTATGAATAAACAACCAATCCATGCCCAATATCTTGTTATATGCACCCAAAGGAAGAAAATTCAAGTTTTTCGTTGTAGGCATGCCATTAATCTCAAATTCACAAGAATTCACTCAATGATTAACTCTTCTCTTGGTCCATGTAGCCAACTACACCAACCAAGATTCTGCACGCACCTCCTTGATCAAATGGCACTAATCCACCAGCTCAGGACTAACATAGCTATAATTTGGTTGTAGACCAATAAAAATGTAAAAAAATTGATCACAAAGCTTACCATCCATCTCGATGATGGATGCCTAGTGATATACCAATCTATTTTTAAGTGTTGCATAGATCTAAGGAATTCTCTGAGCGACATCCCCAAATATCTACCTCTTGTGCATTGTAGATATGAGGCCTGACACCTTGATATAATGGACAATCCTTCTTGTGATGGTATTTACAACAAATTGAACACCTCAATGGTTCTATACCACTGCCTTTATTTTCCTACTCCACAAGCTAAGACCCATGTCCTTTCTAAGTTACATTGAACTTCTTATGAGGAGATATATTTTCCTTCTCTCTTGCATCCTAAGATCCTCCTCTGTTAGGTCCCTATAATACTAGTGATTCCCCAATTACTATTGTTGTTGTATCCCTTATTGTTATTTTTTTGCCCCTATTGTCCCCATATTGTTATTATTGTTCCCCATAGAATCCCTCTATTGTTATTTTTGTTCCTTTATATTAATTTTAGGTCGGCTTGGTTACATTGTTACCCCTTAGAATCCTATATATAGAAAGGAGGTTTTGTCATTTGAATCATCCAAAAATTGTTCATTTATGTAATGTAAAGGAGGTTTCCCCCTCGAAGAGGCTAAATTATAAGGCGTTGATCTATCTTTTCTATCTTTTTGTGAGCTGGTTTCATAACATTTGGTATCAGAGCTTTGGATTCTAGGGTTTTGCTGCTCCAAAAGGATCATTGTGGAATGTTCACTATAATTTTTTTTCTGTGATGTTTCAGAAGCTAAATAAAAAACTATTTGAATTTCAGATCCTATCTCACTATATTTTCAAAGATATAATCTGAGGAAGTTAGGGTTTTTGCAGACCCCCAAATTACATTCCAAATAGGTCACCCTGGGAAAATCGTCATAACTTTTGCTCTAAACATCAGATTGAATTTTCGTAAGAAGTTACAGAAAGAGGATAGGCTGTAGTATTTTTTTGGTATCATTTTTAGAACATAAGGTTGAAACAGTGACCCGTGGCATGTCATACAAGTTCACTCTACTGAACGAGTCTATACTCAGGTCATCATGGGAGATTTGGCATAAATCTTCCTTGGAGAATCCAATCTTGATCAGACTTGCAGGGTTAGAAATATTACTTAGAGGGTTACCACATGAAGAAACTTCAGACCTGGGAGATCCAAAATTACAGAGTTACATCAGATTCAATATCAAGCTCCTACAAAGTGAAAAAAGGTGTGTAGTTTTTTTTATTTATTTTTGCATAAGCTTGGTTTGAAAAATTAGTTTGAAGGAATTCAAAGGGCATAGTGAAGCATTATTATTGGTAATTGATGACCTGAAGAAAGAAAATGGAAATGCCTAGTAAGCAACCTAAAATCTCTAGCATGACTCATGAAGAAGAGGAAGAAATGCAACATGATATATCAAAATTACGAGACCAAGTGCAACAAATTTCACTCGCACAAAAAGTAACAGAAAATAATATGGATGGTTTAAAGAAAGACGTAGAAGCTAATATGGATGGTTTAAAGAAAGACGTAGAAGCTAATATGGATGGTTTAAAGAAAGGCGTAGAAGCTGAGATGAATGACGTGGAAGCTAGGATGGACGGCGTAGAAGCTGAGATGAATGACGTGGAAGCTAGGATGGACGGCGTGGAAGCTAAGATGGACGGCGTGAAAGCTAAGATGGACAACATGGAAGCTAAGATGGATGGTGTGGAAGCTAAGATGGATGATTTAAAGAAAGGCATGGAAGATTTGTAGACAAATTTGAAGACAAATTTGACAAAGTTTCTACAAGAAATTCTTACTAATGCAAAAGGGTAGTAAAGGAAACTCGTGATGAGAACAAAATAAATGTTAATCATGACTTCATAGACTCTAACGTTGGATCGAAGAATGACCATGTTCCCAAGATCGATATGAGGAAGTTTGATGGTAAGGATCCCAAAACATGGATACTACAAATGGAGCAATTTTTCAATCTCTATAATGTGAAAATCACACAAAAGGTATGCATTGAACCTTTATATTTGGAACCAAATCAGTTTGTATGGTATCAATGGCTTTGCTCTCATAAACAAATTGTCACTTGGGCTATTTTTACGGATGAAATGATAACACATTATGAGGATACAAAAAGCAACACTTTAGCCAATTGATAAATCTAAAACAAAAGGGTTCAATGATGGAGCACATTGAGGACTTCCAAAAATTGAATATAAGGGTAAAAGATATTCCAGAGGAGCATAGGATTGATGTGTTCATAGGGACTTTAAAAGATAACATCCAACATGAGGTTCGACTTTAGGAACTAGATTGATTGGAGAAGCCATTTAGGTTGGCAAGAAAAATGGAAAGAAAAATTATGGAAAAAAGGAAGCCTACCACTCACAATCACAAAGATGGAAGTGTTACTACCCCTAGCCATCCACAACCTTCAAGGCTGACACCACAAAAATTGGAAGAAAAAAGAGCAAAATGGCTTTGTTACAGTTGTGATAGCAAACACAATAAAGGTCATAAGTGTGCCGAGAAGAAATTATTTTACATATATTGTGAAGAGGAGGAAGAAAAGGAACAAGAAACGTCAAAAGAAGAGGATATACACTAGGAACAAACCCTTGAAAAAGAAGAAATGAATCCAACCATATCTTGTAATGCATTGGCTAGAATTACCGCTCCTCAAACTATCAAGATAGAAGGGCATATCAAGAAGAAAAAGGTAATAGTGTTGATTGATTTGGAAAGTACCCATAATTTTATTCATTGTAAGATAGCCAAGGAATTGAATTGCTTCCTATATCTAGCACCAGAGTGTCAAGTGATGGTTGCAAGTGGAGGAACCATAAATTTCTTAGGAAAGTGCCATAATATCAAGCTATCCATAGGAGAATATGTATTGAATAGCCCAATTCTTTCCATTCCAATGCGTAGTGCTGATGTTGTGCTAGGAGTCCAATGGCTACAATCCTTGGGTATAATAGCTTTTAATTTTCAATAACTTTTCATGAAATTCTCTTCAAAAGGAAAGGAATTTGAATTAAGGGGTATCGCAGGGAAACCAGCAAAGATAATCAGCTCTAACGAAATGAAAAAGCTTCTAAAGAAAGAACAATGAGGCATACCTACACAATTATGTTCACTAGAGGTTCCCACATCAAAATCATCCATTTCTCCAGATCTCCAAAAAGTCTTAGACAATCATTTCAAGGTATTTGAGACTCCCAAATGCCTCCCACCTATTCATGATCATGATCATGCTATTAATTTGATTCCAGGAAGTGTTCCTCCAAACATTAGGCCTTACAGATATCCCTATGTCCAAAAGAGTGAAATTCAACGTATGGTTGCAGAAATGCTAGAGGCTAGTATAATTCAACCTAGTCAAAGTTCTTTCTCTACTCCAGTAGTATTGGTTCACAAGAAGGATGGATCATGGCACATGTGTCCAGATTATTGGAAGCTCAATGAGCTCACTATTAAAGATAAATTTCCCATTCCTATCATTGATGAATTATTGAATGAATTGCATGGATCAATTTACTTCACCAAGTTGTATCTTCGTTCAAGATATCATCAAATCAGAATGAAGACTGAAGACATTCCAAAAAAAGCATTTAGAACTCATGAGGGCCATTATGAATTTTTGGTCATGCCTTTTGGCCTTACTAATGCACCTTCTACGTTTCAAGGTTTGCTGAATTCCATTTTCAAACCCTTCCTTAGAAAATTTGTGTTTGTATTTTTTGATGATATACTAATCTACAGCAAGCCTTGGAAGCATCAAGTCCAACATGTTGATGTGGTTTTCAAACTATTAGAGGAGAAACAATTATATGCAAAAATCTCCAAATGCTTCTTTGGAGCACAAGAGGTGGAATATCTGGGTCATATTATATCTCGTGAAGGTGTTAAGGTAGACCCTAGAAAAATTAAAACCATTAAGGAATGGAAAATCCCCACATCCATAAAACATCTATGATGATTTCTCGGGTTGATAGGGTATTATCACAAGTTTGTTAAGAATTATGGGAGAATAGCAGCACCTCTAACAACATTATTGAAGAAAGATGCATTTTCTTGGACTCCAAAAGAAACGAAGGCCTTTGAACATCTTAAAGAGGAAATGTGCCAAGCACCTGTCTTAGCTACACCGGACTTCACAAAGACCTTTATTGTGGAATGTAATGCCTCGAGAAATGGAATTGGTGTTGTTTTAATGCAAGAAGAAAGACCCATTGTTTTTGAAAGTCTTCCAATCAAAGGAAAGTATTTACACAAAGCTATTTATGAGAAGGAAATGTTGGCAATACTACATGCACTTAGGAAATTGCGACCCTACCTAATGGGAAGACACTTCAAGGTAAAAACAGATCATGATAGTGTTAAATACTTTTTAGAACAAAGATTATCTTTAGAAGAGCAACAAAAATGGGTCACAAATATGTTGGGTTATGACTTTGAAATCTTCTACAAAAAAATGAAGAAAAATGTTGTGGCAGGTGCACTCTCAAAAAAGGATGAGGATGTGGAAGAATTTCTTTGCACCATTTCTATTATCCAGCCAGATTGGATAAACAAAGCAAGGGATGAATGGAAGAATGATGAGGAAGTGTGGGCACTCATTCAAAAGATACAACAAGATCCCAGTACATCTGATACATTTAGCTGGAAAAATGATTTGTTATGGTACAAGGATCGGTTATACCTATGTAAGAATTCCCAACTCAAGTAAAAGATTCTCATGGAATTGCACACCTCTCCCTTAGGAGGGCACTCAGGATTTCTAAAAACCTACCACAGGGTTAAGAAGGATTTTTTTTGGGATGGCCTTAAATCGGATATTCAAAAGTTTGTGGCAGAATGTTTGGTTTTCCAACAAAATAAAGTTGAAACAATTAAGACCCCAGGACTATTACAACCTTTATCCATTCCAAGCCAATGTTGGGAGGAGGTTTCAATGGATTTTATCACAGGTTTACCCAAGTTCAAAGGAAAGAGTTTTATCATGGTGGTAGTTGAAAGACTTACCAAGTATGCACACTTTTGTGCATTATCTCATCCATTTAAAGTGAGTACAGTTTCTACTGCATTTATGGAAACAATTTAAAAGCTACATGGAAACCCAAAGATTATTGTAAGTGACAGAGATCCCATTTTCAATGGAAATTTTTGGATAGAATTATTTTCTTGTCTTGGTACTCAGTTAGCTCATAGCTCATCTTATCATCCTCAATCTAATGGGCAAACTGAGATAGAAAACAAATGTTTGGAAGGATATCTTCGCTGCTTTGTATCTAATAAACAGACATAATGGGTCAAATGGTTGCCTCTAGCTGAATGGTGGTATAACACTTCCTTCCATACTACAACAAAAATGACCCCATTTATGGCACTTTATGGATATCATCCACCAGGAATCACACCATATTTAAGAGAAAATTCTAAGGTTCATGCAGTGGAAGATCACATCGAACATCAATAACAAGTTCTCCAACTCTTAAAGGATAACCTCAGCTTGGCGTAGAATAGAATGAAACAATAGGCAGATCAACATCACAACAATAGAAGTTTCAATGTATGTGATTGGGTATTCCTACGGTTAAAACCATATAAACAAATGTCCCTCAACCGAACTAAGAAGGATAATAAATTATCACCAAAGTATTATGGTCTGTAAAAGGTGTTACAAAAGATAGGTACTATGGCATACAAATTGGAGCTTCCTGCAACTTCCTTAGTGCACCCAATTTTCCATGTTTCATGCTTAAAGAAGGTTATAGGTGACAATATTCCAGTTCAAACAATATTGTCAAAACTTGATGAGGAAGGAAAAACCATATTGGAACCTGAAGCAGTCAAAGAAACAAGAACTTGACAACTACGAAATCGATCAGTTTTAGAGTATCTCATCAAGTTGAAGAACTTACCCGTTGAAGATTCCACATGGGAGGAAGAGAATTTTATACAAAAGCACCTAGAACTACTCAAGAACCGAGGACAACACTTTTTTGAAGGAGAGGGGCATGTTAGGTCCCTATAATACTAGTGATTCCCCCATTACTATTGTCGTTGTATCCCTTATTATTATTGTTGTGCCCTTATTTTCCCCATATTATTATTATTGTGCCCCATAGAATCCCTCTATTGTTATTTTTTTGCCTTTATATTATTATGGTTAGGTTGGCTTGGTTATATTGTGACCCCTTAGACTCCTATATATAGAAAGGAGATTTTTTCATTTGAATCATCCAACAATTGTTCATTTATGTAATGTAAAGGAGGTTGCCCCCTCGTAGAGGCTGAATTATAAGGCGTTGATCTATCTTTTCTATCTTTTTGTGAGCTGGTTTCATAACATCCTCACTTCTTGAGCCATCTTTCTTTATTCTTATTGCTACCCTTCGAGTCATGCTTGAACTCAGGCTTGCACTTTGATTGTTCATAGAAATGCTTCAACATTTTGATGGCTTTTTCTAGAAATATGGTTGTATATTCTTCATCTAACATAGAACCCATCCCGAGATCATATAATTCCTTGGCATTTCCATCATAATACCTCTCAGATGAGTACTTATTCCTTAAGATCCTCTTAAATTCTTCCCAGGTTAGCTTCTCTTCCCGAATTCCCCTGACATTCTTAACATCTTCCCACCAGATATTTTCTTTTCTTTTGAGACTAAAAGTAGCTATCTTGTCTTTTATATTCTCTGAGTAATCATGTTGTCTAAAATTTTTTCTCATTCCAAGAAGCAATGATTTTTCATCTTCTGATTTGGTCATATCATAGTCAAAAGTAGGAGGCTTGGATTTCTTGAATTTCTCTAGAAAATACTCCTTCTCACTCATCCTATGATGATGTTGGTGGTGATGGCAATGGTGTATCCTACAAGTAGAGATATGATAAAGTCCAGGCACAGTAGCCCTGTTCTTTGGTATAGTCAAGGATTTTCCACTCTTCAATGTATCATCATAGTCCATCTTGTACTTTTTATAAGGTCAGCTTCCATCTGCCCCATTTGTATTTTCTTCCTGTCTATCTCGATGTCTAGTCCCTAATTGTCCAAATCTGAAAGACTTTGAAGGATAATTGCATTAACCTCAACCTGTTTTTCTTCAGTGTTACAGATCCATTTGGACACATCACTCCCATCATCCATATTAGTGTTTTAGGGTTCATCAAACCCTAATTTCAGTGGCTACCTTCCCTAAACAAGTCAACCCTTGGAATGCCTCCTTCCCTGATAGTTTCATGGCTTGAAGACATCCTGAAATGACTCCTAGAGGGACTAACGTAGGTAGGCCCATGCAAGGGTGCTCTACAGAGCACTTAGGCTCACTTTGACCTGTGTTGGGCGAGATTGAGCGAAATTAACATAGGATTCTCAGAATATTCTTATCTTTTGGAGCCTTCTAGAGGATTCCCACACTTATCATGGATGAGGAATGAGTTAAGTAACCTCCTATCCTCTCATCCCTTCCTCCCCAGAAACTAACTCTAAGTTTGGAAGGCCATTCAATACCCTCATTTATGACAAAACCTCCTCCATCTTACTATAAATTGAGCACTCATCTAAGCGATCAAGGGATAGACTTTGATGATTGTAAGGAGATAATTTTAGTTTGAGAATTGAGACTATTGTAAGTGTTGTTATGTTGCTGAATTGTCATGCTTATGATGTGGTGTGGATCGAACCAAAGCTAGAAGAGTGACTTTGAATCAGGCTTCATGGTTGTAATTCTTCCTTCTATTCAATAAAGTATTTACACATTTTTCCATATGCTTATCTTGATATGTGATGCTTATATGTGTGAATGTATCTGATTCCATTTATTTGTAATCAATAGATCTTTTGCTTTGATCGGTTCTTTGTCTTCTGTTGATTTTTACAGGTACTTATCAAGTGTGTTAAGTACGGGAAGGAATGCCAAGATCGATACAAAGGAGACAAGAGGAAAGTGAAAGTACAAGTAGTTCCTCTATTCTCTTTGTCTTATCTATTGTTTATAGAGAAAGATTAAAGTGCTTTAAATTGTTGTTCTAGATATGGCTACTTATCTAGGGAATTAGTATTTATCTATAGATACCAAATTCTCCAAAACAAATTGGCGACTCCGCTAGGGAACGATTCTCATTTCAAGTAGCTTATCCACATCCTAGGACACTCTAGCAGACCTTGCTTCCTTTCATTGATTGTATTTCAGCCTTGTTGAAGTGTTATTTGGTTTAAAAATTGAGGATAAATGACTCTTGAGTGTCCTCTCAGGAATCAGCACAGGCTTTGTCAGGGGTGTTATAGACATTTTTGTGCCTTACAGCTCTAAGCATGAAATGTCCATAAACCAAGGGATCCTAAGTCCCTAAAAGTGTTGTTCCAACCCCTAAAGGAACAAGGTCAACAAATTACAGCTTCTCCCAGAAGTTCTCCACCAGAAACTGCTCAGAATAAGTCAAATCAGGATCATTTCAGCTGCTCCACTAGCCAAGTGCGTTGTAGAGCACCTAAATACACTAGCTAGGTGCGTTGCAATGCACCTAAATGCACTACCAGGGTGCGTTGAGCGGGAAATGACAAATGGCAGTGTCATTCCGCGAGGTGGAAAGACAATGGAAGCTTCCAGAATCTTCTCCTATGACACTTGCCTCACTGAGTTCGACCAAGGATGAGTAAGAGGCTTTCAGTCTCCAAGTGGAAGCAAGAACTGACAGAGAGAAGCCACTAATCAAATCACAAGCTGACTCATCCTCCTTGCATACATCTATATATGGATCCCTCATCCCAGAGATCCAGAGGCTGGAATTTTGCACATTGTAAGGAATTGCTATTGGTTTTGAGACAAATATCAGACTATTGGGTGATTTATGCTTTGTTGGAGGTGAAGAGGGGCTTCTTTGCTGGGAGGTTGATGCTGGGTCAGGAACCATCGGTTGTAACTCCTCCTGGATCTTCTTGTATATCAATAAAACTATTTGAGTGTTTCCTCCATGCTTTTGTATCATTGATGCTTGATGTATTTGTATGGTTAACTTGAATCTGATCCTAAGTTATTTATGAATATAAATCCATGTCTTTGTATAGTTTTCTTCTTCTGTGATCTTACAGGTACTTGGTGAAGCTGGGCAAGTAAGAGAGCAGGTAGCTGGAAGCTGTCAAAGAAGAGAGGGATTGAATCAAAGGATAAGCGCAAGACACAGGTCGGTCCTTTCTATTCCTCTTTGTTTATAGTTCATAAAGGAAATACAAAAGTAGTTTTCTCTGTTTGTTTCTAAGGCAGCTGTCACACCTTAGTGGGATAGAGCAGTTCTAAATAGACACTTTTCCCTATAACAAAATGGCGACTCCGCTGGGGATGAGTTAGTTTGTTTGTTTATCTTCTTTGTTGTCTTTTTCATAAACTTACAGACGGAGTCTGAAGCTGTGCCAGGTAGATTTCGAACTGCATTTGCATAAAAGCCACTTCAGTCGATCTCCGGGATCTGTTTATGATTTAAACAACTGATTTACAAACTCTCTTACTGCCCCTGTGATAGCTCTTAGATCCTCCTTAGATCTACCCCTGATTGTGCATTACTGATTGCTTTTACTCGGCCAAAAACCAAAGATTAAACTGCAAACCGTGACCCAGAACCCGGATATAATTCTCGTTTCTGCCCCAGCGCAGGCACTATGAAGAGATTCTGAATTTCAACGCAGTTCCCGAGAGGGCAACCTGTGCTGCAATCCAGTTTCTCTGTGTTACAGGTGTGCTGATCAAACTAGCCTTATGCAGCTGAGGTTCTTGTGCTTCATTCTTTCCAGTTTTGTCTTTGAATTTTGCAGCCTGTGATCAGTATATGACTGTTTCAAACCCCTTTTCCTTACTGATATTCCACCTCATTTGTACAAAAGAACTATAGATGTTTTTGTGTGTTTGTTGAGTCGTTTACAGTTTTCCATTGCAAAAGTATAATAGTCGTACTGTCATCCTTTGATTTAGATCTGTCGCAAGTGTAGATTTCGATCATAGGAGAAAGTTTACTTGCTGTTGATGGTCGATTATACCTTTACTATTGCCTTTGGTTTGAATTTGTGACTTTCTAGTGTCAAAACGAGTATTTATTTCCAAATCATAAAGTGTCATAATCATCTCTACCTTTTGATTTCGAAAAGAAGCTTATTTGTGTTTGTCGCTTGAAAGCAAATTCAGATTTGTACATCAACTTTCTTTTTAGCATCAATACTAAGAAAGTGAAAAACAAATACATGCATGTGCATTTGCATATTGACAGTCTATTTGGCTTGATTTAGGAAAGTGCATTTACAGTGTGCTCTTTGCTCTTTGTGAAAAGATTGTGTCTTTCTTTTCCCTTAGTAGCTAGGATTTTCATTGCTGAAAAGAGATAAAAGTTTGTTTATCATCTTTAGACTGCATTTTAGGAATTACATCTACATCTCGTGGTGAACCCAAAAGGCAAACTTCATAAGAAAGATCAACTTAAAATAATTCAATGAATCTAACAATGCTTTGGAACTTAACGCACAAAATTTAGAGGTCTAGGCTAGAGACGTATTCCGACGTCGTAAAGCCTGGTAACTATTGTCCTCATTGATGGCTGGGTGATTCCTCCACTTTGAGACGATAAGTGCCAGTACGGACTTGTGCTCCCATGTACCATCGAGTATATATTGGGAGACCCCTATAGGCTTAAATCCTTTATCCATAGGAAGCCGTGTCTGCCACCCTATCGATCGCAATGCACTGAACACAGCATTCGAGAAGATTGACTGCCGTACCGTAAAAAGTATTCTGCAGTTTTACGATTGGTTTGGTACTCCCTCTACCTAGATCTCCAGAGCAGTCCCTTTCGTTCCTTTTCAGACTCTTTAATGGAAAAGGTCCATCTGAGCACTTGTCACTTCAGGCTCATTAAAAATCGAAGGAGACTAGAGTCATCTTTTGTTTTTTCTCGACTCTTAAAAACTGAAAAAACAAGTTGTGTCAAAGCGTCTAAAAATTTATTTTAAACGGAATATTCATTACCCTTTCCTACGTTGATCTTGGGTTGAGAAAATGGAGTCTACCAACCAAGGAATTCCCCTTGGAGGAAATCCTAGTCCCTTCTCCTCTTGGGGAGATGTTGGTGCACCCCATATGGCCACATTGTCGCTTCCAGGACTGACAATTGGTTTGCCTGTATGGCTCTTCTCAACCTCTGTCGTTCAGAACACCACTATTCCTGAACAATCGAATCAGCAATTAGACGAGTCCAGAGTTGCCCACCAACCTTCTACTTCCTCTAATTCTTCCTCTCCTCCTTCCTCTTCACTTGATAGGGCTGGTAAAGCCAAAAGTCAAGTTCCTAAGGAGAAGAAGGAAAAGAAGAAGAAAGAAAAGAAGAAGAAGGAGCCAAAAGCGAATGGGGGCAAACGAGTGTCGTCTAACGAAAATCCACACACTACACCGACCAGGCCTAAATCGCCATGTGTCATTTGCAAAGGCGACCACTTTCACAGAGATTGTCCTTGCATCCCTCAGATACTAAGGGACTGGTCTCCTTGTTTGCACAACCCGGTGTCGTCAACCTCTGATAATCATGTTGAAAACGCACCGTCGACTAGTGAAAGTGAAGCCCCAGGACAAAAAGGAAAATATAGATTTCCTTGTAAACTATGTGAAGGCAATCATGCCATCCACCGTTGTCCCTTCTTAGACGAAGCTAAAAGAGTTTTGGATGATCGTCTGGTTTCACCGTTACGACTTCCTTCCTGGATATAAAAAACTCTTGCCGAGTCCGTCACTAGTCAAAAATCCGGCTAGCCCGCTCAATTGGTCGGCCAAAGCATCTATCATTGAGGATGAACCATCTGAATCCATACCAGAAAAAAGTCAAAAGGTCGAGGCGGCAGTTGGCCTGGTCTTGCCTTCAGAGGTTCCATCTTCAGATGATACAATCACTGAAGAGAACAAGGATGACACCATCCAAATTCTTTTCATAAGCACAGACTCTAACGAACATGGGGGCAATCTACCTGTTCCTTTACCGCAGGAAGGAAGTTCGTCAGAGTCGTACCCGGCCGTCTATTCGGTCCCACCTCCAAGCAACCTAGTTGTCTCCTTCGACTGGAATCAACTAGGCAGACCCCGTTAACCAGCAAGCATACCATTCCGAATTATCGAAGAATGGTCATGGCTGGTACCATCATAGATGAGGGGGCTTCTGTGAGTATCCTTTCCTCGACTGCTTGGAAAGCGCTTGGTTGCCATCGCTTTTGCCTGAGATGAGAAATCTGACAGTCTTTGATAAAGGAACCAGTCGACCTTTAGGGATCCTTCCCGATGTGCCCATAACATTGAGAGGGAAAACCGTTCACGTGAACGTAATGGTAGTTCAAGGGCCACTAGATTACAATCTACTCCTTGGACGAGACTGTATTTATTGCATGGGAGCCATTGTCTCCTCACTCTTTAGAGTAATGTGTTTTCCGCACGAAGGAAGAGTGGTCAAGCTCGTGGACCAGCTTTCATTTCCCGGATCACGCATAGCAAATAGTCATATACCATCCCTAAATGGTCTTTTCACGCAAGAAATGTCTCAACTTCCAGTCCGTCCTCCCTATGAGTGCGAGTAATTCGAAGGGAAATAACTGAAACCCAGGGGGCATGCATCCTGGTCTGTTTTGGCAGGAAAACTTTGGGTATAGGGTAGGTTTCCGCGGGAGAATATGCCTAGTCTGTACCCCCGTCTGTGATTGGAAGAGGGGGTTATTCTAGTACATGATTCTCTTGTCAAAGTTATGTGAGTTAGCGAGCGCCGCCACTCACCTTTGTTTATCTTGGTAGACATCGCCGAAGAAATGTTTTATTTGCGCCGTGAATAGAGCAATATTTGGGTGACCTGTAAGAGGTAGGCCTCTCTCGGTAAAACAAGTGTTTTGGCGGATAGAAGTAGAGGTAACCTTGAAACTCTGTTTTATACCTGGGGGCATGCAAACCTTTTGGCATGCAAGTGAAGAGCGACTACTTATTTTTTAAATTTTTAGGACCTCCAACCCTTTAAACTCGTAGGATTAGTCGTTTCCTAACTTGCATAAAGAAAGGATGTGGGGCAAAAATCTAAAAGTTGCCAATTTTATATGAGACATTCTTATCATATGACTGGATTAATCGAGCAGTGTTTACCGCGAGGTTCAAGCTCGTTAAAAAATAAACCCGGATCGAGCAGTGTTTACTGCGAGGTTCAAGCTCGTTAAAAAATAAACCCAGACCGAGCAAATGTTTCCACCCGCGTTTAAACTCGTTAAAAAATGAACTATTCCCCGGTAAATAACCACCGTGAATGTAGTACTTCGGCCATTAAAGCCTTGGTCGTGTTTGCACCGTCACCTCCATTTGATTGTTTACCCATTTTGAGGAACAGCTGCGAAGAGTGATTTCACTAGCCATCCTTGTGACACTGCCGTGATTGGAAAATTCCAAACCTTAGCTGGAATCAGCTGCTACCCGTTTTATCACTCGTTCCTCAAAAGATGAGTCTCCTTTAAGCTCTTTAAAACTGACTCGTAAAATATGAAAAGATTGCCGAGTTTTGGCCTCCCAGCTCGTTAAAGCAACAGAAAGTGCTATCCCTCCTCTAGAATTTAATCTTTTTGGACCTGAGGGATTATTGCACAAAAAGATCGAGCGCTTGTTTTGTTCGGCTCGTTAAAGCTAATCGAAAATTCATCCCTTCTATATTGTTTTATACTTTTTCGAACTTAAGGGATTAGATGACGAAAAAGGAATTTTGGAGTTACCTTTACGTATCTTTTCAGACTCTCTAAAAATGAAAAGGACCGAGTTATCTTTGTCGTTAAACTCGTTAAAAAGACTAATAGCGACAAACTTGTCTTTAGATGAGAACGAGTTTCACTATCGCTAGGCTCGTTAAAACATAGCGATGGGTTTGCCCGAAGGGCAAATTATAGAACAAGCATATGTTATCCTCCTCAATCTTGACAAAAATAAAGAGGTACTGGTCAGCAATGACTGGGGAAAAATTGGGAAGAAAACTCAAAGAATCTTTATTGGTAGCAAGTCGCTCTTGAACATGACACTTCCACTCCGTGCCCGAGTCGGGTTGGGTTGTTTCATTCACCGGTCACATCGCCATGGTCACGCCATACCATCCACATTTGGGGTAATGCTACCAATCCATCACAACAGTGTCGCCGACATGTTCAAGAGAAGTCATCCAGAGAGTCCACCTGTGTCCCGCCCACTACCATACATTATACTCCATTCTTTCATGACCGCCACCCTGAACCATATATCATCAGATTGTTTTCACCTCCATCAAAATCATTTGCTCCGTTCCATGTCATTGATGTGGGATTCATTAAGGCCCTCCTATGACGGATCACTTCTTGTCGACATCAGCTCATTATCCAAGAAGTTGATCTAGGAACACCCCATTCAGTACTTTGAAGCTTGCATGCCTTAATGGCAAGTTTCTCACTTCCGGCGACAGGTTTACATCAATGACCTTCGACCGAAAGATTTTGCGTGGTGTTCGACGCCAAGTCCTTTATTCACACCACGTGAATTGTACTGCAGTACCTTGAGGATCATTATCATTACCGGTGATTCCTCTCGCGCTTGTTAACAGTTTACATCATTGACTGGTAATCAAGCGATGTCTTTCCATGTTCGACTTCAAAACATGTTTCACATGGATCGACTTGTACTTCGAGTGAAGATCGGACGAGATTGAAGACTCCGGATCTAGTTTCATCCATCCGGGCTGTGATATATATTCAGGAAAATAAAGACATTGAAATGTACAACGTTGCAGCATAGATAATCATCCTACCAAAAGGATGATGGCTCTATCAGAATCATCAGTCTACCATCAGACGATTGTCTGTCCTATGTACATGAAAATGAATTTATAAACCTGAGCATGGGAATGCCTGCCTTAGCTAGATCATGAAAACAATATGAAGATAATGTATTGTATTGTATCTTATTACAGGTCTCCTCCCAGCATTGAAAGAACTTCGGATTCTCCTAATAAAGCATTTCACCCGATAAACGGCCTCATACTTTAGGGGGCAAATGTTATAGACATTTTTGTGCCTTACAGCTCTAAGCATGAAATGTCCATAAACCAAGGGATCCTAAGTCCCTAAAAGTGTTGTTCCAACCCCTAAAGGAACAAGGTCAACAAATTACAGCTTCTCCCAGAAGTTCTCCACCAGAAACTGCTCAGAATAAGTCAAATCAGGATCATTTCAGCTGCTCCACTAGCCAAGTGCGTTGCAGAGCACCTAAATACACTAGCTAGGTGCGTTGCAACGCACCTAAATGCACTACCAGGGTGCGTTGAGTGGGAAATGACAAATGGCAGTGTCATTCCGCGAGGTGGAAAGACAATGGAAGCTTCCAGAATCTTCTCCTATGACACTTGCCTCACTGAGTTCGACCAAGGATGAGTAAGAGGCTTTCAGTCTCCAAGTGGAAGCAAGAACTGACAGAGAGAAGCCACTAATCAAATCACAAGCTGACTCATCCTCCTTGCATACATCTATATATGGATCCCTCATCCCAGAGATCCAGAGGCTGGAATTTTGCACATTGTAAGGAATTGCTGTTGGTTTTGAGACAAATATCAGACTATTGGGTGATTTATGCTTTGTTGGAGGTGAAGAGGGGCTTCTTTGCTGGGAGGTTGATGCTGGGTCAGGAACCATCGGTTGTAACTCCTCCTGGATCTTCTTGTATATCAATAAAACTATTTGAGTGTTTCCTCCATGCTTTTGTATCATTGATGCTTGATGTATTTGTATGGTTAACTTGAATCTGATCCTAAGTTATTTATGAATATAAATCCATGTCTTTGTATAGTTTTCTTCTTCTGTGATCTTACAGGTACTTGGTGAAGCTGGGCAAGTAAGAGAGCAGGTAGCTGGAAGCTGTCAAAGAAGAGAGGGATTGAATCAAAGGATAAGCGCAAGATACAGGTCGGTCCTTTCTATTCCTCTTTTTTTATAGTTCATAAAGGAAATACAAAAGTAGTTTTCTCTGTTTGTTTCTAAGGCAGCTGTCACACCTTAGTGGGATAGAGCAGTTCTAAATAGACACTTTTCCCTATAACAAGGGGACAGTGCTCTACAGAGTACCCTTGAGTGAGAGATAGTGCTTTGCAGCACAGTTAGGCCCTCTTTAACCTGCGCTGATCCACCTTATGGAAAAGTTTCACCTTTGGATTGGGTTTTTTCTCCAAATTTCCTTATGTTTATGCTTACTGAAAGATCAATGATTGTAGTATCTCTAAAGTCAATTTGTATTCCCTATTTCCAGCCCTACTTTAGCTTGATTTATTAATGTTTCTAAAATGATTTCTTTATCATTATCATTTCATTGCAAAAGTTAGATTATAGTCGATTTATCTTTGTTAAAAAGAAAGTGTTGTAAAAGTCTTCATTTCTTTCGAAAAGGAACTATCGTAAAGTCTTTGCTCTTGCAAAAAGATTGATTGATTGTATGTGCATTAGTTTCCTTTTGTTCATCTTAACATTAAGGAAATTGAAAAGAAAAACTTGCATCATTCATATTGTAGTTTGTGAATGGTTGAAAGGAATAGCTAGGGAAATTGCATTAGATGTGCTCTTTTCACTTTGTCAAAGATCTGATTTCTTTATCCCTAGTAGCTAAGGTTTTCATTGTTAAATTGAATGAGAAGAATGCTTATCATATTAGTTGCATTTTAGGAATTGCAAACATACATCATGTGGTGAACCTTGAAAGGAAAATTGTTAAGAAGATCAACTTAAAATTCACCTGAATTAACCTAATGGAGCATTGTCACCTAACACAAAACATTTAGAGGTTCTAGGCTAGAAACGTGTTTCAGCATCGTAAAACATAACAGCTGTCGCTAACTTGTCTGCAATACATTCCGAGTGTGATACCTCATTCCACATACGTGAGTATATTGTAGCTCGTCCATGTACCTTCGGGTATATAGGGCAGTGTTACAGTACGTAAAGTATATGTGAATGATCTCATTGTGCGGTTTTGCATTAGACAACGCTAATACGGATTGGGCCTCCACGTACTTTCAGGTATATATGGGAAGACAACACTAGGTTGCTATCCAACCTTAGGTAACCGAGTCAGCCACCTTGTACACTATGATACACCGAACACAGAATTTAGGGAGATTGCCTGCTCGTACTTCTCAGTTCGCCGGGAGGTATTCTACAGTTCACAATTGCTTGGTAAACCTTTTGCCTAGATTATCCCTTTTTTGTTTTGTTAGGTCACTTTGATTAAAATAAAACTAATTGACCGTGATAACATCCTCCACGCTCACTCCTTTGTTGATCTTAAGTTGATACATATGGCGACAAATCCGAAGTCCACTAATCAAGGAATTCCTTTTGATGGGAATCCTAGTCCTTTTCCTCCTTTTGGAAATATTGGTGCTCCTTATATGACTACATTGTCCCTTGTTGAATTGAGGCTTCTGTGATCCATATCGTTTAAGAGAGATTTTCTTTTTTTTTTCAGCGTAAATCACATGATATTTCATCTGTCAACGCATTTCGAACCAACCAGTGTGATTCATCGTCAAGACAAGTTGAAGAATCAAATCTAGATTGCATGTTAAATAGATAGAGCAGAACATCCAATGGCTATAATGTTTGACCAGTCAACGACTATATTGACTTAACCGTTGCCTGGTCAAAAATTATAGCTGTTGGATGTTCTGCTCTATCTATTTAACATGCAATCTAGATCTGATTCTTCAACTTGTCCTGACGATGAACCACACTAGTTGGTTCGAAACACGTCGACAAATGAAATATCATGTGATTTACGCTGAAAAAAAATTCTCTCTTATACATTGTACCTTTCGAGACTTACCATTGGCTTGCTAGTATTATTGTTTTCAACCTCCTTCGTTCAAAATGTCGTGATTTCTCCGCAATCGAGTACTCTTCCACATGGACAAAATCAACCTCCAGTTGATCCTAAAGTTGACCTTTTGCCTTCTTCCTCGGTTGTTTCTTCCTTTTCGCCGGTGAAAGTATTGGTACTAGTAACTAGGTGGCTAAGAAGAAGAAGAAGAAGAAGAAAATTTAGCAGGGGGCCAACCAAGCAACCACTGATTTGAATGCAACTTCTAAGGAGAAACCATCCGATAAGCCTCACAAATTTTGATATCCATGCAAAATTTGTATGGGAGACCATCTTCTTTGAAATTGTTATGATATTCCTCAGATCTTAGAAGAATGGTCTTCCCGTTCACATCATCTTGTGTCATCAAATTCTAAAGATCATGCTAGTGACACACCATCAACTAGTGGTAGTAAAGTTCATGGAAAGAAGGTTAAAGTTAAGTTTCCCTATAGGTTATGTGAAGGGAATCACCCCATTCACCTTTGTCCCTATCTGGATGAAGCCAAAAAAGTGTTGGATAATCATCCTGCTTCACCGCAGTAATTTCCATCTAGTTACAGGAAACTATCCCTTAATCCTTCACTAGTTGATAAAGTGATTGACCCAAATCAACCGTCGGTCAAACCCACTCTCTCTGAATGTGAATCCCATGAGTCTATACCTGACTAATCACAGGTCGAGGAAACAGTTGACCCAATTTCACCTTCAGTTAATCGTACCTTTCCCGTAGAGAGTGAGTATGATACCACTCAGGTTCTTTTTGTTTCTTCACATTCTAATGAGCTTGGAGACAACCCTCCTCTTCCATCAAGACAGGAGGAAAATACTCTTGTTATCGTAACACAAGGGGATAATACTCTCGTTTCTACGATACCCCCTCCAAGTAGTCTGGTCACTTCTTTTGATTGGAATCGACTAGTAGGATGTTTTCTTCCTTCTTATGTGCCTTCTAGATCATAGTACAGGTTTGTAATATGATTTTATTTGGCACTATTATAGATGAAGGTGCATCTGTGAGTATCCTTTCCTCTACTACTTGGCAAGCGCTCAGTTCACTTCCACTTGTGCCTGTTACCCAAAATTTGTTGGCTTTTAATAGAGGAACCAGTCAACCATTAGGGATCCTTCCTCAGTTGCCTATTACTTTGGGAGGAAAAATAATTTATCTGAATGTGATGGTAGTCTAAGGCCCTTTAGATTACAATTTACTTCTTGGGCACGACTATGTTTATGACATGAGAGCTATTGTTTCGACACTCTTTCGATTGATGTGTTTCCCGCATGAAGGCTGAATTGTCACTATTGACCAAATTTCATTTCCCAGTCCAAATATGGCTTCCAGTCAACCATCTTCCCTAAATGGTCCTTTTGGACCAATGGTATCATCCCCACCACGGGTTAATTATGTGGCAACCCGTTCCATGCCTACATCAATTGACAATCAATTCAGTGATGTTGTACATTATGTACTAAGGGCATTGGAACTAGATCTCTCTAATGGATTCCTTGCTACAGATCCCTTCCAGAGCATTATTCTCCCATCAGATGAGAACCTCTTGGAAGTCATTACCTTTTATGGGTCGTGATCAAGGAATACGAGGATAGTTTTTTGTCTTGTGTCAACCTTGTTAAAAAATGAAACAAGGAATATGAGGATAGTTTTTTTACTATGTCAACCTCATTAAAAATTGAAACAAAGGGTATGAACATAGTTCCTTGTCTTGTGTCAAGCTCGTTAAAAAATGAAACAAGGAATATGAGGATAGTTTCTTGTCTTGTTTCAAGCTCGTTAAAAAATGAAACAAGGAGTACGAGGATAGTTCGTTGTGTTGTCTCAACCTCGTTAAAAAATGAAACAAGGAATATGAGGATAGTTCTTTTATTGTGTCAACCTCATTAAAAAATGAAACAATTCCCATGAGGATAGTTCTTGGTCTTGTGTCAACCTCGTTAAAAAATGAAACAAAGGGTATGAGCATAGTTCCTTGTCTTATGTCAAGCTCGTTAAAAAATGAAATAAGGAATACGAGGACAGTTCCTTGTCTTGTGTCAAGCTCATTAAAAAATGAAACAAGGAGTATGAGCATAGTTCCTTGTCTTGTGTCAATCTTGTTAAAAAATAAAACAAGGAATCTGAGTAGAGTTCCTTGTCTTGTGTCAAGCTCATTAAAAAATGAAACAAGGTCCCCTTGAGCAAAGTTCCAAGTTGAGTCTTTGAGTAGATCTCGTAAATTCCCAGTCAAGTCTTTCACTTGATCTCGTAAATGAACCTTCATTCCTTCCACCTGATAGGCATGAGTAGTCTACTTAGGTGAATGTAATGAAGCTTGGGGGGCATGCACCTAGAATCGAGTCATCATGCTGGGGGCATGTAAACCAATCCAAGCATATTTTTTCATGATTCAAGCTTGTGTAAAAATGAAACTGAATTCAAGCATAGCTCTTCGTTTCAAGCTTATGTAAAAATGAAACTGAATTCAAGCATAGTTCTTCGTTTCAAGCTTGCCTAAAAATGAAACTGAATCCAAGCATAGTTTTTTGTTTCAAGCTTGTGTAAAAATGAACCCATTTCCATTTTAACCCTCATGATTTCCATTCTATCAGTGTTTTCCATCATATGAGCCTCGATTTTTCTCCTTGCAACATCACTTTCTGCTTGGCCGATCATACACTTTCACTTGGTTGTTTCACCCTTTTTTAGGAATAGTTGCAATGAGTGGTATTATTAGCCAACCTCTTCACATAAATCAACATGTTTTGAGAAGTTCCAACGTCACCAAAACTAGTTGCTACCCTAGACACCACTCGTTCCTCAAAGTGGAGTCCTCTTTAAGCTCTTTTCAGACTCTTGAAATATGAAAAGACTGTCGAGCGATTGTCCTTTTCAGCTCATTAACAGATTGGAAACGACATCTACTCAGTATAAGTTTAACCCTTTTTCAAGCTGAGATAGATTATTTACGAAAAAGGAATACGTTGACTGAACATGGTCAATAGGTTCTCTCTCGTATTATTTTATGCTTTTTCGGGCTTGAGAGACAAATCTACGAAAAAGAACTTGTGGAGTTTTCTTTTCATCCCTTTTCAAACTCTCTAAACATGAAAAGGACTGAGTTATCATTGTCGTTAAACTCATTAAAATGTCAAATACAGACAAACTTGTCCATCTAGACAAGACTGAGTTTCACCTTCGCTAGACTCGTTAAAACATCACATAGCGATGGATTGACCCGAAGGGTGGAATTATACAACAAGCATATGTTATCCTCCTCAATCTTGATAAAAAATAAAGAGGTACTGGTCAGTAATGACTGGGGAAATGGAAAAGGGATAAACCACTTATGGTAGCAGGTCGCTTTTGAACATGATACTTTCACTCCATCACCATGACTATTGGGGTTCAGTTATCAGCTTGATGGTTATCATACCATTGGTCTATCATACCATCCATCACTTTGTTTTGGGTGAATGCTACCAATTCATTTCAGTGTCACCGACATGTTCAAGAGAAGTCATTCAATCAAAATTCATCGTTTGCAATACCATAAACCTTCATTTTCATGACCTCCATTCCTGAATCTTGTGTCATCAGTCAAATTCCATCTTCGAAATCATTACACTCGTTTTGTGTCATTGATGTGGGATACATAAAGTCCCTCCTACGACGAGTTGCTTCTGGTCGACATCAACACATTATCCAAGAAGTTGACATAGAAACACCCTTCCAGTACCTTGAGGCTTGCATACATCAATGGAAAGTTTCTCGCTTCCAGCGATAGGTTGACATCACTAGCCTTCGACCAAAAGACTTTGTGTGGTGTTCGACATCAAAACATCTATTCAGACCATGCAGAATGTACTGTTGTACCTTGAGGATCATTATCATTATTGGTGATTTCTCTCGCGTCTGTTAACGAATTATATCATTGGTTGGTAATCAGATGGTGTCTTCCCATGTTCGACTTCATATCACATATTCACATGGTTAGACTTGTACTTGAGTGATCGATTGAACGAGATAGAAGACCCCAAATCTAGTTTCATCCATCTTAGCTGCAATTTCAGGAAATGTACCAAATCATTCGTACAATGGCTTTACATGATGGTCATCTCGATCATGGATCTATATCTGTAGAATATTGTGTATGTACTTGTAATGAAAGTTTATATGTTGAGCATGGGTATGCCTTCCCTCAGCAATTCATGAGAAAAAAATAAAAATATCATGATGTTATGTATTGTAATCGATGCAGGTCACCAACCACTTCGGAACCTCCTCATCACATCGTAAAGCATTTCACTTGACATTAACATTTTTTTACATCATGCTTTAGGGGGCAATAGTTATAGATCCATTCGGGCACATCACTCCCATCATCTAGATCAATGTTTTAGGGCTCATCAAACCCTAATTTTAGTTGCTACATTCCCTAAAAAAGTCAACCCTTTGAATGCCTCCTTCCTTGAGAGTTTCATGGCTTGAAGACATCCTGAAATGACTCCTAGAGGGACCAGCGCAGGTAGACCCATGTAAGGTTTCTCTGCAGAGCACTTAGGCCCATGCAAGGGTGCTATGCAGAGCACTTAGGCCCACTTTGACCCGCACTAGGCGAGATTGAGCGAAATTCACATACGATTCTGGGAATATTCTTATCTTCTTGAGCCTTCTAGAAGATTCCCACACTTATCATCTCCTATGAGCTCAAAAATGGATGAGGAATGAGTTAAGTAACCTCCTATCCTCTCATCCCTTCCTCCCTGGAAACTAACTCTAAGTGTGGAAGGCCATTCAATATCCTCATTTATGACAAAACCTCCTCCATCTTACTATAAATTGAGCACTCATCTAAGTGATCAAGGGCTGGACTTTGATGATTGTAAGGAGATAATGTTATTTTGAGAATTGAGACTATTGTAAGTGTCATTATGCTGCTAGATTTTCATGCTTAGGATGTGATGTGGATGGAACCAAAGCTGGAAGAGTGACTTCGAATCAGGCTTCATGGTTGTAATTCTTCCTTCTATTCAATAAAGTGTTTACACCTTTTTCCATATGCTTATCTTGATATGTGATGCTTATATGTGTGAATGTATCTGATTCCATTTACTTGTAATCAATAGATATTTTTCTTTGATTGGTTATTTTTCTTCTGTTGATGTTTACATGTACTTCTCAAGTTTTTTAAGTACAGGAAGAAGCGACAGGATCGATACAAAGGAGACAAGAGGAAAGCGAAAGTACAAGTAGGTCCTCTCATTCTCTTTGTCTTATCTATTGTTTATAGAGAAAGGTTAAAGTTCTTTAAACTGTTGTTCTAGGTATGGCTACGTATCTAGGGAATTAGTATTTATTCGTAGATACCAAATTCTCCAAAATATTTGGATATTTTCTTTCTCAACCTTGAGATATGGCACATATCTCAATAGCTCTAGAAATATGGTTGTATATTCTTCATATAACATGGAACCCATCCCGAGATCATATAATTCCTTGGCGTTTCCATTAAAATACCTCTTAGATGAGTACTTCTTCCTTAAGATCCTCCCAAATTCTTCCCAGGTTAGCTTCTCTTCCCTGATTCCCTTGACATGCTCGACATATTCCCACCAGATATTTGCTTTTCCTTTGAGACTAAAAGTAGCTATCTTGTCTTTTATATTCTCTGAGTAATCATGTTGTCTGAAATATTTTCTCATTCCAAGAAGCCATGATTTTGCATCTTCTGATTTGGTCATATCACAATCAAAGTAGGGGCTTGGATTCTTGAATTCCTTTGGAAAATACTCCTTCTCACTCATCCTATGATGATGTTGGTGGTGATGGCAATGGTGTATCCTACAAGTAGAGATATGATAAAATCCATGCACAGTAGCCCTGTTCTCTAGTATAGTCAAGGATTTCCCACTCTTCAATGTATAATCATATTCCATCATGTACTTTCTATAAGACCGGCTTCCATCTGCCCCATTGGTATTTTCTTCCTATCTGTCTCAATGACTGGTCCCTAATTGTCCATGCTTTTTTAAATCTAAAATACTTTGCATTAACCTCAACCTGCTTTTCTTGAGCCTTTGCAATCATTTTTTGTGCTTAAATCAATCACACATTATCATATTTATAACTTCTAATCTCTTCCCTCATACGTCTTAATGTATTCTCTATATCAGTATAGTTTCACTCTCTCTTTTTCCCAACTGATTTCTCCCATTCCACTAATTTTTCTTCTAGCTTATGCGAGTATTGATATGAACTATAGCCAACCATTTTTCTTTTCATCTCTTGGCCTTCTATTTTTCCCATAACATACCATTATTAGATACACCAAATAAAAGGAATAATAAAAAACATTACCTCGATTTATTTCTAGTGAGGCTATTACATCTACATAGGTCAATCTAGATTAACACAATACATAATAATATCAAGAACGTATAATTTCATGCATGAATCAAGATAATAACACAAACCTAAAACAACATCATGTATAAGGATATAATAGCAATAATAGTAAAATAAATGACATGCATACATGACAAACGTATAGATAACCATAACGATATTTTTTCACCCCGAAGTCTAGTGTTGTAAACCTACTCTGATACCACTTTGTAACACCCACCCCACATTTACCCTTTTTACTTACTTTCTAGGGAAAACATTAGTTGAGAGTTACCATGCATAACCCAACTTCCAATATGTAATTATGGAAATTGGGTCCACGTGTCTAAAACTTATTGCAAACACCCAAAGAAGCATGATCACGTTGCCATCAGTATCCTCCATGGTGATCATCTTCCCTGAGCTTAGACCACCTCTTGACCCAAGTTTAATTCCTAGTTACACCATGTGGACCTATCAGTGTGGTCAACGGCTTCCAGCCACATGCACAACCTAGCCTTAGTGTGGCTATGGCAAACATTTTATTGTTTAGATAGTGTGACTAGAGAGTTTGATCCAAAATTTCAGGGATAACCTTTAAGCAAACTGCCTAGAACTATCCATAAATCTATCAACAATGTCCTTGAGTCTTCATGCTATGTTTCTAAGCTTTGATCTTTCTCAATATTTCCCTGTACAAGTTATTAATTTATACAAACATATTGTGATCAAGGTACCTATAGGTTTATATTCATATTTTTTTCATTGTTTCATTAGTTTCATCAGATGATCATCAAGAAGGCTTCCTGCCCTCTCATACTAGCTGCAATATAAACATGTTAGCACATTCATCCATATAAAATATGCATAAGCCTGTTAAACCATGATAAATATAAACAATAAGATCTCTTCATATAATAAGAAATACAATATGCATGTAACATACACTTAACCAATAAATGAACCATTAAAAACTAGTCACATAATCAACACATTAAACTAAAACTTATGCTCATTGATATTCATTAAATAATAACACATATTAACATATGCACAGTACCAACCAAGTTAGGGACTTCCATGTACAACCTGACCATAGATTGGGTTGAACCAAATCTTTCCTTCAGTTAATCACCCCCATGCCATATTTCAAGCTGGAGTTTTGGATTACATGGGATAAACCAAAACATAACCAAATAGGTAATCCAGAGGAAAACCACCTCCACCCTCAAGCCATAGTGATTTCACCGAAACTAGTATAGAAATCACCAAAACTAATACAAATATTGGATGCCTCAAAATTTCTTCACCGTACCCAGAGAAATTTTCCTGTCTCCACCCACCTGTCAAGGGCTTCCTAGAGAAAACCATCTCCACCCTAAACCCTTGGTATTTTCTTGAGACCACCTCAACTAGGACCCAAAATCTATCGGAATCCAAAGCTTAACCAGATAGGAAACCCACTATGTCATGGATATCGAAGAAATGGCATAGGAAAAAATGTACATGATTGTCAATGCAAGAAAATATCCATGCCAATAATAGAAAAATGACAACGCATGAAACATGCACACTATGGAGCCAATAAATAATTGACCACAAGGGGAGCCCGATGTAATGTCTTTCCCCTAAAGCGGTTTGGAATATGTGTTCCATCACCTTGGTTTGATTTTTGTTTTTATAATTTCCATACATTATTTATTTATATGGAGATTTAACCCAAGGCTCTTACATCTGCTAGAATAAATCACTTCTTGGTAGGAAATTTCTTCTTAAAGCAATTCATCTCCCTATCCTCCTCGCATCCAGCTTAGAGTAGATATAATCATAAACCAATTAAACTCATCATATTCCTTTAGGATGACCTTGGGTAGATTCCATTCGACTTCAATTTATTGTGGGTTTCTTATTCATGATTCTTTGAAGCCATAATGAATTTCTGGTCCAAGTGCACATTGGAATCCCCAATCTATGTATGTGAGAAGAAGATCAAGAGCATGAAATTATCACTGAAGAAAATGGGCCAAAGAATGCTACAAAAAAAATAGAGCAATCTAAAGAATAGGGATAATTTTGGGAAAGTCTCGCGATAAAAGGAAATTTAGCCAGTCACTACTGACATTTTGCAGCAAGAAAAGGATGATATTTCTATGCTACATAAATCCTTAAAGGAGGAAGAAGATATGTGGAGATTAAAATCAAGGAGTTTGTGGTTAAGATTTGGGGATAAGAACACCAAATTATTCCATAAATATTCTAAGATGAGGGAATGGAAGAACATAGTTGTAAAAACAAAAAAAGTTAATGGAAGCATTCTATCATCCTTTAACAAAATTAAACATGCATGATTTCAGCACTTTGCAATAGTATACTAGGAATAGGGGAAGGGAAACCCCTAGAACAGGCAAGAAATTTTGGTTCATGTCCCAAATTTTATTACAAAATAATAAAATTAAGAGATGATGAAGGACATTCTATAGAAGGAGGTTTGGAATATTATATGGATGGTTGATCTAGAAAAATCTCGAGGCCTAGATGGTTTCATAGGACACTCCTCTGAAAAATGTTAGCACCTCATTAAGTTTGATATGAAAAAATGGTGGATTTTATCTACAAAATTGGATGAATGGTTGATAACATCAACTCCTCACATTGGCTCTATTCCACAAAGAATTCAACCCAGCTTTGTTTTCTAGGTTCCTGCCTATCTATTTATAAAATATGCCTTACAAATTCATTTCAAAAAATATTTATGTAGATTAAATCTTCTCCTCTACACCTTATATTGGAGAATCAAGTGGGTTTCATAGCTAAAAGATAAATTGTGGAAAACATTATATTGTTACAAGAAGCAATATACTCTAGCAATATTAGAGGTTAGAAAGGGATGGCAATCAAAATTGACATGGTTAATGCCTTTTCTCAAGTTACACACTCCTAATTCTTCAACACTCAGGAAATTTAGATTTAATGATAATTTCCTCTCATGGTTAGTGGCTTGTTTCATGTTTCCATGGATTTCCTCTTTAGGGAGTGGGCATCATATTAGATTTCTTAAAGCCTTTTGTAGTTAAAGGAAAGGTTGTCCACTATTCCCCTCCTCTATATTCTTATGGGAAAATCACTCAACATAATGTTGGAATTTGATAGGGGATCAAACTCTTTCTCAGACATAATATTTGTTGGGGAAAATTAGTTTCTTAATAAAAACAACCAATCACTTGAACATTAATTATAAACCCAAGGAGCATATTTTTATTTCAAGGCAATCGACAAAATACATGGATAACAATACCAATAGTTAACACTGGTTCTATATGATTGTGTTCTATACTATCAAGCTCATTCAACAAGAAGTAAAATGTAAGACTTGAATAATAAATCTAAAATTTAAAAGAAGAAAGTAAATGACAAGAAAAAGAATTATGCTAATCACACAACTTGATTGATTGCTAAATTAAACCACACATTACTGAATTGGAAATTTAATTTATTACAACTAACATAATTCAAATGCTAATCTAGAGCAGTAAATTAAATGAAATCTAGAAATTAGATGAAATAACAAATCTGGAAAATGTAGCAAACAACAAATTAGTTAAAAGAAATATAATCTACTTTAAGTAATGACAATTGAAATTCAAATAAAAAAACACATGACTACACTAATTTACATGTTCAAGGCAGCACCTCGTCCAAGGTAGTGGGCCCAATTGCCCAAGACTCAGTACTGCCTTGAGAAATAACTCAGATCAAATTATAGGTAACAGATGTAGAACTTAGTGGATAACTTCCTTCATTAAAATATATGAGAGAAATAATTATAGCATAATGAAGTTCTTAGCTTTGCTCAAATTCAACAATTGTTCATCTCCCATCTCTCATCTCTTATCTCATATGGTGTCAACAATTGTTGAAGTATGGAGTGAAACCAATCTTCAATATATCCTTTACTTTCTTAATTTCCCATAGCCGTCATATCATGAAGTTCCTGAGATTTTAAAACAACTTATTGATGCAGACTAGAAGAAACCTCATTTTCCTCCATAACTTCTACAATTTTTGGATTTGAAACATTCCCAATCTCAATATACGTTTTCTGCAATGGTGCATGTGAGATAGAATGGGTGGGAAGGGTAGATGAATTTTGCAGTTCAACACTCTAAGCATGTTGTACTGGTTTATTATGGTGAGGGTGTGGAATGAGTTGAGCAAGAAATTGTGTAGGGCATGGAGCATTTCCATGATGTAGTTGATTGGGTTGTATGGATGGTTTTGATAGACAAGCAAGATGTTGTTAAAAAGATGGAAAAGAATACGGATGATGTGTTTGTGCTACAAGATGTGGGAGAGTATTCATGTAATCATAAGATGAACCATGCCAAAATTGTAGACAATATTGGTGGGAGTTATATTGAGATTGACATGACTTCCCTAACACAGGAGTATTCCATAATGGATTATGAAAGTAAGAAAATGGAGAGGAAGTGTTTTGAACCATACATGTAGGCCACAATTTCCATGGTTGTGAAATTGTAGCAGCTTCTCCATTTATTTGATATGACGCTTCCATCCTAGATAATAAAGAAAAAATATCTATGGGATGCTCCTTTTGGCAATGAGGGAAAAAAAAACTTGTTCAATTTCTTTATTTTTTTGAACCTACAAAACATCCAATTGTGAATTTAGAGAGCTAATAAAATAAATTTTAAAATGTTCGAATAAATCATCGATTTCAACTCCTATATCTCCTGTTCTTGTAGTAGAATTGGAAAAGAAAGAAGAAACTTCTCTAGAATTCTTACCAGCCTTGGAGATTCCTCTTGAATACATTATGCATAATTCACAAACATCATCATATGATAACTGAAAAACATCACCTTTTCCCATTAGATTTAAGAGTTATAAAAATTCATCTTTGATTCCTTTAAGAAGAAGTTTTTTTAAGATCTCTTTTTCTAAGTACTTATGCTTTGATTTTTGAAGGTTGTATCAAAATCGCTCCACATAGTCCTCCAAGCTTTCATATTCCCCTTATATCATACCTAGAATATCCTCATTGACCTTGCAATAGTCTTGATACCTTTTCAAGAATACATTCTTCATGTCCTCCCATGTTTGGATGCAGCTCCCACCAAGGCTCATAAACCATCGGAGAGCTGCTCCTTTTAAAGTAAGAGGAAAAATTTTCAACCTTTGATCATTAGTGAAATAATCATATCCTCTACAAAGTACTTCAAACTCAAATTATAATGTATCTGGGTCTTCTTTTTCCAAACCCTGAAAATTTGGTAAAGAAGATGGGGGAATTATGTGCATTTGTGTCACTCCTCCTAGATCTTTGATAGGGAATTCAAAAGTAGCAATGTGAGCCATTTCTTACCATAATTGAAGATGTTCTTCAAATGTTTCATTGAGGCTCCTCCTTCAAATGATCCTGTCCATTGGTTAGTGAAATGGGTTGTGCTTACATCACCACTTGAGTGGAATCATGAGATTTGTTTTTCAAAAGTATACCTCTAAAATTCCTACTTCTATCAGTGCATGTTATATGACCTAAGCCTAACTACTGAGGGTAGACCCATCACTGGTTCCCCGAGATGCACATGTAGGTTCTTACATTCCGTCCTTAATATCCAGCTCTCACGAAGTCAGGTATGCATCTACAACCAGATATTAGTGTGGTAGTGAAATTTGACTGTCTCCCCAGCAACGATGCCAAAATGTTGGGGAAAATTAATTGCTTAATAAAAACAACTAATCACTTGAACATTAATTATCAACCCAAGGAGCGTCTTTTTATTTCAAGGCAATCGGAAAAATATATGCATAACAATACCAACAACTAACATTGGTTCTATATGATTGTGTTTTGTACTATCAAGCTCATTCAACAAGAAATAAAATGTAAGACTTGAATAATAAAACTAAAATTAGAAAGAAGAAAGTAAATGACAAAAAAAACAATTATGATACAACTTGATTGATTGCTAAATTAAACCACACATTGCTAAATTGGAAATTTAATCTATTTCACCCAACATAATTCAAATGCTAATCTAGAGCAGTAAATTAAATGAAATCTAGAAATTGGATGAAATAACAAATCTGGAAAATGTAGCAAACAACAAATAAGTTAGAAGAAAGGAAATCTACTTTAAGGAATGAAAATTGAAATTAAAATAAAAAAACACATAACTACACTAATTTACATGTTCAAGGCAACACCTCATCCAAGGTAGTGGGCCCAACTGCCGCAGACTCAGTGCTGCCTTGAGAAATAACTCAGACCAGATTACAGGTAATAGATGTAGAACTCGGTGGATAACTTCCTTCTTTAAAATATATGAGAGAAATAATTACAACATAATGAAGTTCTTAGCTTTCCTCAAATTCAACAATTGTTCATCTCCCATCTCTCTTCTCTTAACTCTTCTCCTACATCCTATCTAATAATTGTTCATCTTCTATCTCATAATTATCCCCCCTCTTTGATCTCAATTTTCATTTAAATACACAGAGAGCAAAGGGCAGTTACAACAAAGTTGATTACAAAATCATTTCCATTACAATTTTGGATTGATTACAGAATCTTAATAAACAATATCATATCTGAATGATCTTCCCATCATCATTCAGCGTGAATAATTCGAATCTGGTATTGCAATTAGAAGAATTTGCAAAATGGCTGCAACAACGAATCTAAGAAAATCATCTTCAGAGAACTTTGCATTTCTTTTAATACAGACCGAATTTTGGAAAAATTCTCATTAAAAAACTAACTTGGTCTGTTTTTCACAAAACCCATGTCTTGTATTTTCAATATTCTCCTTCATTTCCCCGAAAAGTCCAACGTAAAACTGTCGCTTATTATCCCAACGAATTTCTAAGTTCGAATATTTGATTATGAGCTGGAAATCAAATTTGCAATCTGGAAAATATCTTGGAGGCTAAAATCATGAGTGATAAAAATTCATTAATAAACCATCAATGGAAAAATAATGCATAATAATCTTCAATATGTTAAAAATAAAGGAGAAAAAATAGTATTTATCCATAAGAGCATAAATAATTATAAAATGGAATTATATGATAAATTATGATAAATGACGTGATAAAGAATGGTAGAAATGGATGAAATAGACGTTAGAAAGCGATAATAATAATAATGACAAATAAGTGGCCCAACAATATTTATGCATAGGATCAAAATATAAGCCATTTGTAGTTTGCAGATGATGGAATTATTTTGGGAGGAGTTTTCTCTAATATAGTCTCTAGATTCAAATCAATCTTGGACCAATTTATTGGCGCTTAAAGTGGGACCATAAATGACAAGAAAATTCCTTTATGAGTGTGGAACATTAGTAAGGAAGACCGAGGTATCATTATTATAAAAATGGGAAAATATGGGAATGACTCTTGGAGAAATTTTCATTTCTTAGGCATTCTCATTTGTTTAAAAAAGAAATTCATCTTTCATGGTAGCTTGTCCTTTCCAAATTCAAATAAAAATTTAACCAATGGGGGATGAATTAAATTAACCCAATGGACCATCTAACTCCAATTAATCCCTCTTGGTTTCTCTTTCCCTTTATCAATTTTTTGCAATGTTGGCTTTTGTTGGAATATAGGCCTTATTGAAACAAGAAATATGGAAATTCTTATGTAAATGGAGGAATTCCAATACTAATAAATTCTACCTAATTAATCAGGAATTGTTTACACATCAAAATTCTTAGGTGGATATGTAATAAGAATTTCCTCTCTTATGAACTTAACCATGGTAGCCAATATAGCTTAGTGGTTAGTCATAAGCTCTCCCAATTTGGGGATTGATCTCAATGGAATTTATGTTAATTAACTCCAAGCCCACTTGGATCTTTATGAGCGGAAAAATAATTAATTTCTAGAGTTATGGAGTTTTGGCACACCCCCCTTGAATAATGGAAATACCCTCCCACCCCTTCATGAGTGGATGGTTTCCCAAGAAAAATATACCATATGGCATATTTTAAGTTGGTCATAAGATCAAGCTTTATTTAATTGAAACCTTTACGATAGTCCTCCCCATTTTAATCCTATTTTTGATGAGTTAGTTTCCTCTCTCTCTCTCTAGATGTTCCATTGCTCATAGATTGGATGCATATGAGTGGGGTTTGGGTTTTTCCTCCTAGATAGTTAAAGAGGGATATGATTTTCTTCTTTTCCCAAATGGTGTGCCCCGAAGGGTAAAATATGATTAAAATTTTGGCACACAAATGCTCTATAGAAAGTTTATATATATATATATATATATATATATATATATATATATGTGTGTGTGTATGTATGTATGTATATGTATATGTATATGTATATGTATATATATATCTATATATATATATTCTAAGGAACCTATCCCACAAGAGAACTTGAACAATAAAAAATCTCATTAAAAGGGGAATAGTGGGTCCTTTGAGATGTCAGCATTGCAAATTATCTAAGGAACATATAGACCACTTGTTCCTTCACTACTACTTTTCGAAGATGGTGTGGAACTTGACCCTACAACATTTAAATCACGGGGTTTATTGGCTTCTTAATATCAAAGGATGACTAGGGGAATGGGAAAAGTTATACTTATGTAGTTTTTTATGCAAATGTCTCTTCAAAAGAGAATGGATTGTCCTCCCTAAATTCATGTCATTACAACTATTCCTCTATGGGCGAAGCTCCCCTAGGTACCGCTTCACTATTGGAATGAATAAATTGTTAAAAGAAAAGAGAATGAATTTGGAAAATATATAAATTAGGTTAAAATTCATGTGGAAATGTTTTCTTATGTTAGGATTAGTGAAGATGTGGATTTGGAAAAGGGGTGACTAGAAGTTGTTTAGCTAACATTAGATAATTGGTCATTTGTTTAGCAAGTGGACTATGACTAGATACCTTTCAAATGAAAACAATGCCATGAGTATGGGAACTTTGCAAGAAATTGTCCTAAAGTTGAATGTTATTCAAACTATTAGGAGGAAGGAAAATAATGGTAGGCGCTCAAAAGAAGAAGAGGTCAAAATAATTAGCTCCTCCTATATAGTGAAAGGTTCTTATGAACCTAGACTTGTGTCCCCTCCTAGATGCACTCTATAGGTACATTCCTCATATGGAGATAAGGACGAACCGTACATAAGAAAAAATACTTATGAAACACTATAGAAAGTAACAAGAGTTGGAAAGGATCCTATCTTGGAAGAAATAGTACATGCATCAAAATCAGAGATTAAACAAGTAGGAAAGGAAGATTTGAGGACATGGCCTAACTTGGAGAAACAACCCACCACAACATGAAGGTATGGAAATGGTAGTAATGGAGGAAGAGTGAGGCTTTTGTTCCCCCAGGAAGTAAGGTATAAGCTAGGGTTGTATATCTAAAATTATGATATATTGGATATAGAACTAAAAAAGGAAATAGAAAAAAAGAAAAAACTAGAAGGTGAGTAGGGAAAAGAATAAATAAGTATGTGACAACTTAACAAGAAAAAATGAAAAAGGAAAGAGGGGTCCAATTAGCTCTAAATACCCATAGGAAAAGGAAAAAAATATCTAAGGTGCAAGAAAATAGTGGCCCCCAAGCAAGAAAAGGTATAAAAACATATAATAAATAATGAATGTAATTCTCTAGAATTGTAAAGGAATGAGTCGTGAAAAAAGAAGAAGCATAAATTAGAAGTATCATGTGGTTAGAAATACCACATAATCTTCTACTATAGGAATAAAAAATTAAGAAATAATATTCCCTCAACATCAATAAAATAGTCTAGGGAAGTAGTATTACAAGTGCAGTATATTCAAGAGGAGGGTTTAGGAGACTATGCATGGTTGGATAGACATAGAGTTCAAGATGGTAAAGGAGGATAAATATCCTCATTGGATAGCATCAAGGTTTATTCATATAGCCTCAAAAAAATATTCAATATTGAAAATGTGTATATTCTACTCTCCTATTAAGATAAATCTCTCCATTTGGGAATCATTTATGAATCTAAAGGGTAAAGGGTGGATATAGAATTACAAAATAGGAGATGACTTAAATGTAACTCTCAAGTACCCTTGGGAGAAAAAGGCAGGAAGTATAAAAAGGGATCCATTTGAGGAAAGGATGGAGGATTCAATTTCTCATTCAAAC
Organism: Pinus tabuliformis; assembly: GCA_031772625.1. Lineage (NCBI taxonomy): Eukaryota > Viridiplantae > Streptophyta > Pinopsida > Pinales > Pinaceae > Pinus > Pinus tabuliformis. Next base: position 660,819,985 of record CM062811.1, read on the forward strand.
CTTCTTGATATTAAACCTCCCAACTCCAAGTTTTCATGAGGCAATAGAAGGCTGTGCCTCAACCACATTTCTACCAAATTGGATCACTTCTTGGTAGAAAGTTCCTTTTTATAGCAATGCATCTCCCTCTCCCACATATTTCCTAGAGTGGATCTAACCTCAAACCATTTAAACTTTTCATTGCCCTTAAATATGACCTTAGTACAACTCCATTCTACTTCAATATATTGTGGGTTCCTTATTTAGGATTCTTTGAACTTGTTTCAAAATCCTATTCCCAATGGGTACTCAGATCCCAAATCTATATATGGAAGAAAAATATGAAGAGCACCAAATTAGCATTGGAAACATGGGAAAATGAATGCTACAAAAACAAAATATAAACCCAAATGTATAGGGATAATTTGGTGAAATTCTTGTTAGAAATAGGAATTCATTCAGTCACTACTTCACAATTTGCAACAAGAAAAAGAGGAATTTTCTAGGTTTCATAAATCCTTAAGGGAGGAAGTAGACAAGTGGAGACTAGTATCGAGAAGACTTTGCTTAAAAGATATGGATAGTAATGCCAAACTCTTGCATAAATAGGCTAATATGATAGAATGGAAGAAAATAATTGTGAAAATATTAAATTCAATGGGAGCATTCTATCCTCCCTTGAAAAAAATTAAAGACGTAGAATTTTAGTACTTTGCAATGATATATTAAGAACAAGGGTGGGAAAATCCCAAACATGAGTAGGAACTATTGGTTTATGTCCCAAGGTTGATTACAAAACAAGAAAATTAAGAGTTGATGAAGGAAATTTGGGAGAAGTAAGTTTGGTATATTATATCAATTTTTGACCTACAAAAAGCTCTAATTCCAGATGGTTTCATAAGGGACTTCTTCCAAAAATTTTGGCATGCCATGAATTTCAATCTCTACAAAACAATGGATTTTTTTCCACAAAACTAGATGAATGGGTGGTGGAATCAATTCCTCATTTTTGCCTCTAATCCCCAAAGAGGTCATCTCAACCTATTTTACTAGGTTTTTCCATATCTCTTTATGCAATATGTCTTATAAAATAATTTCAAAATTTATTTCTTGTAGATTAATTCCTCTCCTCCCATGCCTTATCTTGGAGAATCAAAGAGGTTTCATAACTAAAAGATATATTGTGTAAAACATTATCATGGCATAGGAAGAAATACACTCCACCAAGAGAAGAGGTAAGAAAGGAATGGAAATAACACTTCACATGGCCAATGTCTTTGATCAAGTCAGACAATCCTACTTGTTCAAAATTCTCAAGAAATTTAGATTTAATTATAATTTCCTTTAATGGGTAGCAAATTGTGACAAGTCTCCATGTTCTTACCCTTTAGTGAATGGGAATCATGTTGGCTTCTTTAAAGTATTGTGTAGTTGAAATAAAGGTTTTATGCTCTCCTCCTTTGCTATATTCTTATGGCAGAATCACTTAGCAAAAATTTGGAATTAAAAAGTAGATCCAACTCACTCCCATGAATTATATTTATTATGGGGATAAAAAAATATAAAGCATTCACAGTTTTTAGATTCCACCATTTCTTTTTAGCATATTTCTCCTTTATATCCTCTAGATTCAAATTAGTCTTGTATTTATTTACTAGTTCTTCAAGTGGGGTTATACATGAGAGAAAAATTCACCTATATTCATCGAACATCAGCAAACCAATTGAAGGTTTCATTCCAAAAAATTTGGGAATATCAAGGAAGGATCCTTGGAGAAATTTTTACCACTTAAGCATGCCCATTTGTTTAAAATAGTTTCCTCATCGTTTATGGTAGTCTGTCCTTTCCAAGTTAAAAGAAAAATTTAACCAATGAGGGGCGCACTGGCTTAACCCAATAGACCATCTATTTCTATTTAAATTTGTTTTGTCTTCTTCTTCCACATATCAATTTTCTTCAATGTTGGCTCAGTAGGAAGTCGGTCCTTAATGAAATAAAAATACAAAAAATATTATGGCAAGGGGTAGAGAATAATAATAATAAATTCCACTGGATTAAATAGAAAAAAAAATTGCACTTTGAAAAGGCTTAGGTGGGATATGAATAATAGACCTCTCTCTTATGAACTTAGTGATATGAGTCAGGCTAGCTTGGTGGATGTTCATGGGCTCTCCCAATTGGTGTAATATAGTCATTCATAGCAAATACATGAGTGACAGTAGAAAAATATTGCTTTTGCAACAAACTTATTACAAACGGAGGCTCTCAATTTTGGAGATTGATCTCAGTCACAATTCCATTAATAACTCTAATCTTACTTGGATCCCTCAGAATGGAAGAATGATTAATTCCTAGAATGACGGTATTATGGTAAATCCCCCTTGAATCATTAACATCCCCTTCTCCCTTTTTCTTAATAGATGTTTTCCTAAGAAAAGGATACTATATGGGATATTTTGAGTTGTTCAAAATATGAAGCTTGGTTGAGTTGAATTGAATGCATCAATGTTAGGTCCCTATAATACTAGTGTATTCCCCCATTATTATTGTTATTTTATCCCTTATTGTTATTGTTGTGCCCATGTTCTCCCCATATTGTTATTATTGTTCCCCATAGAAACCCACTATTGTTATTATTATGCCCTTACATTTGAATCATCCATAATTGCTCATTTGTGTAATGTAAAGGAGGTTTCCCACTAGAGGAGGCTTATTTTGAAGTTGTTGGTCCATGTTTTCTATATTTTTGTAAGCTAGTTGCATAACATTTGGTATCAGAGCTTTGGAGTCTAGGGTTTCACCGCTTCAAACAGGTCCTCATGGAATTTTTGCTATAAATTTTTTTCTACAAAGCTTAAAAAGCTGAAATTAACAAACATTTGAGAAAAAAAATCGATGAACATCGTATTCGAATTTAATATATTTTCTCTCTACAGTTTCGAATATATGGTTGAAGGAAGTTAGGGTTTTTGCAAGCTCCTGATTTCATCTCAAAAAAGTGACCTTGGGAAAATTATCATAACTTTCTCTCTGAGCATCAGATTAAAATTTCATAAAAAGTGATAGAAAGCAAACACACTGAAATTTTTTGGGATTTGATTTTAGGTCCAAAGGTTGGAATAGTGACACATGGAACTTCATACAAGTTCGCTCTACTAAACTAGTCTATAATCAAGCCATTGTGGAAGATTGGGCATAACACTTTCTTGTAGAATCCAATCTCAATCGGACTTGTGGGGTTGGATAGAGTACTTAGAGGGCTACCACAAGACACAATTTCAGACCTTGCAGATCCTCCATTACATAGATACAACAGATTCAATATTGAGCTCTTACAAAGAAAAAAAGTGTGTATTTTTTTAACATTTGCATAAGTTTTGTTTGAAAAAATAATTTGAAGTGATTCAAAGGGCATAGTGAAGCATAATAATCATTAATTGATGCCCCAAAGAAAGAAAATGGAAACACCTAGTAAGAAACCCAAAAGTTCTACTATGACGCATGAAGAAGAAGAAGAAATGCAACATGATATATCAAAATTAAGAGACCAAGTGTGTGTAGAAATTTCACCTGTAGAACAAACCGATATATGCAATGTCCTAAATCATAATACTTGTTCTATTTCTACAAAACACTAAGCGGAAGCATAATCGAATTCATGAGCAACATCAAGTAGAAACATGCATAACTGATAAAGAGAAATAATCACACATAACACAAGGTATATCCAGGGGAAAGCACCAGCATAAAACCCCAACCACGTATTATCAATCAAGTGGAAATCCTCTTCACAATACAAAAAGAATTATCTCTCAAGCTATTCAGTTCTCAATGAACTATGAAGATATGAAGATATGTCTCATGAACCAACCAAGCCCTATATATAAAGGCTTTACCTATGGTCCAATCCCTTTTTCTTGCGCATTTTGCTTAGGAAATAATAGTGAAAGCATATGCAATTAATTCCAAACATACCAAGTTAACCAATGGTCCAACTACGCAATCCTTGAGGACACTAGTTCCTCAACCATGCAAAAACTACTTACTAGAAATAGTCAAGCATCTGATAGTACACTGTCCGACATCTGATCTCAACTGGGTCTTTGACAGAACTGACATGCAACAGTTATCCATGAGTGAATTCTTAGTTATCTAAAATAATAGTTGTCACATGCATGCAAGCATTAACAAACTATATTTTATTATTTTAACAACTTGTTAAAATAATCTAACTGGACTTAACTAGTTAGAACTAAGTCAACTGATTCTCTCATTATAGAACTCATACTTATTCCCTCAATCAATGGAGGAAATTAAGGATAAATTCCTCTATCAGTGGGACAACTCATGTGCATTCTCACAAAGACTTCAAATTCGAATTTCCTTAACTAATTAACTCAACTTAATTAATTAATTAACATTTCCAACTGTTGTTAAGACCAAAATTAATTTTACTTCCTATAGATAGACTAGGGACTGCTATAAATAGGAAGGGACCTAGAAATGCTATTTTTCGAACTTTCTATTTTTAGTAGTTTCACCTCTCACCCAATGTGGCCAATGACCTCACTGGCCAAATTGCTATTTTTAGACATGCTATTTTTAGTAGGTCTATTTTTAGCACATTCTAAATTTAGCATTTCTTGTTGCACATTTTTCAACAGTGCGACAATTTGCGCTCTCACAAAGAGTAACCAAAAATGAAATGGAAGCTAAGATGGATGGTTTGAAGAATAACTTAAAATCAGACATTGAAGGATTGAAGAATGACATGAAAGCTAATATGGATGACATTAAAGCTAATATGGTTGACATGAAATATTTTAAGAATGGTTTAAAAGCAGACATGGAAGGTTTCACGGAAGGTTTGACAAGGTTGCTACAAGAAATGCTTCTTAATGCAAAAAAGGTATTAGATGAAACTAATGATGAGAAAAAAACAAATGCTAATCATTATTTCATAGACTCTAACATTAAATTGAAGACCCACTGTGTTCTAGAGATCGATATGAGGAAGTTTGATGGCAAGGATCTCGTAACATAGATACTACAGATGGAGCAATATTTTGATGTCCATAATGTGAAAAACGCATGAAAGGTACGCATTGTAACTTTATATTTGGAACCCAATTAGTTTGTATGGTATCGATGGCTTTTCTCTCGTAAAAAAATTTGTCACTTGGTAAATTTTTACATAGGAAATGATGGCACATTATGAGGATAGAAAGAGAAACACCTTCTTTAGTCAATTGATAAATCTCAAATAAAAGGGTTCAACGGTGGAGCACATTGAGGACTTCCAAAAATTGAATATAAGGGTAAATGATATTCCTAAGGAGCATAGGATTGATGTGTTCATAGGGACCTTAAAGGATAACATCCAACATGAGCTTCGCATTTGGGAACCTAATTCATTGGAAAAGGAATTTAAGCTGGCAAGAAAAATTGAAAGCAAAATTATGGCAACAAGGAAGCCTACCACTCACAACTATAAATATGGAAGTGTTCTTGCCCTAGCCTTCCAAAACCTACAAGGTTGACACCACAACAATTGGAAGAAAAAAGATAAAAAGGGCTTTGTTATAGTTGTGATAGAAAATACACTAAAGGTCATAAGTGTGTTGAGAAGAAATTATTTTACATAGATTGTGAAGAGGAGGAAGAAAAGGAAGAAGAAATGTCAAAAGAAGAGGATATACACCAGGAACCAACCCTAGAGAAAGAACAAATGAATCCCACCATAAATTGTAATGTATTAGCTGGAATTACCACTCCTCAAACTCTGAAGATAGAAGGACATATCAAGAAAAAAAAAGGTAATAATGTTGATTGATTCGAGTAGTACTCATAATTTTATTCATTGTAAGATAGCCAAGGAATTGACTTGCTTCCTATATCCAGCATCAGAGTGTCAAGTGATCGTTCCAAATGGAGAAACCATAAATTTCTCTAAAAAGTGCCATAATATCAAGTTATCCATGTGAAAATATGTATGGAATAGTCCAATTCTTTCCATTCCAATGGGTGGTGTTGATGTTGTACTAGGAGTCCAATGGCTACAATCTTTGGGTAGAATAGCTTTTAATTTTCAAGAACTTTTCTTGAATTTTTTTTTGGGAAGGAAAGTAAGTTGAATAAAGGGGTATCGCAGGGAAACCGAGAAATATAATTAGCTCTAATGACATGACAAAGCTTCTAAATCAAGAACAATGAGGCATATTTGTACAATTATGTTCACTAGAGGTTCCCACATCAAAATCATCTATTTCTCCAGATATCCAAAAATTATTGGACAATCATTCCAATGTATTTGAGACTCCTAAAGGCCTCCCACCTATTCGTGATCATGACTATGCTATTCATTTGATTCCAGGAAGTGTTCCTCCAAACATCAGTCCTTACAAATATCCAAATGCCCAAAAGAGTGAAATTAAACGTATGGTTGCAGAAATGCTAGAGGCTAGTATAATTCAACCTAGCCAAAGTTCTTTCTCTACTCCAGTAGTATTGGTGCACAAGAAGGATGGATCATGGTGCATGTGTCCAGATTATAGGGAGCTCAACAAGCTCACTATTAAAGATAAATTTTCCATTCTAGTCATTGACGAATTATTGGATGAATCACATGGAGCAATTTACTTCACCAAGTTGGATCTTTGTTCAGGATATCATCAAATCATAATGAAGACTAAAGACTTAAGACATTCCAAAAACAACATTTAGAACTCATGAGGGTCATTATGAATTCTCGGTCATGCCTTTTGGCCTTACCAATGCAGCTTCTACATATCAAGGTCTGATGAATTCCATTTTCAAACCCTTCCTTAGAAAATTTGTGTTAGTGTTTTTTGATGATATACTAATCTACAACAAGTCTTGGAAGGATCATGTTCAACATGTTGACAGGCTACTCAAACTATCGGAGGAGAAAAATTATATGCAAAAACCTCCAAATGTTTCTTTGGAGTACATGAGGTGGAATATCTAGGTAATATTGTATCTCATGAAGGTGTTAAGGTAGATCCTAGCAGAATTAAAGACATTAAGGAATGGAAATTTCCCACATCCATAAAGCATTTGTGAGGATTTCTCAGGTTGACAAGGTATTATCACAAGTTTTTTAACAATTATGGAACAATAGCAGCACCTCTAACAAAATTTCTTTAGAAAGATGCATTTTCTTGGACTCTAGAAGCAACGAGGGCCTTTGAATATCTTAAAGAGGCATTGTGCCAAGCACCGATTTAGCTACGCCAAACTTCACAAAAACCTTTATTTTGGAATTTGATGCCTTAGGAAATGGAATTGGTGTTGTTTTAATGCAATAAGGAAGACCCATTTCTTTTGAAAGTCATCTAATAAAAGGAAAGTATTTACACAAAGCTATTTATGAGAAGGAAATGTTGACAATACTACATGCACTTAAGAAATGGTGACCTTACCTAATGATAAGACACTTCAAGGTAAAAATAGATCATGATAGTCTTGAATACTTCTTAGAACAAAGATTATCTTCAAAAGAGCAACAAAAATGGGTCACAAAGATGTAGGGTTATGACTTTGAAATCATCTACGAAAAAGGGAATCAAAATGTTGTTGCAGATGCACTCTCAAGAAAGGATGAGGATGTGGAAGCATTGTTTTGTGTCATTTCTATTATCCAACTAGATTGAATAAATGAAGCAAGGAATGAATGGAAGAATGACAAAGAAATGTGGGCACTCATTCAAAAGTTGCAGCAAGATCCCAGTACATCTAACACATTTAGATGGAAAAATGATTTGTTATGGTACAAAGATCGCTTATACCTCTGTAAGAATTCCCAACTCAAACAAAGGATTCTTCTCGAGTTTCACACCTCTCTATTAGGAGGGCACTCGGGATTTTTAAAAACTTACCACAGGGTTAAGAAGGAATTTTTTTGGGATGGCCTTAAATCTGATATTCAAAATTTTGTGGTGGAATGTTTGGTTTGCCAACAAAATAAAGTTGAAAAAATTAAGACCTCGGGTTTGTTACAACCTTTATCCATTCCAGGTCAACGTTGGGAGGATATTTGAATGGATTTTATCACAAGTCTACCCAAGTCTAAGGGAAAGAGTGTCACGATTGTAGTAGTTGATAGACTTACCAAGTATGCACACTTTTGTGCATTATCTCATCCATTTAAACCCAGAACAATTGCTATTGCATTTATGGAAACAATACAAAAGTTACATGGAAACCCAAAGACTATTGTAAGTGACAAAGATCCCATTTTCACTAGAAATTTTTGGATGGAATTATTTTCTTGTTTGGGTAATCAGTTAGCTCATAACTCATCTTATCATCCTAAATTTGATGGGCAAACTGATATAGTGAAAAAATGTTTGGAAGGATATATTCGTTGCTTTTTAACTAATAAACAGACACAATGGGTCAAGTGGTTGCCTCTGGTTGAATGGTGCTATAACACTTCCTTCCATACTGCAACAAAAATGACCCAATTTATGGCACTTTATGGATATCATCCACCATCCATCACATCATCTTTAAGATAAAATTGTAAGGTTCAAGCAATGGAATATCACATTGAGCATCAACAACAAGTTCTTCAACTCTTAAAGGTTAACCTTAATTTGACAGAGAATAGAATGAAATACAAGCATATCAACATCGTAGTGAAAGAAGTTTTAATGTAGGTGATTGGGTATTTCTATGACTACAACCATATAAGAAATGTCCCTCAAGCAAGCTAAGAAGGATAATAAATTATCACCGAAGTATTATGGTTTGTACAAGGTGTTGCAAAATATTGGTACTATGGCATACAAATTGGAGCTTCCTGCATCTTCCCGAATGCACCTAGTTTTCCATGTTTCATTCTTAAATAAGGTTATAGGTGACAAGCTATCAATTCAAACAATATTGCCAAAACTTGACGAGGAAGGAAAAATCATATTGGAACTTGAAGCAATCACAGAAACAAGAGCTCGATAGCTATGAAATCAATCAATTTCAAAGTATCTCATCATGTTGAATAACTTACCCACTAAAGATTCCACATGGGAGGATGAGAATTTTATACAAAAGCATCCGGAACTACTCAAGTGTTGAGGAAAACACTTTTTTGAAGGAGAGGGGCATGTTAGGTCCCTATAATACTAGTGTATTCCCCCATTATTATTGTCATTGTAGCCTTTATTTTTATTTTGTGCCCATGTTGTCCCCATATTATTATTATTGTGCCCCATAGAAGCCCACTATTGTTATTGTTTTGCCCATGTTGTCCCCATATTATTATTATTTTGCCCCATAGAAGCCCACTATTGTTATTGTTGTGCCCTTACATTATTATTGTTATGTCATCTCTAATTATATTGTGACCCCTTAGACTCCTATATATAGAATTGAGGTTTTTTCATTTGAATCATCCAAGAATTGTTCATCTGTGTAATGTAAAGGAGGTTTCCCCCTCGAAGAGGCTGATTTTGAAGTCATTGATCTATATTTTCTATCTTTTTCTGAGTTGGTTGCATAAAAATCAATAATAAAGCATTAGTCTCTCCATTGTATAAACATATATAAAAATAATGTATCGAGGTCATGACATAAGTATCGAGGTTATGACATATGGTAATAAGATGGGGAGGGATATAATAATTGAATGCATCAATAACAAATAATTACTCTTGCCATTGGTCTTCTCTTCTTAGCTAATCAAGAGTTCTTTTCTAGTATAACAGATGCCTACTAAAGTGTTAGGGTAGAGAATAATAGGGTGGACGAAATAATTTACATATTTTTATTGAAGAGAGATAATGTCGAAGTTTCAAAACTAAAGGAGACCTTAAAGCAACAACATATGTCAAAATATATAAAAATGTCATGATTCGTGCATTCCCATGCCAGTAGCAAAACCAGAGTGATTTCAAAAGAAGTTATGATTGTCATGTCCATAAATAGGCACAATGTGGATTCTTGTCATAATGTGATCAATCTGATAAATTGTCTCCAGAAACAATAGTTTCAGCATTAGACACAAAACAAGGTTGAGTTATGTAAGCCTCTACCTAAGGTCTTGGTGGCCGCTTCTGAAAATAGTATATTTCTACATGTGTGAATATAGGAGTTGAATTTGAACATGTGAGAAATCATCCAGTTATTTGGTCAATAATGAAAACCATTAATAGACATGAGGATGGCCACCAATAGGGGTGATGGTGTTCAAGATGCACAATACAGTCTAGCAAGCATGAATAAGATGTCTTGGCATCAAACACTTGTAGAATATTCGATCAAAAGGGAGCCAATGATGAAAACCCACGATCGAATGTAAGGAGACTCACTAAGTATTAAAATTTCTGGGGTACTAAAGTGTTTCTTAATCTACTTCCTAGACAAGATGTTGACATTGATAGGAAGAGACCTGCCAAAGGTAGGCAATGAGGAGTCCTACATAAATTGACATGAAACATGACAAGAATGAATATTTTGTAAATAGTTTAGAACAATGGGTCAAAATAACTCAGGGAAAATATGGCATATGAGTGAATGGTTGATACAAGAAGCAGAAAGTAGGATGATCCCTTAAATAATAGAAGGTATGACACCAGGAAGAACAAGCAGCTTAGACTCAAGAACACCCGGGGAAGATAGACACAAAAATTTAGGGACATCTTGGTATCAAGGTAAGACTCATAAAATGGTACATTTCATAGAGAAGCTAACACAAAAGACGAATATGCTAAGAAGGTGCCATATTCAAGGAAGTGACAAGATATTGTTGCCAAAAATTCCTTCAAAATATAGATAATATAACCATCATTCTGTCAAATTTTTTCACAATTTGTTTAGGTTTAAGGAGTCCAAAGAGGGTAAGCTCAACAGTATTTTCATATTTAGAGTCTGAAGAGATCATAAATATGACTCCAAGAGGTTCCTTTGTCATGGTTGATAACTGGGTGTGTCAAAGGGTTAATATTATACCTGACACAATTCCTTTTCTGTCAGTAGTCCATTAAGTTCGAATAAAGTGAGAAACCTATGCTTAATAGATGTCATCCTCATTTTGTTATGAGTACGAGGGGATGAAGTAAACTCACAATATCTTTTTTAGTTTAAAGAGCGAGAAAAAGAAAGAAACATAATCACTCAAATCTATTTTGTAGACATTTTACAAACCTGAAATAGGTAACTCGAAGTTTTTTTCGTTTAATGAGCAATAAAAAGTCCCTCAAAATAATATGCTCATTCTGAGCCAATGTTGGTCAATTCTGCTGAAAACCACTTAAAACAACATTAGATTATAGAAAAGCATTTGTAAAAATAGTTATCGACAGTATTAGAAATAAAAAAGCGAGGAAAAATTGCTCATAAACAACAAAAGTTGGGTTGATTCATACCTCCAGAGTGTTATAAAAAGGCCATAAGGCCCTCATTTGCACTAGGTTGAGGTGGTGAGAGAACTTTGGAGGAGAAAAGGAGCATACCTTCCACAAGTTATTGTGAGCATGTCGAGAAACCATTTCACTTCCTGTCAGTTCTAGGTAAGAGAATTGATCATGAGCTAGCATTTGATTCCTTAATTTTTTATTTTCATGGGTTATTTTAAGTTTTTAGGTTTTCCCCAGATATCTTGGTCAAGTAACGCAGTCACCTAGGTTGATGGGATGCATTATCACAACCTTACCAAGATGGAAGGTCATGTTAGCACACCCTGTGGGGTAAAAAGCGTCCGGGTTAACTGACCAAGCACAAGGAGAAGTCAAACTTCTCCATTTGTAGGGCTACACACCCAGAAAAATTTGAATAAGGGTTCTTATGATGCAGGAATCAACTAATAAAAATGATTTTTTTGAGAGAAAGAGTCCATGAATAAGAGGAATTGAAAATGGTAAATGATCTAGCATGCTTGGCCACTCTGAGACCAATCAATTTTCGCAAATATGCTAGACTTGATCTAATGAAGGGTCAAGAGGATCTATTGAGTTGCGTAATCCAGTAGTGGGATGAACATCAGAGGGTGTTCAAGAATGGGGATCTTGAGCTCTCAATTGAGCGAGAATACATTTATTTTCTCATTGGATTATCTTGAAGAGGTGAGCAAGAAAATTTTCCAAGAGGGAGAGAGAATCGTAAAACCACCTTGGATTTGATCCACTCCTATTGCACACCAAGTAATCGTCTATTTAGCAATGAAATTATAGTGGAATGGGTGATGGAAAGACCATTGAGGTCTATAGTATGGGGGCTAAGAGCCAACATGTTGCTACTAAAGCCTAGATGTTATTGGAGTTAGACTGTCTACAATTGCAGGTGTTTAACTGGTGTGAGAGTGTCCTCTATCAAGTGAAATCAGAGTTAACAAATTGCAAGAATTGGGCCCAAAGCGAATTTGGGTATGACACACTGATTTTCTCCTTTATTCTAGAGAGATTTCTCATTTTGAGGCCAAAGGATAGTTTGGCCATGGCAATTTCAACGAAGCCCAGACAAGATAGGTGAGCAATCTTAGTACCTTGGACAGGAGGTGGACCTGTTATACACTACTTTGATGATGACTTCTTTGACTAGGTACAAGGCTAGATTCCCATGATTAAGAACTTCCGATATGCTAGGATGAACTATTCAGGGGATATGGAGTTGATTTTTCCACCCAGAACATAGTGGGGACAAATAGGTAAAAAGACGAATTAGTGAAAAAATTATTTTTTGACTTTTTAATCTTATGCGATTTTGTTTTATTTTATTTTTTTAAACAATCTAAAATAAGACTTGTTGTGACACAGATGTGGTGCCTATTCATCCTATGGGTATACCTCGGCATGTGAGGAGCGATTATTAGCTACCTGGGGTTGGAGTAGCATTAGAGGCCACGACAACTTTCAAAGAGGGAGATGACATAGAGTATTCACAACGTTGCTAGGAACCTCAAAGGTATTAGCATGGGTGTGCCACATCTTCCCTTGAGAGAGATACATGTTCCTTTGCAGCGGCACATGGTGGGTGTACAAAAGATATTTTTTATGCTTCTTAGGAGGTTGACTAGAGTTTTGTTTTGTTGCCCTAAGAAGCAAGATATGTAGGAGTAGAGGATAGGTGATGGCCATAGAGTGTCAATGCGAGGCTCAATGAAGCCATTTTGTATAAAACACCCAAGTTTTGGAATTTTTTTGGATGTAAGAGAGTGGAAAACTATATATATATACACACACACACACACACATACACACACACACACACACATACACACACACACAAACAAAGGTTTTTTGGCCTTTTTTCAGTGTATTTGATGTTTTTATGTAAATTTTACAATGAGCATTCAAGCATGAAACTATAAAGAATGTGAAATATTCCACTGCAATACATAATTTTCTAACGAATAAGTTAATGCATTAGATTCTACCAGAATTTGTTCATAAGTAAGAAACTCAAAATGATGTTTAAAAAGCCTTACTCTTAAAAAATTACTCAATAAAATCGGATTACGAATGTGATAATGATTGTTCAAATGCATAACAACCTGTTGGAGTCTAACTTGACCACTAAATTTGAGATGCCAAGAGATATAGCCTCCATAAGGAGTTCAATGACGAATATATACTCAACAGTATTGTTGATAGCATGACCAAGGAAGACCCCTCCAAAACTAACTAGCTCTGACTCAGGTGTATAAAGAACCCAAGCAGTTGATGCAATATATTGTATGTGACCACTAGCACCATCTGCATATCTGATGTATGGCAAGAGTGAAGTGGACATCTATGCAAAATACTATGCATGTATGAGACAAATAACAACCTAAACCCAAAAGAAACCAAACCCACGAAAAAGAAAAAAAAAACTTGTATACATAAGATTACAAAGCATATGCTTAGTGTAGCGATAGGAAAAATAATTTTTGAGATAGAGCTTGTTGTGAGGCTTCACAAGTGGGATTCCATCACAATCATGAAGTACATAGGCTCCTTTGGAAAGAACCTTAGTGACAACATAGGGACCGATCCATAATGGTTGAATCATTCCTGCCCCCAAGAGGTTGTGTTGTTGATCGTAAACTAAAACGACACCACCCTCTTGGTAAGAATGAGGCTTGACACGATTTTTATATTGAGCTTTGACTCGGTGTTTATGTGCTTCAAGAGATAGTGAAACATTTCAACGAGTCTCATCCAAATGATTGAGTGATAGCAGGCGTTCCTCTTCAGGAGTAGTACCGGTAGGATTTCAATAACAAGTTTGTCTGATGGAATTTGACACTCAATAGATAGAACTACTTCCAAGTCATAAATAAGCTGAAATGGTGTGAAGTTGAGAAGAGTTTTTACTGATGTTTGGTGTTCCCAAAGCACATAATATAAAATTTTATTCTATTGGGTTTTTTGATTGCCTACTAGCCAGTAAATCATGGCTTTGATGGCACCGTTAATGGCTTCAACCTAGCCATCAGCCTATGGGTAGTAGGAAGATGAATGATCTCGGTGAAAACAAAGCATATAAGTTAAGTCAGACATCATGTGATTCTAGAAGTGTGATCCATGGTCAGCAACGATTTTGTGGGGCACACTAAAGCGACGGATGACCTGATGAAATAAAAATAATGCGTAAGTTTAGCCATCGACCCAAAAAATAGGAATGGCTTCAACCCATTTCATAAAGCAATCGACGATGACAATGATGTAACTGTGACCATCAACTGAAGTGTGGTTGCAAGTGATAAATTCTATTCTCCATTTAGAGAAATGACCAACAAAAACTACCAAGTGTAGAGGGGTAGGGGGTGTGCATATTTTATTTGTATAAATTTGACAAGGGTGACACTGTTGGACAATAGTAATGAAATATTTAAACAAAGTCTGCTAGTAGTATCCTATGCACAAGATTTTTTGGCAAGTATCCATGCCCGAAATGTGTCCACCACACACCCAAGTATGGAAGTAATTTAGAACATGTTCCACATTGTCATGGGTAATACAACACCAAAGAAATAAGTCAGCACCACGGGGATATAAGGTATTTCTTAACACTAAGTAATTCTTAGCTTGGTGATGGAGGTGATAGTGATCGTCTTATGATAGACCTGGGTGGAATAGTTGGGTGTAGAGATACATAAGGATATCTTCATACCATGTATTAGTAGATTCAACCAGATAAACAGATTCATCTGGCATGGGATCATGGGCTACTTCATCTGTGTCGACTCTGGGAAGATCTAACAATAGCTCTGCGAAGACTAAATATTTCTTCGACTTAGTGGTGGTGAAGACCAAATCAAATCGTTGGAGGATGACTATCCACTTAGGATACTTGCATCCAATAACCTGACGAGAAAAAATATGCCTCATGGGGTTCTCTAGGGTGATCACAGTAGTCTGACATAAAAGAATGTAATGTTTGAAGCGATTCAAAGCAAAGACTATTGTTAGTGAAAGTTTCTCCACATGTGAATACCTTAACTCAAGTCCAATAAGACCTTTCGAAATGTAATAGACCACATGCTCACTATGATCATTGTGTGCTTTGACCAATACCATGCCTTTGGAGTATGGCAAGGTTGCAAGATATAATAGAAAGTCACGCGTTTAGTTCGGATGGCTCAAAAGTAGGGCTGAAGTTAGCATCTTTTCCAAGGTGTCAAATAATCATTGCACTTGATTTTCCCACAAGAAGGGTACTCCTTTCTTTAGTAGGTTCATAAAAACTTTCATTAACTAAAAATAGTTGACGATGAAGCGGCATAAGAAGTTTTATTTCCTTTGCAAACTTTGGAGTTGAAGTAAGGATTGTGGTGCGGGCAATTAAGTAATCGTCTTAACCTTATCAGGATCAACAAGTATCCCATGTTTTCAGACAATGAACCTAAGAAGACATCCAGAAACAAAAAAATGCATACTTATATGGATTCAAACAGATATCATAGGACCAACACCTAAGAAAAATAGCTCGAAGATGATCTAGGTGTTGTGCTTGACAATTGGGATGAGTAGGAAGGTCATCTAAGTATGCTTGGTTGACATGTCCAATATCATGAAAGGCGTAATCCATTTCCCTCTAAAAGGTGGCGCCTATATTCTTAAGATCGAATGGAAGTTTATGATATGCGAAGGTTCCCCAAGGACAGATGAAGGTTATTTTATGTTGATTGCTTGGTTTGATAACAATATGGTTATATCCTAAGAAGAAATCCATAAAGGAAAACGATTCGCATCTGATGCAATCATCGATGATCTAGTCAATGAATGGAGTAGGATAGTTTTCTTTGGTACAATACGTAGATGCTGCCTTCTTTTTGGTCTATGAAAACCATATTAGATACCATTCTGTCAGGGGAACATGATAGATGAAACTAGTGCTCAACAACTTTTTGACTTCTATCTTGACAGACACTGTCTTTCAAGGGTGGACTGGTCAAAGTATTTTGTTGACAAGCGTGGAATTCTCATAAGTCTTGATCTCATGCTAGACAATATATGGATCTATACAAGGAATTTCCTCATAATACCAAGCAAATACGTCACAAAATTCCTTAAAGAGGTAGGTGAAGCTCGCAATCTCCTCGGGAGTGCAGTCAACTCCAATTTGAATGTTTTTCATGATACTTGTTTTGACCAGGATGTCAATGAGTAAAGTTTTTGAGATATCACCCAACTTACCTTATGTTTCGAGCTCTTAAATAGTCATTTAGGAAAAAGGAACAATCTCAGGTTGATCAAAAGGCAGGATTTATGGAGAGTTTGTGTTGAGTCAGATGGGTGAGAGAATGAGACGCGAAAATGAAAATCATCCCAACGCTGCTCGTCTAGAGACATTATTTCCATGATATCCTCATCTAGAGGTAATACTTCATTAAGGAGATTAGTAAATGGAGAGGTGATGGGAGAGGAATAGGTACCATCTATCGTAAGCAAAGTATTCAAAAAGTCAGATGTAGAATGAATATCTTGATAAGCAAGTTTTGTTGGTGATAGCAACATCTGATATCTATAGGAATCAATGGTAGAAGGGGCCAGGAGGATCCAAGGAGCTATTGGGGAATTAAAAATGGCAGAGACTATTGACACTATTAGTGGAACCTCAGGCAGTAGAAGAGGAAAGAAACCTAAAACCGAGGAACCTTTCAAAGGATCAGTACCAACACTGACGTAAGAGTCATGTATGCCACCCACTAATGGAACATTGTCACTTTTTAACGAGGAAAAATTAGGGGTGCATAAGGATAACTAATCCACAAATTTTCCATCCAAAGGAAAAAGGATGAGTCATGTTGTAGCCATTTTACTTTTACTCTTAAAAAAAAATGCAAAAGACAGAAAAAATAGATATACATTAAAAAAAAAAAAAGAATAAAAGAAAAAAGAGAGAGATAGAAACATGAGAATGAGACTCTTTAGGTTTACGCATTGTAAACTTTTAATGTATTTGATTGAAGCCTAATGCTCCAAGCCCAAATTTTTTACTGCATTAACAAAAATTTCAAAAAGGTGGGCCAACTCATCCATATGCCAAGCGAGGAAGAAGTCATTAAAGTGTGGGAAAGTTTCAAAGTCCATCATCATAGCATCAATCAAAGTTGCGCTTAGACTATCCCTGACACCACAAAGAGCACTAAGTTTATGCTAGAACTTTCCCCCGAGGAGTTGTTTTGAAAAGTCAATCGTTGGGGTGATCGACAACTGCAATTGACACCACACAGAGGCAGAACGATTTACTACCCAGGGTGCCCCGAAGGTGGTAAGTAGTATCCGCCAAACTAATAGGATGACTATAGGTGAGTGTGAGCAAGAGAGCATGCACCCATCTATGTCACCTCCACATCAGTCACCCTCACTCCACCTCACCCTCATCACTTCCATGTCATCTGACATGTTGGCCACCATGTCATCCCTCTATACTTATTTTCCTACATTATCATAAATACAATTTTTCCCACTCTCTCGTCTATAAAAACTTCCATTTCATTGATTTCTTCCATCTCCTTCACCATTTTTATTTCGTTTTCTCTGCTTTCAACAACATTTACTCTACCATCAATTTCTTTCGCACTTACCAGGTATTTAAAAATTTTAAACCACCCCATGCTTTGAAACATAATTCAAAATCACTAAGACAAATTATTTATCTTGTTCAACGACTAACACACCCATAATGGACATGAAAAGAGACCTTTTTTTGTCCTATCTATCAGTTAAATTTAATGGAAATACATCAGAATGTCTTGGTCAGTCAAGTCGAGTCAGAATTTTTCTCGAGGGTAGTCGAATATTGTTTATTCACTACAATCATCCATGAAACTAACTCTTTCCCTGAATTCATCAATTGTCTAACCTCATCCATGTACCCATAATAGTTTTATGTGATGAATTCAATTAGTGAAAACATTCTGAAAGTGTCATCCATATTAATTCAACAGGCCCTAGATTTCCCCCAATCTGATCATTACACCAAATTTTCTGATGAAACCCTCCTATTTGTGTATTAGAGTCTATCAACAAAGGATAAGAATAAGTTATACAGTCTCGTCTTGTCTTCAAATGTAGTTCTTCCATAAGAGTCTACACAGTTTCCCATAACTCTCTTTTCTGAAATTGTCTAGCTAATTTTGTATGTAATTATGGGAATTTTAGGAAGGGATGATACCTTAGTGGTTGATTGTCAAGCCTTAGGGATTTTCCACCTAGTAATGCAACTTGATGTTGTGTTGGACATTCCCACTTTTTGGGAACACTCCATTAACTTACAACTCCTCAATTTTATGATTTATGGGTGTTTTAGGTTCCCTTCATTGATGGTTTATCTTTTATTATATACTCATGTCAACAAGTTCATGGATTTTGGTTTGAATATTGTTGACACAAACAAATAGAAGTAGACAGTGATAAATTGCACTTATATATTAAGGTGTAAGTAAAATAATGACAGATTCTCTTATTGTATTTCTTCTTTCATGTCAGTAGTATATAAAATAATCAATAATGATATTGCTCCGATAATTCTTCCAAAGTCATGTCCATGTTACAACTGAGTAAGGATTTGAAAGTGGGATATTGGTTCCTATTTGAGGAGTATATGGAGATAATATTGTATAGTGGAGAGGTCACACCTTACAAACTTCCCACCTTTATGTCCATGATAATTTTTACATCGGAATTTATAAGGTAGAGTCTAAATGTGGATCAAGTCCACTTTGTCCTTGCCAGAAAGGGATTTTTATTTAAATTTCCAAGAACAGTAGGCCCCTTTATTGTAAAAAATAGGTAGGAAGTTAAGTAAATTGACAAAATGTTTCAAGAGATGAATTTTTAGCAGGGGGAGAAGTGGCACTATGATCCACAATATACTATATCAAAAAGGAGATTGGAAATATCATGTGATTCATATGTTCATGAGCCCAAACCAGAAGTTGAGAGGTTGGAAAATCAAGTTTTGGTGGAGATACAATTAGTATTGGATGTGGAAACTCCTTTTCCTTTTGAAAAATGTCTAAAAAGAAGTGTTGCAGACATTATAGATCTTCATGGAGAAGATTCACAAAGAAACAAAAGGGAAAGAAATAAAAAGGGAGAGACAAAGTTTGGCCACTTTACAGAAAGGCCTTCAAGTGAGGTTGATTTTTAATTGCAATTGGTAGGAATAAGATGTGCACCCTCATCTCCCATTCCTAATAAGCAAGAACAATCTTCCTTAAGTGTTTTGAAAGCGGATTTTCAGCGTATCGAGGAAAAAAATGCAAAAATGAAGACCAATGTCATGACTCAGTTGGAAGCACAATTTATTCATGTTTATTAAACCAGGCATCCATTAGCCATGGATTTGGAGAGGAACCGATTGAGGTTTTCTTCCACTCATCAGGTGTCCCAGTCAATCTCCTCTAGTGTAAATTTCAGAACATTTAATTTATCTATTAATACTAAAGACATCCCACTTCCAGATAAGATTAACTTGCACAGACAAATAAGAGACTTAATACATAATGATATCAGTAAAAATTCTTTGTCAGCATGTAAGATAGAGGCTTTACTTAAGAAAGGTGATAAAAAAATTAAAGCTGGAAAAATCCAATTCCATAACTCTTATACTTAGAATGAAGAGTTTAAGATGTTGATAATAAAACTCGAGGTAAATCCAGAAGATAAAGCAGTTATACATTAAGCCTTAATTCATGGCGCAGAGCCTGAAATTCGATCTTTGAGGAGGAAACTAAAGCTACCTGTAGCAGAGCATGTACAAGATCTAGAAATAGCTCGAGTAGAAAAGGAAAAGGAAATCCTAACACATTAACTATTGGAGAGGAATAAAGAAGTAGAATTTCTCAAGGAGCTTAATGAATATTTGTAGAAGAATATAGAGAAGCATATATGTACAATTCTAGTATAGCTTAATTAAGAAGACCCAACCAAGAAGCTTACTACAATTATGACAGAGATGAAAATTTTTGAAATTGAATTGAAGAAACTGCATAGAGATCTGGACGATTCGAAGGAGCAGCTAAAGAAAAAAGAAATGCAATTGAACATGGAAAAAGAAACAACAAACCAAATTGACATTAAGTATCAATCTCCTTGTAATGAAATTAAGGATTTAAAAGAAAAGTTGAAGGGAAACTTGTCCCTGATTCGAACAAGAGAAATCCTATAAGGAGACATCATCCAACAAATAATGGTTTTCTAGGATCATATGGTGGTCATAGTTGAAGAAAATTCTATGATAAAATATTTTGAATCCATAATTTATACCAATAAATATCAAGTACAGGAGGGAGCACAACAAGAAAAGAAAATCATCAGTTAAGTAAACACCAAGTCATTACAAGAACTAAGAGTAGTTGATATTGTGGGTTGAACAACTCTGGTTCTTGAGATAAACAAAATGGTTGAGAGAAATTTATACAGAAAATAGGCAGAGGGAAAGCTTGAAGAGGTCAAAGAATCAGTAACTTCTTTTAATTCTAACTTTGACAAGAGGACTAGAGAAATATTTCCTTCATGTTGGGATCAACAAGGAAACCTCCTCTCCTAGGAACAATATGAAATATTTTTTGGTGGAAGCGATGAGCAAGATAAATTATTCCCACAAGAAAACAATAATCTTGATGGGGGGGGATTGTGAATTACTTGTAGAGGGGTTTTCAGTTGCTATGGTTGGTCAAAACTTTGTTCGCTAACAAGCCCAACTATACGAGATTAACCAACTAGAGGATGGCCTATAGAATATGCTTTAGGGTCTAGTTCATGATTTGACATTGTGGAAAAACTGTCAAAATTTGATCACACCAGTAAATGTTTGAGTGGTGGAACCCAAAGCTTCATCAAGTGAGCCTAAAGTTACAATTGCACAAATCTCAAGCTCCCAAATAGTTTATTTTAAATATTTGGAAAATGTTTCCTTTTGTAATTTTCAAAAGTTAAAAACACTAGTGTTTTAATATTTTATGAGAACAAAATAGTTGAAAAGTAGTTAGGGCAATTAACAATTTTCATAATTGTCCCCAATGTAAAAGTTTCTTTAAAACAAGATCAAGGGACCAATCTATGGGTTCCAATTTTGAGCCTAGAGACATAATTGTGTTGTGTAATGTATGAGTTTTTCTTGGAGAAGTAATAAAATTTCAAGGCGATTCCAACTGTGTTGATTATGGCATGTTTTTCTCTATTTGTAAGTCATTTTTGTGTTGTTCTTATTTGGGAAAAAGTGTAATGAAGTTGTTGGTTCTTTTAAATTAAACAAATTCACTACTTATTTGAAAACATCTGATAGTACCTATGGATTCTTATTAAAAGTAACCTTAAACTATGCTCTACTTTTCTCGTCATTCATTTTCTTAAGGATTTCCTAATTCCAACTAAGATTTGGTGTAAAATATTATGTTCTTTAGCCTTATACATTGAATCTTCCCCTTAGTATTGTTTCTTGTCATATTGCAATTTCAATAAGCCATTTTCACAAATATCTTGGCCTCCTTGGCAGAATTTTTCTTTATCCAAGGGTATAAAATACATTACATTTTGAAGAAACATCTCTCAGCAACAATGTTTGAAATAATAGAAGAAAACATTTTTATCTATTTGTACAGATGTCTTAGGCACTGACCTCTTTCAGCCAGAGGTCGTCCCTAGGGTTACAACATATTTTTGGTGTTGTTGTTAGGGAACAGAGAACTAAGTTATTTTTCCTTGGGTTTTCTTGACAAAGCGTTTCTTTGTCTCATTAGAAAAGAAATTGTTTGGCTGAATTTCTCACCAAAAGGGGAATTATTATCAGCGATCCCAACTCTAAGAAGACCAAATACTCAGTTTTATACCTCTCAATAGAAAACCCCATCTCTTTCTAACCCACAAAAGGTTCTTTCTAGAAGATTTTGGAGAGAAAACCAGTCCCCAAAAACTCCAAGCCCTACCATGTTTGACATAGGGCTTCCAGTTCTTTTTCTCATAATATTGAAGCAAAAATCTCTGAAGTAACTTCTAAAACCTTGGATTTTTCAAAAGGAGAGTTTCCACCTCCTCATTTTCCTTTTCCAAAGCCCACTCTTGGGGATAAATCTTTTCAAACCATTTTTTTCTTTGCTTGCTTTGTCTGAAGTTCAGAAAATAAGGAATATTGATAGTCCAATCATATCTCAGAATATTTTAACCATTTCTCATCCCTTTCCAATTTTGTACTTCACCTTGCCTCATCTACATCTCAAACATTGAATTTTCCTCCTCCTCCAAATCCAAATATGGCAATTTCAGGGTTTTTATTGAACATATATGCCCCTTTAAATTTTCCTTAACCTATGAAAGTTATGCCAAAACATTACTTAAATTTATTACCTCGATTCACTAGGCAAGATGAAATAACAACAAAAAATAACTTGCCTACATTTTTTCCTTTTGCAGAAACTTTGAATGTAGAACACTTGGACGTTGTGATGAGTTTATGTGTTCAATATTTAGATGGATAGGCCATAAAGTGGTTCAAGACCCTCCCTGCAAATTCAATTAATACCTAGGAGGAATTGGAGAATAATTTTATACAGAGACGAGGAGAGGAGAAAGATCATGGATATTTCCTTACTAAGTTTAATAGCATTAAAAATAAAGAAACTGAAGAAGTGGCTGAGTTCATAAAAAGGTTTAATAAACTCTAAAATAGCTTTCTAATGAATATTAAACATCCACCTATAACTGGTAAGGTAGTTTTTGTAGGGGATTTGAATCAGAAATTGGCTTTACTTTGAGGGAAAGGAGATCTCCCACTTTGGACCAAATTCGGACAGATCACACTAATAAAAGGAAAGGAAAGGAAGAAGTTAGATCTTCATCTCAGTAGAAATATTTACAGGAAGAGAAGTTGAACGAGATGACTAAGGTCATCAAATATTTGTCAAACATATTGGTGAAAATGGAGTTGGAGAATAAGAATCCACTAAGATAGATTCAACAGAAACTACACATGAATTTTAATCCTCAGTTTAGAAGAAATCCTCTGCAAATTTTTCAAAGGGAGAGGAAAGATCAACAAGACCAATTGAAACCTCCCTTATATCTTGAAGATGAACCAGAGGATGCTATAGAAGAAACCTTAAAGTTTCAAGAGAATAAATATTCCACTCTATCAAAGGAGGAACAAGGGGAGGAGATGTGTGAGGATAATGTTGATTTAGATCCTCAATTCATGTTGGATGAGGAATAAATTGATAGTTATTGTAGGAGAGTTACAGATATGATGCAAGATGAATTACATAAAAAATATGATTTGAGATCAAGGAAAGATCCAGGACTCAACATCAAAATGAAGAGCATCCCCAGCAACATGTCCACAAAAGTGATGACAAGGGAAATCAAATAGTTCAAACTATTCCAGTCCATGAAGGAGAGCCACCTAAAATCCAACAAGCTAAGCGTAATCTAGAAAACAATCAAAATAGATTGTTTAGGGCCAACAAAAGATCTAGAAAGATAGAATAGCAAAGGAAGAGAAAGAAAGAGCAAAAAAGAATATGCATTCTTTTAATTTTGAAAAGGAATTCGAGAAAGTAAAAATTCCAGTCCCATTGGATGAGTTCGAAAAACAACCTTTTTACATAAAGCAGATTATGGATTTTATTAATTTATCACAAGTGTCTTCTACCCCAGATACTATAAATCTATAGAAACAAAAGGCAATGGTGATGTTTGGTCCTCATGTGGAAGAACAAGATTCAACCACGCCTCCCTTTTATATTACTCTCTTAATTCATGATTTAATGTTGCATAATTGAATGCTTGACTTAGGGGCCTCTCTTAATCTTATGCCCCTTTTTGTTATGAAGCACTTCGGTTTGCATATTACCAAACCATACAAATATTTATATTATTTTGACTAAAAAAATGTCAAATGTGTTAACTTGATAAAATATCTGGTGGTTTCTTTAGCACAAATCTCGGTTAGGAGCATTGTGATGGGTGTAGTAGTTGCAAACATCCCACCAAGATTTGGAATGCTTCTTTGTAAATCTTTGGGCAAAAGTCTAGGAGTTCCGAAACTGGATTTTACTTTGCCATAATCCTGATTTTTGGTGGAGAGGAGAGGAGGCTATATAGGGAATCAAGTTTTGTCAAAACAATCACTAAAAAGGGAAATCCAAATAATTTCCCAGTATATAGCGAGGATAAATTTTTTCGTGTTTTTTTTAGAAGAAAATGATGAAAATGTTGAGGATTGTTGAAATAGCAACAAGAAATGATAAAAATAGAATCTAGTATATTCCAATTTAATTTGTCCTTGAATTAAATTGTGAATTAAAATTCGAATTTAGTCTCACTAGCTACTTGGAAATAATTAATTAATTCATTTTGAATTAATTAGTTGGAGAAATTCAAGTTAGAAGTCTTTCTGAAGTCATGCAAGAGTTATCCCTTATATTAAGGAAGTTATCCCTTAAATTAAGGAGATAAGGTTGAGTTATATTTGAGTTGTAATTAGTTAACTTAGTTTACTGAGTTAAGTCCAGTTTAATTAGTTCCAAACTGTTTGAGGAACTAATGGAGAGTTTATAGTTAGTTGATGCATACATGCACTCAACCAGTGTATTCCAGTTAACTAAAGATTCACTCATCAGAAACTCATGCATGTCTATTCTGAGAAAGACCCAGTTGAGATTAAAGGCAAGGAAAGTGTACTATCAGTTGCATGTGTTTACCTATAAAGGAAACACAAGTATGCATTCAAGGCATTGGTTCCTTGAGGATTGTACAGTTCTGACAGGGTGTGAGATCAATGTGAGAGATCAATGTTCCACTTGGTTGAGAGTTTTCCACTTGGTAACAGGAGGATCACCCAAGAGAAATAGCGCAAGGAAATAGGAGGCTTGGAGGGCAGAGGAGAAGGCTTGTGAGAAGCCTGGATTTCTTGTGAGCATTTGTGAGGATTGTACTGAGAGCTAGCTAGCTATGAGAGCTAAGGCTTTGTATAATTCCTATGTATTTCCACCATGTATGATAATAAAGATAGTGGGGTTTTTAGCTCAGGCGTTCCCTTGAGTATTTTCATGTGTATTCTACATTGATTTATACTTCTTCTGGTTATATTATTCAGCTCGATCTTTAAGCTTCCGCAAATTGATAGTAGAAGCAGGTTATAGTATTCTGCTTTTTGTATATTGCATTAGCGGGTTAACCTACAACAGATATTCTACATGGTCTTAGAGCTATATTTGTAGAGAGAAAAATTTCTACAAGGATACTCAAGTGAAAATTCCACCAACAATTCAGAAATAAGAAGCAACAAAGTATTCTATTTGGAAATTATGTTTTGATGGTGTGTATTCCAAAGAGGGAAATGGAGCAGGGATTTTACTACTTTCCCCAGAAGATGAAATGATCCCTCTTTCATGTAAGTTGGAATTTGATTCAAAAAATAATATTATATAATATGAGGCTCTGAATATTGGATTACAAGCTATAAGGAATATTAAGATTGATTGTTTTTCTGCATTTGGAGATTCAAAATTAGTGGTGAAACAGATGAGGGCTTAATGCCAAACCAAGCACCCGAGATTGAGAGCTTATCAGAAATAATTTTTTGACTTGATTGATAACTTCTTCCTAGAATTTAATATTCAATTCTTTCCAAGAGAAAATAACATGTTGGATGATTCTCTTGCAGTGCGAGCCAACACTTTTACGCCTCCATAGAATCCCATACTGTGGTATGAAGTTGAAATTAGATGCAGGCCTTCTATTCATGACAATATTTGAGGATGAGGAGAAGATTAAGAGATTTCTAGAGGTTGTAGGAGAGTTTTCCTATTCAAATATTGATTTGGAATGGGAAGGTGAGAACGAAGAAGAAGAAGAAGTTGAGGAAGAGTTTCCTTGGAAGGACTCAATTTCAAACCAAAAAATTGTATAGCTCAAGGGAAATATGGTTCCAAAAGGCTTGGTACCTTCAGAGAGATTATTTTATGCCAATGATGGTTGTCTTAATGTCACTAAGAAGAATTGGGAAGATGATATAGAACATTGCAACATTGGTACTGAACAACTACCCAAGTTTGTTAAGCTAGCGAAGGGAATCCCAAAGGATTACAAACAAAGGTATGCTAATCTATTCAAAAAGTATTATGATATCTTTTCTTGGTCATATGAAGATTTAAGAACATATAATGAAGATATTATACAACATAAAATTCCATTAAAGACTGAAGTGAAACCATATAGACAAAAGCTTAGAGAAATTAACCCTTTGTTGCTCCCTTCAATATAAAAAGAGGTCAAGAAGTTACTTCAAGCCAGAATCATTGTTCCATTAATATATTCAGATTGGGTAGCTAATCTTGTGCCAGTAAGAAAAAAGAATGGGGAAATTAGATTGTGTGTAGATTTTTGAAATTTGAATAGAGCATCCTTAAAGGATAACTACCCCCTTCCCAAGATGGATCATATTTTGCAAAAAGTGGTGGGATCTTCAAGGTTTTTAATAGAGAATCCATATAGTTGGAGATAATTTTTTTGAATAGTGTGGAATGACCTGTTGAAGAGTTGTTGAAGGTTATCAATGATTGATGGTTTTTCTAGATACAACCAAGTTGTTATTCATCTAGATGAACAAAATAAAATAGCATTCAAAACACGATGGGGCACTTTTATTTATGCCAATATGCCTTTTGACTTAATGAATGCACATGCCACTTTCCAAAGGGTAATGGATGTAGAGTGTGTTGGAGAGAAGGGCAGATTTATAGTTATCTATCTAGATGATATAAAATTATTTTCAAAATTAGATGAAGAACATCTATATCACTTGCAGTAGACTTTTGAGAAGTGTAGAAAGTATCGGTTGTCTCTGAATCCCAAGAAGTCACATTTTTATCTCAGAGAAGGGAAATTTTTGGGCCATGTAGTATCAAAAGGAGTTAAAATTGATATGAAGTATGTAGAAGAAATCAGTAATATTCCTTTACCAAAAAATAAGAAGGAAATACAATTTTTTTTCGACAGAATAAATTTTCTCTGGATATTTTTCCCGAATTTTGCAGAAATTATAAAGGATATTATTGATATGTTGAGAAAATATAAAGAAGTCAAAAGGACCCCAATAGATAGAGAAACCTTTGAAAGAATTAAGAAAGCTTTTGGGGAAGCTCCTATACTAGTGAGTCCCAATTGTGAGAAACCTTTTCAATTTTTTTCTTTTGAAACACCAACTACTATTGCAGCTGTGTTGTTGCAGAAAAATGAAGACAAAAAAGAGAAACCTATGGCATTATTTAGTCAGGTGTTGAGGGATGCAGAGCTAAAATATAACATTTTGGAGAAACAAGAATATGCTCTTGTCAAAGCTTTGAAATATTTTAGGACATATATCTTGCACTAAAAAATTACAGCTTATGTACCTAATGCAATTGTCAAGGATGTTTTGACACAGGGAGATAGTGAAGGAAGAAGAGAAAAGTGGATAGAAAAAATAAAAGAGTACGAAATGGAAATCAAGCCAACTAAATTGATAAAGAGGCAGGGTTTAGCCAAGATTTTATCAGAGGAAAATTGTCAAGTAATGGGAGTAAATTTGTTGGCTAATATTGCTAAACCAAATGAAGTAGGTAAGGAGGGCCAATATAGTGAACAAGATAATAGAATTTCTTATAAATACCTTTGTTTAGACTCATGCAAAATTATTGTCCATTATCTATTATTTCTTAGTTATCCAACAGATTTTGATAGAACTAAATATAAAGCTTTGAGGATGAAATCCCAAAAATATGGTATCACAAATGGTCAAGATGTACTGGAAAGACCCAAATGGTGTATTGTTGTTGCGCTTAACAGAAGATGAGATTCCTGAGATTATAAATGAATATCATGGTTGTGCTTGTGGAGGCCATTATAGTTGGAAGGTTACAACACATAAGATCCTAAAGGATGGTTTTTACTGGCCTACCTTGTTTTTTGATGTTTATAGTTTGGTGAAAGGTTGTAAATAATGTCAATTTTTTTCTTAGAAGAAGAAGGTAGCTCTATTGCCATTAATTCCAGTTTTTGTGGAGGAACCTTTTAGACAATGGGGATTGGATTTTATAGGAGAAATTCACCCACCTTCCAGTGGAAAACATAAATGGATTTTGATAGCTACTGACTATTTTATAAAGTGGGTGGAATCCATTCCTACCTATACTGCAACTGATTTAGTGGTTATGAAATTTCTTGAAGAAAATATTTTTTCTAGATTTGGTTGTCCGAAGAAAATAGTGAATGATATTGCCCAAGTATTTAAGTCTACAAAACTTATTAAATTTTTTCAAAAATAAAATGCCATAATTAGTCACTCTACCACTTATTATCCATAGGGAAATGGGTTGGAAGAGTCATCAAACAAGATTTTTGTGATAATTTTGAAGAAAGCTGTTGTATAAAATAAGAAAAAATGAGACTCTCAGCTTAAATTAGCTCTTTGGGAAAAGAGAGTCACAATAAAAAGATCCACCGGAAAATCACCATTTTGATTGGTATATGGTACTGCAACATTTTTCCCTAGTTAACTGGCCATTCTAGTGGCTAAATGAATTCATGTTGCAGAGGAGGAACCTAATCCATTGACTAGGAGGATAAATCATCTAGTGGAGATAATGAAAGTAGAGAATAAGTAACTTGGAATTTGTTCAATTATCAAGAGAAGATGAAAGTTGTTTTCGATAAGAAGGCCAAAGATAGATTGTTCCATCCTAGAGATTTTTTTTTTTTAAATGGGGTGTCAGGAGAGAGGAAAAGGATAAGCATGGAAAGTTTGATCCCTCATGGTTTGGGCCTTTAAAGGTAGCTCAAGTCCGAGGTAACAACACTTTCATCCTAGAAAATATAGATGATGAATTAATACAACTTCCTATAAATGGGCAGTATCTTAAATACTACTTCTAGCATTGAATATTATTTAATTTTCATTGCAAACACTAGTAAGCTCATTGTAAGTATCTAGTGTGTTTGTTTACTGCATTGTCTAATTTTCAATACAACTCCATGCCCAAGGTGAAGGCACTAATTTGTGGTTCTTAGTATTTTGTTCTAAAACCCTATCCCAAGGTGGAGCTAGTGTTGTAGCCATTTTAATTTTATTCTTAAAAATAAATTTAAAAAAAAATGCAAAAGACATGAAAAGAAAAAATAGAGATATATATATATATATATATATATATATGTTTCAAAAAAAAAAAACAGAAGAAGAAAAGAAAAGAGAGAGAGAGAAGCATGAGAATGAGAATCTTTAAGTTTATGTCTTGTAAATTTTTAATGTATTTGTTCGAAGCCTAATGTTGTAGGACCACAGTTTTGAATACATTAATAAAAATTTCAAAAAGGTGGACCAACTCATGCATACACCAAGCAGGGAAGAATTCATTATAGAGCGAGCAAATTTGAAAGGGAATCATCATATCATCAATCAAAGCCATGCTCAGACTAACCCTCACACCATAAAGAGCACTAAGCTTATGTTAAAGTGTACCCCGGAGGATTTTTTTTGAAAATTAAACTGTCAAGGTGGTTGACAGTTGCGATCAATCCCGACACCACACAAGGGCAAAACGATTTACCGCCTAGGGTGCTCCTGAAGGTAGTATGTGAAATCTACAAAAATGATAGGATGATTACACTGGAATGTGAGGAAGTGAGCATGCACCCATCTACATTACCTCCATGTCACTCACCCTCACTCCACCTCACCCTCAACACCTCCACATCATCCGACACGTTGGCCACCACGTCATCCCTCAATACTTATTTGCCTGCATTATCATAAATACACAATTTCCCACTCTCCCGTATATAAAAATTCCCATTTTGTGCATTTCTTCCATATCATTTGCATGTATCCTATTTCTGGTGTTCTTGTTTGCATTGTGATTTTATTTATTGGCATTATCTTGATGATAAACACATAATAATAATAATGATAATGGACTAATCTAATATCACAAGAATTGTCAATGTAATAAGAGAAAACATATAAAAAAATTGTTTGCCCTAGTTTTCTCAACATGGGATCAAAGCTAAGGTCATTTGTATAAGGGAAATATTGAAGGTCACAAGAGGTCTCAAGGTTGGCAAAGAAGGACTTTCTCCTAGGCCGAGATTCTAGAGAAAGTAAAAATCCAAGTTTTGAGCATAAATCCAAGACCTTATCACTATAATAAAAGCGCAATCCTATTCAAAAGTAAGAAGAGGTGTCTTAAACATATTTTCAAGAGACCAATCAATCAATAAAGTCATATTGTCAATATTGAATTCATTACTAATTGGATCATAGTTCTGGGCACTATGCGTAGCCCTATTCTCAATTCCAGAACCACAAACTTGCCTTCAAAATCATTAAACTTTGGAGGAGAAAAATATTGTTGTTTGCAAGGGTCCGAATAGCCACGATCTTCACAAATATAGGTTGTTGGTTGAGCTTGAACCATAACTTGGCTTATGAATTCTTCCAGATACCACATATCATCTTCTAGGTACTACATATGAACTTATTGGTCTCATGTTACCACCGACAGGTTGCTCAGTTCACCACCTCTGGCCACCTATTACTAAATAAGGAATGAACAGAATAATTAACTGATAACCATGCTACTACTCTCTTACTAATGCATACATTGAGAATATAAGTTTTTTTTTTAGGGCATAAATGGTCTCAATATTTCCTATTGTGACAATTTTTTGAAAACCATAGAATTGCAAGTGTTCAAGAAGGAATGTGGACTTACCATTGCTTAACCCTAATGCCTAAATCCACTAACTACTATGGATTCTTGAAGGAGTCCACACAGGGAAGGGAATGTTGAATCAAATGTAGGGAGGAGCCACTAAGAATCGCCTAGGCCAGTTTGCAAGAATCGAATGTATGGAGGAGCCATCGAGAAACACTCAAGTGAACATTGAATGGAATGTAGAGAGGAGTGACTAAGAAACCCTCAGGTTTGCCAGAATCAAATGTAGGGAGGAGCCACTGAGAAACACTCAAGGGAACGTTGAATTGAATGTAGGGAGAGGAGCCACCAAGAAACCCTCAGTTCTGCTGCAAGAATCGAATGTAGGGAGTAGAGCCACCAAGAAACCCTAAGGTGTACTGCAAGAATCGAATGTGGGGAGTGGAGCCATCGACAAACCTTGATATCTGCTGTAATAATCGAATGTGGAGAGTGGAGCCACCAAGAAACCCTCGGGTCTACTACAAGCACTGAATGTAGGGAGTAGAGCCGCCGAGAAACCATGAGGTCTACTACAAGAATCAAATGTGGGGAGTGGCGCCATTGAGAAACCCTTAGTTCTACTACAAGGATCGAATGCAGGGAGAAAATCCAGTGAGAAACCCTTGGGTCTACTATAAATATTTAATATAGGGAGAAGAGCAACCGAGAAACCCTGAGGCCTACTGCAAGAATTGAATGTGGGGAGCAGAGCCACCGAGAAACCCTAATGTATGATGCAAGAATCGAATGTGAGGAACGGATCCACCTAGAAACCCTCATGTCTACTGCAAGAATTGAATGTATAGGGGATCAAAGCCACCAAGAAAACTCTCAGTCTATAATCCACAAGAATGTATCAAATGTATAAGGGAGTGGAGCCACTGATAAAGCTCATAGTCTATGAAAAAATCATAAGAAATGACATGCCAAAAAATATATATACGAGCTAGGAATTAATAATAATAATTTAATAATATAATAATTAATATAATATGCTTTTTATTTAATAATATAATCTATAATGTAATTGTTAATTTTAAAAAAATAAAATCAATAATTATGTGATAGAAAATAGTGATTAATTTTATTAATTAATAATCAATTTACACTAATGGTTACATTTAAAAAAAAATCATGTAATTTGAATTAGTAGAGGTAGAATTTAGTTGATAATTTTATCAATTGTTATAGGATGTCTTAAATCACTATCATTAATACACATTCAATCCATATTTTGGTGAGTATAAGAACGCCTTGAAACAAATAGTGTCAATTCATGGAATTCAATACTCAATAGAAGGCATTAATTTACCACAAGCATCCATGACCCATAATATGATAATCTTCATGTATTTTCATGTGATTTGATCTATCAACATCTACATTGTCTTGAAAATATCAACATAGTATCCCTTAAACATATCTTGCATTTGAGCCCTACAATGCTTTTGTCAATCATCCTAAAACTCCTTGAAATTCCCCTACATGAGCACTTCCCATTCGATCATCCTAAAACTAATTTTAAGAAGGACCGGGACCAAACTATATAGAGGCATTGTAGGCTCATTTGGAAGGTCTGGTCAAAGCTCAATCACCCTAACGGACCACAATTATCTTTAAAAATTATGAGAATTATACATGTCTTGCCAAATAGAAACCTCTCACTCCATCAATTTTTGAAACTCTGAAGGAAGATCAATTTCTCACCCATTTTGGACTATTGAAAGCCCTAAGGGGACACATTTGCAATAGAATTCTACATACATCTCAAGGGAGTGGACCTATTGTTAAAGGTAGAAAAAGGAGAAATTATACTGAAGTGTTGAGCAACTACAAAATTCTAACCTGAACTCAAGAAGAAGATCAATCTATGACCTTGAGTAGAGCTTCTTGAATTAGCACCTTGGAAGCTTGTACTGCAGATAGTATTATAAAAAGTATCAAGCCTATGAAAGAATATATCATTATCATCATAAGGGAAATAAAAATCCACTGTAAGGCATGTTTGAAATGCATCTTATGGATATATTGAAGGGACAAGTGCATAGATATAGTTCTATGTGCTAGTTAGAAGAAGATGCCTAGGAGAGGATCTAGGCCGACTTAAAAAAAAAAGACCTTATAGACCTATTCTATAATGATATATTCACCCCAAGCTAGCATGTCTAGATTGAGGATCCTTGCTACTGGATATTTTGATTGGACTTAAGGATATTAACAAAGTTCGTAGGTCATAGCTCAGATCCTTAGCTTAGAGCTCAGATGACTAACCTCATGGGCAGTCATGGGCT
Source organism: Pinus tabuliformis (assembly GCA_031772625.1). Lineage (NCBI taxonomy): Eukaryota > Viridiplantae > Streptophyta > Pinopsida > Pinales > Pinaceae > Pinus > Pinus tabuliformis. The sequence continues at coordinate 660,853,435 of CM062811.1, forward strand.
ATGATTACTTATTTTGTGGGGGCACCCCATGCCAAGTCAGTTTGACCCACCAAATCATCGCACAGGTGCCCTGGCGTGCCCAACACGTCATGCCCCAATGGGCACTTGGGTGCCCCACCTTCTTGCTGGTGTTTTTAGGCGATGGTCGTTTGCCCTATTGTGCAAATCAGTGAACAAAAATCATTAGCTCATCAATGAAAAAAAAATATTATCATTTTTTATTTCCATGTTTCATGATAAATATTCAATTATAAACTGAATTTTAGCACCTAAACATTAATTTATGTTATGAAACCAGCTCACAAAAAGATAAAAAAAGATAGATCAATGCCTTAGAAATAAACCTCGTCGAGGGGGAAACCTCCTTCACATTACACAAATGAAAAATTCTTAGATGATATAAATGACAAGACCTCCTTTCTATATATAGGAGTCTAAGGGGTCATAATATAATTAGATCCGACATAACAATAATAATGTAAGGGCACAATAATAACAATAGTGGGCTTCTATGGGGCACAATAATAACAATATGGGGACTACATGGGCACAAAAATATAATAAGGGGGTTGTACTAATAACAATAAGGGGTTACATTAGTAGTATAGGGACCTAACAATTTACTTAATTTTCTAAAAATCATTAACATACCCCCTTTTTGGAACTCTATTCATAGGAAATCATGGGCTGACATTACTTATTTTGTGTGGGCACCACTTTCCAAGTCGGTCTCAACCACCAACTCATCGCATGGGCGCCCTTACCGGGCGGGAGCCCTGGTGTGCCTAGCATGTGATGCCCCCATGGATGTCGGGCACCCTGGGGTGCCCAACACGAGATGCCCCCATGGGCACCAAGGGCCCTGGCATCCCCAGCATACGAAGCCCTCTTGGGTGCCCACTTGTCTCGCCTTCGTGCGAGCACGCCTAGGGCACATGCATTTTCCTTGTTGTACAAATTAGTGAAAAAAATCACTAACTCATCAATGAAAAACAAAAATTGTCATTTTTTATTTACATGTTGCATGATCAATACTCAATTATAAACCGACTTTTAACACCTAAACATCAATTTACTTAATTTTATAAAAATAATTATTAGACCCCCTTGTGGGAACTCTATTCATGGGTAGTCATGGGCTGACATTACTTCTTCTGTGTGGGTGGCCCTTACCAAGTCGAGCCGACCCACCAACTCATCACATGGGCACACTTACCGGTTGAGTGCCCTAGCATTCCTAGCACATGATGCCCCATAGGCACCGAGCACCTTGGCATGCCCAACATGCAACATCCTCATGGGCATTGGGTGCCCTGTAATGCGCAACATGTGACACCCCTATAGGCACTGGGCGAACTGGTGTGCCCAACAAGCAATTCCCCCATGGGCACTTGGGTGCCCCTCCTTCATGCGGAGATGCCCAGAGCACGGGCATTCACCCTACTATGAAAATAAGTTAATACAAATCATTATCTCATCAATTGAAATAAAATATTATCATTTGTTATTTCCATGATGCGTGATCAATATTCAATTATAAACCAACTTTTAACACCTAAACATTAATTTACTTAATTTTCTAAAAAAAATTATGAGCCCCCCTTGTGGGAACTATGTTCATGGGTAGTGATGGGCTGACATTACTTCTTTTGTATGGGTTCCCCTTACCAAGTTAGGTCAACCCACCAACTCGTCACATGCTCGCCCCTACCGGGCAAGATCCCTAACGTGCCCAACATGTGACACCCCCTTGGGCCTCAGGCCCCCTAGTGTGCCCAGCATGCAAATCCCCCATGAGTGTCAAGCACCTTGGCGTACCCATCACATGATGCTCCCAAGGGAACCCAGGCTCCCTGCTTTCATGCGGGTGCGCTCAGGGCACAGACGTTTTCTCTATTATGAAAATTAATGAACAAAAATCATTAGCTTATAATGAAAACAAAATTTTATCATTTTTTATTTCCATGTTGCATGATCATATTCAATTATAACACCTAAACATTAATTTACTTAATTTTCTAAAAATCATTATATGACCCCCTTATGGGAACTCTATTCATGGGCAATCATGGGCCAACATTAATTTGTTTGTATCGGCGCCCCTTTCCAAGTCAAGCCAATCCACCAACTCATCACACGGGTGACCCACCTTCATGCAGGCACACCTAGGGCATAAGCATTCACCCTGTTGTGCAAATAAATGAACACAAATCATTGGCTCATCAATGAAAAACAAATATTATCATTTGTCATTTCCATATTGCATGGTCAATATTCAATTATAAACTGGCTTTTAACACCCCCTTATGGGAACTTTATTCATGAGAAATCATGGGTCGACATTACTTATTTTGTGTAGGTGACCCTTTCCAAGTCAAGCCGACCCAACAACTCGTCCCACGGGCTCCTCTACTAGGTGGGTTCACTGGCGTGCACAACACATGATGCCCCCATGGTAGTCAAGTGCCCTCGCGTGTCCAGCACGCAATGCCCCCATGGGCGCTAGGCGCCTTGGCATGCCCAACAGGCGATGCCCCCATGAACGTCAGGCACCCTAGAATGCCCAGCAAGAAACGCCCTCATGGGCGTTTGTTGCTCTAACATGTTTAGCACATGATGCCACCATTGGCATCGAGTGCCCTAGCATTCCCAGCATGCGACGCCCCCATAGGCACCCGAGTGCCCGCCTTCATGTCGACATGCCTAGGGAGCGGGTATTCACCTTGTTGTGCAAATCAATGAACACAAATCATTAGCTCATCAATGAAAACAAAATATTATCATTTGTTATTTCCATGTTGCATGATCAATATTCAATTATAAATAGGCTTTTAACACCTAAACATTAATTTACTTAATTTTCTAAAATTCACTATGAGACCTCTTTGTGGGAACTTTGTTCATGGGAGTCATGGGCCGACATCACTTCTTTTGTGTGGTTTCCTCTTTCCAAGTTGGGAAGGCCCACCAAATCATGACATGGGCACTTTTGCATGCCCAGCACATGATTTCCCCATGGATTCCTAGGCACCCTAGCTTCGTTAACTCATCAATGAAAACAAAATATTATAATTTATTAGTACCATGTTGCATAATCAATCAATTATAAACCAGTTTTGACACCCAAACATTACTTTAGTCAATTTTCTAAAAATCATTGTGAGACCCCTTCGTGGGAACTTTATTCATGGGAAGTCTTGGGTCGATCTTACTTCGTTTATGTGGGCGCCCCTTTCCAAGTTGGGTCGGCCAACCAACTCATCGCACAGCTGCCCCTACCAGATGGACATCCTGGCGTGCCTAGTTTGCGACGCCCCCAAGAGCACTTGGGCACTCTACCTTCATGCAGGTGTGTGTTATAGCTCCAAATATCACCCTTTCTATTTGTGGTGCTTGCTTTATGGCCTAGGGCACCCCTCCTTCTAGAATTGGTCCAAATATTTTAAAAACAGTGTTTTACTCCCTGTACACTACTTTTCCTTGTGTTAAAAGCGTGTACACGTGGGTCAGTCTATACCCAACCCGCATATATGTGTTAAAACACTTAAAAAAATTAAATTTCCTTAACTATTGGTGGAGATCACAGGTTTTACCTGTTGATTACCTATTAGTGCTCGTGGCCCAACTGTTCCCAACTGTTTCCCAACTAAAAAACTAATTTGGGATAAGTATAAAAAGACTTCAATGGGAAGGCCTTAGGGAGGAGAGAAAGGATAGAATTCCTATACTGAGATTATCCCCTGATCAAGTATGAAGAATCCCTGTGCTTCAAGCACTTCCCCAAGTTCAAGAAACCCTTGTTTCCTTGAGTTTTGATGTTCTCTCATATGCTTGGAGATATCATGGTATTGGTTATGGAAGGAGGCTGTTGAAGACTGGGACTGGACGAACCTGGAGGACGGCCCCGCTTGGAGCTAGAAGAGGAAGACTTAGGTGAACTCTTTCCAATTTTTTATTATAGTTTTCTACAATAAAAGAAATTCGGTCTTGCTCCTAATATAAAATTTGTCTATGCATCTGATGTTATTGTTATGTTTTATATATGAATGACTATTTCAATGTATAACTAACCATCTACTTATATGATATAAAGTTGATTTCACTATAATGCTTTATTTATATGCTGCTATGTGTATTCAAATTTGCTGATTTGCAGGTCTGAAGATCGTTAGGAGTTGCAAAGGGTTTGAACCCTGGCTGGAACTACCCAAACGAAGGACATCCAGGTATGTTCATCCTCACATAGTTATTTTTTGTTAAGCATGTTTCTTGAGTTGAATGCTTGTTTCTTGTTGTAGAATACTCCTGCTCTGCTAGGGTTCTGACCCAAAGCCCTAGGGGACTTATTCCCTCAACAGAATTGGCAACTCCACTGGGGATAACAATCTTGTTATTCCTAGTTTGGGTTATTTAGTGCCAATCAGGGCTCAGTTCTTAGTTTGCTTGCTGTCACTATACTGCCTGCTCCTGTAGGAACTCAGACTTCAAGTCTGATCTTTTTCATCAGGCCTCATTTTTTATTTTTCTTGTAAAACTTCATATATGCACCTTTGTCTATTTACAGAAGCGTACACATTCTTGTTTTTGTGAACTAAAACCGTGTATATGTGAGTTTCCTTTGGCAGAAGCACATGTACACGTAGCTGTGTAGAGGCGCAATCACGTATACATTTTTTTGCATGATTTTTTCAAGTCTTTCTTTCTGGGAAGATTTGTTTCTTGGTCTAAGTGGTTTCTGAGTGGTTAGTTTCTGTTTTCAGAATCTAATTTTTTAGTGAGCTTACTGTTACAAATTCTCTCGTGCTTTGGAAAGTCTTTGGCCTCGATTTACTTTATAGTGAGTTTTATGATTTGTATTTGAACATTCAAGGCTTCTCATAGAGGTTATTGATCATTCTGGTTTTCCGGAACAGAAGAGTTTCTGCAATATTAGTGTCAAACTTCATTTTTATGGTTTGCTTGCTTTGCTTCCCATAAATTTTTTGGCCATTCACTTTTTCTTGCTTTTCGAAAGTTTCTTGTTGATGAATTTTAAAGCGTGTCTTTCCTGATTTCTTGATCAGTTTCTCAAAACTCTTTTTGCCTCTTTTAGATCGTTTAGTTTTGAAACACCTATTTTGTTCAAGTTTTCATTCGTGTTGGATTCATAACTTACAAAGTTTCCTTGTGATTTGCTTTTGGTCTTTGAGTCTTTGGTAGCATTTTGAGTGCTTTTGAAAAGTTGTTTTTATTGTTGCTTGAAAAAGAAAAGTCCTTCAAAAACATTGTTTTTTCTTTCTTTGCCGAATTTGAGTTTGGTTTCTTTTGGTTTTTGAGAGTGATTTGGGATATTTTGATTAGTCCTTCTTGTTTTGGAAAGATTTTGTGTTCAAGACTTATATTCCTTTCGAAACACTTAACTTAGTGGGATTATAAACAAATTGCTTTCATTTTCTTGTTAGAGTAATCTAGAATTTTTTCATTATCATGTACACCTTGCATTAGGGTAGTTTTGCATCATTAGAGCATCAATAGTCTTTTAGTTTTTGTGAGTGTGAAGTCTGCTACAAGAAAAGAAAAAGAAAAAAGTTTTTGCTTTATAGAAGTTTCTTAGAACCCAAGTAGAAGTTGCTTTTCATCGAAGAACAAACAAGTGCATTACATATAAGTTAGTTTTTCATTAATTTCTTTTGCGTCATAAGAACACCATCAGTTTCACTTCCGTATTGTCCCTTTGACTTAAAAAGAACAACCACTTAAAATCAAGCGCTTAATAAAATAAAATAGAACTTTTTATATTGTCAATCAGATACACCAACAAGTTTTAGGTTATTTAGGGCCTTGGATTAGGCGAGAGGAGAGTAAAATCTCCAAGGCCACTCTAAATTGTGAAACATAGAAGTTTGAATAAAGAGTGAAATCCAATAGCGTTAGGGAGATCGGGAAATCTCCGTGACTGGGAGTTAAGCACGAGGGTTTGTGAAGATAAGGACGAGAGATACCCCCTCTCTTACTTGTCGGATCTTACCCAACGACTGTTTCGCCTGACTTCTAATACGAGTTGGTGTCTTTAGTTGCCAATCCTAGGGATCTACATAGTTGGTTGTGGAGGGGAATCTTGTGGCACCTAAGGTTGACGTTGCATCATGTTCAACAGTACTTCTAGAGGGCACCCTTGCGAAGCTTGGGGGCTTGCACCGGCAAAGGCTATTGTCTGGAGGTCAACGTAACTACCTCTGATACCTTCGCTAGTAGACCTAGGGCGTAATTACCCCAATCTATTTTTGGAAGGCCCTTTTTATTCACTTTCTTGTATTTTGGTGTCCGGTCCTAATCACCCAGAGCGGAAATACTTGGAATTTATTTGACTGTTGAATTCTTTAGGGACATTTTTTAGTGTGTGTTCTATGCTCCTAGTCGGCCTAGCCTTCAATTTTCTTGAGTCTTTAGGTAGATCTTATTAAAATAATTCAAAGTGGTTGACCGATCACTTAGACAGTCCTGTAGACTTCGTGGGCGTTCACCTGCGAGTCCAGAGCCTTCTCCTCGAAGGTGTAGGAGTGATTATGCCAGTGGTTTTCAACCAGTGGAAACTGGCGCATTGGAGATTGATCCTCTACTTGGGGGCATCAATGTACGAGGTAGACCTGGTATTACCACATAGTTAGAGAGGAACACACTGGTTCTTTCTTGGGTACTCTTCCAGTCGAACGATAATATTGAGGTAGAAGAGCTATCAGAGTCAGTTGTGGCTCTAAATTCTCCTCTCCCTTTAGATCATCCGGATGTATTGTTATACGTCGGAACTCCAACACATAAGCCTTCAAGCCTAGGTCCACACACATACATCCCTTCGATGACCACTGCTGGAAGCATGGCATCCACCATGAGTGCTATGAGTATGCAGACTCCTATATCAGTACAAGGGGGAGGAACTATTTCCATCCCTTCTACATATTTATTTGGGTCTACTGCCAGCACATCCTTGTTTGGGTCTACTTCCATTTCGTCGACGAGTGGAAGTTCCCAAGCGCATGCATCCAATTTTGGATTCTTCCCTTTTGGAATGCCCTCTCAAGGTATTCCTTCAGTTCCATTAAGTGTACCATTAACTGCCTCCACGTCCATGATGAGTGGATCAACTTATTTTCAGGGTTTTCCCTTTGGAAGTGGTCATATACCACATTCCAATCTGATGGTAGGGTCTATGCCTTTTCCTTTCACAGGTCAAGGTATTAATCCTTTTCAGAGTTGGACTAACCCTGCGGTTAGTGGGATCGGAACTAGGAATCCGTTTTTCAGCCAACAAGGGAATGTGTTGTACTCCTCGGTCAATTCATTTCAAATTTTTCCACCCTTAGCTAATGCTTGGAACCCTTACCAGGGGTTTTCCACTCCTTATAATAATTCGTTAGGGGGAAACTTTGCCGGTTACGGAGGTTTTTCAGTTGGAGTTGGTCAAACTCCAAGTTTTGCTGGACCACAAGGGTCATCTTTTAGTTCAGCAAGTTCTACCAATTACTTCGGGCAACTTGTTGCCTTCCAAAATCCAAGTCATTCTTTTTAGACTTTTGAGAACCCCGCCCAATTTGGGTGGAATCCGCAAGGTCCTCCGAGACTTCCTTTTCTGGCCACACTCAATTTGCCAGACTTGACTAAGTTGACAAATGATCCAATCAGATATAATCCGGTTTGGCCTCCAGTCCAAACCAAACTTCCATTGGATATCCCAAAATTCAAAGGGAAGAGTGGTGAAGACCCGGGTGACCATGTAACCACGTTCCATTTATGGTGCTCATCTAACTCCCTAATTGATGATTCGATTAGGTTGAGACTATTTCAGTGCACCTTAATTGGGAATGTGGCTAAGTGGTACATAGAGTTGCCAAGGTGCACCTTTACATCTTTCGCCGATTTGGCTAACATTTTCTTGAACCATTTTTAGTTGCCTATCCGTTACGAAGCCGGAACTGAAATTCTGGACAATTTTCATCAAGACACAGCTACTCACATTTCTGATCATATCCACAAATGGAGATGGAGAAAGAGGCTCATTAAAGCTGAAATTCCACTTGAATTCCGTCTCGAATGGTTTTTAAAATCATTACGACCTGATATTTCTAACGATGTTTCTATGTCTAGAGTTTATTCTGAAGAGCAGGCTATCTTTCGCGCCCAACAGTTAGAATTGATATATTCTCAGTTTGGGACTCTTCAGAAGATCTTACCTGATGCTCCTAGATCCACGGTTGATATAGCCAAACCAAAGCCAAGCCTGCATGTTGACGGTATTGTTGGATCGATTGATGCGAATGCGGTGAACCTTCTGAGCCAATTGCAACAGTTTTCTATACAAACTACTTCTTCCAATCAGGCTGCATTGTCTACTACTCCACCTTCTCAACCTTCTTCCGTAAACGTCGTTCAAGCTTCTAACCCCAAATGAAATCACAATTCTGATGGGAAGAATAAGGGACGAGGCAAAAAGAAGAATTAGGATGGGAAGGGTAATGCAAATAAGCCCGACGATGGTGCCAATGAGGGTAGAAATGAGTCTAAGAAGAAAGTTAAGTTTCCATGTAAGTTATGCAGTGGATACCATTTGACTCATCTCTTCCGAAAAGTTCAAGATGCTCAGTGCTTGTTAGTGCAGCAAGGGTCTTCTAGCTCCCAAGTTGTCTTAACTAACCCTTCCCCCAAGGGCAGTAGTTGCTTGCTGGCGCGAATTCAAACCTTGGTACCTCTGCAAGGGGCAACCAGGAGGGGGACAATTCCTCAAGTGTTTTCATGATGGCTTCTCACATCAATGTGGCTACATGGTCATGTGATTATAGTGAAGTTGAAACATCCAAGGATAAACCTGCTCCCGAAATTACGGATCCACTTCATATTGAACGACCTTCTATCAAGTCTATACCTCAGATACCAAAAGGTTCCACCAAATACGCGACTATCAACCCTAATGCTAGGGCGGCCCATAACTACTCCATTGTTGAGGATCTGGCTCAATGTCCATGCGCTATGTATGCTTTAGAGGTACTCCAGTCATGTCCAGCTCAATGAAGTGCTTTGCTTTTAGCGATAGGGGCAGTTGATCCAAACAATTCTTTCTTGCTCACTTTTGACATGCTCAATGTAAAAAAGAGACTTCCTCATCATATGGCTTTTCAAATAAAGTCTACTTACTGAAAAACTAATATTTTTCGAACAGTTATAGATGAGGGAGCTTCCACATGCATAATATCTATGTCATGTTGGAAGGCCATTGGATCGCCTTCAGTTGTTCCTTCACCCACACTCTTGACAGCATTTGATGGACATTCTCATAGACCACATGGGATTATCCTGACCTTTCCTATAAGTGTTGGAGGAAAGGTCATTAACATTGAAGTAGAAATCGTTGATGCTAACCTAGATTACAATCTCCTCTTAGGATGGAATTGGATTTATGAAATGGATGCCATCGTTTCAACTCTGTTTCAAGTCCTTTGTTTTCCTCACGAGGGGTGAATTGTTAAGGTTGATCAATTGGATTATTATCCAGTTGACCCTCGAGAAACTTCGGATTCTACTGTTCCGCTGCTGGATAATCCTTGTCAACCTATCAAGAATCTAGGAGTCGAGATATACTCTTCCTTGATGGGTGTATTTGATCTTCCTCGTCCTACAACTAGAATCGATACAATTTCATCCTCCAAGGAGCCTTTACGGAAAGAGTTTGTTCGAACTCACTATTTTTCAGATCCTGGGACCTTACCTTCATCTGCGACCACATCAGATGAAGGGAAGGTGGGTGGAATAGAATCTCCTATGTCTGCAGTAGAGCTTAGATATGAATCTATTGATAACTCTACAGACGACCACCTCACTCCTTCTTCGCAAAAAGAGTTAGATGGTGATGTGGCTCCTACTTGGACCCTTGATTCCACTTCTGCTTTAGATTGCTTGGATACATTTTTTCCATCTGACGAAGCAATATTCGAAGCAATGACGACTATAGATTGACCATTGGAAGATTTACATCATCATTCATATTTTCATCCTCCTTTGCGTGAAGTCGAATCTAGGTCCTCCCATCTACCTACTAGCGATGTTTGTATGGTTCCTTTGGCTCCAGCACAGTTATTTTCCAAAGGTAATATATTGATTGGCTCAATGACTGTACTTATAAACATCTCTAGGAGCAAGTTGGCGGAGCCCCGAAATGGGCTCTACCTCAAGAAGTACTTTGATTAGGTTATGGCCAAGCAATGGCTTCTTTGTATATTTTTTATTTTTGTACAAATCTTATCAGGAGTTTTTGTGATATCAACACTTTTTTTATTTTCTTTGGCAAGTGTTGATGGATGACTTGGTCTATTTCAAATTCGCCAATGGTGCTAGTCAACACACCCGGAATCTCGCTTACGTAGGTTGGGTGATTTATTGTCCAACTGGTTAGTTGATGGTGTCAAGGGGAGTATGTATTGGTTCTACGTCAAATAAAATTGCCGAATATACTGCCATCATTAATTTACAATATGAATCTATTTCTTATGGAATTGATTCGTTGGTAGTGTATCTTGACTCACAGCTGGTGGTGTCATAATTGAATAACATTTATCGGGTTCAGGATCCTAATTTATATCACCAATTTTTGAGAGTGAGGGTGTTGCAGAGATCATTTTTTTTATTACTTATTTGCACATTCCATGATCTGACAATTCATTAGTGAATTCTATCGCTAGTCAATCATTAGATTGGCAAATCATTCATTCATCAAGATAAAAACAAACATAAAAAATCTGGAACTGTATATATATATATATATATATATATATATATATATATATATATATATATATAGATATATATATATATATATCATAAAATCGCCCATGTGTACATAAAGTGTTTCAAAAATAATATACAAAATTGAGACTAAATGCCCATAATCATGTCCAATACATCTAATGACCCGGCTCAGGATGAGCGGCTAAGTAGGTGACCATTGCTTTGGCCACATGCCAAAAAAGGCAAACCCAGTCGCATGGCACTCCTACCATGTGGCGGTGCATATCCTCTGGTAGATCTTTGATCCAGGTGGATATTGGTGGCCACCTACCAAGTCCACCTGGACCCCCACCATTGTCTTTCTCAGCATTTTCAGTTTCCTTAATTGTAGCACAACTTACTATTTTTAGCAGTTTTTCGGGTCCTGAACTTCCGGAACCGTTTTGAGGCCCTAAACGACGTCTTTTGGGGAATCCGAGGGCAACACGAGTCCAGGGAATGGACTGGTGTTGCCCGTTCCAACAATGATAGTGCTCGGATAGATCTTTCTAATGAGCTATTGTACGCGTCAAACGGAGATCATATGCCAAAGTTACGACCCCGGGAAGTTGATGTACCAACCTACCCCCAAACGGGGCCCACAGTTTGGCGTTTCATCTCCTAGGGTTAGGTTTTGGAATGTTAAGGGTTTTTGATTCTTTCTCAACAATAAATAGGCCTTCGAGCCTCATTGTAAGATAGTTCAGAGGCATGTAGCCATCACATCTCTTCTCAGAGATAAGCTACCATCGCCCTAGCTAGTTTATTTCCATTTCTGATTGTAAGCATATTTCAGTATTTTCCATTAATGAAATGAAGTATTATTTCCGCTGCATCTTTGTGTATATGGTTATCTCTGTAATTTGTTGCGTTCCTGTTTAAATCCAGATCAGTGGCATCAGAGTGGTCTGCTTTTTCTCTGTTTTTCTTTGCATGTCCCCAACAAGGTCGGGATATAAGGAGTTAGGGCTTGAACTGGTTGAACCTTTGCAAGACCAGCCTCACAAATCCCGACGGCCTCCCATGGCAGACGAGAAGAAAGATGAGGGGGCAGGAGATCCCATCAAAATCTTGCTCAAAGAAGCCCTCGAGCGACAATGGAACGCGATGATGGACAGCTTTGCCCAGATCCTTCAGCGGCTACCCAGAAGCAACGCATCGGCTTCCAGCAGCTACTCTGGAAACGCCACACCCTTTAAGGTACAAGTTAACTTTGAAATCCCCATATTCGAGGGTCAGATAGACGCAGATGCCGTAGATAAATGGTTAAATCTGCTAGAGGGTTATTTTTCTGTTCATGAATTTTCGAGTCGGGAAAAGATTGTTTTTGCTCTCCTCAAAGCAGCCCCCCACGTCAAGGACTGGTGGGAAACCTACTGCGAGCAGAAGGATGAAAGTACTGGCTCACTATTTTCAGCCGCACCCACCTGGGATTCGTTCCGGGATGCCATCAAGGAGCAGTACTACCCTGTCGGGAGCTATGAGGATGAATACATAAAGTGGACCACGCTGCGGCAGGGAAGGGACCAAGACGTACAGGAGTTCACCAACCTTTTCCATACCCTTCGCACAAAGTTGGGTATCAAGGATTCGGAGCAACATTTGATACTCAAATACCGTGGCTGCCTGCACAAGTACATCCAGGAAGAAATACAATTCCTAAACATCCCCTCGCTCGGCGCAGCATACCGGTATGCCGTCAAGGTCGAGCAGAAGTTTAAACAAAAGAAGCAAGACTTTGGATCTGCGAATCCAAAGCAGGGGAAAGGTGCCCCTAAACCACAGAACAAAGGACAAAGCCAAGGCGGGACAGCCCAAGACAACCAGCCGAAGCTGCAAGCAAAGAACAGCGCCGCGAAGCCGAGGAAGGACACTGGAAAATGGTGCGAGTTCCATAAGAGCTCCACTCACAACACAAGTGAGTGTCAGGCCAAGCAGTCACTGGTGGCTGAGCTAAAGGTTTCAGAATCAGATGCATGTTCCGACTATGAATCAGAACCCGATAAGGGGTATGAAAAAGGGAAGCAGATCATTGATGCGGACCCCAGCGCCACTGTTGCTACCGCAAAGATCCAGAAAAATGAACCCGAAGATCCAGAGGAGGAGGAGCGTCTCTTCCACTCCCAGATGTGGGTAAAGGGCTCCCTGATACAGTTCATTGTTGATAGCGGGAGTCAAAAGAACCTCATTTCGGCAGAGGTCGTGAAGCGGTTGGGCTTACCGACCACAGCACATCCACAACCATACACCATTGGGTGGCTTCACCAAGGACGAGATCTTCGCGTGAGCCAGCAGTGTCGCCTTCCATACAACATCAAGCCCTTCACGGATGAGGTATTGTGTGACATTGCTCCCCTTGAAGTTTGTGATGTATTACTAGGACGACCATACTTGTGGAAGCGACATGCTGTGTATGAATCAAGGCCCCGTGCTGTTATCATTACATTAGGAAATAAGTTGTTCAGGATACCAGAGGTATCACCACCTGCCGCCCTCTCTTTGATTACTGCAAAACAATGCAGTAAAATCATTTCCAAAACCACGAAATTTGTTTTCCTGATGATACGCCCTCAAGGAAAGAAGAAGACAGTGGCCGCGGCCTCCAAACGGGGCCCCTCTGCGCGACAACTACAGATGGACAAGATTATGGAGGAGTACAAGGACATCTTCACCTCCCCGGCAGGGGTTCCTCTGCACTGTCAAGTCAAGCACTCCATCGATCTGACCCCAGGTGCACCGCTACCCAATGGACCAATTTATCGGCGCTCCGTTCTGGAGAACGATGAAATCAAGAGGCAGATTCAGGAGCTCCTGCAGAAAGGTCACATCCGTCTAAGTTCATCGCCCTACGGGAGCCCGATCGTGTTGGTACAGAAGAAGGATGGGACATGGAGACTCTGTATTGACTATCGGGTGCTGAACAAGATCACTGTCCGTAATAGGTACCCGATCCCGCGAATTGATGACCTCCTAGACCAACTAAAGGGGGCGAAATATTTCAGCAAGATCGACCTGAAGTCGGGATATCACCAGGTACCAATCGAACCCTCCGATGTGTGGAAGACTGCCTTCAAATCCAAGGAGGGCCTCTTCGAATGGTTGGTCATGCCTTTCGGATTGACGAATGCTCCTGCAACCTTTATGAGGCTAATGGATGACATCTTGTGGCCATTCACCAACTCCTTTGTAGTAGTATACTTGGATGACATTCTAATCTTCAGCCAGAGTTGGGAAGAGCACCTCCACCACATCCGACAGGTTCTCCAAACATTGCGGCAACACAAGCTATGTGCCAATTTGGAGAAATGCACTTTTGGCATGACCCAGGTTCAATATCTGGGATACATCATTGATGAACAGGGGGTGCATGTCGATCCAGCCAAGATCCAAGTCATTCGGGATTGGCCCTCTCCAACCACTCTAACAGAGCTCCGCAGCTTTCTAGGTCTTGCCAACTTCTACCGCAGGTTTGTGTTGGGGTTTTCTCATATTTCTTGGCCCTTGAGTCAAGTCACCAAGGGTGGGGCGAAAGCAAAATTCTTTTGGTCTGAATCTCAACAGAAGGCATTCAGGGAGTTGAAGGATTGCCTCTGCACGGCACCAGTGCTCGCGTTACCAGATTTACAACAACCATTTGAGGTCGAGACAGATGCCTCTGACTATGCTATTGGGGCAGTCCTTACTCAACATGGACATCCAGTGGCATATCACAGTGAAACGCTTTCAGACACGGTCCGGAAGTACCCCACTTATGATAAAGAGATGTATTCCATTGTATAGGCCTGCCGACAATGGAAGCATTACATTTTGGGGAAGGAAACGGTCATCCACACAGACCACCGACCTCTGCAGTTCATACATACCCAAGGGAAATTGCAGAATGATCGCCATCAGAAGTGGTCTACATACCTGCAACAGTTTCACTTGAATATCAATTATAAAAAGGGCAGCACCAATAATGTTGCAGATTGCCTCAGCCGACCACCGATCATGGCGCTAACCACTGTGCTCAACTCTTGCGGGCACGAGACTTCTGATTGGCCACTTCTCTACAAAAGCGACCCAAAATTCGGCCACACATACCAGACACTCTTGGAGGGTCAGCAGGTTGCAGATTTTCACCTCCAGGATGCCCTATTATGCCACCTCGGTCACCTTTGTGTTCCTTCAAGCGAGCGTGCCAAGATGATTTGGGAAGCACACTACAGTCGGGCTGCTGGGCATTTTGGGGTCGAGAAAACAGTGGCAGTACTGCAAAATTATTTCTATTGGCCGAATCTTCGACAGGATGTTGGGAAGTACATCTGATCATGTACTGCCTGTGCCATTTCCAAACCGGCCATTAAGAAGCACGGCCTCTATACCCCGTTGCCTACCCCTAGTCGACCTTGGGAATCCATCTCCATGGATTACATGTCAGGCCTTCCTTCCACTAAGCATGGAAATGACTGTGTTTTTGTGGTCGTCGACAGGTTCTCGAAGATGGCCATTATGGTGGCCTGCAAGAAGAATATCACAGCAGAAGCCACTGCTAAACTTTTCTTTGAACGAGTGTGGGTACACTTTGGGATCCCACAGTCTATCATCTCAGATCGGGACAGTCGGTTTCTCAGCACATTTTGGTCCAGTCTCTGGTCAATGCTGGACACCAAACTCACGAAGTCCACAGCCTTCCATCCTCAAACTGATGGCCAGACAGAGGTTGTCAATAGGATGATTGTGCACATTCTGCGCATGTATAACTCAAAGCATCCCCGCACATGGGACGAGAGCCTCCCCTATGTTCAGCACAGCTACAACCGAGCTCTTCACAGCTCCACTGGCCATAGCCCTTTTCAGGTGGGTTTGGGATTCCAGCCACTATGCCCCATTGATGTGGCCATGCCACTTGCAGCTACTCACATGAATTCAGCTCATGTCCAGTCCGAAGCAGATAAGGCCACCAGCTTCATTGAGCGCATCCAACATATTCGCCAGCAGGTCCATGACATTCTTGAGAAATCAAATGCCAAGTACAAGCAGCGACATGATCAACATCGGGTGCCACATAAGTTTCAGGTGGGCGACAAAGTCTGGTTGCATTTGCAAAAGGAACGCCTTACTGGAGCCTATCGGAAATTGAGGCCACTCCGATATGGTCCTTACACCATTACTAAGGCTATGGGAGACAATGCATTTGAGCTCAGCATTCCCCCATTCCTTGGCCTGCATCCAGTGTTCAATGTGGAACGCCTTCGGCCATACTTTCCACCATTGCTAGACACATCCGACATTGCAGAACAGCTCAAACCCACAGAATTAAATCTAGATTGCATGGAACAAGCTGCAACTGATCGGATCATGGACACACAGATCAAGAACACTCGCCAACAGAATATCCAACTGTATCGAGTTGTCAAAGCAGGCCAACTCCTTCAGCAGGGCAAGTGGCTCACCAGGGAATAAGTTCAGCAGAAGTTTCCTCATCTCATGGAGGAGCTCAACGCAATGGGGACCATTGCTTCCTAAGGGGGGAGGAATGATCCAGGTGGATATTGGTGGCCACCTGCCAAGTCCACCTGGACCCCCACCATTGTCTTTCTCAGCATTTTCAGTTTCCTTAATTGTAGCACAACTTACTATTTTTAGCAGTTTTTCGGGTCCTTAACTTCCGGAGCCGTTTTGAGGCCCTAAACGACGTTTTTTGGGGAATCCGGTGGCAACATGAGTCCATGGAATGGACTGGTGTTGCCCGATCCAACAATGATAGTGCTCGGATAGATCTTTCTAATGAGCTATTGTATGCATCAAACGGAGATCATATGCCAAAGTTACGACCACGGGAAGTTGATGTACCAACTTACCCCCAAACGGGGCCCATAGTTTGGCGTTTCATCTCCTAGGGTTAGGTTTTGGAATGTTAAGGGTTTTTCATTGTTTCTCAATAATAAATAGGCCTTCGAGCCTCATTGTAAGACAGTTCAGAGGCATGTAGCCATCACATCTCTTCTCAGAGATAAGCTACCATCGCCCTAGCTAGTTTATTTCCATTTCTGATTGTAAGCATATTTCAGTATTTTCCATTAATGAAATGAAGTATTATTTCCGCTGCATCTTTGTGTATATGGTTATCTCTGTAATTTGTTGCGTTCCTGTTTAAATTCGGATCAATCTTCTACGGCCTCCATCGGTACCCTGTGAGTCAATCTCACCAAGTTTCGTTGGACTATGTATAAGACCCTCTCAGTCTCTACAACCGCCTCTTGGCACCTCTTCCACGACGCCTGTGCCACGGAAATCCGTCTGGTCGTACCGGACCCACATCTGGAACATGATCATTGTATCAGTATTTTAATCCCATCAAAAATATATTTAAGTTCATTTTCATATTTGAAAAACAAAAAAAATCTTAAAAATTGATAAAACTTAAAAAATGGTTACCTATCTTGCCCCATGCTGCGTTTGGTGGCAGCACCAAATTTGGATCTCCTATAAAATCCATGCAAGCATAACGATAGTCGTCTATAGTGATGATTTGTTGTTCCCACCAGGAGAAGAACTCATCATCGAAAGCAATCCTTCGCACTTCTCCACCTTCAAGGCGTTTCATCAGGTCGGCCCACCTACCCATCCGAGGATCTCGTGGGGTACTGATAGAAACTGATACTCTAGGACATAGCCCTGGAACCTTCTCGAAGAATAAGGAGCATAAAATGGTCCCATATCCAAAATTCTTGGTTTGTACTTTTTGAATGGAGGACAACTGGCTCTTCATGTTAGTGAGAAGAGTTGTACACTAATAAAAAAATGTAGTGAGACACTCCATGACCAAGCTTATGGAGTCATGATGCTTGGGGCAATGAGGCTGATCCGTTTATCCTGGCTATGGTGAACAGTAAGATGCTCAGGGACAAACTCTCTACATGTTTTATTGGAATTTGGCTTCCAATCTTCTCTCGATGCCCCGGACAGTATATATGTACGTAGTCTTCCACTAAAAGACTACCTCGTGTTCAGCCAGTTGAGTGTACCACTTCTCCTCTCCAGGAGAGACCAGTGATAAAGTAAATATCTTCTACCTCTATCCTCAAATGCATTTGATCAATCATAAAAGCATCATCTTCGATACTCCAGTAGTGGATCAACATTTCAAGCAAGCGGGTGTTGGCCTTCATATTTGGCATTTTGAAAATTTTTAATAAACTGCATCCCCTCAATGCATCTAAGGCATGATGATCATTCATAACTTCATTATCAATGGTAGCATGCTCCCTCTCTCTCCAGGTGATTGTCATCCTGAAATAAAATTTATTTCCAATCGTTAGTTTTTGTGTTTAAATTTCAAACCGCGTATACGCGGGTCCCTTTCATGCACAATCACGAGTAGGGCCTGCCTGTACATGGGTTTATAATATACAACCCGCGTATATGCCGTGTTGAAATTTTTAACATAAATTCCTATGTTAAAAGCCCAATAATTTTTTTTAAAAACAATCATAAATTAATGCAAGCTAGAATTGGGGGTTAACTAATGATTTTGATGCAAATTGAGCAGTCCAATTCTTTGGGGGGCAAGTTTGCTCTTTTTTCACCACAGCTTTTGCTCTCAACACAAATGGTACAAATGGTGAGTCAAAAAGTCATTTTATAAGCTTTGAAAAATGTCAATTTTTTTCAAAACTTGATTTTTTCGTCTCATGAATCTTTTAACATGGGAGCTTGGATTATTGGGAATAGGTTGTTTTTTCAGGACATTTTGGACGCTTTTTTGAAAATTTCACATCGGTTCCATGACTACTGACTCGTCATGGCAGGTATCATTTACTCACTGGCATATAGGTTAGGGAAACCATTTTTTCCGTTGCATTTTGCATACTAGCCTCCATTTATCGATACACTTGCCATAGGGTCGATCCCATCGTGTTATGGTTAGTAAGCCATGTTCACTCGCCAATTTTTTAAATCATGACACGATGGTAGAGCCATCCTTTACATGGGCATCATAGTTAGCACCTCACTGACATTGGTTGCCCATGTTGTTTCATTGAGTAGGCTCGGGAGTCCTCTCTAGTCCCGCCATGACTTGTGCATTGAAGACTCATTCCTCTTTGCTTCTTCGCTTCATTCTGGCCTTATACCCTAGAGGCTCCTTTGTGTTGAGTTGTACTACTGCATTGCATTTTGACCATTTGTACCTATTTTCCTTGAGCCAACTTCACTTGGACTCATGTTTAAGCCACTTTTTGACCATGTCTTCTGCAAAAATCAAACTTGCGATCCCTTAGCTTCCGCAACTTGACACATCCTCAGACCCATGGAAGGAACATCCCTTTGAGTGTCCTTGACCAGTTTCACCTCCCTGCATTGAGCATAAGATTGTTCCCATCCCAGGAACTAGATCATTTGTTTCACTGATACTCGTTCTTTCCACTGTACTATAGCATTCTTTTATTCTTTTTCCAGTTTAAAGAAAAATACAAAAAAAATTACATATTACAAAAAAGAGCGGGAATGGGACAACATTTTCATCTATTGTTAGCAGCTAGAGTTAGTTGTGTCACCCTTGAACAAAGCACTCAAAAGGAAATTTTCTCCTCCATTTGGGCGGGATTTAGTTTGACTTAGGTACGTCATAACCTTGTTATTGAGTCAGTTCTCCTCCGATTGGTTATCTCTTCCAATCATATGGAGAATTCGTTCGTGCCTCCTACATGGCGAACATATACAGAGTTATCATATGCTGCCACATGGTCATCATTGAGTCATGCTTTTGTTCAAGGGAAGTAAGCCTGAGTTAGCCTCTCTACGGTGTCTCTTGACCTATTTTTCAGTCGGCCATCCCTGGTTGTCAGTGTCTTGTCTATCATCACATCAATTATATTGGTCCTTTACTCATGCCGGTTTGAGAAGGTCTCCATTCACTTCTTGCTGGCGGGTCTTGTCCTTATCGACGATGACATATTGCTCTCAGGACAGGCCTAGAGACACACCCTGGCCCTATTTTCATTATTGATACGTCACCTTGTGCTCAGCATCGATCAGTATCATGGGTCTTTGACTGAGTGGTTTCCCTTGCATTTGACATTAGCGTTCATTATCACACATTGGGATTCGTGTAGTACCTTGGTTTCCATTTGACCCTATTGGTGGATTCCTCACCTCTGTGTCAGCTTTCATTATTGGTTGGTTCAGAGGGTTTCTATCGTGCACTAGCTACATCTTGTGTACACTGGAAGCATGCTTCGGTTGGGTTACTACATCTTTTTCATCTGATTCCTTCCATATTATTGGCCTACGGGTTACACTCATGCTAGATTGATGAAGGATTCCTTAATACCTTCCTTCTAGTGGATATTTCCCTATCGACTACGACTCATTTCTCTAGGGCAAAGGTCTAGAGTCCATTTGGCAGTACCTTGGGGTTTGCAGTCATCGGTGGAATATCCTTCACTATCGACAGTGGGAAACCATCATTGTCTCCTGATTGATAGATTCTTCCAGGTGTTCGACTTCAGCTCATTTATTCGCACTTGTTAGATTATACTGGGTACCTTGACTCTCGTTATCATTATCGGTGAGTAGTCTTGTGTTTGTTAACGGTATACATCAATGAATAGTAATCAAAATATTTCTCACATGGTCAACCTCAGATCATTTATTCCCATTGTGCAGAAATGTACCACAGCGGTCGGTGAAGACCTCGGGTTGCATCAACATTCTTTGGTTCACTTGTCAATTGCTCCTGTTGCTGCTAGCTAACACCATTCCACATTATATGTTGTAGTCCTTCACAGTGACATCCTATATGCTGGCATCCGAGTTGCGATGTAGTATCATCTTATTCCATCATGTTCATTTGGTACTGTTGGGATCAGTTTTTGACATCAGTGATCAGCTTCAACTTTCTGCTTCATTAATCATCTTCTTATATGTGATATTCAGACATGTACCTGTTCGATCATGATCAGATGATCCTTTATGTATTTTCAGTTCCTTATACTTGTATACATAGTGGATCCACTTGTACTCGATATGCGAACATGCTTTAATTTCTCTGAGCATGGGTATGCCCACCTCAGATAGTTATTTCTTTCTAATCTTCTTTTGCTAGATTGGCAGGATGCAATCTACTGAAGTCCTTCTCAGTTTTTGATAGGTTTCCTTTCCATATAATTAATACATTTCAGTCATCATGTACCCCTTCTGATCTCATATATTAGGTGGCATTTGTTATAGCTCCAAATAGCACCCTTTGTATTTGTGATGCTTGCTTTATGGCCTAGGGCAACCCCTCCTTCCAGACTTGGTCCAAATATTTTAAAAACAGTGTTTTACTCCCTGTACACTACTTTTCCTTTTGTTAAAAGTGTGTACACATGGGTCAATCTATACCCCCACCCACGTATATACGTTAAAACACTTAAAAAAATTAAATTTCCTTAACTATGGGCAGATATCACCAGTTTTACCTGTTGATTACCTATTAGTGCCCATGGCCCAACTGTTCCCAAATATTTCCCAACTAAAAAACTAATTTGGGAGAAGTATAAAAAGACTTCAATAAGAAGGCCTTAGGGAAGAGAGAAAGGATAGAATTACTATACTGAGATTATCCCCTGATCAAGTCTGAAGAATCCCTGTGCTTCAAGCACTTCCCCAAGTTCAGGAAACCCTTGTTTCCTTGAGTTTTTATGTTCTCTCATATGCTTGGAGATATCATGGTATTGGTTATGGAAGGAGGTTTTTGAAGACTAGGACTGGATGGACCTGGAGGACGATTCCGCTTGGAGCCAGAAGAGGAAGACTCAGGTGAACTCTTTTCATGTTTTTATTATAGTTTTCTACAATAAAAGAAACGTTGTCTTGTTCTTGATATCAACTTTGTCTATGCATCTGATGTTATTGTTATGGTTTATATATGAATGACTATTTCAATGTATAACTAACCATCTAAGTATATGATATAAAGTCGATTTCACTATAATGCTTTATCTATATGTTGCTATGTGTATTCGAATTGGCTGATTTGCAGGCTCAAAGATCGTTAGGAGTTGCAGAGGGGTTGAACCCTAGTTGGAAGTACCCAAACGAAGGACATCCAGGTATGTTCATCCTCACATAGTTAGTTTTCTAAAGCATGTTGCCTAAGTTGAATGCTTGTTTCTTGCTGTAGAATACTCCTGCTCTACTAGGGTTCTGACCCAAAGCCCTAGGGGACTTATTCCCTCAACAGTGTGTTTAGGGCATAGGTGTTCACCCTACCATGCAAATCAGTTAACACAAATCATTAGCTCATCAATGACAACAAAATATTATCATTTGTTAGTGTGTCCTTGCTACATAATCAATTAATTATAAACTGGATTTTAACACCTAAACATTAGTTTAGTAAATTTTCTAAAAATCATTATGATACATCCTGGTGGCAACTCAATTTGTGGGAAATCATGGGTCAAACTTACTCCACATGTCTACCCAACCATCGTGTTTCCTGGTTCATATGTCACTCAACTCATTTGGTATGTCTGGTTTATGAACCATTAAAGTGAAAATTAGAAATTATGGTATAAATGTAAATGAGCTTCTCTTCATTTTAATATATTCTCTACTTAAAAAGGAAAACCATGTGAAGGTGGAAGCTAATATAGTTCATCTAAATTAACATTGTCTCGCTTAACATATATTCCTTATACTTCTTTGACATCTTCATCTAACACTACATGAACCCCCTGCTCCTCTACATCATCTTCTTCTGCTACATTATACCTTACGAGCCTCCATTCAGGATCATATCTAACAACATATGACAAACACACTTTACCAGGAACATCTACATAAAATACCTATCCAAATTGGCTTGGAAGAACATATCACTCTTATCCTGGCTCAAGATTCCTTGTATTAACCATGGTAAATCCATTAGCATGCTCAATAATAGTTCTATCAGGGTCATTTTCATGGATTCATAGCCTAAACAATTTGACATCTAACAAAACTATTTTGAAGGATTTAAAGTCACACTCAAGTATATCATGCAAATACCCATAGTATCGATTCTCAGAGAGTTTTGAATGTGTGTCACCTCTAGAGGTAACATTGATGACTTGAAATACTACATTTATCCCACTATCAGAAGTTTTCATCTTTTCATCCAACATTTTGATGAAAAATTTTAGGCCATTGCACCAAATTTTGTCGTGGTGTTTCAACTGAAATACATCAAACACATAAAAATTGATTTTCAATTGATAAACATTCATATTTATACTTGCAAAATTTGAAAATTAAGAAAAAAAACACACCATATGATGCATCAATATAATTGTAAAAAAACTTAGTATGGGTGAATATGCTTGCCTGATAATCTTTTAAACCATATGCTAAATACATTTCCCTCTGTGTAATATTGGTATCTCCACTACATTGAGATTCTTTGACCAATGAAGACACACCATATCATGATAACCTACCATTATTATCTTTTTTTCATTGTTCAATCCATACCTTCATCCAATCTTTATTGTTCACAATGTATAAATGTATTGCATCCCACTCTCGATCGATTGTATTAAAATAAAACAATTCATATATATTATATTAGTTACCATGTTATACATTTGTCATAATGGATAATTCAGGAAGACTAAAAATTAAATAAGTATGATACACATAAAAACAAATAATTCAAATGTGCTATAAATCTCCACTATCTACTTACATCTCACTTTTCTCATTCTACCTTTCCCCAATAGATGCTCCCTTTCAAAATCATCTATGGAGTTGAAATCCCAAATGTGATCCAATAAATTAGTAGTTTTTCCTATTTCATCACTATATTGATTAATATAAGCCATGGTTTGATACACCATATATCCCTCTACCATAGAACCCTTAGGATGTGCTCTTTATCTGACCAAATCCTTCAGTGATTTCAAGTGCCTTGAATCCATCCACATTGTTATTGTGTGTACAAGTCCACCGTTTTAAATCTCCTTGAATCGGTGTATGTGGTAGTATTCTTGTGCATTGAAAAATGTTGGAGGTAGATACTTTCGCAATTCACACATTAGATGAGGAACTTTTTTTCTCCAATATTTTATATCTTCTTTATCAATTTCTTTAGATGAAAACCATCTACAAATGAAGCAATAAAATCACATGTTTCAACAAAAAAAGGATAATATAGTGCATGATGAGAAGAAAAGCACATGCAGTGAAAAATATTCAACACAACAACTTATTGAACAAACTACAATTTGCACATATATCTCTACTTACCTCATGTATTTTGCAAGATCATATATAACTTGTTTGACATTGTTGTAAAAGTTTTATGGGAGAGATAAAGGTATAACATACTGTAACCAAATTAATGATCGATCATTATTTTTTCCCAAATTAGTAGAAACAAAAAACATTAATTAACAAGATGTTTCACCAATGTATAAAATATTTATACCCCAAAATAATTACCTTAATGAATGTATGCCAATCATGAGTTTTTACCCCACATAATTCACCTTTCTTTGTTAGGATATTCTTTATGTTTGAAGAAAATATAGTTAGAAAATTATTTTTTTCAATAACCTCTTTAACATGCTTTCTTTGTTTCTCTATCAATAACCATGGAAGGGTTATTATATTTTGGCCATCTCCATCGCTATTTGAATGAATCACACTTTTCAATGCATGGCCGACCTCCTTAATTTCATTACAAATCTTGAAAAAAAATTATTTATCTCTCCTTCCATCTAAGATTCACCATAAGGTCTCTGTTAAATTCTTCCCGATGTCTATTGAATTGCTCGAGATAACTTTTCGTTCCTCATGGAAGTTCCCAATTATTAATGCCTCATGACCTAGAACGTGAATCATAGATAAAGATATTATAACAATAATATAACCTGTCAATTAGTATAGTGAATAAAATCCCATAAAAAGATAAAATAATCCGAACATATAATGTATATTGATACATTAACAATTCAATCTATATCTTGAGAGACTCTATTATATTGCAACTTCCTTGCATGAGGTGTCATTCTCTGTGGTCTTACTCCAGTCCCTTATTTCTTGTTTAAAAGATATTTTTTAGTACCTATGGTTCTTAGAAAGGAAGTGTCTATAATCATCAAACACCTCATTTCCTAAGCTTCTTTAATGACGAGATTTAATCTTAGGACCACAAATTGGACAAGCAAATTTACCCTTTGTTTGAAGACCTACAAGAGATGGAATAATTTTTATATCAATTATTTTAAGTATGTACAATGAAGTTCGAACTATTTAAAAAACATACTTGAAATGAACTTCATAAAATTAAACATTAATAAAGTACAAGGTAACATTATAATATACCATAGAAATGTGTTAGCCCTGGGGCATCATGAATTTTCCGTACAAGCATTGCATGGAATTCAAATTCCCTATGTGCAACTGCTAGTCTCGAGATAGCATACATAGTGACATGGTTGCATAACTCCACTAGGTCATAAATAAGAGGCTCGATATATACATTCATAGATTTGACCTGGTACTTACCTAATTGATTGAACATAAAATACATAATTACTACATAAATGAGTAAATTAACAAAAACATATAGGACATAATTATGAAACAAACAAGACAAATAAGATGTTATTGTGCTAAAAAATCTTATTCTAAACAAATTAATACATGGAACAATCATTGTCGACATTATGTGCTCCCTCTTTATTTCCTTCCACAGAGGAATGTTATTGTTGTTAAAAAAAAATGAACCATGCCGAGTATTTAGATCTGGCCTCTCCAAATGGATTGACACTATCAGATGCTAATGAAAGCCTAAGATTACAAGTTTATTCTTTAAACTTTGGCCACTTTTCATCGATATTCCTAAATGATATCCATCTGCAGGCATTCGAAGAACAACATATTCACTTCTATTCCTTTCATGGTAATCCATAAGTTTTGTTACGCTTTTGCACCTAAACAATTGTCGCAGACATGGAATTATGAGAATATAATGAAGAACCTTGTGAGACACCATTTTTGTTGCTTTATCAGTTTGATATTTACTCTCATCACATTTTGGGAATTTTTCTTTCAATGCATGTTCTTTATAATAGATAATATCACCATTTGGGCATGCATGAATAGCTTGATATTCCATTCCAATATATTTCATAGGCATGTAAATTTCAGTACGTATGAGGTAAAACATTTGATGGGGATAACATAAATTAACCTAATAATATACAACATAAAAAAAATAGTATTGGTTAATGTACTAAACAATATTAATCGTACATACTGCATCCAAATGTTACAAATTAATGAAATTATGCAGATCAATGTACTAACTTTAAAAACAATAGAAAAAATAATTTCTTTATCATGTATATAGTTCTAAATGTCACAAAATATATTACATACCTTAGGAGTTGTTTCACACATGTGTTACAAAAACTATTCACCACCTTTAAGTTGACCAACAACAATAGAGCAAAGAGAAGAGATGTTTTTGAGCCTTCATAAAGAGGTTTAGTTTCCATCTCAAGTATAGATAAATCAAAATCACAGTCATCATACTAGTTGTCATCATAATCAATTCCAACATTATTAAATGTCTCCTAGATCAATCTATTTGTCCCATCTTCTTCAACTATGTTATCAACATCATTATCTTCTTCCATTGGATATTAGCTTAATCCTCAATATTAATCAATCTATGTTCTTGAACATGCACTTATATTACAACCCCCTCTTCCTTATTGAGCAATGCCCTAGGGGGCTGATACTATACAATTACAATCAATAAAGTAATATTAATATATATATCAAATATTGAAATGTCTATATAACAACAATTCACAAATATAATATATAAGGAAAACAAGGACAACAAAGACAAAGAGAAAAACAACTTAGGTGAGACCAAGAAACAAAGACAACAAATCAATCATGATGCTTGTGCAACTTATCAAGAAATTTAAGAATATGTTGAAAAAATATAAGAAATATGTTACTTTTCTTGACATGTAGGAAGTGAGACACTTTCTGAGATATATACTCATGACCATAGTAAAAAACATATTGATCTTATGTTGCATACATAATTGTAATGTCTTATTTTGCATAATATACTTTAAAAACTTATTAATAATGCTCCATAAAAACCCATGACTAATCTCTAAATCCTCTAGGTCCAAATTAACCCCTTAAAAAATATACATTAAGCCCCTAACACCTTAACCCAATTCCCCTAATCCCTTAATATATAAATACTAAGGATTATAGATGTAAAGACTATGGATTCCCCTAATCCCTTATATCTATTAATATATTATAGATATAAAGACTAAGGATTTCTTAGATTTGGGTTTAAGAAAATCCAAATCAAACTCTTGGAGGATGATTATCCACTTTGATTATTTTCCCCCAAGCAACTGATGTGGCAGGATGTAATTCATCATGTTGCAATCAAAGATAACGATAGTCTTGTGAAGTAGTATATAGTGGAAAAACCTTTGGACAAATTGCGTGCCTCTCAAAGCTAACTTTTCAACATGAGAGTACTTGGTCTTAGTATTGGTAGATTATGATTCAAGTAGTAAATGGGATGTTCGTCCCTTAAGTCATCTTCCTATACCAATACCATGGTGATAGTGGTAATAGACACAACAAGATATAAAAAATAATCTCATTGATAGTCAAGGGGATACATCAATGATGCATGAGACAATACATTTTTCAGGGTATCAAAGGTTCTTTGGGTAGTATCATCACAATGAAAGGGGACCCCTTTTTTCAATAAGCAGGAAAAACCCTTAGTAAGTTCTACGTAATTAGGGATGAACCAACGTAGAAAGTTAGCCTTCCCTTGTAAACGTTGTAACTAAATGAGACTGGAAGGAGTAGGAAAATCAAGAATTTCCCAAACATTTAACAGATCAATACAGATCCCTTGCTTAGATAGAATGAATCCCAAGAACCGACCATATTTTACACAAAAAACACATTTGTGAGGGTTCAATCGTATCTTGTAGTGTCGACATCTCAAGACAATTTCTCTGAGATGCAAAGGGTGTTCATAATGATGTTTAGAATGAGTAGGAAAGTAATCAATATATGGTTGCACGACATGTTTAATGTCATGAAAATCATAATTCATAAGCCGTGGGAAAGTTTCCCTTGCATTATTAACACCAAAAGGGAGTGTGTGATAAGCAAACATACCCCATGGACATATGAACATAGTTTTATATTGGTGTGAAGGGAGAATGCTTATTTTATTGTAACCAGAAAATATGTCCATGAATGATAAAATATCAGTTCTGGCACAATCGTCAACAATCTAGTTGATGAAGGGGGTTAAACAATTTCTTTTGGACTATATTGAATAATGTCCTGGTAATCAAAACATACTGAAAATCATAGCCTATTTCTTCATTACGGGGATAATATTTCAAAGAAAATCAGTTAATGGAACAAGATAATTGAAACCAGCTCACAGAATCTTCTCAACTTCTTCTTTAATTTTGGCAACTTTCTTAGGGTTGATACGACGTAGACGTTGTCTAACAGGTTTGACATCCGAGTACATTTTGATTTTGTGCACTAATATATTTGGATCAATGCCTAGCATCTCTTTGTAGGACCAAGAGAAAATATCATTGAATTCTCGAAAAATGGATTTTTAAATCTTAATCTCTTATGGAGAACAAGAGGCACCTATGTGAACATTCTCAATAATTTCGGGTTTGACTAAGATAATGAGAGGAATTGTTTCCTCGATATTCGCTATATTTTTCTCAGAAATAACCTTATAAATGGAGACAATATTCTGAAAGTTCTTAGTAATCTCAGGTGAAAAGAAGTCTTTAAAATTATTCTCAATCATTTCTAATTGGGGTATGAAAGAGGAGCAATGATGGTGATTGTCCCAAGGCTTCTCATCTAACATCATGATATCCATGATGCTTTCATAAATAGGAAATATATCATCAAAAGGGTTAGAATGTGAAACTAATCTTGAATATTGAGAATGATGGTCAACCAATTTCACTAAGTTATTTGTTTCAGTAACTTTCAAAACGACCATGTGAATAGCCAAATAACCTAACTCAATAAGACTCAGTGGCATACGGTCGCCAAAATATTCGTTATTGGAACTATTAGGTACTATCCAAGGATTATATGGAACAATACTAGATGAAATCATATTAATCATGGTGACTGTAGCGGAAGTTTTGAGAGGAGGGAGCACAAAATTTCCCCTTAAAGATGAGTCTTTTAACAGTCCTACTCTAACATGATCGTAAGAAAGTGGGGTATTACCACAAGTGGTATGTTTCCATTAGTTTAGAAATTAGTGGCAAATAATGTGAGTTGATCAATGGCCACAATGCCCACTTTATGAGGGAAAGAAATCATTCGAAAATAAGACGAGACCACAACTACCAGAGCATAAATCCATGTATGGCTGAGTAAGAGGTTATAATCCAATGGTCCATCAATGAATTATACCTCTATTGAGATTGTCTTACCTGCTAATTCCACAGGAAAATAATTTAGGATCCCATAAGGTTTAAAGCCTCTTCCATCGAATGTTTTGTGTTGTTGGTGACTAGTTAATTTCTGGAGAACCTAAGGCTTGCCAACATGATAATGACATGATACAAGTAGAGGCACCTTCATCCACTATCATGTGGAACACATTTTTGCCCCTAACAAAAACTTGGGTCATGAATCAAGTTGAGTTGGAATTTAGGCGTATGGTTTTCATGATTAAACACAACAAGACCTGAATCCAAAGGATCTACTCCTCTAATTTTTGCTAATAATTACTTCATATGTGCAGGAAAGTTCTGCAAAACTTCGAGAGCCGTCATAGATAAAGGAGCCTGAGGTAGATCTTCGACTATGTTATAACTTTGTACAACTCTCACATGAGGGAAAAATGATGATTTAAAAATAATTCCCTTGGGAGGTTTAATTTTCATTTCAACAATTGGTTTCTTAATCTAAAGAGGACTAGAGGTAGGTGGACTAGTGCTGGAAGGTTGATCGGTATCCTTTCCATTTGAAGGATTCGGGTTACCATAATCTTTATTTCGGGTAGCCACCAAGATATCTTCCTAACACATTAATATGTTGGAAGTATTCTGGGAAGAGGAAGGATTGGAAAGATTTTGTGCAACCATTTTCCTCTCCTAGTTTGGGAAAGAGTTTGTTAACATGATAGGTGTAGTAGATTCATCTTTCAAGAATCGATTGACTTTTCTTGATGCGGACCATCCTTGGTGAAATGTTATTCATTACATATGAGGCAAGGATAATGTAGATTGTATTTCTCATCAGGATATTGTGTTTTCTAATTGTCCTGTGGAGGTTTTTATTGTTAAGGCTTGCCTTTACCCTTCTTTTTACTTCCCAGTTGCTGAGATTTTCCTTTGGTTTCTTGAACAACATTAATCTCAGAAGTATTCACAAGCAGTGTAGGAGAGGGGCTTTGATTGGTCATAGTAGGAGCACACTTCAGATTGGATTGACCAAAGGACTTCCTCACTGCCTGTTGACTGATGGAACCAAACACACCATCAGTACATGTGACTCCTTCAAAGGACAAGGTGGAATAGTATGAGATGGTCATGAAGCAATGGGTATTTTTTAATAGAGCATTCCAGATTGAGTATAAACTAGATCCAAATATTTAGCTCGAGCAATTACTTTATGTTCAATAACAACTTTTCCTTTGGAAACATCCTTAGTTATAGAAGGAAACAATGATTTAAATAACCATCCTACCAACAACGGATCCATAATATAGGTTTTGACCAAACGATGGTGATCCACTCATGAATGTGATCGGATATGTGAGTAGATTCGGATTGTTTTATGGAGGTAAGAGTTTAGTACCAGTTTTGTAACATATAGGTAAGTAAAAATGAGTTAGAAATAGTGTTTCCAATGCATTGAAGTTATTAAATGAAGCTCTGGGAAAATCAACATACCATTTAATTGCCGCACCTATAAGAGTTCATTGGAAAAGATGCAAATAAATAAAATCACCATTTAGGGAGTTTGAAGAAAACCATAAATGATAAGTCATTATATGGTTTGACAAATCTTCTCAAGGGTTTCCATTAAACTTAGGAATATCACTCAGCAAGTTGGTCAAAATATCCAGCGACCAAGCAGAATAATAAATCAGGTCATTAGTAAGTTGGGAGAGATATGCTAACTCTAGTGTTGCAATAAATGATGAATCCCTATTAAAGTTCATTCGAGGGGGCTAGTAACCTTGTGGATAGAGGTTAACCAGTGGTGTTGGGTATCCCAGATAAGATGGAGTGGGTTGAGCCATTGGCATTCTCATTCCACCAAGGTAAGGAGGATTTTGAAAAATATGATAGCTCACTCTAGGTTGTCCAATTCCAGGAAAACCTTGATAAGGTTGGAAACATTGGCATTGGATGTCTTAACCTTGATAATGTGCTTGTGGTATAAATGTATTTTGGCCAACATGGAATTGTGGTATACCTTGGAATGGCTATCCAGATGGAATTTGCATCATTCCTTCACCAGGTTGACTAGCTTGCATCTATGGCATACCCTAAATATATTGACTGACATGTACATGGGGTACAATCTGACCAAGTGGGATAAATCATGTTTTTTATACACCTTGAATAGATTGGGTAGACAAGATTTGAGAGATCCCTTGTACCGATTGACTAGTTTGTATTTGAGATACAACCTAAACAGGCTTAATTGTTTGAAGTGTGACTTAGACAGGTTGACTAGCAAGTATCTAGGGTATAGTCTGGATAGGTTGACAAGTAGGAATTTGAGGGATGAACTGAACAGGTTGATAGGTTGGAACTTGAATTGAGACCTGACCAACTTGGCTAGAAACAAGAGGGGTAACATTCTGAGGATAGGTGGCCATTCCGAGAAATGGGGCACTAATAGGAAGAGAACTTGTGTAACGTGGAGCACCAAATTGTAACATATGATAAGAAAGTGGGGAATTCTAGCAATAGGTTGCTCCCCAAATGGAGGATAAGGAGGGAAAGGATCCCCCCAACATGACACTACCTAGTATAAGATGGAGTAGGCTATTGTGGGTGTTCTAATCCACCGAGAAAAACACCATAATTTTGTTCCAAAGGAGTTTGAGAAACAGGTTGAAGAGGTGGTGGGGAGCTCGGTAAAGATTGACCAGATAAAATTCCAGATGATTAAGGTAAATGAGAATTCCAAGGACTAGTCGTCACATCGAAAAAGTTCTTGCCAACAGCTTGTATCTTAGTGGTACTGATGGAACACCATATAGGTGAGTTTCTAGTGAAGTGGTGAACATAGAAGTCAGCACAAATTTAGTCGATTCACTCATAATGTCAAATGCAAGTTGATTTTGTCATGGTTAGGCCTCGAAAGAAGTGTGTGAGTGAGGGGAATTCAAGAGCGAATTATAATGAGGATTTTGATGTAAAGGAGCTTGTAATTGAGTATCAAGGGTAACAAAATGTAAATATTAATAAAGAGGAGTTCCTATTATTCGAACATGAGTTTGAGGTTGAGAAAGCTCTTCCTTAGTAACATCCTCTATACTCAATAAACTAGGTGGAAGTGGTTCTTATTCAATACCTGAGAACAAAGGTTGTGGTTGAGGGAAAGGAAAATAAATGGGAAAATAAATTCCTGAACTGACTAGCTCAGTAAATTGTGGTTCCTCGGGTTGTATTACCTTAAGCTGTAAGAGTTCTGAGTCTACAAATTCAGGTTCTATGACTTCAGGTTCAATAGGAAGTGATTACCATGGTTGATTAATTTTAGATGCAGTTCTAGATGGGGTAACTTCCGATGTACCAGGTTCAGTAATTTGCATTTTCTTATTTCTAGGATGAGTATTTTTTGCCTCTGGAGGTAAAGGAGACAATATTTTCATTCTACATAAATGATGAGGGTGTTCTTACATGATTAATTTATTTATTTTGAAAACTAAAAACACAAATAAAAATAAAAAGGGGTAACTGGGCATAAAATAATTACCAAGTCAATATGAACTGTAATATACAATTAAGTACGTGCATGCAATTTTTCCGAATGTTGTTTCTAGTGTATCACAGTTAACAAGGCAACTGAATCAGTTACCTATGGCAAGTTTTCAACCTAGTGGGGACTTCAAAAATATACCTAGAGGTACATGGAAGTGTAGTGTGCAATAATGTTGTCTAATGCATAACCATACGATGTGGGCATTTTGATATACTCATTGTTCATGGAGCACCATCCTATATACCAAAAGGTACATGGAAGAACATTCTGATATACTCCGATGTACATGGAAAACAAACCATCCCTGGAATGCAACGCTGAAAATTAATGACAACTCCTATGTTTAGAGACGTCAGAACATGTATTCTATCCTAGACCAACTAAATGTGTCTTTAACGTTTCAAATTCTCCTTAGGTTAATTGATAAATTTAAATGTTTATCTTGATTGAGATTTCGGTTTTAAGGATCAAAACGAATTCACTTGAACTCCTAAAATGCGACTAGCATGAGAAAGAACTATTTTCGTTAGATGAAGATATAACTAAAGAAGGGAAGGAGTTTCAAACAATTATGAAGAAAACAACAACTTCCAATCAAGATCATCAAATTCATTATTCCAATTCAAAAATTAAAAACCCTAATGTGTGAGAAAATTAAATTTTCTTTTCTTTTCCTTTTTCAATTTTCAATGCAATGAAGAATGAAATAATGACTAGATTATTGAATTAGAACCAATTCAAACAAATTGGAAATGCAATATGAAGAGTCCTTTAACCAGTCAATAACCAAGTCAAATGATAAAAACCCTAATTGACAAGAAGAATAAAAAAGAAGTATACTCTTATAAAAAGGGAAATGACACTCAATTTCATACAAACAATTGGCTTTACAAATACCTTGGGCAAACTAGAGACTCAAGAAGACACTGCAAAAAAACATAATTTAGAATAATATAGGGAAAACGAAATTTTTGCATATTTCATGGATCATCACATGTATTGTAAGGCACCAATGCGATGGGACACACTTACTGAATTAGACAAGTGCGTTGGGTCCCTCTGTCTCGTAACAAAAGGTGTGATGGGGCTAATTTTTCTTAAAAAATGCAACACAAACCCTAACCAAGCTTGAAATTAAGTTTTCCTAAGTCAAATAACAGTTTGAACAAGACAAATAAAGTCAATTTCAGAGGTCCTAAAAGGCCAGGCAAAGAAAACCGCTAAAGAACGTCTCATTCCCCAATGGAGTTTCCAAGTCGTTTCATGAATAAATTCCTTCTAAAAAAAAAAGGAAACTCCCTAGAACTAGTGGCTTAGTCTAGAAACAACCAAGACAAAATGAAAATTTTTATCCTTAGAAAAGTTTCAAATAGGGAAGAAATACCTAATTGGAATTCAATGCAATCTTCCTTCTCCTCTTTACTTGTTAGCTCCAACTCTAATTCCAATTTCTATAAGTGGAACATGAAATCATCCGAAACAAGAAAGATAAAAAAACATATAATATAGCATATACAAACAACTCTAAACAATAAGTCAAGGATTCATGTTCTACATATGAATAATTGAGACATAATGTATAGGAGAAACAAAGCAATTTTATATTAATAATGGCAGGAAAATATTGCAACCATTGTAGGCCTTGAGTTTGTGAATCTCTCCCAACTATCTTGTCCTTCCTTTGCCACAATAGTAAGCCTTCAATCACACCTCCAGCACATGGATGGATTATGGACCTCTAGACACAAATGGGTAGCATAAAGGCTTAATTCAAAGTCTCCAAAATCCAACCAAGACTTTATGGTAGAAGCTGGATTTATAGGGTAAATGAGGTAGTTTTGGATTTATCATTCTAGGGCCTAGATCCACTTTAGATGGAGGTAGGTTGTACGAGATAAGAGATAAGAACTCAATATTAGGAGTTCAAGATGTAATCTAATAGTAAATAGTTAAAACAACCCTCGAAGCTTCTAGAGAGAGAAACTTCAAAATTAATTCTTATTTTTCCTCATTTCCAAGTGTTCATCGCACTTTTTCTGAAAGAAACCTATGATGACCAACGTGGGTTGAATGTGTGCAAATTGTACCATCGTATGTTATCTTAAGGACATGTGTGATGATCCACAAAATTATGGTTTTTAGCCAATGTAATCCAAGATTCTTGTAACTTTTCGAAAGTGAATTCTTTTGTCTTTGTAGAAGATGATTGGAAAGGGTAAATGGATGATGATACATCCAAGTTTAGGGTCATTTTTTTTAAATGTGACAAAATTAAATGTAACACCAACCTTAATTTAGAATTTATGGAGCCTCCAAATGTTTCCTCTTGTTTCCTACCAAGTCCCTATGTCATTAATGAGCCGAGGAGGATCCATGAGATGATTTTGAGGCTACAAAAATAAGAGGAATGATAGCCAAAAACAAGAAGAAGTGAGATTAAGGTCAGGCTATCAAAATTTCTTGTGAAATCAACATTATCTTGCATTGATAATTCACTATTTATATTTTTATTTAGTTTCTTTGAGAGAGAAGTGCTTTGCAATTGGACTGAAGGAAGGGAACATACTTGTTGAGAGTTTGAGAGCATAGTTTCTCACCAAAACTCCTTCAAGTGTCATTAAACTCATCTATTGTATGTCTACCAACAACTCATAAAGAGGATTTGTTTATTTTCTCTTGTGTTTTATTTTGTTTCTTATATTTGTCATTGCCTAAAGTGCATCCTATGCTTTGCTTCTCCATTGATTAGATGAAATTTTTGTTTTATGTATAAATTCTAACACTTGTAATTGTGAGCTTTCTTGTAGATTGTAGCCAAGCTATAATGAAATAATGGATTTGGGATACCCTTGGTTGAAATTCACAACCATAAGATGCAATAGAGTTTACAGTGCAACTTACCTGCAGTTGGAAGGAGAGTGTAAGTACCTCCTTCAATAGCATGTAAAACCATTCTAATAAGTAAATTTTGAATTATGAATGTTGAGTGATGCTTCTCATGTTAACTTGCATACAATTATGTTTTATATGATTAAATGTTTAGAAACTATATAAATTATATTTTTTTAGTAGTTCATGGTATTTAGATTACATGGTGTTGTTAATGTTACTAAGGAGTTCTAGATATAACATATTAGGTGACTTTCAATATCGAGGCACACTTCATGTGTGCCAAGGATGAGAAATTTTCATAACAATTGCTAATTGTAATTCATTTCCTAAGAATACTGTAAAATAATTGATTATGAATTTACAATTATGGTTGTATAGATAACTAGCTAAGGTGTTACAATATTTAACTATGCTTTTGTCTTCTCTAAATTAAAAAAACCTTTACTGTAATTAAAAATAGATGGGTGCACTTGAATTTACATATTAATTATGAAATAGTTTAAACAAACCATATTTCATGATTAGTAAAACAGAATTGGATGCCCTTGAATTTACATATTGATTATGAAATGGTTGAAACAAACCATATTTCATAATTAATGATTAACATAGAAGGAAAATATGTTTATGTTAATAGATAGACTTTATTTCCTTGTCACTCATTGAGCTATATATATAGACTTTATTTCCTCGTCACTCACTCATATATATATATATATATATATATATATATATATATATATATATATATATAAAATTATAATTAGTTGGGAGTTGGTGTGTCATAGATAATGTGTGTATATAGGGTTGGGGTTGTGATCCTTTTCTAACCTCAATAGTACACCTACGTTATTGTTATCCAACATCCTCGCACCTTTGAATTTGGGGTTTCATGGATATTATATATATATATATATATATATATATATATATATATATATATATATAATTTGGGGTTTCATATATATATATATATATATATATATATATTGAATTTTAGTGGGGTCGCACCCTTCTCCATATTTGAAATTTTTTATTGGAAAATAAGTCACTTAACCATAAGTTTTGTCATATCTCTCCCATTACATTAGTGTAACAAGTTTGGTATCTGAGGAATATTAATATATAAATGCATAACAAGTTGGCTTCAGCAAAGCGAGTGTAGTGACTCTCATCACCTATTAAATTATGTCCTACTGATTTGATAAAGTAGTGTTGACGGCTTCAAGCCATTGAAAGTATGGTATTGTAGGGTGTATATGAATAATTTCCTTACAACATCAACAACTCTTTTAAATCATAGATGTATACACATCGTTGTTGCGATCGTTTGTGACCTTTGAGAAAAGTTGAATTATCTCAATGTGATGGGGTCATCCAGCGATGGTCCATTACATCAAGCGATGGGGTCATCCATTAGGCCTCGAGGCTCAACCCCCACTTGTTTAATTGTTTATTATCTCGCATAGACCAGATGGGTGAGGTGTATGGTGGGCATTTAACGGTATATCATTGTATCTCACAAATCCCATCGGCCATCAGGGAGGGGTGGGTCTGAGTAGGCCCTGCCTAGCATTCCAGACACCAGGCCTCAGAGATTTTGTACTACACAATAATTGTGTAGCCACTAGCAAGCCTGATAATTAGGGGTAGTTGGGAGAGGGACCCACCAAAGTATTAGTTTTGGGCTTCGTTGGATTTCGATGAGGTGTATGTATGGCAAAGTGTGTCTAGTAAGTTATATCCCATGTGAGTAGGGGTCATAAATTGCTTTGTAATCATAGGCCTAGTCCTTTGTATGCTTTCTCTCAAATGCAATGCTTGCCTTTTTCCTCATATTTTCATAAAAGTCAGTGGGGATGGTAATTACGAAGGCCATTTTATGAAGATTACTAGCTAGCAAGATTTCTCATTTTGCCAGTTTAATGGTTTGGATTTCTAACAAGGAGTTGGACTCAACCATTATTTTCAAACCTCTTTAAGTGACTATAATCTCCTCTCAACAAAACAAAACTTGAAGAGGATATCAAAATTTGATGTAAATTAGAGGTAATTTCACAGATGATATCAACTCTAATGATACATGTGAATTTTCATAGTTGCCACATTTAATAATGATACATGTGAATTTTCATAGTTGCCACATTTAATAAGTTTCTTTTTAGCCTCGTGTAAATTTTAATGATGCTTATAAGTTTAATGATGTCGACTTAATAATGTTATATTGTGTAAGTTTTTATTTAATGAAATTATTTTATATTGGTTATATTCACATTTTTATGTTTAATAAAGGAATTTAATTTTATTTGAATTAAGATTTTTTGTTTTTTTAAAAGGAAGATATGGCTTGAGTAGATACTTGAATCAAAATTATTATTTACCAAACCACTTGAGTTAATATTTTTGTCTTTTAAAAAGAGGGTGTGGAGGTAGGCTTTCATCCATTTATGTGTACATGGATCACAAAACCATTTAATATGGTATTTCTAGGCGCAACCACATGTTTGACCACTCCCTCAAAGTATCCTTATAAGTATTGAACCTTTCTCAATAGTAATAAACTCCTCAATTTTGATCATTAAAACTAACTTATGTAAACTTCCTATTAGCTTTGACATTGTATCTCGTCATACTATGATTCCTATTGATGAAGCTATTAATATCATGAGAAACATCACAGATAAAGAAACTATGGATCTTCTGGAGCTTTGCTTAAAATCCTCTTACTTCAGTTTCAAAGGTAAGATTTATGAACAAACCCATGGTGTGGCTATGGGCTCTCCTCTATCCCCCATTGTTGCCAACATCTTTATGGAACACTTCGAACAAAAGGCTCTTAGGTCATTTCCATACACCCCTGAAGAATGGAAAAGGTTTGTCGATGACATATTTTCCAAATGGAGTCATGGAAAAGAAAAACTTGACCTATTCCTCAATCACTTAAATAGCCTTTCAGACCATATAAAATTCACCATTGAAATTGAAAATAACAACCAACTTCCCTTTCTTGATATCCTTCTAACCAAAAAAGAAGGGTCACTTGGTTTCCAAGTCTATAGAAAGAAAACCCACACAGAACGATATCTACATGCAAATTCTCATCACCATCCTAAACAGAAGATGGGCATCATTAGGACCTTAACCACTAGGGCGACCAGAATATCTGATCCTGACCATTTAAATGATGAACTCAACCATCTTCAAAAAGTGTTTGAATTAAATGGCTATAATAGGAATACCATTAAGAAAGCCATGCACCTATCCCTAAACAAGAATAATAAAGATATCAAAGATCACAATTTATCAACTCCCAAGGTCTCCCTTCCGTACATAAAAGGCACCACTAATAAAATTACTAAAATTCTTAATAAACACAACATTAATGTAGCCTTCACCCCTGCCAACACCATCAGACAATTATTCAACTCAGTCAAGGATCCCATCAACCCTAACCTTCAAAAAGGCATTTATGTTATTCCTTGCTCATGCAGAAAGGAATACATAGGTGAAACAGGTAGGTCTCTTAACATCAGAATTAAAGAACACATAGCTAACTTAAGAAGAGAAAGAACCTCAAAATCGACCTTAGCAGAACATGTTCACTCTTCCTCTCATTACATTTGCACGGAAGAAGTCAAACTAGTTAGAGAAGATGACCATTATCTTTAAAGGAAAATCAAAGAAGCCATTGAAATAGAAAAAAAGAAGAATAACTTAAACCGAGACGATGAATTAAAACTAAGCAACACCTAGAAACCTTTACTTGAAATCTTAAAGAATCAACAATTAACTCATATTACATTCTCCTTAAACAATAAA
Organism: Pinus tabuliformis; assembly: GCA_031772625.1. Classification (NCBI taxonomy): domain Eukaryota; kingdom Viridiplantae; phylum Streptophyta; class Pinopsida; order Pinales; family Pinaceae; genus Pinus; species Pinus tabuliformis. The sequence continues at coordinate 660,892,963 of CM062811.1, forward strand.
ACAAGAAAAAAACAAGTATAATCATATTACATCCTCCTTAAACAATAAAACAAAAGAACAAGTATAAATATGTAAATAAATAAACATTTGGTTATTTTATAACCCAATCAAATTAATTAATTAAACAAACAAATTAAATGATTAATTAAACAAATTAATTAACTTATTAATTAAATAATTAATTAGGTAATTAATTAATCAAACAAATCAATAGATTAAACAAATTAATTAATTAATTAAAAACCCTAATTAATTAATTAAGAAAATTAACTAAACAAAAAAATGAATTTTAACAAAATAACGGGATGAGGGCCAACCTAATTTCCTAAATTAACTATTTCATAACCTATATATACCCTAAATATAGCTCATGGATACATCATTAATATCTTTAGAATATCTATTGAAGCACCCCTGATGATGGACTCACGTGGTAGTTGGAAATGTTGGGTTCATAAAACTCTATAATGGGTCATTCCTCCTCTATCTTAAACTATCTTCACCTGTATGGATTCATTATTTAATAATATATAAACTTCATTTAAAAAAATTGCATGAAAATGGACTTTGACCTTTTTAATAGATAGTCAGTAAATGGTTTTTTTTTCAAATCTATTTCCATTAACATATCAAGAAAAAAAACATAAAAATATTATTATAATTATAATTTTTATTTTATTTTAAATCAAATTTATAATTCATTTTACTCAAACATAAAAATATTAACACCTCATTAACTAAATAAATATAAAAATAACAATAAATTAATGAAAGAAAATTGAGATTTATGTATTAGTTGTAATATTTTTAAAATTAATAATTTCTTTTTATCTTTTTATAATACTTAATAAATTTCAATTATAATAAATATATATTAATTTTAATTTAATAAACGACAATATTTATAATTCTCAAATAAATAATAAAATTTACTAATTCAAAATTTTATAAATAAATGTAATTCTTAATCTAACTAATCTACCTTTAAAAATAATAATCATATTAACCCATTTAATCTATTCTCGAAAAAAAGCTTTGAAATCTAAACTGCTCCATGAATTAGTTCTTGTACAATGAGGAATCTAATGGTCACATATTGCTTGCATCAAAAGGGAAGTAATATTATATAATATTATATAAGTTTTTTTATGAAAGGGAAAGCACTGGCTAAATATTTTATATTTTATATAATTTCAAATTATTATAAAAGTAGTGTAGTTTGTTTAAACAAGGTAAGCTGCATGGCAGCTAGTCCCTGCCCGAGGCTTGAAGAAAAAGATGAGACCACAGTTCCGGTAAAGCACAGTCAAGCTAAAGAATTTTGTGGAGTTTCAATAAACATGTTGGTTACATTGTATATGGGTATTCCATGGAGAGTGGCATGTCTAACAGGTAGGGAACGGAAAGTGATCGATCAAGCTAGTCTGATCTTTTTGTTGGTGTCCTGATAATCCAACCTTTCCTAGCCAGACAATTCCAGAAAACAACTGGACATACGATTCCAGAAAACATTGTATATGTGTATTCCATGGAGTGCTGCATGTGTAACATGAAGGGGATGACGAAAATTGATCGATCAAGCTAGTTTGATTTTTTTGTTGGTGTCTTGATAATCCAGCCTTTCCTAGCTAGACAATTCCAGAAAACTACTAGCCATATGATTCCAGAAAAAATACTAGCCATACGATTCCAGAAAACTACAAATACAAGGCAGCACTAAATCGTTGAAAACTACAAAAGAATCCTTATGAATGTACAAAAGAATGTATTAGAACAAATTGTTGTCGTATGGTAAACACGTCGTCAAGCATAAGAGTTCAATACCTTAATTAAAGACAACAACCTGCAAATGAAGAACAATGTTGCGCCCTCACTTCACTAAAATTTTTACCAAAAAGCTTAATGTTAACTATATAAATATGAAATTTTCAATAGTACGATCAAATTAATCAACTCCTTCGATTTTAAATGTCAATGCGCAAACAATAACATAATAATCAAGCAACTAAAAAAGGAGGCCATACATGTTATTAATCGAAAATTCCAAACAAAAAGGCCGACACCAGAAAAAGCAAAATATTTATGTTTCGATTAATCCTTAATATGATCAAACCCAAGAACCCACATATTTATCAAGTGATCATAATTTTGTGGGTTACCACTTTATCGATTTATTAACCCTATGTCTAAGAATATAATGTCTTTATCTATTGCTATTTGTACCAAGTAAACATGGTATTATATAAATTTCCTTTTTTTGTGGGCATTTTAATGGCTTCTCCATGTGGTGAAACCGGAAGAGTGGTTGGTAAGTTTTTCTGGTGGTAAGAACCGTTAATGTTTTAAAAGTAAGTTAGACTAAGCGTGCACGCCTTCCTATTAAAATAAAAGATTACATGACCCTATAAAGGCTGGTCTAATATCCTCTTTTCACACAAAACATTACTCCATCTTTTCCGAAGCTAGAAGTTGCAACTCGTAGCTACATGTGCTGAGAAAGCCAGGAGATGTGTCAACACGACGTGCATGTTGACCATTTGTTTGAACTAGGAATAACGTTATACATTGATTATCGGGTATGCATCAGGATTGCATGCAAGCCATGTGCCTGTGTGCATACTTTTGTAAATTAGATGTTGTTGTTTGTACATTCAATGAAACAAAAAGAGGTAGAGCTTAGTTGAAGACAATCAATTTGAATAGTTAGTTGAATTTCTTGCCGAAGACGATTGATTTGAAGCTCATCCTTACGAATCCATTTCAAGCCCATGAACCCTAGTTGTACAATAAAGCCATCATTTAACATCCTCCTCTGAAGCATTCAATGGCATGGTCGAGTCAGTTCAACCCATTGGTTCACCATCAAACGACTTCAAGGCCACGCGCTGAGTATGGGCACAAGATCGCATGTGGTTCTTAGTTACAACCTTCACCTTTGAGTGTAGCATCCCAAGGGTGGATTGCTATCATTAATTCACCATTTAGGTTATTAGTTATAGCCTTTGTTGGCGAAAAATTGATAAGTCCAGGGTTTGGTCAGCGCAAGGACTAGCTAGCTCAGTATGTATGCTTGCTAGCTTTTATGCTCCTTCTTATGTTGTCTTTCTCGCTGCATGCTTTTCTACAGGAAGCATCCCAACCAACAGCTTAAGAAGGAGGAAATTTCATACCCTTTACCATAATTTGGTAGTGCTTCTACTAACCTATATATAGCTCAAGGTTGCGAGGTCTACTGGTTATAAATCAATGGCTTCGGGCTTTGGCTCATTTTGCGATTACAAGGATGCTGGTTCAACTGTTGACTTGAACGTTGGTGAGTAAACTAAGGTTCAAATGCATCTCGTTAACTAGCCACCTTTCCTGCGGCAACTACTACTACCTCTACTTATATTGCTATTGGTAGTGTTCGTTCCAAAGCAAGATCCAGTTTATGGAAGCTCTAGTTTAAGCACTTGATTCAGAGCCATTTGACGATGCAAGTGATTCATAACCGGTTGATCCAATTTCCCGTGAACCAACGAAGGTATGAAAGGAAAAGGTTTCAGGTGAAAGTACTAATAATTCATGGTGGAAGGAGCAAGGACCATGTTCTTCAAGCCATCAATCTAGCCAGCCTATACAGCTTGCACAAAGGTGAGCTTTTTTGTTTCTAATCTGAGCTTTTAAGAGTTTCATAAAAAAATTAAAAAGTTGTGTTCAGTGAAAGATCATAAATGAAAACTGACTGTGTGAAAATTGACTGGAAATGATGACAAAGAGTGAATGCAAAATGAAAGAAATGATGACAAAGAGTGAATTCATAATGAAAATTGATTTTGCATGAAATGATAGTGAAAAGTCATAAATGAAAATTGACTGTGTGAAAATTGACTGGAAATGATGATAAAGAGTGAATGAAAAATGAAGAAATGATGACAAAGAGTGAATTCATAATGAAAATTGATTTTGCATGAAATGACAACAAAGAATGAAAAATTGTTTCTTACTTGTTGCTCCATTGTTTCAAGTTTCAAGCCGAAGACTGGCTCATCATAGCTTATCTTCATTATGATGTAGAAGAACTGGCTCATCATAGCTCATCTTCATTATGATGCAAAAGACTTAGGGACTGGACTCCATTGTGATGCAAAAGACTTAGAGTCTCTGAAAACTCAAGGACTCCGGCTTATGGAAATCTCTCCCATGCAATTTGGCGAAAGGGACAACTATTACAATTTATGGAATGGCACCTAGATTGAAGCGGTGGCAGGTGGTAGGCGCACTAGACAGAAGCCTTCGCAGATGGACATGCCAAGTCTTTGACCTTGCTGTGAAGCTTATGAGCTTAGGTTTAATTCAATTGAGTTGTTATAGGTTTAATTTAATTTAGTTGTTATAACATTTAATGTTTTAAACTAACGCTGGCATTAGTTTACTCTGCTAAGCAAAAATTCCAAATGCCAATGGAAAAAATGAATATAAATTATGTTTTAGCCTCCCGCCACAAGAAGAGGCTAAATAAAATGATCAAACTAATTGTTCTTAAAAAGTTTGGTTATTCATAATAGTCCCTTGTCATTTGTAATGGTAAGCAAGTTAAATTAATGTTAAATTCCATCTTTTCGATTACTATAGTCACTGGCCATTGCCAGATGGCAAGGACTAATAAAGGTCATAAGAGACATCTTCAATTATTTTTTGTGGCTCGAAAAAATAATTTTTACATTGTGTCTCGAAATTAAATGAAAAGAGTAAAAGAAGAAAATAATTTCTAAATGTCAAGATACTATTCTGATCAAATTAATAAAAAAGCAAAAAAAAATTAATATTTTATAATCAAACATATTTCAAACTATTAAAGCTAATCTAAATGTAAGATACTTCTTTCAAACTATTAAAGCTAATCTAAATGAAATATAATTGTTGAAAAGTTTTAGTAGGTGACATCCCCTCAAGGGACAACAAAATCATTAAAAAATGAACTTGGAATTCTTGCTTTTCTTCTTGATCTTAACGTGGATCCTTGATTATATATTGTACAAGTCACTGGTTTGCATGTGAATGAAGGAAAGCATATTTTTTTCTCAAGAATCTTCTTGTTTTCTTTCACTTTCAAATCTTCAGAATCAGCCCTTATCCACGACTGGGCAGAGTTCAATGCACTTTGCATTTGTTTTTATGAAGCATTTCTTTTTCTTTAATAGTCATCTTCTTGTTTTCTTTCACTTTCACATTTTCAGAATTAGCGCCTATCCATGACTGGGTAGAGTTCAATGCACTATGCATTTTTTTTATGAAGCACTTCCTTTTCTTTATTAGTCCATGTCGTCTGCCACATGGGACTATAGTAATCAGAATTTAAGTTTGACATTATTATGTATGAAATCTAACTTAAATCTGTCATTGTTTCATAAAATATCTTCCCTCGACCTATCAAATAGGGACATTGATTTTCATGACTAATAAGATTTTTTTTCATTTTATTTGGCCTCTTCCCGAGGCAAAGAGGCTATAAAGCCATATTATTCATGGGTAAAAGGGGTAAAAGAATTTGTTTCATTAATATTTTTCAAAAATCCAAACTAATGCCAACAGTAGTTCCTGGCATGAAATGTTTGGTATCTCTTGTATCTCTTGCTATTTTATGTATTGTATATCTTGTATGTATTGTAGAGACATATGTCTTGTAAGTTAGGTGGCACGCGACATGCCACAACACAGTTACGAGACACACCACGCATGCCACCAAACCACTTGGCTCTGTGCATGTACTGGGTCATTTTTCCAGCGCTGAGTTTGATGAGTTGAACATTAAAACCCTTATACCCTTATAGACCCCCATAGCATCAAAGATGAGTATGAAGGAATTTTGGATTAGGGTGAAAAAAACCTGCAACATGAAGATATTAGCCATACAAATGTTTGTGAAGGAAAAAGAAATCATGAAGAAAAAATAGAGAAGATGCCTCAAGAGGAAAGACCTTTTGCTTCTTCTGCTTCATCCCTAGTGCTAAAAATCTCCTTGATTGATTGATGCCTCCATTTTGATTGTGCCTTCCTCTTTTAGGATTGATTCTCTCCTAGCATTGAAATTTTCTTTCCAACGTAGGGTTTAATTCTGCTCATCTGCCGCCCTCAAATGCTTTCATTGTTAGAGCAGAAAGCAATGCTCAAAACATGCCCCAATTACAGGAATACAAAGAAAGAAAAGGCTAACCAGAACTCAAGGCTATGGTAAATAATACAAACAAAACTGAGGCTAACCAGAAGGGCGATGGTATAGAAGATATTACAAGCAAAACCAAGGTTGATCAGAATAATACAAAGAAAACTGGGGCTGATAAGAATCTCGAGGTTATGGCAGGTACTACAAGTAAACTCGTGGCTTATCAAGACCATAGGTTGTGATTGATATAACAAGAAAAGCATAGACTAACCAAATGACCAGGGCTATGGGAGATTATCATGCAAACAAAATTGAGGATGAGCACAAGAAGAAGCTCTGGGCTATGGGAGATAGTATAGTAAAACCTAAGGCTAACCAGAAGCCTGAGACTGACCAGAGTAATGCAAAGAAAATTGGGCCTGATAAAAAACCTGATGTTGTAGTAGATACTGCAAGAAAACCCTGGACTCGAAAGGACCTGGAGCTGTGAGAGATTCTCTAAGAAAAGTCGAGGCTGACCAAATTACTACAAGCAAAACAGAGACTGACCAGAAGCCCGAGACTGTGGGAGACACTACAAGAAAAACTGAGGCTAATCAAAGCCATGGGTTTGTCTCAAATACTACAAGCGAAACCAAGACTGACATGCACATACTTGGCTGCTTCCAGATACCCTACTAGTTGTAGACATACACATACCTTGTTTCTAGCCAGCCATTGTCATGGAACTTTGAGTTGGTTGATCTAGTATGGACGAGTGAATTGGTTGTTGTGACAGCCTCAGAGTATGTGGCTCAATAGGTTGTTTTTGTGCCCACCTTATCAGTGCTTGAACGAGTAACCCCATAGAAATTTATTTCCAGTGGCTGTGTTTTAATCATGGACTTTCTAGTTAGATGATAAGGAAGGAAGCAGAAAATTCCAGTTGCGAGGCAATTCTGGGTATGAGCTCGTAGGAGCTTCTTTCTAAATTGAATAAAAAATATTAGCATGTTGTAACGTTATGTGGCCTGCTTTAGGGCTTGCATGCTATGTTATGGAGAGAGAGAGAGAGGCAAGGCAAATGGATCTCTCCTTTAAGGCTTGCATGCACATTATGGAGAGAGAGGCAAGGCACATGGCTCTCATGTAAGGGCCCACATGGTGGATCAATGTTTTTTTTTTAACTTCATTAAGTTTTAAAAATGCTTTAATGAAAATACTACTATGGATTTCGCATTTCATGTCATCCTAATTAATTTCTCTGTAATGGCCTCAGAGGAAATGGGTATGTCTCTCTTGCTACCTAACCTCTCCTAGCTTGTATAATCCCTTAGCCATGGAGGTCTATAATTCTTATAAGACTTATAAGGCCAAATCGTTTTTATGGTAATAAGTTGTTGTAGCGGCTACAACCACCCTCCAAAACTTTTCCTTAGCTTCGTTTTGGAGCCTCCCTTCCAGCTTTTTACAGCAGTTTGTCTTGCTTCATCAAGTTCACAAGCTTCAGTGTTTTTCTTGCACAAAGGTAGCTTGTCGATCATAGCTTGATGCATTCCCCTCACAGGTTGTTCACCCAGACTTGGTCCAGCTACAGGCTGAGCAACTTCCCTAAGAAAATTGCGCATTTCTGGAGGGAAACCAGCCTTCCCTCCAGAAATTGCGCAATCCTGTCTAGCAGCCTACTAGGCTCCAAGATTGCACAATTTTCCCCAGAAGTCAGTTACTCTGCCCAAAAATTGCCCAAATCTCTTCTGCAGTCAGGCCAGCTCCCATCCAGAAATGCTCATTTCCTTTAAGCAGTTGAACATCCTCTTGCATGTGCAGCAGAGTTGACCAGTTCCCTCCAGGACCGAGAAAAACAGACTTGCATGCATGGGTTGCTTCTCTCAAGGTAGGATGCAAAGGAATCCCTTGTTTCAAAGATCTATGTTTAGCGGTTGGAGGTTACATGCAAGGATCATTTCAGAAACCTCCCTCCAAGGGTCGCTTTCCCTAGATTTGTGGCATGCACATCACAACCTCAATGTTATCAAAACTCATCAACCGAACATTTCAAAGCTCATTCCTCACATCATCTTTGCAGCTCTGACATCCCACATGACATCTAGGAGTATTTGACACATTCAGCTCAATTGTTTTGGGGTAAGCCCACTTCCCATGCCTTGTGTTGCATTTCTGTCGCTTTTTGTGTTTTCGCTTGTATGAGTATTGTTTGCTTGATTTATTTGAATGCTTGTTGTCATTTACATGTATATTAGCTTGTCCTAGCACCATTTCATTTTTTCATCAAAATCTCATTGTTGTCACATGCATGAAACTGTTTTTCATGAAATGTCGCCGATTCGGCGACTCCCCTCACCCACATGCATGTTGATCCATTTTCTCAATCTTCCATTCACCATTTGCATGCATGATCATTCACTTGTGCTTACACTCAATATCAGCATGCATTCGCACTCATTCACTTTCAGTTGCCCATCGGCGAGTCTGGGCAGCCTTGGCATGGACTCTACCTCACCAAGAGCCTCACCAAGACAACAGTGACAATCCTGAGAGGGAAGGCTCTACCTTCCCCTCCAGAAATGTGCATTTCTTCCCAGCAGTTGTTCCCTGGGATTTCTTTGTGCAATCCTGAGGGATAGTGACTGTCGGCCAAGAAAATTGTGCAATGCAGTCACTAACCCTGTAGCCATTTCCAGTTGAGATTGCGTATTGCACAATCCTAGTAGTCAGTAGCTAGACTAGACTGTGCATTGCGTAGTTCCATCAGTTAGTTAGTCTCCCAACAGCATAGACTGTGCTTTGTACAGTCTTGGTAGTCGGTCTTCGGACCTCCCAACTGAAATTGCGTAACCTCCATGATCAGTCACATAGGTATGTGGCAAGTCAGTTCTCAAGTACATTTTGGTTTTCCACTAACAAATTGCTTGCCATGAGTGTTTCCATGTTTCCAGGAATTGTAGATGTTCATCTGCCTCTCAGCAGTACAAGTACAATGGTTTCCAAGAGAGCAAAGTCAAAGACACCGTCCAAAGCACACTTGGAGATGCAATTGATCAAATGTCTATGAGCTTGCGTTCTCATGAAGATATCAAGTTGTTCATAGACAAGGACATCAATGACAACAATAGCATCACAGCAAGCCGCATCATGAACAACAATTGAAGGTAGCATACCAAATGCAGCGAACACAGTGAATGTAGTGGATGCAATGAATGAAAGAGAAAGGTTGTTGACAACACAGAGGCGGAATGAAGGTACAAGATCAAGCAGATCCATTGATAATGAAAGAAACTTTAGAGAATTAGGCTATGAGGTGACGATGCGACTTGAAGATCGCGCGAAGACAGAGAATGGAACAAAGAAGGAGTTGCATGTGCTGAAGCAACAACTCAAGGAAGAACATGAAGCTTCACAGATAGATGGATGAGTTGCAGTAGGAATAGGAACAACAGTGAGTGTGATATGCACTCACGAATGAAACTGCGCCCGTACAGGTTAAATATCCATCCCAGCAGCTAGCAAGGAGTAGACATGGTGAGAATTGTTGTTGATCGCATGCAATGGATTCATGTCATTATGCACATGCATGCGATCCAACCCATTCAGCACACTCACCAAGGCGAAGACAAGAAGCAAGTCCAACTGGAGCTGAACATGTACTTTGACAAATTGATGCACATGACCACCAGCATACACTTGAAGATCGGCATAGACACTATGCATCAATGTGTTTCCGGTTAAGCCACACCCAAAAAGACCATGTGCATGTTAGTAGACGAGTTGGATGAAGGAGTCGAACCAATGCACCGATTGCAATAGAGGCAAGAGTTCGTTTCAGCAAGATGCCACCATGGGGTGCATGCACACCATCACGAACGACCAAGCTTGGCATCAGCTCACCACCTTCACCATCACAAGAATGTCAAAGAGTTGGTATCATCACAATGGAACGAGTGTTAGTGATGTCTTTCAAGGCTTTCTCAAGCCATGTTGTCTCACATGAGTACATACGCATTGTAATTTTGAGTCATTTCAAGTGTAAGTCAAGTATTAATAGTTGGATGTAACAGTCATAGAGTAGGTGAAGAGTCATGACGGTAGTTGAACCATCACAAAGGGGAATGTCAAAGGCCACCCCACCCTTTTCTATAAATAGTCCCTCATAACTCATTGTATAGGCTTTTGGTCAGCCAAGCTTCTGATAAGACTATCTTGGAAAGAGCTTGGACAATATTGTAATGTGCATTGGCTTCTCCACTGCATGGAGCTAGTTTATCTCTTTGGAGGAGTAGGTAGATGTGGCTGTAACATTCCACTATTGGGGCTAGCAGGTTTACATGGATGTATTATATGATTGGGACTTACACTTCTTTATATAATAAGAACCAATTCATTTTCATGCATATGTTGTTACTGTAGTTGGACTGTTCTGGTTGCTTTATCGATGTATTTTGTTTAACTTATGTATTTATGTATGAACTGAATCGTATGCAATTATATGAATCTTGTTGTAGATGTGTTGTTGGTTTAACCATCACTTTGGATTGCTAACTGATATTCTTTCAAGCTTGTGATGCATATTCGCTCGTCTACTCCCTTCCCAGCTGAGTACAGATACAGGTTGTCAAGGGGCGCACTCATTTCCCCCCATGTGTTAGAACCTGTCATTCACCTTCCTTGACTCACTGCAACAGTCACACCCTTGCTACTGACAGAGTTATATTACTTGCCTCTATCCAACATCGTGGTCAAGGAATTGCTTTACGACTCACTGCTGGGACTCCTACACCAAATGATCTGAGGTCTAATTGGGACTTCTTACCGAGGAGATCCCCTTACTTGTTGGCCGGTCTAGCACCATTGATATAAGTGTATATCACTTTTTGAATAAATTTCTTTGATGATCAAGATTCTTAGAACTATAAACTAATTGGATTTTTGTGGATTAATGGCAATATATATTGCTATGCTCATAACAATATTAGTACATCCACCAAGGTAGACGCACAGTTCACTTCATATCCTGCTTGCCTATAAGTCATTTAGTCATTATTTACTTGAGCTTTTTATTTCTCTGGGACAATTTCTAATGGAAATATTGAAAATATTACTTTTACATGTCAGCTAACTGTTTATTAGAATCCCTCTGGTTTTGATACAAAATTTAATTTGGTCACTCATGGTTCTATATTTTCCATCATGGTTTAGTTCTGAATTTTGGCCCATATTCATTGAAGTGACCAATAGTCTCACCCATGTTCATTTTAACTAAATTTTAGCCATATTTTGATCTTCCCATCCCCATTTTGGTCATAGATTTGTCTTTCCATTCACACTTTTTAGCATAAAATTAAATGTCCATCTGAATGTACATTCCTTCTAAGATTCATTCACTTCAAATTGCATGCCTTTTGTGTGGTTGTTTGTTTTTTCCCTCTAGTTTAGTGGCATGTTTCCAGTGTAGGTTTATACATCTCTCATTGATCTGTCCCCAAGGGTGGTTTTCTATTTTTCATTTGAGATTATTGTTGTATAAGACTCCGATTTCATATTTTGGTGTTGAGCTCAGTCTACCAACTAATGCAAGTGATCACTATTTTTTTGGTTGATATTTGAGTTGCAGATTCTCAATGTTCTCAAGAATTTATAATTTGAAGATCAGGGAAAATGTAGGAAAATGCATTTCCTATGTGCTGCTCTCCATGATTAGGAGTTAGAATGAAAACCAACTTTTAGGGTGGGATAATTCTTAGGAATAAAGCATATGTGAGTGCCTATTATTGAAGGGAAATCTTGATTCAGTGGAAAAACAACATGTTGGAAACCAGAAGCAACAGCAACATCATCAACCGTTACAACAGTCACTTTTGAAGATAGGAGAAAATGGTCTCTCCAAGACTCTTGATCATACCAAAAGAGATGAATGGAGCGAAGAAGCAGTTTGTACTCTTCTGGAGACGTACTAGTCCAAATGGCTTCTCAGAAATCGGGCCAAGCTCAAAGGAAATGATTGGGAGGATGTGGCAAAGCAAGTTTCTACTCGTAGTTCTGGAATCAAATCACACAAGACACAGTCACAATGTAAAAACAAGATCGAGTCTATGAAGAAGAGATATTGGTATGAAGCTGCGAGTAAATGCAATCCATGTTCTGGACCTTCTTCCTAGCCCTTCTTTGCAAGGATGGATGGGCTTTTAAGATGCTTGACTATACCCCAAGACAGGCCTGGTGGGGTGTGTGTTCATATGGGTGGACAACTTGCACTCAATGATCTGGAACTACAAGCCTTGCCCAAGATGGAAATTGGATATTACCACTCCTTTTACCAAATTGTCCACATGTAATATGGTTTCTTGAATCGTATCTATTTCGGGCTCCATTTTTAATACAGACAATTTTATATTCAACAAATTATCATACAACTTACCGACTTGGATTCTTCTACTACTTTTTGAAAAATTATATGTAAGAGCAGGACGATGCCAAGAGGAGAAAAGTGATTTATAACTTTAGAATAACCGCATTAAATCTAGTAAGTTAGACTACTCATTTGCTATTTTGTAAGCTATGTCATGCATTTCTTCATGGCCCATTAGGTATGGGCAGTAGCTGGTGGCTATCTTGCCCCACTACTTTACTCACCTACTTCCTAGCCTAGTCCTTCTCTGTCATGTGCTTACTATCTTCCATGCATTTTCCACCAGCCCCACTTTATTCATAATCGTTCAAGAATTCGTTGAACGAAATCTGAACATTTTGGCAATAGTGGAACCAGAGGGACAGATGTAGGACAACAACTAGGAGGATGGCTCTAAAACGTTGACAAATAGAAAAGAAAGTGTGGTGTTGGATAGCGACACTAGTACTCCTCAGAGCAAAGTTGTAAATGTGGAAAGCATTCGATCATTTTATGATTCAATCCTCAAGCTTCAGCAGGAAAATATGGAGATGTACAAGGACTCAGAATGCTTGAGGGCAGAGACAAAGGTTAGGAGAGGTGAGATGGAACTCAAGCGCACAAAGATCATAGCCAATACTCAATTACAGAAAACTAGATTGTTGTACATGTTATGCAACAACATCAACGCCATCAGGTGGTCCTACTCTTAGCATGTAGGAGTGAGAAGCATAAGGTGAGCATAACGAATCTTGAAACCTACATATTTTCCAAATGCATGGATTGGAAATGATGATTTTTTATTTCTCACACCCCTGTAATTGTGTCAAGAGCCTCTTAGTTTAACGAGATCGACCCCTCTATGAACTCTCACAGTTGCATTTCCTTTTTGGTTTCTTTGATATATGATTACACACCATGTGTATCTAAGGAATGTAATTTTTACTCATTTCTACAAACGAAATTACATGCTTATTTTTGCGGTGAAGAAAACTGTGCCAAGAGCCCAACAATTGAATTTGACCAATTTTTTTTGTTCTATGCAATAGATTGTTTAATAATTGTTATAATGGCTAACCATAATTCCTTTTTGATATAATGGATATATTTTCTATGATTCTTATTTTTGATATAATGGATATGTTTTCTATGATTCTTCTTACGCCTTTGTTTTTGATATATTGGATATATTTCTATGATTCTTCTTAGGCCCTTATTTCCAATTTTTTCTTCAGCCCCAAAATTCAGGCCGAAATTAAGTCCTTTCAGTATTCCTCTAGTGATTTCTACCTCTAATAATAGGTGTAATGGATTCACCTTTTCTACTTGCAAGTATAGGTGTCACAGATTCACCTTTGCTGCTTCTAAATATAGGTGTCATGGATTCACCTTTTCTACTTCTAAGTATAGGTGTCATGGATTCACCTTTGCTGCTTCTAAGTATAGGTGTCATGGATTCACCTTTGCTACCATATTTGTTGGGACCATTTGGCAGAAAAAATGCTTCTAAAGCAGTTCCAACTTCCTATAGCCTATCCATTCAACAACAAAGATTCTTCTTTTGTAAGGAAGACTGAATTTTTCAAAGATCCCTTATTTTTATATAATCATTTGGTTCTCTTCAGTGTAGTTTTCTGAGCACTGTAATGGCAATATTTGTAGAATCGGCCTCTGTGTCTCTAAGATATCCAGGGGAATGGGTTCATTTTCAATTGAACAAGTGGTTTTGAGGATTCCCATTTGGCAAAGTGCACCAATTCTGTTTTAACTTTTGTCAGCTGCTTTATGGAGTTTCTTTTGCTTGAGGTTCCACCCTCGTCTTGCACCTTTTTGTCTGTAGAATTGTGAAGCAAGGCCTCTAATCATAATTTTTCTTGTGGTTCTTGCAATTCCTGTATGGAAACTGGGGGGGATCTATAAACTCTCTAAATGACAACTACAAATAGGAAGTAGGCTACACGACTTCATTAAGAAAAAGAAGTTGAATTGGGGATTCAAGCTTCTAGTGTGTACCTAAGCACTAGCCTAACGAAGGGATTTTGAAGAACTTTTTGATGTTTCATACTGTCTGGAATCTTGATAGCTTGGCTAATAGCCATTAAGGACTTCCTATGAAGGCATCTATGAGTGGGTTGATTCGTTGTAAAAGTAACAGAATCAATAAGTTAATAAAGCTTCTCCATTGGTAGCAAATAATTGTTTCCTTCTTATCATCTAACTGAATTTCATTTAGCTTTCAGTAAACACAGTTGACTCTTAAGCTCATCAAGCTCATTCAACTGTTGTATCCTTTATTTTTGAGCTTTTGTGATGTCCAAGTTGAACTGTGAGGTTGTTCTGAGTGTCTTATGTTCAAATTCTATGGGTAACATCACTTTATTTCCAAAAGCCAATTTATAAGAGGGTCACCCTCTAGTTTTTTTGTGGGCACTCCTATCTTTTCTCCTATCTTTTCTATATCAAGGTAAACCCAACTATGCTAATAAGGTAAGGAATCTGATTGAACCCTAGCTGTAAGGTCAAGTGATTTGATTTAACTTTTCCATAAAGCTAGGGAAGGTAAGCCTAAAAGGATATTAACGTGCATGGTCATTTTAATATTATTTAAGGTCATTTTCTGATTCTCATTTTCTTGATTTCTGCTCAGGCTCGAAGAAAATGATGTCATCCCCATTTACAAACATATAGAAACATTATGGAACGTCATGTTAACTAGTTGATTTATTTGCCAACCAACTTCACTAACTACAGGTTTGAACAACATTTCAAGGCAGGAACTTGCTGCCCTGCAACCCTCCTTGTTTCATATTAATATTAATTATTATTCATCTTTCATAGAGGGTAGGAGATGAGATTCGACATGTACTGTCTTGGATTCCAATGAAGCTTTAATGTTTAATGATGGTTTTTAGTTTTAGCTTTTGCTTTTCCAATAGAAAAGAAAATTATATATATATATATATATATATATATATATATATATATATATATATATATATATATATATATATATATATATATATATATATATATATATATATATATATATATATATATATATATAGGGGATGCGATTAGACATGTATTGCCTTGCTATCTTTCCCTATGCATGACATAATGATACATAAGTACCTTCTTGTTCCAAGTGACCAAAAAACAATTTATAACTACCCTAGCTTCATGAATCCACTCAGACCTTAGTTTCTATGTCGTAAATATATACTATTTAACCCTTTGTTGTTGTAATCCCCATTAATGCCAAACAAAGACCTTAGGGATACTAGTAATCCATCTTGCTCTATGCGTGAAATAATGATAGCTAAGTACCTTCTTGTTCCAAGTCAACATAAAATAGTTTGTAACTGGCCTAGCTTCATGAATCGACTCATACCTTAGTTTATATGTGGTAAATATATACTGCTTAACCCTTTTTTGTTTTAATCTGCATTAATGCCAAACAAGGACCTTAGGTATCCCTAGATTTCCTTGTCCTCGTTAAATTCTACTTTTGAGAATGAAAATTCACAGCCTTGACCTTGAATGGTCTAATCCAAAAGGATTTGCAGTGGACAAATCAAAGATGCCTATGGCATTGGGATGTATAGGGAATTCTAACATCAAGACAAAATGTTAGGGAATTCTAACGGGTATGATCATGCAACAAACTGAATTGGATATATATCAAAAAAGTCCTCACAGCATTTGGTTTTGATCATAATTGGGTTAGATGGGTCATGGCCCTGGTGACTTCATCCAGCTTTTCAATTTTAGTGAATGGCTCTCCATCGAAAATTTTTCTCCCGTCCAGAGGACTTAGACATGGAGATCCGCTTTCTCCTTTTCTCTTCATCCTCATGATGGAAGGGCTGGGGTGGTCCATTAAGCATGCAAGAGTTATGGGAAGAATTCAAGGACTCCAACTCTCGGAGAATGGGCAAGTTCTGACTCATCAACAGTTTTTAGATGATACCATGTTATAGGGAATTCCCACAGTTAAGGAAGCTTTTGCTTACAAACAAATTTTGAATGACTTTGCTAAGGCTACAGGCATGGAAGTCAATCTTTCCAAATCAAAAATCTTTTTCTTTAACACTCATATTTCCATCCAGAGAAATGTCTCCAGAATTTTAGGCTTTCAAAGAGAATCCCTTCCATCTAAGTATTTGGGAGTTCCTCTTATAGCTAAACACCAGCACAAGAGCATATGGGATCCGTTAACAATTAAAATGAAAGACAAGGTCAGGAAATGGACAATCAGATCTTTAAATCTAGCCGGTAGACTAGTTCTTACTAGGGCTGTACTCCAAGCTATCCCAATCTTTATGCTATCAGCCCTCACAGCTCTAATAGGAGTCTTGCAGCAATTTAAGAATATTCAATAAGATTTTCTTTGGGGCAAAGAGGAAACAAGGAAAAAATTGGCTTTAGTCTCATGGGACACGATCTGTAAACCCAAGATCCAAGGGGGCTAGGTTTGGATAATCTAGAGATTCTCAGCAAGGTGCTAGGAGCCAAACTCTGGTGGAGGTGGGTTAAGGATCCTAAAGCTCAATGGGCAAGCATTTGGAAGGAAAAATATGCCAATGCGTGGCCGGATTCTGATATCATACGTATGTCAGGAACTATGAAAGGCTCTCCCATATGGAACAAAGCCTGGGAGAACAGAGGAGTGGTTCAAAAAAACAGTTTCTGGGAAATCGGAGATGGAGATCTAGCACTTTTCTAGGAGGACAAATGGCAACAAGAACCTAATCTACTGAAGGAAGAATTTTTGGGCCTCAAGCATGAGACAGACAAACAAGGATTAGTAAAGGTGAAATACTATTGGGAGAATTCACATAATGAAGGAAAATGGAGAAAATGGAAAGAAATAGAGGGCATGGAGGATAAAACCCTCAACAGTAAAGCAGAGTCCCTTAAGAGGATGCTGGATCAAAGGATGATTTTAGTAACTGAAGGGCAGGACCAACTGAAATGGGGTAACAACAAAGAGGACAACTTTAATATCAAGGAGGCTAAAGGTATTCTCCTTGATCTGGAACCCCAAGCTCCAAATAAAACTTGGCAGAAGCTATGGAGGCACAAAGGATGGATGAAAATCAAACTCTCCATGTGGTTAGTTCACCACAGAAAAATTCTAACCTGGGACAGCCTTAAAAAAAAGGGTATGCTGGGACCCTCTAGATGCCAACTCTGTGAGGCCCAAGAGGAGACTATGGAGCATCTTTTCAACCATTGCATTTTCACCGCCAGGATATGGGATTTTTTTACCAACATCTTCAATCAGAGTGATAGAGACAAAGAAAGTATTACTAACACTCTAAACAACTGGAGGAATAATTTTTCAGATTATGAAGTTCTCAATTCTGCCTGGGATCTCTTGCCAAGTTTCATTATATGGAATGTGTGGAAAGAAAGAAACAAAAGAATATTCAAATAGGTAAAGAATGCCTCTCTTCACCTGGCATAGCTAATCTTAAAACAACTTAAGGAGACAGTGAGTACCACTGTAAGAGATCTCCCCAAAAATCCTCCCTCGGAAGTAGAGTTAAGAATTCTCCAGTAGTTAGGCATGCAGGGGCTTATTCCACAAGGACTAGACAAGAAAATAAGCATGAGAGAAAAAATGGAGGAATTCTGGCATCCTCCCCCTGAAGGTTTTTAAAGTTCAACATCGATGGAGCTTCTAAAGGCAACCCGGGGGAGGCTGGCTTTGGGGGAGTTCTTAGGGATGATACTGGTAGCATAATCTCCCTCTTCCATGGTAACTTAGGAAAAGCCACCAACAACATGGCAGAACTAATGGAATTAGAACAATGCTTAGAATTTCTGATACAGAACAATTGCCAAAATGTCATAATAGAAGCGGATTCAGAGTTAGTCATCAAAGCAGCCAAGAGAATCAGTAATGGAACAGGGCCAGAAAAGGTTACAAAACACTGGAGGTTAACTCGGGTTCTCCATAAAATCCAGGTACATCTATAGGAACTACGTACTCTCAGATTCATTCATGTGCAGAGAAAGGCCAATAAATTAGCAGACATTCTAGCCAACCAAGGTGTCAACTGCAAGGACAGTGCAATTTTAATGGAGTGGAACACAATGGCACAAAGCAACCTGAGAAAACTCTTTCATAACTAGGAGGAGGAGGACAAAGAAGTGTATAGGAGCAAAATGAATGAATCCAACTCGTAATGGACAGAAGTCAGAGGGTTTCACATTTTTGGATAGAGAGGTTTATGATGGAAGGTGAGCCAGGGTTGGCCTTAGTAGTCAAGCGGACCACAATCTGGCATATTCTTAGGGAAGGGTGACAGAGCGTCTCAGACCGAAGGAATGTTATAGGTAACAAGAGAAGGCAGGGGTTCAAGAAACAACATCACCCAATTTTTCAGTGGCAGAAGTTAAAACCACTACAGGAGTGGTTTTGGAGCGATCGCACTGCTTTCATGACAAAGGAAGTTTCAGAAATTTGGCAACGATGCCATACTGAGCATGACACGTGGAGGAGGGCCCAGTCAAAAAACCACACTCATCACTCTCTAAAGTTCGATAGCTTCGGGTGCGTGATATCTGACTCAGCTGTTCGATGGAGCAAGGCAGATCAATGCTCTGGATCGAGCGAGCAGTTTGGTGGAGCCCGGGAGTTAATCGTCTTACCTCTTCATGGTGCGAGGGATATCTCGACTGTTAGATCAAAAGAAAAAATCAAACGGCAGTGATTGAAAGATAGGAAGGGTTTGTTTGGGTGGTTACACGTGGGGAGGGCTCATAGGACCTGAGATGCCCGGTGAGTTAAAGTGGATGTTGTCAAAAAGGGTTGGGTGGGTAATTCTTGGGAATCGGAGGGATAGGCTTTAGATGAGCATTTTCCTTTTTGATGGTGACCATTTAGAGAGATGGAGTATGTAGAAATTGTAATTTTAGTTTGATTTAATGATAAGAAGGCACGTCTCTTACTTGAGCAAAAAAGAAAAAGAACTAGTAGAGAACTAGTAGCTAGGCGGTAGAAAAAGAACTAGTAGCTTGAAGTGCCTTATAAAATAAATAAAATCTCTACACAACATTATAATGTAATGTTTCAAAATTATATATTTACAAGATCAAAGATCATTCATTACTAAATCATTATATTGAGATAGCCTTAAATAATACACTCGCATTACTAAATTGTAAGAACTAGTGGCTTGAAGTGCCTTATAAAATAAATACAATCTCTACACAATGTTATAATGTAATGTTTCAAAAATATATATTTACAAGATCAAATATCATGAACTAATAGAGAACTAGTAGCTAGGTAGCATGAAAAGAACTAGTAGCTTGAAGTGCCTTGTAAAATAAATACAATCTCTGCACAACATTATAGTGTAATGTTTCAAAATTATAAGTTTACAAGATCAAAAATCAATCATTACTAAATCATTATATCGAAATAACCTTAAATAATACACTCACATTACTAAATCGTTATATCAAAATAACCTTAAATAATACACTCACATTACTAAATCGTTATATCAAAATAACCTTAAACCTTAAATAATACACTTGCAGAAAATAAAAACTTAATAATCCTGCATACCTTCCATAAACATAACCACTATATATAACATACTCTTAAATAATTAAAAAAACCATAAAATATAAACCCAAGCTTATACACTTACTCATGGAAAATTTAAAAATCCAAAAAATACAAACCCATGTTTATACACAAAACAAATACATTGAAACATAAAAGCATAGAATATAAACCCAAAAACATAGAATATAAACCCAAGCTTATACACTTACTCATGACTAATTTAAAATTCTAGAAAATACAAACCCATGTTTAGACGGGAAACAAATACATTGAGTTCCCCACAAAACCTTTAACTCTACGTTGTTTCAATCAGAGACATGACCACACGGGCCCTAATTAAACTATTAAGTGGATGGATCATATTTTGTAAGATATTTTTTCTCTGGTTACAATTTTTTCACACACATGGTTATAATTCAATTCAGGTTGTGTACTTTGTATTAGTAAAAAAGTAAATATTAAGTATCATGTAATAAATTAATGATTGATTTACTATTTTATTTGGGTTAGTCTGACCTACTAAGTGGTTAAGGGGATGGGATCATACTTTGTAAGATACTCTGGCTCTGTTTTCCAATTCTTTCACACACATAGTTATAATTCAATTCAGGTTGTGTAGTTTGTATTAGTAAAAAGGTAAATATTAAGTATCATATAATAAATTAATGATTGATTTACTATTTTATTTGGGCTAGTCAGACTTATTAAGTGGATGGGATCATACTTTGTAAGATACTCTTACTCTAGCTTTTCCAATTTTAATTAATGATTGATTTACTATTTTATTTGGGCTAGTCAGACCTATGAAGTGGTTAAGGGGATGGGATCATAAGTGGGTGGGATCATACTCTATAAGATAGAGTATTCTGGCTTTGTTTTCCAATTTTTTCACACACATAGTTATAATTCAATTTAGGTTGTGTAATTTGTATTAGTAAAAAGGTAAATATTAAGTATCATGTAATAAATTAATGGTTGATTTACTATTTTATTTGGGCTAATCAGACCTATTAAGTGGATGGGATCATACTTTGTAAGATACTCTTAGTCTGGCTCTGTTTTCCAATGTTTTCACACACAGTTATAATTTCAATTCAGGTTGTGTAGTTTGCATTAGTAAAAAGGTAAATATTAAGTATCATGTAATAAATTAATGATTGATTTACTATTTTATTTGGGCTAGTCAGACCTATTAAGTGGATGGGACCATACTTTGTAAGATACTCTTACTCTAGCTCTGTTTTCCAATTTTTTCACACACATAGTTATAATTCAATTCAAGTTGTGTAGTTTGTATTAGTAAAAAGGTAAATATTAAGTATCATGTAATAAATTAATGATTGATTTACTATTTTATTTGGGCTAGTTAGACCTATTAAGTGGATGAGATCATACTTTGTAAGATACTATTACTCTGGCTCTGTTTTCCAATTTTTTCACACAGTTATAATTCAATTCAGGTTGTGTAGTTTGTATTAGTAAAAAAGTAAATATTAAGTATCATTATGTAGTTTGTATTAGTAAAAAGGTAAATATTAAGTATCATGTAATAAATTAATGATTGATTTACTATTTTATTTTGGCTAGTCAGACCTACGAAGTGGTTAAGGGGATGGGATCATACTTTGTAAGATAGAGTACTCTAGCTTTGTTTTCCAATTTTTTCACACACATAGTTATAATTCAATTTAGGTTGTGTAGTTTGTATTAGTAAAAAAGTAAATATTAAGTTGTGTAGTTTGTATTAGTAAAAAGGTAAATATTAAGTATCATGTAATAAATTAATGATTGATTTACTATTTTATTTGGGCTAATCAGACCTATTAAGTGGATGGGATCATACTTTGTAAGATACTCTTACTCTGGCTCTGTTTTCCAATTTTTTCACACACATAGTTATAATTCAATTCAGGTTGTGTAGTTTGTATTAATAAAAAGGTAAATATTAAGTATCATGTAATAAATGAATGATTGATTTACTATTTTATTTGGGCTAGTCAGACCTATTAAGTGGATGGGATCATACTCCGGAAAAGTGTAGTTTGTATTAGTAAAAAGGTAAATATTAAGTATCATGTAATAAATTAATCATTGGTTGACCATGTTATTTGGGCTAGTCAGACCTATTAAGTGGATGGGATCATACTTTGTAAGATACTCTTACTTTGGCTCTATTTTCCAATTTTTCCACACAGTTATAATTTAATTCGTAGTTTGTATTAGCAAAAAGGTAAATATTAAGTATCATTGTGTAGCTTGTATTAGTAAAAAGGTAAATATTAAGTATCATGTAATAAATAATGATTGATTTACTATTTTATTTGGGCTAGTGAGACCTACTAAGTGGTTAAGTGGATGGGATCATAAGTTGGTGGGATCATACTTTGTAAGATAGAGTACTCTGGCTCTGTTTTCCAACTTTTTCACACACATAGTTATAATTCAATTCAGCTTGTGTAGTTTGTATTAGTAAAAAGTAAATATTAAGTATCGTTGTGTAGTTTGTATTAATAAAAAGGTAAATATTAAGTATCATGTAATAAATTAATGATTGATTTACTATAATTCAATTCAGGTTGAATAGTTTGTATTAGTAAAAAGATAAATATTAAGTATCGTTGTGTAGTTTGTATTAGTAAAAAGATAAATATTAAGTATCATGTAATAAATTAATGATTGATTTACTATTTTATCTGGGCTAGTCAACTTAGAGTAGATAGTGATGGAGTATTCTGTTAAAGTACTCCATTGTGTAAACATCACTAATTAACTATGTGGGCAAAATTCTAGCTATGCTAAAAATTAGTGTAACTCAAAAACTAGATATAATCCCACCTAATTTTGATGACTTAAATAACCCAAGATCACTCACTCAACTCAAAAAACCCATAATTAATAAATTCCATCCTATCAAAACTAACTAACAAATGAAAACTAACTAACAAAACCATGAAATGTTTAATTAGTATCTCATATTTTCCCAATAATAAAAATATTGTACATTATTCGTTTAATAAGATCTGTGTACACGCTGTCGTTGGCAAAATTTTGTTCGCTTTCGGATGCTGCTGCTTTCATCATTCTAGTTTCCGCATTCCGCATCTGTTTTTAGGCGAGGTCGACCTTGATAAACATACTGATTTGGCCGAATCTGTGCAAAGAGGCAAACTATGAAAATCAACAAATCAACGATACAATTCATTACCTTTTGTCTCTTTTCTGGTTCCTTGAAGCCAATGTCTACAATATCCTCAGTAGGTACAAGCTTCCATGTTGGAATTATAGCAGTTAACTTCTTCAATATGCTAATAACCAAAGGGTGAGGCTTTAATTCTTCTGCTATCTGTAATAAGTATAAACAAGGTTAGAGGACATATAAAGATTCAATCATGCAATGTGAAATACCACACAAACGATATCTTACATGTGATGACCCCGTGAAATGTAATTATTTAAGTTTACTACGGTAAAAACTGAATTAGAATGACATTGAAAGACTTATTTTTCTTTTAAAGAGTATTCTGTTAATTTTACATGTGCACTAAAATGTTTAAAAGAATTACTCATAAAAGTATTGGAGCTCCCAAAAGGGAACTGGAAAAAGAAAGTTAGTTAGCAAAACTGGAAATAACCACCTTCCCTAACTGGAAGGGTCTCCAGGGAAAAGGGGAGGTTGGTTGACAGAACTTTGGGCTGTGGAGACAGGCAGAGAAAGCAAAAAGGGAAGAAAACCCTGTATGGACTAAGTTTGGTAAGGACCAGATAGTCGAGCACAAAGTGCTGTCTTACTGAGGATAGCGATCCGGTAAGAAGGAGCTTGGGGGGAGACTCAGGTCCTGGAGGACAAGTCTCACGGATGGGTGGATAACAAGCTTTACACGGGAATCTACAGGAGACTTACTAAGGAGTTACAGTACCGGCAGTGATCAGGTAAGTAACTGAACCCTAATGCATCTGCAGTTATCTGTGTAACATTTATAAAACAGTGCATCTGTAGTTATCTGTGTAACATTTATAAAACAGTGCATCTGTAGTTATCTGTGTAACATTTCTGAAGCAGTGCATTTGTAAATATCGGTGTAATATGTATTAGGCAGAGATTCTTGGAATTTGCAAACATTATCACTGCTGCATAAATAGGCTTGCAGCGATTATGCCTCCGAACCAAGGAACTGGGTAGCGTATGAAAGGAACAGAAACCTGGTAGTAGGAATAATACCTTAACTTATAACGCATACAACAAACAGAAACATCCTTTACCACGTACCATATAAACCTCAAGTGGGACCTGCCCAGGTATTACTTAAGATACGATAATTAAAAGAAGACAAGAAGAAGATTAGTGAACTCATAACCCTCGAAACGGGTTGAATCCGCGGTATGTGTGGGTTCTGGAGATTACTTTGCGCCAGGCGATAGCCTGAACCTCGGTTCGTACTTTTGGAAAACGAACAAAACTCAAGCAAAGAAATCAAGCCTTACAAATTATCTTTAGATTAATAATTAAGAAATCTGAATAGTCAGACCGGGAACGGACTTCTGTAATAACAGCAATTAATATACGAAAGAACCCTCTTTACAGAATATAGAGAGACATGCAGCAAGCGCCGTAATGGGCATTTGAATAATGAACAGCGTAACCAATATATACATATCGAACGATTTACAGAACATGCATCTATATAGTAAGCCACAGAGTATTGTCCAAATATTGTCAAACTAAGGAACAAATCATAGTTCGTATTCGTGGCTTAACTTTCGGAACCAAACGGTTTCTTACATACAGAGAACCCAAGATTGAATCGACCATACACCTATTGTAACAAGATGCAGGTGCGATATTCCAATGTATCCCATAAAGACCTGTTGGGAAAATGAATTCAAATATAAAACCTTATCTAATGCCGTAAACAATACGCACAATTCCAGAGCGAGGATTACCATACAAAATCTGGGTAATGCTCAAACTTCATTATTCATGGAAAGAAAAACTTTGATAAATGCATGCTAGAAAATGACAGTAAAATATGAACAAGGGTTTGTAATAATTAAACGGCCGCAAGTCTATGTTGGTCCAGACCAATACCAAATGAGCCGGATTCCCAACAAATGCCTTTAGCAGAGTCATGAATACAGTTCAATCGAAACAAAATGATACACAGTTGCTTCAATAAACAACAGG
Source organism: Pinus tabuliformis (assembly GCA_031772625.1). Classification (NCBI taxonomy): domain Eukaryota; kingdom Viridiplantae; phylum Streptophyta; class Pinopsida; order Pinales; family Pinaceae; genus Pinus; species Pinus tabuliformis. Next base: position 660,918,260 of record CM062811.1, read on the forward strand.
CGAAAATTACAGCCTCATGAACTGGAGGCTTCCAACCCAAAACCGCTGAAAGCGAAGGGGTTAACCCAGTGCTCATAAAACAGACCCAAAACGTATAGGACCGGAACATAACAAACCGTCCGTCGCCATCTGCGTCCAACCGCGAAAGAGTAAGGTTGGGGTCTCATTTAGGCGCAGAGGGTAACCCTCTGGCGACTAATGGTAAGACAGAAGAGTTTCAACAGAGATTATTCACCTGGAACGTAAGGGAGTGCCAAATATATGTACCTGTGGTAACCTCGGCGGACCTGGGGGAAGTTCACACTGCCGTAAAACCCCGGAAGCAGACATCTGCAACCTGTCATACAATAGAGGATATCATTAATTCTGCCTTCTTAAAAGATAAACTTAGAAAACATCGAAACGTTAAACCCACTGTAATCCTTACCAAAGCCGGTTCGATGATTTATAACCTTGGGCTGAAACGCAGCGGTGAGGGTGCATGTTGACAGAGATGGCGGATGTGCCTCAGCGCGGAGCTATGGAATATTCTCCCTACTGTGGCGAAATGGAGTGGAGAGTCGTGGAGCACCGAATAATGCCAGCAAAACCTCGAAGATTCAGGAAAGGCCAAATTATATATGTTGAATTCCAGCAGTGGAGACGTGGAGTTACCTCCACCCTCGATTTTACCCGGAGCCTTCACGCCGTTGATTAAGGCGGTAACACCAAAAAAAAAAAAAGAGCGGGAAAGTTTCCAACATGGAGCCATGCCCCATTCACATGAACAGGCCGGCGGGGTTTAATGCCAGGGCCAGGTGTCCAGCGTAGGTGGCGCCAGCAAGTGAAACACAGGACTGCCTTAGTACGCTCAAGCCAACGCAACAAAATTAATCATGGTATATTATTCATGTGTAGAGAAGCGCCACTTAAGGTTAAGCAATAGAACTTATAAACGTGACTAGCACCGAATAAATCACTCCAAGAGTATATGTTATTGAAATTGTAACACCATATAATTCCAAGAGTTATATATTGATGAAGTTGTAGCCACTGTATTAATTTTTTTTTATCTATATACTTCATTATGTGAGTGAGATGCGTGACAAATTGGTATCAGAGCCCAGGATACCCATACTGTGGCCTCTGGGATGTGATTAACGTGTTAAAAGTTGAGAAGGTCATCATAGTATTGATATTTCTTTCTTTTCTTTGGGTAACAAAATTGTGCCCGGAAACTCACAGTGTTAAATGTTTCCTGATTTTAGACTAGACCAGACCAGGCTAGACAAGGGAGAAGAAAGAGAGCAACAAAAGGTACTGAATAGTAACAGTTAGCATGCAGAGAGCTGGCAGCGCACCGCACAGGCCCGCAGCCGATCGGGGGCCTGCAACAAATCCTGGAGACAATCCAGATTTGTGGGTGCAGCTGGGTGAGGAGACACGTAGCACGAATCTGGCCATATTAGAAACAGTTCAGGAGCTGAAAAATGAAATGACTCGGTTGCGGGAGGATAATGCACGATTGACAATGGAGCAAGAAAGGATTTTAAAAAGTTTGTCTGACAAACAGAACCCGCCACTAGCCAACCCCAGTGCATAACAACAGAGAATGACGGAGGAGCAACGTTACCAAGCAGAACCTGAACTTCCAGAAGAAGGAGAGGATCAGTTTGATAATGCATCAGAACAGCAGACTTCAATGCGTCAAAAGGTGGAATTACAGGGAGAATTCCGGAAAATTAAACCCCCACACTACGATGGGGAACAAGAGGAAGCGGCTGAAGCATGGCTAATTAATATGAATAAATATTTCCAGTTATATGAGTATGACCATAACCTGAAGGCACGATTGGCTATTTTTCAGTTGCAAGGGAAAGCCATACTGTGGTGGGAGGAAGTTAAAATCGTTAAAGGGGGAAGCGAACGAACCATAATGTGGGAAAAATTCCAGAAATATTTTAAGGAGAGATACTTGACAGAATGCTTTTATGATGAAAAGGCAAAGGAATTCCATGATCTGCGATTGGGACAGCAGACTATGGATGAGTTTATCAATCGTTTCACATCCTTGCTCTGTTATGTACCCTACCTTAAAGAAGAAAAAGCCAAGGTGCAAAGGTTTGTTAGCAGTTTACCCATGTATATGAGAGAAAGGATTGAATTTGACAATCCTAGAACCATGGATGAAGCTATTCGCAAGGCCAGAATCTGCTATCAGCAGAGCAAACAGAAAGGGGACAGTTCTAACAGAAAATGGAGTGAGAAAAAGAATAGTAAAGTTGTTGGAAACAATAGAGGAGGCCGGGGCGGTGGAGTTAAAGGAAGCAGTAAAGGCCAGAACAGTAGAACAGCACCGAGAGGATCATTCAGACCCAAGCCCATCAGTGAAACCAGAATGGGCGAACAATCTGCCAAGTTGGACAGTGAGGGAATAACCAGACCCCCAGTGCAGTGCTGGGGTTGTGGCGGACCGCACTACGTCAAGAACTGTCCGCAACGGAAGGGAACTGATCAGATATCCCAGATTCATGAGGCATCAACCGTTGGCGACGTGGGACGAAGTGTGCCAAGAATTAACGCAGCCTTGGACGATCGCCAGGCAGAATACCAGCCCACCATGGTAGAATTTGAAGGTAAAATTTTAGACTTTTCTATCACTGTTCTAATTGATCCAGGAGCTACCTTAAGTTATATTAGTCCAAAGATAGTTGAACAGTGTAAATTACAGCCTGAAAAATTCAGGAACCCTTGGCTGGTACAGCTAGCTACAGGGGCTAAAAGACGAGTAATGGCGAAAATCAAAAACTGCCCTATAATAATAGCAGGACAGCCAGTGGTAGTAGATCTGAACATGCTTCCACTTGGATCCTATGACGTCCTAATTGGGATGGATTGGCTAGAAAAGCATTGGGCTTTAGTGAACTGCAAAACGAAGATCATACGGTACAAGGATGATTCTGGAATGGAACAGGAAATGCAGGGAATTAAACGACCAGTGCAGGTCCGGCCAATCACTGCATCTCAGCTAGCGAAATGCATCCAGAAAAGATGTCAGGTGTATGCCATTCAGGTGGGTTATGCAGAAACCAAGAATAAAACGAGCACACTGGACCACCTTCCGGTAATAAAAGAATTCGCAGATGTGTTTCCGGAGGAAATCCCTGGATTACCTCCAAAAAGGGATATTGACTTCACCATTGAGTTAATACCATGAGCTGCCCCAGTTTCGCGGACACCTTATAGAATGAGTGTACCTGAGTTGACTGAGTTGAAAATGCAATTACAAGAATCGCTGGATAAAAATTATATCCGCCCCAGTGTATCTCCATGGGGAGCTCCGGTGCTATTCGTCAGGAAGAAAGATGGAACTCTTCGAATGTGTATCGATTACCGACAGTTGAACAAGCTCACAATTAAAAATAAATACCCCTTACCTCGGATCGATGAGCTTTTTGATCAAGTCAAGGGGGCGACAGTATTTTCTAAAATTGATCTGCGATCTGGTTACCATCAAATCAGAATTAAAGAAGAGGATATTGCTAAAACAACCTTAAGAACCCGGTATGGACACTACGAGTTTGTAGTGCTACCTTTCGGATTAACTAATGCACCTGCCACATTCATGTGCTTAATGAATAGCGTGTTCCATCAATTTTTAGACAAATTTGTACTAATATTCATTGATGATATTCTGATTTATTCTCGTTCTAAGGAGGAGCACGAGGAACACCTCCGAGTGGTGCTGCAAACTCTGCGAGAGCATCAGTTGTATGCTAAACTCAGCAAATGCGATTTCTATAAAGAGGAGATTCAATATTTAGGCCATGTGATCACAAAGGAAGGGATTGCAGTGGATCCTGAGAAAATAAAAACCATAATGGATTGGCCCGTGCCTAAAGATGTAGCGGATATCAGGTCGTTCATGGGATTGGTTGGGTATTATAGAAGATTTGTGGAAGGCTTTTCAAAGGTGGCATATCCTATCACGTCTTTGCAAAAGAAAGGGAGGACATTCAAATGGAATTCGGAATGTCAACAAAGTTTTGAACGACTTAAGCATTTACTCACTTCGGCTCCCATTTTAAGTATAGCTGATCCTGATAAGGATTATGTGGTATGTACCGATGCTAGTCGAGAAGGCGTCAGAGGTGTGTTAATGCAAGAAGGGAAAGTGATCGCCTATGAATCGAGAAAGTTGAAGGAACATGAGCAAAAGTATTCTGCCTACGACTTGGAATTGGCAGTCGTCATACATGCACTTAAAATGTGGCGGCACTATCTTCTGGGAAGGAAATTTCTGTTGTTAACAGACCATCACAGCTTGACAAACTATGTCAGCCACCCTGAATGCAAGGCAAGCCTGTTGGGCAGATTTCTTAAGTGGATTCGATTTCGATATTAAACATCTGAAAGGAAAGGAAAACCGCATAGCAGACGCCCTGAGTCGAAAGGTACAATGTTTATATGAAGTTACGCTCAGTAAATGGGAAAATTCCTTGCAAAAAATGATAAAAACAGCAGCAAACCATGATGCCGAATATCAGCAAATGAAGCAGCAAATGCCACTTTCCAGCAAGGAAAGTCAGCAGGAGTATGAAGTAAGCAGGGATGGAATGCTGCTTTACAAAAAACGATTGTTTGTACCAAATGACAATAGCCTTAAAAATTTATTTTTGAATGAATTTCATACCAGTCACTACGCAGGTCATCCCGGATACCAGAAAATGCTTACTGCACTTCGGAAGGAATACTAGTGGCCGGGAATGAAAAAGCATGTGGCTGAATATTTAGCGCGATGTTTGGAGTGTCAGCAGATCAAGACAGAACACCAGCATCCGGCTGGGTTATTGCAACCCCTGCCAATTCCAGAATGGAAATGGGAAATTATATCTATGGATTTTATAACTGGGCTGCCTAGAACAAAGAGGAACAATGACTCTATTATGGTGGTAGTGGATAAGTTGAGTAAGGAAGCACACTTTATACCAGTGCAATCTACCTACAGGGCAGTGCAGATTGCACACATTTTTATGCAAAACGTGTTCAGACTACATGGGCTTCCAAAGACTATAATATCAGACCGGGATGTAAAGTTTACATCCGCCTTTTGGAAAGCGCTATTTGCAGAATTGGGTACACAGCTGAATTTTAGTACGGCTTACCATCCCCAGACTGATGGACAGACAGAGAGAGTAAATCAGATGGTGGAGGACATGTTGAGAGCATGTGTAATGCAAAAACCGACACAGTGGGAAGACTATTTACACTTGGTGGAATTTGCTTACAACAATGGATATCACACGTCAATCCAAATGTCTCCATTTGAAGTCTTGTACGGATGAAAATGTCGGACGCCCTCAAATTGGAGTGGCCCGGAGGACAAATTAAGGTAGGGACCAGAAATGCTCAAGGAGATGGAGGACATGGTTAAAAAGGTGTGAGCTAACCTGAAGGCCGCTCAAGATCGGAAAAAGAATTTTGCAGATTGGAAAAGAAGGTTCAAGGAGTATCAGGTGGGCGACCACGTTTACATAAGAATACAAGCCAGGAAAAGTACCCTGCAATGGAGCAGTTGCGCTAAACTTGCGCCTCGTTATTTTGGACCTTTTCAGGTCTTGGCAAGAGTTGGGCCAGTAGCTTACCAGCTAGCTTTACCAAGCCACATTAGAATTCATAATGTCTTTCACGTATCCATGCTTAAAAAGTATATTTATGACCCTAAGCATGTGATCAAGTGGCAAGATATACGGGTAAGAGTTGCTTTCAATTGAACTAATTGGAAATGTATTTGGAGACAAAGGACTGATACTGTTATTGGTTGCAGGTCGAACCGGAAGGAGAGGTCCTGGTCGAGCCGCTGAGCATTCTCGACCGGAGAGAAGTACAGCTGCGGAAGCGGGTTATTATCCAAATTAAAGTGCAATGGCAGCACTACGGGCCTGATGAGGCCACTTGGGAAGACGAAGAGCTTTTAGGAAAGCTTATCTGGAGCTGTTTGGGGACACTAGACATCGCGACGATGTCCAATCTCAGGAGGGGGAGATGTGATGACCCCGTGAAATGTAATTATTTAAGTTTACTACGGTAAAAACTGAATTAGAATGACATTGAAAGACTTATTTTTCTTTTAAAGAGTATTCTGTTAATTTTACATGTGCACTAAAATGTTTAAAAGAATTACTCATAAAAGTATTGGAGCTCCCAAAAGGGAACTGGAAAAAGAAAGTTAGTTAGCAAAACTGGAAATAACCACCTTCCCTAACTGGAATGGTCTCCAGGGAAAAGGGGAGGTTGGTTGATAGAACTCTGGGCTGTGGAGACAGGCAGAGAAAGCAAAAAGGGAAGAAAAACCTGTATGGACTAAGTCTGGTAAGGACCAGATAGTCAAGCACAAAGTGCTATCTTACTGAGGATAGCGATCTGGTAAGAAGGAGCTTGGGGGGAGACTCAGGTCCCGGAGGACAAGTCTCACGGATGGGTGGATAACAAGCTTTACACGGGAATCTGCAGGAGACTTACTAAGGAGTTACAGTACCGGCAGTGACCAGGTAAGTAACTGAACCCTAATGCATCTGCAGTTATCTGTGTAACATTTATAAAATAGTGCATCTGTAGTTATCTGTGTAACATTTATAAAACAATGCATCTGTAGTTATCTGTGTAACATTTATAAAACAGTGCATCTGTAGTTATCTGTGTAACATTTATGAAGCAGTGCATCTGTAAATATCGGTGTAATATGTATTAGGCAGAGATTCTTGGAATTTGCAAACATTATCACTACTGCATAAATAGGCTTGCAGCGATTATGCCTTCGAACCAAGGAACTAGGTAGCGTATGAAAGGAACAGAAACCCGGTAGTAGGAATAATACCTTAACTTATAACGCATACAGCAAACAGAAACATCCTTTACCACGTACCTTATAAACCTCAAGTGGGACCTACCCAGGTATTGCTTAAGATACGGTAATTAAAAGAAGACAAGAAGAAGATTAGTGAACTCATAACCCTCAAAACGGGTTGAATCCGCGGTATGTGTGGGTTCTGGAGATTACTTTGCGCCAGGCGATAGCCTGAACCTCGGTTCGTACTTTTGGAAAACGAACAAAACTCAAGCAAAGAAATCAAACCTTACAAATTATCTTTAGATTAATAATTAAGAAATCTGAACAGTCAGACCGGGAACGGACTTCTGTAATAACAACAATTAATATACGAAAGAACCCTCTTTACAGAATATAGAGAGACATGTAGCAAGCGCCGTAATGGGCATTTGAATAATGAACAGCGTAACCAATATATACATATCGAACGATTTACAGAACATGCATCTATATAGTAAGCCACAGAGTATTGTCCAAATATTGTCAAACTAAGGAACAAATCATAGTTCATATTCGTGGCTTAACTTTCGAAACCAAACGGTTTCTTACATACAGAGAACCCAAGATTGAATCGACCATACACCTATTGTAACAAGATGCAGGTGCGATATTCCAATGTATCCCATAAAGACCTGTTGGGAAAATGAATTCAAATATAAAACCTTATCTAATGCCATAAACAATACGCACATTTCCAGAGCGAGGATTACCATACAAAATCTGGGTAATGCTCAAACTTCGTTATTCATGGAAAGAAAAACTTTGATAAATGCATGCTAGAAAATGACAGTAAAATATGAACAAGGGTTTGTATTAATTAAACGGCCGCAAGTCTATGTTGGTCCAGACCAATACCAAATGAGCCGGATTCCCAACAAATGCCTTTAGCAGAGTCATGAATACAGTTCAATCGAAACAAAATGATACACAGTTGCTTCAATAAACAACAGGGGAAAATTACAGCCTCATGAACTAGAGGCTTCCAACCCAAAACCGCTGAAAGCGAAGGGGTTAACCCAGTACTCATAAAACAGACCCAAAACGTATGGGACCGGAACATAACAAACCGTCTGTCGCCATCTGCGTCCAACTGCGAAAGAGTAAGGTTGGGGTCTCATTTAGGCGCAGAGGGTAACCCTCTGGTGACTAATGGTAAGAAAAAAGAGTTTCAACAGAGATTATTCAAATGGAACATAAGGGAGTGCCAAATATATGTACCTGTGGTAACCTCGGCAGACCTGGGGGAAGTTCACACTGCCGTAAAACCCCGGAAGCAGACATCTGCAACCTGTCATACAATAGAGGATATCATTAATTCTGCCTTCTTAAAAGATAAACTTAGAAAACATCGAAACGTTAAACCGATTGTAATCCTTACCAAAGCCGGTTCGATGATTTATAACCCTGGGCAGAAACGCAGCGGTGAGGATGCATGTTGACAGAGATGGCGGATGTGCCTCGGCGCTGAGCTATGGAATAGTCTCCCTACTGTGGCGAAATGGAGCGGAGAGTCGTGGAGCACCGAATAATGCCAGCAAAACCTCGAAGATTCAGGAAAGGCCAAATTATATATTTTGAATTCCAGCAATGGAGACGTGGAGTTACCTCCACCCTCGATTTTACCCGGAGCCTTCACGCCGTTGATTAAGGCGGTAACACCAAAAAAAAAAAGAGCAGAAAAGTTTCCAACCTGGAGCCATGCCCCATTCACGTGAACAGGCCGGCGGGGTTTAATGCCAGGGCCAGGTGTCGAGCGTAGGTGGCGCCAGCAAGTGAAACACAGGACTGCCTTAGTACACTCAAGCCAACGCAACAAAATTAATCATGGTATATTATTCATGGGTAGAGAAGCGCCACTTAAGGTTAAGCAATAGAACTTATAAACGTGACTAGCACCGAATAAATCACTCCAAGAGTATATGTTATTGAAATTGTAACACCATATAATTCCAAGAGTTATATATTGATGAAGTTGTAGCCACCGTATTAATTTTTTTTTTTATCTATATACTTCATTATGTGAGTGAGATGCGTGACATTACACATAGGCCAACCAGAATAGCTCCACTCCAATAGTTAGGCTGCTTTCTATGGATGAGAAGTGCCACTGCTCCTCCCATTGAGTCTCCATAACGGAACCTTGTTTTCTTTTTATACTCAGCTTGCTCTGCAATGTAATTATCATATTTTCTTATTACTATAATTACGCACACCACACACACCACTTAATTTTTCTATTAATGTTGGTTTATATGTAAATCAGTTAGTTTAAGTGCTTGCGCGTGGGATATATATACCTTAATATGGTATATGGTATATATATACATTAATATAGCATAAGAAAATTTAGCTTTATGCTACTTTCTATGGATGAGAAGTGCCACTGCTCCTCCCATTGAGTCTCCATAAAGGAACCTTGTTTTCTTTTTATACTCAGCTCGTTATGCAATGTAATTATCATATTTTCATATTACTGTAATTACAAACTGCTTAGTTTTTCTAGTGGATATTAATGTTTAGTTTTAGTGTAATGTAATTATTATATTTTCTTATTACTATAATTACACACACTTTAATTTTTCCAGTGGATATTAATGTTGGTTTATATGTAAATTAGTTAGTTTTAGTACTTACGTGTGGTATATATATACATTAATATAACATAGGAAAATTTAGTTTTATGTTGAATATTAGCTTTATCCTTGATACTAATTAATTTTAATTAACTTTAGTACTTGTATATATGAACATTAATATAACATAAATAGATTTAGCTTTAATAACTTTAATTCTTCAAAGCATTTAAACCTAACTTAATTGTTTTATATATTGATTCTCTCAATATTAAGATACATATTTCTCTTACCATTTTTTTCAATTCTAACAAAATTAATTAATCTTACAAGTTTTAATACTTTAACAATTAATTACCCTAACATTTAAATATGTCGCATGCATAGAAAATCCCAATCCTAATAGTGTGTTCCAGATTTGCCATGTCCTTCATAATCTATACCAAATACTGCATACCCGGCCTTTGCAAGCCTCACTCCTGTGTCTGATAATAGGTCCAAATGGATTGATCAGTTCTTAAAATAAATTAATACGAAATTTTTGTTGATAGAGAATCAAATAATTGTTGATTTATTAAAATCCATGAACCAAGATAACCAAGGATGAGCCTAGTGCAAGTACCTTCCATAAAAATGATGCATTCCATACCATATCCTGCAATAAAAAACAAATTACACAATAGAAATCCGAAATTCTCAACAAATTTAACAAACTCCCAAATCTATAAAATTGTTGTTGCGTTATGAAGTGGACTCAGCACAACGGATTGAAAGGGCATCTGATCCTAACCATTACAAAGACACATAAGGGTTTTGGCTTCCCTTTCTGTGGGAACCCATCTGCAAGTAAATAACTTCACTCCTAAGGAACTGTTAAACAACATTAGTCATGGAAATTTAATTTAAAGAACATCAGTTATTTGTGATTATTATGGTAGTTTTCAGTGATTCACCTCTTCATATCTGACATTCCTGAGTTGCTCCTCTGACATGTCCACTGCTCCCCTGAGATCCCTGACATGTTGATAGGCCCCTGAAAAAGAAAATCCAGTAGATTGAGAAATTTGTTTTACAAAAGTTTTGCTAATATTTTTTGAACTGTATAAGCAATAGGCTTAAAGACAAGACTAAACAGCATAGAAAATTGACAAAAACTCAAGGCTAAAACCTCATGCATGAACAAAATTTCCATTCATAAAAAATTAGCTTTTCCCAGTTTCTTATCTAGAACGAAACTAATTGGAAACAACCTAAGAAAAACAACAATACTTATAATTCTTATTATGGAATCAAATTTTAAATTAATTTATCTTAAACCATAAATAGAAACAACTTTATAAAAATAACAATACCTTTGATGCTTATTATAAAAATAATCTTAAATTAATTTTTTAATGTTGAGAATGTGATAAAGCATACTCTGAACTGCAGTGATCTATCGCCCCACCATACACACTGTTTCTAATTACTGCAACCTGCCATATAAATAGATTTTCCTCCCATATAAACTAAAGAAAATTCTGCTGTTATGCAGCAACGAGCTTCGTATATTACTGATCGCTGTGTTCTGATAAATGAAAGGTGGTTTTCTTCTGATAAATGAATAATAGAAAATCAAATGTTTAAGAGACCATCTCCGTTCACTTTACATTAAACATCTCTTAAAAGAAAAGAGAATACAGTAATAATCCCGCATATCTTCCATTACTAAATCGTTATATCGAGATAACATTAAATAATAGACACACAAGGAATAAAAACTTAATAATCCCGCGTACCTCCCATAAAAAGCACTGTTATATGGCGTATTCTAAATCGTTATATCTAGATAGCATTAAATAATAGACTCGCAAGGAATAAAAACTTAATAATCCCGCGTACCTCCCATAAAAAGCACTGTTATATGGCGTATCCTTGAATAATTAAAAAAAAAAAAATGAAAAAAAAAAAGAGCACAAGAGTGCCGAACTTGGCGGAGGAAGCGTATTCTTGAATAATTAAAAAACAAAGAAAATGGGAAAAAAAAAAAAGACACAAAAGAGCCGAAAGTCGCGGAGGAATTGGTAGAGAACCGTTAGTGCTCTTGAATAATTAAATTTAAAAAAAGAAAAGAAAAAGAAAGAGCACAACAGCGCTGAACCTGGCGGAGGAATTCGATGAGGGTAGCTTAAAAAACAGAGAAAATAAAAAAGAAAAAAAAGAGCACAAAGAGCTGAACCTGGCGGACGAATTGGATGAGGGTAGCTTATGGGTGGTGATCAAATGGCTGCTTCAAATTCGATTTGAATTCATAGAAATGAAGGGAGAATGAGCAATAATGATGAAGCAAGGGTAGTCACGACACAACTTTTAATGAGCGAGTTAGTTTTTAATGAGCGAGTTAGTTGAGTGGTAAGCAGTTGGTTATCGGGAGTCGGTTATGAGATTAAGGGATGGTAATATTTTAATTGTTTAACATTTTATTTGATGGTGCATAAGATTAAAGGAGAATTTATTTCAAAGAAAAATGTTTTACGGCGTAAATATAATTAAAAAAAAAATTACACATCTTATTGTAAAATGGACCATGTTGTTAAATAAAATTTGCTTATATATTAATTTCCATATCTAATTAAAATATGAACTTATTAAAATTGAAATAATCTCAAATCCCTAGGAAATTGGTGGGTGGGGAGCCATGTGGCACGAATCTAATTTAATTTGAATAAATAAAAAAAACTTACACATCTTATTGTAAAATGGATCATTTTGCTAAATAAAATTTACTTATATATTAATTTCCCCATCTAATTAGAATATGAATTTATTAGAATTTGAATAATCTCATATCCCTAGTAAATTGTTGGGCACGGATTTAATTTTTTAAATTTATTAAAAGTCAACGCAACCTAAAAAAAGTCTGTAACACATTACAATAGTTGATGAGCATTATGACGAAGCCTATGCTAAGCATATTCCCTCTAGAATCAATCTAGGTTGTCAATTTAAAAAAATAAGAAATAATCAATCCTCATCCACCTTAAATTGAAATAAGAAGTCTTCCACAATTATATTTTTAGTTTTTGAAAATAGATATTCAAACCACATGAAATTTAATTTTATCATTTTTTTAATATATATATTATATTTTTCCATTTTCATTAATCCTTTTGAATTAAACATAAATTGGAATATGCTAATTATATTAATTTTTTAATTAATTATTAAATAAAATATAACATTTTGAAAAGTTACAATATTTTAAACTAATTTTTAAATATTTAATTTAATATATATTTATTTGAAAATTATATTAAAAATTGCATAAAAGTAATAAATTAAAGATAATTTGATTTCAAAACAATTACAAATGCATACCACATTTTAAAAATATAATAAATAAATAGATAAAGATAATTATTTTTTGGTTGGCCTAACTCAAGTATTGGAACTTTGAATCTCATGGTTGTATATAATACTTCATAACAAGGTGATTCTCAATTGAGTTACACTCCATGAGCTAAAATTATTTGTTTTTTTAAATATGTGAAAAAAATTAAATTACTTCAATTAAAACTTTGATAAAAATTTGCAAAAATTTAGATACAATATAACGGAGAAAAAATAAATATTTTCTCAACTATTTTCTATTCAAAACTATACATAAAGAAATCCAAAAAAATTAAATGCAAATTCATCAATATATGCATTTTAAACCTTCATTTTTTATTCCTAAACAAAAAGTCATAAATTTGATTCTTGCATTTGTCTTCTACTCGCATTTCAATTTTCTTTTGACTATTGAACAAATATATCAAAGAGATAAATAACAATAATTTAATTATTTCTCTGATAATATTTTAATATTTAATTTTTTTTCTTATTACAAAAAAAACCTTTCTACTAATATTGTTAAAAAAAAATATTCCTATTTTTTTATATTAATTTATTGTTAGGTATTAATATTTTGGTAAAGATTTTCATCTAGTAATTAGAAAATCATGAATGAAACTAAGTAATATTAGTAATTGATATCATTTAAAACTAGGGAATACCGACTATGTGATTTATCTTCCTCCCTCAATAGAGATATACATAAATAATTATGAAGGAGGTTAAAAGAGTACTTCTAGCATAAACTTTAATTTAACCTAAAAAGCCATTGTCATGTCTCTATAGTCACCCACATCTGAGGATGACTTAGTGCACCTAGACGACCCATCACTATAGGTTTGTGGTGCATCATGACTCATTTCATCTCATCGACTTTCCCAATATGAAACTATGTGATTAAATACTACACTTCGCCTTTTATATTTCATGATTATATTAAAATTCATAATTTTAACACTTATTGAAGTATGCATCTCATCGATTTTCTCAATATGAAACTATGTGATTCAATATTACACTTCACTTTTTATATTTCAAGATTATTAAAATTCATAAGTTTAACACTTATTGAAGTATGTACATAATCATTCCATACAATTATGCCTTAACATAATCAATATGAAAACAATATGAATGAAAGTAATCTTATAGAATAAATAACCCAACTGACCTAACAATTGTCAAATACTCAAATGTGTTACAACCAAGTAAACTCTAGTCTCATATAGCAATTTAAAAATTATAAGAGCACACAATTCATACAAACCTATCCCCAAATTTCCTATTTGATTTATTGCCATCGATCGCAACTTTGTCATAGATCAAAATCGTTTCACTTGATAGAAATAGTAAGTACTCTCATATGCATGCAATGTATGAAGAGTTAAGTTAAGTGAAGGAAAGAAAGTTAAGTCTAATATTAGAAGTCAAGTGAGTCAGAGTTAAAAAGTTAATGCCTTGTCAAGAAAAGCTAAGTTAAGGAAAAGAAAAATGTTGATTTATGTTAAAGTGAAGTTAGAAAAGTTTAGTTAAAGCATCAAGTCATAGTTTGCATGAGGAAAAGAAAGTTAGAGTTTGCATGATTCCATATTTAGAAAGTTTAGTGCTTATATACTCATGGTTGGGTCATTGTAATGTGAAGTAAGAAGAGAGAATAACAACAACTCGATGGATGTATATGAGAGAATAATTAATGAATAGAACTTCTTTATTCAAGCAGAAGCTTGTGTACTTATTTGTCTTGTGTTTGCATGTTTATCTCTGCCTCTAAATAACAAGTGGTATCAGAGAAAGGTTTAGCAAGGTTTCAAAAAACCAAAGGACTTAAGAAGGTCATGAGCTACTTCCACTAAGAGCCTTGGCTATTGTGAGTAGCCCACAAATCAAAGTTTGCATCCATTGGTTCATAAGTAGAAACTAGAGCTCATTTAGAGTTTATAAACCCAACTACTAAAAGATTAGGGTGAGTAGCCTATAGAGCCACCACCATATCAAGAGGAAAGATCCACTTCCACTGACCAAATAAGGAGTCTCCATCGTAAGTTGTAGTGTGAGCCTCCATAAGAATCTACATAGAAGAGCTTAGCAAAGTTGCTAGTAGTAATTGGGAGCAACCACTAAAGTGAAGGTCAAAATTTTTAGTTTTAAATATAATCAAGTGTATGTGACATTCATTTCTAGAAGGTTGACACAATAAGGAAATAAGACATAAGACAAAAGAAAGATGATAGTCATGGGTCACAAAGCAAGACTAAAGCAAACTAAGAAAATAAATCGAAAGGAAGAGCCAAAGTATTTCGAAGAGCTCATAGAGGTTTTCACCACAGTCAAGGCATCTAAAAGACAAGTAGATGAACTAGAAAAATTTAAGGATGAATGGATCAGAATAGATCTGGTCACACTTCCAAAATTTACTGGTAAAAATTTTAGTTTTTGGGAACTATCAAAATGAAAACTTTTCTTCGATGTAAAGAGTTCATTGAGTATTGGTCTATTTACACATATAATGGACTATGTGATGCCTTAGTATTGGATCTTATAAAACATGGATTCGATGAGAAGTCCTTGTGTAAGGTAGTAAAAGATACATTTTCCTAGGAAGCATGCAAGACCCTGGAAGTAGAATTTGGTATAAAGGAAAGTGACATAAAGTAGCAAAAGAATTTTATAGTCCATTGAAGAATTAATAGAAAGTCAACTACAGTTCTGAGAGTAAATGAGCAAGACTATAAAAGGAAAACAGAGCTTGGAGAATCCCACTCAAATGTTGATGATGGCCATAAATACTATAAAAGTGAAACCCATCATGCATACATGCATATGGATGAAGAAGACACATAAAAGATTATAGAATGAGAAGTTGAATACTCTATGTGTGAAGTAGAGAAAAAGCATATAGATGCTTGAGAACCCCACTGTAACATGGATGGTGAAGATGATGGTGAATCCCATTGTGACGAGACACATGTGGATGGTGACTGCAAAGTGAGTTGTGAATTGGTGAATCCAACAATAGACCTTGTTGATGATGGTGAATCTTCCAATAAAGAAGTGAATAACATGTGTGATCTAGTTGGTATGATTGTAGTTTATGATGACCTCTTTGCATTAGAGTTTGAGGCATTTAAATTTTAGAATAACAAACATATTTTTCATATGAAGTAATGGTTTATAGAGCTGAAAGTGCATATCTCATGAATCCAACAAAAAATGATGAATTTTGTGAAGTTTAAATTGTTAATGAGCACATGCATGCTTAGATATCTCACCACAAAGTGGATGAAAATTATGTTGATGAAATTTGTGGTCTCTTTTTTGAAACAAGGACTGATTGTGGAAATATGAAAAGTGCCATGTTTGATGAAGAATTGAAGGTTGAAGCTACCATTGTAGCAGTAAGTTATGATGTAGTATTTAAAATTGCTCATGAAGCAGTGTGTGATCTAGCAACAATTGATGATTAAGAAGAGGATAAAGTGATTCTAGCAACAATTGATGATTAAGAAGAGGATAAAGTGATTCATGAATTATTGATGAGAATATCCACTAAGAGCATAATAGTGGAAGATAGCCTCAATGCAGTTGAAGAGGCAGACAAGAAAGAAGAAGCTGAGAAAGCTCTCATTGCATAGCATAATGAAGATGTGTATAACACTAATTTTGAGTGTGCAAGTAGATAGGACAAAAATCAAGTTACAGTTATAGCTAAAAGAGAAGATGAATAAAAGGATGTAGGAAAGGGCATGGAAGTTTCTAAAGATGACGAAGAAAGCATTGAAACAAACTTTGAAGAATGGATTCAAGAAGAAATCAATTTCCACTATCAAGAATTATGGAAAAAAGAAGATCAGGAATATGAACTGGAAAAAGCATGGAAAAGTTCATAGTTTGAAGATGAAGAGTTGTGGTAGTAGTCCATCAGTGAATGAATATTTCAAGAGGAAGTTATAGAAGATAGGCTTTGAAAGCCTAAATTTTTTTTAGAACAAATATAAAAGAAGTCAAAGAAAAATTGTAATAGCAGTAAGTGAAGAAATATGGAGCTTACATCAAGAAAGCGCAACTAAAAATGAAGCAATTTCAAGGGTATAGAATATGGAAGAAATGAAAAAGAAAAAATTGCATTGTAAAAAGTTTTTTGAGTCAATTTTTTATTGCAAGCATAGCATGCATAGTTGAGTCACAATTAAGTTAAGGTTGAGTCATATGGTTGTAATTAAGGGGGAGTTTTAGAAATAGTAATTACTCCCATATGCATGCAATGCATGAAGAGTAGAGTTAAGTTAAGGAAAGCAATTCAAGTCTAATATTAGAAGTCAAGTGAGCCAGAGTTAGAAGGTTAATGATTTTTCTAGAAAATATGAGTCAAGGAAAAGAAAAATGTTGAGTTAAGTTAAAGGAAAGTTAGAAAAGTTTAGTTAAAGCGTGAAGTCTTAGTTTGCATGAGGAAAGGAAAGTTAGAGTTGCATGATTCCATAATTAAAAATTTTAGTGTTTATATACCTGTGATTGAGCCATTGTAATGTGAAGCAAAAAGAGACAATAATCATAGCTCAGTTGATGTATATGAGATAATAATTAATGAATATAAATTATTTATTCAAGCATAAGCTTGTGTATTTATTTGTCTTGTGTTTGCATGCTTATCATTGCCTTTTACTAACAAAAACTTGTCTTCCTGCACTTTGTCATGTAAGAAAATCATGTCATGACTTAAGTAATTACCCACCCAATCATGTTTGACATTGGGTCATGACTTGTCCTATGGATGCTTTCTTACAAAGGGAGACCCTTCTTGGGTCCTTTAATGCAATTTCTAATCATAAGTCTGCAAAATCTATTGGATGACTATATGGATGATTCTAAAATTATTTTAATAGATTAGCTTGATCATGTGGATTTTGTCTTCCACACTACACTATTTGTCTTTACTGAACATACTAATTATATGAAATATGGAACTTTTATTTCCCCATGGTATATTGGTTTCTCTTGGATGTAATTTCAATCCCAATTTTGGTATTGTTACCACTCAAACTAGCAAGGGTCCTTGTAGGGGATCTTAAAGGGTGGCTATTAGGTCAAGGGAAAGAAAGGAGATATAGCCCATTGTCACCTTGACTAAGGCTTCCTACTCCATACGGACATAGAACAATGCGAGGAGCCATGGTATAATAAGGACCACAATAACGAATATATCAATGATAGAGTGAAAGGTAATCCCAAAAATCCTATTCATATAAAAGGCTCAAATATGTGGCTTGCTTTCTTATAAAACAAGGTGAAAGGCTCTCTAGGAAGAATTAGGAGTATTTTAAGGGTTGGGATTCAAAGACATGACTTGTAAAGGAGATTGCTAGACCTCAGAATCCTTGTGGATACTTGGTTTCTAAATGGGCTTTGAAGAATTGGCTTTGATAAGAAGTGGGACCAAGTGGAACCAAAATTAGGCCAAGGGGATGGAATTGATCAATCAAGGGTATGCTTGACCTAATTGAGGAGGAGAAAGGGATCAAAGGAGAAATATTTTTTGATCTTGATGCAATGATCCCAATGAGGTCACTAGCCAAAGGAAACCAAAGGCAAGAATTGATATTACTTTGCTAAGGTTTTAAATATATCAAGATCCCGTGGTCAGAATTTCATGAAATTTGGAGGGCACCTAGGAGACATACCAAAACAGTAGTAGGCAAGAGATTGATTTTTTTTATGAATGGATTGTGAGAAAATGTATGCACTATGTGAACTATGGAGACTAGGCCTAAACAATATAAGAAGGTGAGAGGGATAAGCTTTTAATGTGATCACTTATGGAAGGATCAGGGCCTAATCCTTTAGGAGAGATGGATTCAAGGAAGAATTTATATCTTGAAATAGATTCATCTAGTCAAGGAGGCATTTAAAGAACTTCACATGGCATTAGGGCATGTTAGAAGCAGGTTTAAGGTATTTACTGTTATGAAACCAGCTCAAGAAAAGATAGAAAAGATAGATCAATGCCTTAGAATTTAGCCTCTTCGAGGGGGCAACCTGCTTTACATTACATAAATGAACAATTCTTGGATGATACAAATGAAAATACCTCCTTTCTATATATAGGAGTCTAAGGGGTTATAACATAATCAAAGCCGACATAACAATAATAATGTAAGGGCACAATAATAACAATAGTGGGCTTCTATGTGGCACAATAGTAACAATATGGGCACTACATGGGTACATCAATATAATAAGTGGGATATACTAACAACAATAGGGGGTTACACTAGTAGTATAGGGGCCTAACATGCCCCTCTCCTTCAAAAAGCGTTGTCCTCAACGCTTGAGTAGTTCTTGATGCTTCTGTATGAAATTCTTGTCCTCCCATGTGGAATATTCAGCGGGTAAGTTCTTCCACTTGATGAAATACTCTAAAATTGATCGATTTCGTAGCTTTCGGGTTCTTGTTTCTGTGACTGCTCCAGGTTCCAATATGATTTTCCTTCCTCTTCAATTTCTTACAATATTGCTTGAATTGGGATCTTTTGCAACTTCTGAATAAGTGGCCATCAGGGAAAATTTTAAGAACCCCCACTAAATTTATATGTATAATAAATGGGCGAATCTCCATGGTATATAGGAAAAATGGAAGGCGATTTTATCAATAATATAATATGTATATATAATTTTTTGGCGAATCTCTCACCAGGCATGGCGAATATTTTACTCAATTATAAAATCTTGTGTTTATTGAATACACAAATGAAATCATTGCATTTCTTTAAAATATCTTTTTAAATCAAAATTACCGAAATTACATATCGATAACCTAGTGGGTGTAGGATAAAATTCACCCGTGTCATTCACAGAAAGCATGAGAAAAAACCTAATACTATATATAAAACCAAGAAAAATTCAAATTCATCACTTTTAGGGACCTCGTAACCACCCTGCCAATACACAAGTATGTTCCTGTTTGCAGTTAGAAAAATTACCCAAATTACACTCTGTTTACTCCAGCATATATTGGAAAGTTATAGAAGGATGACTAGTGCAATCAATCCATTCCTTTTAGCCCTGGATTTGTTTCAGTTTAAAACAGAAGTATACAAATATACTTGTCCAATGTCTATGCTTTAACCATTCACCTTAAGATGTTTTTACAGTATAATTTCCTAAGTCTGTTTAATATCTTCATTATCATAAAAACCAACCTATATCCATCTTAACTCCACATCTACCACTCTTAGGGGAATGAAATCTATTTATCCCTCTGAGCACTTGGTAGACACAGAATTTAGATGGATCTAAGATGATAGAATTTCACCTTTAAATAGTCTATGCTCACATGAATACCATGGTATTACCATGGGTCAATACCATGGGTTATCATAAACCTGGAGCTTAAAATTTACTATTAGTAATTTATAAAAATTAATAAAATTAATAGTTGATTTTTATTTTATTTTTTATTTTAACCAAGCTAAAATGTTTAACCTACATTAAATTACAACATCCATTTTTACTCTTGATTTGCAACCCCCGAGAGGGATCAAATATTTTTTCACTCTATGCTAGTTTGCATATCACGATATTTGATACCTCTTGGGAGTTAGTAGATCTAGAGTAAAGATGGATCTATGCTGGTTTAATTCCCGCATTTAAATAGGCTACATTCCAGGTGAATACCATGGGTCAATACCACGTGCCATTTTGGTGAATACCATGGGTCAATACCATGTGCCATTTTTATTTTTATTAATACTAATATTAGGGTTAATAATGTTTTTTTGCATGGTATTAATAACAATCTAGTCCATGGTATTTGTCCCATAGTATTCTGCCCATAGGTTTCACCTAAATATAATGCATTTTTTGAATGTTCGTAAATATAAGGTGACTTATGGAGTAAATATAAAAAATGTTTTATTTGTTTACGATACCTCTCGTTTATTTATATTTTTATTAATTTACCATACCTCTTTTACAAATATGGTATTTGGCCCATAGGATTCACTTAAATAAAACCTCTTTCTTGAGCCTTCATAAATAGAACGAGGGTTATGGACTAAATATAAAAAGAGGTTTTATTTATTTACCATACATCTAGTTTATTTATATTTTTATTTATTTACCATACCTTTTGAGTAAGTATAAAAAGACGTTTTATTTATTTACCATACCTCCACTTTACTTATATTTTTATTTGTTTACACCCTTTCATGTATATAAGGTGACTTATGGAGTAAATATAAAAAATGTTTTCTTTATTTACCATACCTCTCATTTATTTATATTTTTATTAATTTACCATACCTCTTTTATAAATATGGTATTTGGGCCTTTGGCCCATAGGATTCACTTAAATAAAACCTATTTTTGAAAATGGGCTAATGGATTCACTTAAATAAAACCGATTCTTGAAAATGGGCGAATGGAAGGTTGTAACTCCTAATTTCAAGGGCTAAATTTACCTTTTTTACTCTCTCCCTTAAAATAAGGTGGGTTATTTGAGGTGATTTGTAAAATGTACTATGATACAAAATATTCGCCCACTAAAAATTTAAAACCCCTTAATTTCACCAAAGGGCGAACATTCGCCCCTAAAATCACCCCTAGTGGCCATACTTCTTCGTCCTTCTTCCATTCATCCCTTGCTTCGTTTATCCAATTTGGTTGGATAATATAAATAGCAAAAAACAATGCTTCCACATCCTCATCCTTGAAGAGTATTCTCATTCGGTAAGGTCGCCATTTTTTAAGTGCATGTAGTATTGCCAACATTTCCTTCTCATAAATAGCTTGCTTGAGATGTAGCAGTAAAAATACCCAATCACCTACATCAAAACATTTTTCACTACGATGTTGATCTACCTGTTGTTTCGTTTGATTTTGCACTGAAGTGGCGTTATCATTTAAAAGTTGGAGAACTTGCTATTGATGCTGGATGTGATCTTTCTCTGCTTGAACCTTTTTCTTCTTGATATGTCCTTCTATATTTTGAGGAGTGGTAATTTCTTCCCGTCCTTTACAAGATATGGTCGGATTCATTTCTTGATGCTCAATGTGATCTTTCACTTCTTGAACATTTTTCTTCTTGATGTTTCCTTCTATCTTGATAGTTTGAGGAGTGGTAATTTCGTCCATTGAATTACAAGATATGGTTGGATTCATTTCTTCTTTCTCGATGTGATCTTTCACTACTTGCACCTTTTTCTTCTTGATATGTCCTTCTATCTTGAGAGTTTGAGGAGTGGTAATTCTTTCCAATGCTTTACAAGATATGGTCTGATTCATTTCTTCTTTCTCTGGGGTGGTGTCCTAGCGTATTGTTACACTAAAAAATGTCACCATGACTATTTACAGTTAGTATGGCTCAATCAACAGTCATGCTACCCTCTTAGGCAAGTCTTATGCCTCTTCTCTCCATGTCAAACTCCAAAAAAGAGAGAAAGTCTTGTATAAATGTATTTATCTCTGGGGACGCAGGTTCTCTCAACCTTACCTGCGGGGACGCTCCCAATGTTCACAAAAGCTACGTCCAAAGACGCTCTGTATGTAAAGGGACAGGTGCGTCCCCCTGTAAAGGTTAGAATGCGCAAGTTTCATCTTTAAAAAGTCACTTGTGGTTATTTCTAGAGCATTCTAGAAGGTTGTTCGACGTGTATTGAGCGCCTCCAGATGGTTCATGCACTCCTACCAAAGAGGAACTTATCCCATCAATAGGGGAGCTATCCCATCCAAAGAGGGGATTATCCCATTGATGGTGGACCTGATTAACTTCCTCTTGAGCACTATAAATACAGGCATTGGGCCAGAAGGAAAAGAGGTTGAAAGCTATATATTTCTACGGGTAAATGCTGCAGGAATTAGGACTCCCATTTAAAAGCTTGTGAGGAGAGATTGCCATCTTTGCTTGTTCTATTTGGAAGTGGGTGAGCTTTGTCAAAGTAGAGGAAGACTCTTGTGGACCCTGGAAGGAGCTTGCACAACACCAAGGCTCAGGTTGTAATGGTTCCTTTTGATTACCTTTAATGCAAATTGGTCCATTCTTCTCAATAACTTGTTGTTTATGAGTTATTTCATGTACTCCTTGGTCTATATGTTGAATATGCTTTGTTTTATGTTATAATCAGGTGCTATTTAATTGTTTGACTGTTGGTGATTGCAGGTTTTGGAGAAAAGGAGGAACTCATCCAGATCAACAAAGCTTGGACTTCTACAACAGCGTTTGGACAAAGGTAAGAACGAAACACTTGATTTCTCATATCATAATGCATGTTTAGAGAAGGATAGCTCCAGTTTGTTTTGTTTGTCATTAGAATGTCTTAGACTTCTAGGAAGGTCGGTTGTGTCCGCACTTTTGACTGATTCCGTGTGACAAATTGGCGACTCCGCTGGGGATTCCATTAATGTGAAAAGTCTTTTCCTTTGTATGAACTTTGCTCTGAGAAAATTAGTTTATTTTTCTAGTTTTTGGCTCTGTGACTTTGTCTTTGGGTGGGTTAGCTTAGAGTTATAATCTTTTTAGTTTTTCTTGAGTTTTTCAGTAGGACGCACCCTCTGAGTGCTGCACAGTGCGTCCCTGGACGCACTTTTGCGGTGTGCACAGAGCGGGCCCGCACCTGTTCTAACGGGTCGCCTGCGTCCCCCTGCTAAAATTTAAGAAAATTCCATTTTTTGCATTTTTGCTCTTAGATTTTGTTTTTTCTTAGTTTTTCCTGCCCAGATTCATTAGTCCCTTGCCAAGAATCTTCACCTGAACTTGTTTCATTAGCATTCCTGTTTTAAGCTTTCATCAATTGGGTGTTTTGAGTCTCTTTTTTGAGAAATTCTTAATTTGATTTCCTTTGGTCATTACTTGGAGGTTTTTCTCAGTCCTTTCACAATTTTGCATCTTTTTGCTTCTGTTTTTGCTAAATTGCGTATGAGTGTTAATCGCCTTTGAGTGTTTTTATATTTTGATCTTTGGAACTCTCACCCAATTTTCTCGACTTGCACTTGATTGGTTCTTAGATCACATTAGAATCATCTTGTGTTTGAGAATTCTCTTGCATAGATCACATTTGCATAATTAGAATTCTCCTTTTCGGAATATGAATGAAAAATGTGCATAGATTACATTTGCATACTTTTCAAGTGAATTGTGCATAGATTACAATTGCATAGTTTACATTCTGAAAAATCAATTGTAGATTTAGATCAGTTTTCTTTGATTTGAATTTGCATAAAAATAAAAATGAAAAAATGGTTTGGAATTGATTTGCATTAGTTTTTCTTGATAAAATTAGTGCATTAGAGAATTTGTTATATTTTCTCTTAGTGATCAATTTTTTGCATTGTTGGAAGTGAATGGAAACTCTCTCCTTACTTTAGTTAGGATTCATCGAATTGAAAAGATTACATTATCATATTCGATTGCATTCAGTTGAGTCGGGTCATAACACCATTGGTTTCATCTCCATTTACCCATTTGAGTAATAACAGCCTTAATAACACAGCGCTTAATTAAAATTCATCTAGTAATTTTCACATTTCTAGGGCTCTGAAACACCAACATAGCTTAGGCTAGTGTCTTGGAGTAGGTGAGTACTTAACTCTCCAAGACAGTAAAACCAAACAAGTAGCTGATCTTGTGATAGAATCAAATCCAATTGTTACATTTACACTCTGGGAAAGCTCCTCTTAAAGGAGAAGCACGAGCTCGTGTCCGAACCAGTGAGGGGATCCATCCTCCCTCGTTGGGAACGACGCCAGACAGTACGTATTACAAACGGTAAACCTCGGATTAACCATTGTCGAGGAGCCAGGGGTCACTTATCGGTAAACCTTGGATTACTGTCAAGGAGCTGGTAAGGGGATTGAGCTTGCTACTCTGCCCTTGCGTGCTGTCGGAGTTTAGACTGTTCCCCCAGGTGTACTTGTTGCCATTGGTAACCTTAGTGACCATAATCTTTAGGATTCTACCCAAGGTGACGGTGGAGGGAAGATCCCACTGTACCTGGAGCAGACGTCGGCTATACTCACTTGGATTTTCTAGGGGGTTCACTTCACTCGAGACGGTTAAAGTGGAGGAACTTGGTCCAGTCTATTCATTAAGCAGGTTGTCGGGGTAAATGTTCCACCCTCCACTTCTGTACTGAATTCGGCGATGTTGGATTTCATCACCAACTAGTGTTTTCGGTCCGGAAGGTTACTGTTTGTGTGTGGTTTGACTCCTAGATTTGATAGCGCGTGTTAATTTGTTTGTTTTTACTTTTAGAGACCATAGGTGTGATTTGTGAATTTTAATCGTTAGGTGTGAATTGTGAATTGTTAATTTTAGTTTTAAAATTGTTAATAAAATTCACTGAAGTTGAATATAATGGCAAATGTTCCGGAATTTATCAACCTAGGAACCCCTCCTAATGAGAATCCTAGTACTTTTCCTTACTTTGGAAATGTTGGTCCTCCTTATATGGCTACTTTGTCATTACCTGGATTTACAATAGGATTACCGATATGGTTATTTTCAACTTCGTTGGCCCAAAATACTCCAATTGTTCCATCTCAACCGGATGCTTCACCTCAACAGAGTTCACCATCTCAACATCACCAACCTTTTGTTGACCCTTTACCTTCTTCGCCTAATTTTTCTTCCTCCATTTCTTCCTCTTCGCCTGGTAAAAGCCTTGATGCTAGTAACCAAGAGGCTAAGAAGAAGAAGAAAGGGAAGAAGAAAAAGAAGAAGAAGAAGCAAGATAAGAAAGAAGTCAACCAACCAACCATGGCTGTAAGTGTTAGTTGTGTTGAGGAAAATTCCAACATGCACCGTAAACCCAAATACCCTTGCAGGCTTTGTAAGGGTGACCACTTCCTTGTCAATTGTCCTGGCATTCCAAAGGTCTTGGAAGTATGGTCAGAAAAATCTCATCAACTTTCCGTTGATCCATCAACCAGTGATAGTCAGGTTCCTGGGAAAAAGGGTAAAGTTAGGTTTCCTTGTAAGTTATGCAAAGGGAGTCATCAAACTCACGTTTGCCCTCACATGGATGAAGCCTCAACATTGTTGGAAAACCTTACTGTTCCACAGCAAGAATTTCCAACTGGTTACCGTAAACTTTCTCCCAACCTACCGTCAACTGACGGAGTGATTGATCTAAATTCAAGTACAGTCGATCACACTCTTCCATTGGAGAGTGAAACTCATGTCACTCAGGTTGATGATCCATTAGTTGATCAAGTGGTCGATTCAATTTCACATTTGGTCGATCACACTCTTCCTTTCGAGAGTAAATTTCATACCACTGATGTTCTTCTTGTTACATTGGATTCTTCAATGCCGGGGGGCATTTCAGCTGTTTCTACAGAACCCCCTCCAAGCACTGAGGTCTTTTCCTTTGATTGGAATAGACTGACAGAACCTCGTCTTCCTTCCTCCATCCCTTTCCAAATCATTGTCAAGGCTGGTGGTAGGGACATACATCGTACTCAGGTAGATGAAGGTGCTTCTGTTAGTATTTTATCCTCAACTGTTTGGAAAGCTTTGGGTTCCCCTCAGCTTGCGCCTATTACGCAGAATCTGAAAGCTTTTAACAGAACCATCAGTGAACCTTTAGGGATTCTTCCTAAGTTTTCTATTACCTTGGAAGGTAAAACTGTCAGTATTGATCTTATGGTAGTTCGAGGTCCCTTGGATTTCAATTTACTCCTTGGGCGAGACTATGTTTATGCAATGAAAGCTGTCGTATCGACACTCTTTCGCGTGATGTCTTTCCCTCACAATGGCAGTATTGTGACTGTAGACCAGCTTTCGTTCCCTAGTCTTGTCTCAACTACCAATAATATGACACCCCTAAATGTTCCTGATTCTAAAGTGGTATCTACCCTGCCACGGGTTAATTATGTGGCAACTGGTCCCATGTTTTCAGTTACCGATGTAAGTGAGCCTCTCACTGTTGATTTAGATCCGGTAATTGACATGGAAAACTCTATGGGATTATTTGAACACGATGTTCTTATCCCTTTTGAGTCCCTTGACATGTGTTCCTTCCAAAAAACTATTCTTCCTTCAGATGAAGACCTTTTGGAAGCCATGATCAAGGTGTGTCCATTGACATGTCTTTCTTCCAGTTGGAAGCCATGATCAATGTTACGAGGATAGTTTGTTCCTGTCTCAACCTCGTTAAAAAATGAAACTGGATGCAACGAGGATAGTTTTTTCCTGTATCAACCTCGTTAAAAAATGAAATAGGTTGTAGTGAGGATAGTTTTTTCTAGTCTCAACCTCGTTAAAAAATGAAACTGGAAGTCATGAGCATAGTTCCTTGTCTTGTGTCAAGCTCATTAAAAAATGAAACAAGGAGTTAAGAGGAAAGTTCCTTTTACTGTGTCAACCTCGTTAAAAAATGAATCAGTGTGTATGAGGAAAGTTCTTTTACTGAGTCAACCTCATTAAAAAATGAATCAGCTAGATTTTAGGATATGTAGATAAATTGTAGAAAGTAGGATTTTGTGAGGACAGTTCCTGTTACTGAGTCAACCTCGTTAAAAAATGAATCAGGTATGAGGACAGTTCCTGTTACTGAGTCAACCTCGTTAAAAAATGAATCAGGTATGAGGACAGTTCCTGTTACTGAGTCAACCTCGTTAAAAAATGAATCAGGTATGAGGATAGTTCTTTTCTTGTGTCAACCTCCTTAAAAATGAAACAACTCCCTTTTCAAGTTAAATATTGAAAGTAAACCTTCATTTCATCCAGCCGGTTGAATGCAATGAAGCCTGGGGGGCATGTACCTCACTTTGCATCATTATGCTGGGGGCATGCGAACTTCTTGAGCATAGTTCCTTGTCTTGTGTCAAGCTCTTTAAAAAATGAAACAAGGGTAGGTTAAGTAGGTAGATTGTAGAGAATAGTCATGAGCATAGTTCCTTGTCTTGTGTCAAGCTCATTAAAAAATGAATCAAGGATTTTCGAGCATAGTTCCTTGTCTTGTGTCAAGCTCGTTAAAAAATGAATCAAGGTTTTTAGATTATAATTTTTGTTAGGTAGATAGTAGAGAGTAGTTATGAGCATAGTTCCTTATCTTGTGTCAAGCTCATTTAAAAAATGAAACAAGGGTTTTGAGGATAGTTCTTTTCCTGTGTCAACCTCACTAAAAAATGAGACAACTCCCACAAGTCTTTCCATGATCTTGAAAGTAAAGCTTCATTCCATCCACCTCATTGAATGCAATGAAGCTTGGGGGGCATGTACCTTGATTTGCGTCATTATGCTGGGGGCATGTGGACTTATAACAAGCATAGTTTTTCGTTTCAAGCTTGCGTAAACATGAAACCGAATCCGAGCATAGTTCTTTTCCTGTGTCAAGCTCGTGAAAAAATGAAACAAATCCTCCTCTAATTGAGTCGAGAGTTTGACTAGACCTCATAGATGTTAGGTTGTATGTTTAGGTTAGTTATTTCAGTTTTTACAGTTTTAGGTCGAGTCTTTCAAATGATCTCGTACTTGACCCTTCATTTCATCCATCGTAGTTCAATGAAATGAAGCAGGGGGGCATGCGCTCTAGCAGTTACGCTTAGGGGGCATCAAGCACAGTTTTATCTCTGTTTCAAGCTTGTGTAAAAATGAAACTACTTTGAAGCATAGTTTTTGTCTGTTTCAAGCTTTTTGTAAAAATGAAACCTATCTCGAGTCAATTTCAGTTATTTTCAAGACTCGTTAAACTCATGAAAATCCCGAGATTATTTTGCTATCTTTCATTCTCGTAAAACAAACGAAAATGCCGAGTTCTTTCCGTCTTTTCCTGCTCGTAAATTAAATTGAAAGTCGGCCACATGAGTACATTTTTATCCCTTTTTCGAACTCGTTAAAATTTACGAAAAAGTGAAACCTTAGAGTTCTCTTTTAAGCCCTTTTCAGACTCCTAAAACATGAAAAGATTGCCGAGTTTTTCTTTTAAACTCGTTAAAACGGAATTAAAAGACGGTCCCCTTATAGCCCTTTTCTGACCGCAAAATCAGGAAAAGATTGCCGGGTTTTTGTCGTTTCAAACTCGATAAGGAAATAAAACGACGTGTCCTTGATCGCTTTTTACTTTTCAGGTCAACGACACTATTATGAAAGTACTCCTTGGTCGCAAGATCAAGCGGTTCCCCTAGGTATTATTTTATACTTTTTCGGGCTTGTGGGACACAAATTTACGAAAAAGTTCAACTTGGAGTCTTCTTAAGTTTTTCAGACTCTCTAAAAATGAAAAACACCGAGTTTCTCCTATACTGGACTCGTTAAAATTTCACAGTAAAGGACCTGTTCAATTACAAACGGGAACGAACCGCTCCTTCCCAGGGTTCGAATCAAAACTAGGTTGGACTCATCCGAAGGATGAGCTTATAATCAAGCATATGTTATCCTCCTCAAGCTTGTTAAAAATAAAGAGGTACTTGCCAGAAATGGTGGGGGAAAAGAGAGAAGAATGAGTCTATTTGCTATCCTTTATCACAGAAGAAACTTTATAACCACTCCTGAACACGACACTTTTCATTCACATGGGTTGGGAAATCTTTTACCTCACAGTTGATCAAACCACTTTGAAAGTCTTTAACCGGGTTCCGGGGATTAACTTTGAGTTATTCGTCACCAAGCCATCTGTCGTGTCGTTATGTGTTCAAGAGGTCTACAAGCAAAACTTTCATCTGCAAAATACTTGTCATCCATTTGACCATCCCTGAGTCAGTCCTTACAGTAACATTTCTTCAACTTGAACAATGATTTCGTGTTGCGGGCTTGCCTGCAACGGGTCGCTTTCTATCGACATCAGCACATTATCTAGAGAGATGACTTAGAAATCGTCAGTACCTTGAAGTCTGCATGCATCAATGGCAGGTTTCTCGCCTTTGACGTCAGTTTACATCATTGACTTTCGATCGAAGGATTCCGTGAAATGTTCGACATCAACTCATTCATTCACATCTCATGGATTGTACTGGGTACTTTGAGAACCATTGACATTACTGGTGGTCTCTCTCACGCTTGTTAACAATTTACATCATCGACTGGTAATCAAGTGGTTTCTACCATGTTCGACATCAACTCATTTATTCGCATGGCTAGAATCGTACCAATTCGGGAAGTAGAAATGAAGACCCTGGATCTAGTTTCCACCATCCAGGCTGCGAGGAGTTTTGTATTCATTATCTAAGTAGACTAATCATAAATAGATGGTTGCGTCCATACTGTGTCTACAAAAGTCTATGATTGTGATGTACTGCAAGATCATTCCTGTATCAGAGTAGTTAGTCTGTTAGTTAAAGTTTTGATCTGAGTATGGGAATGCCTACCTCAGTGATGATATAATCTTATACATGTATTTTGTGTTGAAAATTGCAGGTTCTGACCAGGCTCTCCACGGGATAATCCTTGAAATGATAAAGCGCTTCACCCTTCCTAGATATTACAAACCCTAATCTATTCCAGGCTTCGCACTTTAGGGGGCAATCTATTACACTAAAAAATGTCACCATGACTATTTACAGTCAGTATGGCTCAATCAACAGTCATGCTACCCTCTTAGGCAAGTCTTATGCCTCTGCTCTCCATGTCAAACTCCAAAAAAGAGAGAAAGTCTTGTATAAATGTATTTATCT
The DNA here is from genome assembly GCA_031772625.1 of Pinus tabuliformis. Classification (NCBI taxonomy): domain Eukaryota; kingdom Viridiplantae; phylum Streptophyta; class Pinopsida; order Pinales; family Pinaceae; genus Pinus; species Pinus tabuliformis. The sequence goes on from CM062811.1 coordinate 660,948,677, forward strand.
CTGGGGACGCAGGTTCTCTCAACCTTACCTGCGGGGACGCTCCCAATGTTCACAAAAGCTGCGTCCAAAGACGCTCTGTATGTAAAGGGACAGGTGCGTCCCCCTGTAAAGGTTAGAATGCGCAAGTTTCATCTTTAAAAAGTCACTTGTGGTTATTTCTAGAGCATTCTAGAAGGTTGTTCGACGTGTATTGAGCGCCTCCAGATGGTTCATGCACTCCTACCAAAGAGGAACTTATCCCATCAATAGGGGAGCTATCTCATCCAAAGAGGGGATTATCCCATTGATGGTGGACCTGATTAACTTCCTCTTGAGCACTATAAATACAGGCATTGGACCAGAAGGAAAAGAGGTTGAAAGCTATATATTTCTACGGGTAAATGCTGCAGGAATTAGGACTCCCATTTAGAAGCTTGTGAGGAGAGATTGCCATCTTTGCTTGTTCTATTTGGAAGTGGGTGAGCTTTGTCAAAGTAGAGGAAGACTCTTGTGGACCCTGGAAGGAGCTTGCACAACACCAAGGCTCAGGTTGTAATGGTTCCTTTTGATTACCTTTAATGAAAATTGGTCCATTCTTCTCAATAACTTGTTGTTTATGAGTTATTTCATGTACTCCTTGGTCTATATGTTGAATATGCTTTGTTTTATGTTATAATCAGGTGCTATTTAATTGTTTGACTGTTGGTGATTGCAGGTTTTGGAGAAAAGGAGGAACTCATCCAGATCAACAAAGCTTGGACTTCTACAACAGCGTTTGGACAAAGGTAAGAACGAAACACTTGATTTCTCATATCATAATGCATGTTTAGAGAAGGATAGCTCCAGTTTGTTTTGTTTGTCATTAGAATGTCTTAGACTTCTAGGAAGGTCGGTTGTGTCCGCACTTTTGACTGATTCCGTGTGACACGTATATCCTCTTCTTTTGATGTTTCTTGATCCTTTTCTTCCTCCTCTTCATATTCTATGTAAAATAATTTCTTCTCAGCACACCTATGACCTTTAGTGCATTTGCTATCACAATTGTAACAAAGCCCTTTTTCTCTTTTTTCTTCCAATTGTTGTGGTGTAACCCGTGTAGGTTGTGGAAGGCTGGGAGAAACAACACTTCCATCTTTATAGTTGTGAGGGGTATGCTTCCTAGTTTCCATAATTTTTCTTTCCATTATGTCACAAATCCCTTTTACTCTTTCCAGTTGTTGTGGTGTTGCTCTAAAGAAGGTGTTGCTCTTTGTATCCTCATAATGTGCTATCATTTCCTCCATGAAATTTGACCACGTAACAAGTTTTTTACGAGAACAAAGCCCTTCATACCATAAAAATTGATCTGGTTCTAAATATGAAGATGCAATACATACCTTTTGTAACAATTGTACACCATGTAGATCAAAATATTGCTTCATTTGAAGTATCCAATTTACTGGATCCTTGCCATCAAACTTCCTCATCTTGTTTTTTCTTGATTTTAGGAGCTCGACATTGAAACGACTGTAACTCTGTACTTTTCAATCACCTAGTTCTAAGTTTGTGACCTGCAGTAGCCCTCTGTGTCCTCTTTCCAATGCCACAAGTCTGACCCAAATTGGATTCTCCAAGGAAGAGTTATGTGAAATCTCCCACAGTGACTTGATTATAGACTAGTTCAGTAGAGCGAACTGGTACGACGTGCCACGAGTCACTGTTTCGACCTTTGGATCTTAAAAGCACCCACAAGAAACTACAATCCGTCCTCTTTCTGTACCTTCTTACGAAACTTCAATCCGATCCTCAGAAAGAAAGTTATGACGATTTTCCCCAGGTCACCTGTTTTGAGTGTAATTCAGGAGTCTGCAAAAAGACCAACTTCCTGAGATCATATCTCTGAAAATATCACGCGAAAAGCTCTGAAATTCGTACCCAAGGTTCAGCGCGATTTCTTCTCAAATGGGTTCTTTTTGCGACTTCTGAAACGTCACGAAAAAAAAGTTATAGCGAAAATTCCACGATGACTTGTTTGGAGCAGCGAAACCCTAAAATCCAAAGCTCCGATACCAAATGTTATGAAACCAGCTCAAGAAAAGATAGAAAAGATAGATCAACGCCTTAGAATTCAGCCTCTTCGAGGGGGCAACCTCCTTTACATTACATAAATGAACAATTCTTGGATGATACAAATGAAAAGACCTCCTTTCTATATATAGGAGTCTAAGGGGTTATAACATAATCAGAGCCGACATAACAATAATAATGTAAGGGCACAATAATAACAATAGTGGGCTTCTATGTGGCACAATAGTAACAATATGGGCACTACATGGGTACATCAATATAATAAGTCGGTTATACTAACAACAATAGGGGGTTACACTAGTAGTATAGGGGCCTAACATTTACACTTCGATTTTGCAATATTCGATGGTTTATCAAGATAAATTTGATACAAATTATCTCTAGGAAGATTCAATAATTTATAAATGGCCCATGACATGACGCAACGCTATAAAGGATCAAATTTCCATAATTTCACATAAGAAAACCAGTAAATTGCAGCCTAGTATAGCGAAAATCATAGCAACATGAATGTGACAAAAGTAAATAACAAGAATAACATTAAAAAAGAATTTACATGTAAAAAGAGTATAACCAATCACTAAGGTATTCCAATAGAGAAGCTCCAAGACAACATGAAAGAGATCCAAACATCAAAATTCATCCATTCATCCAAACTAATCCTCCAAAAAGGATAGTGAAATTCTCACAAGAGGAGATAACGCAATCAAAGTGATGATGAGAGAATGAATTAAATCTCATCTATTTATACAATTTTTAATGAGTTCAATTTAGCTAATTCGATCTAATTGAGCCCCTAAAATAAAATAATGTGCATAATAACAATACTTTTAGTGACAAGCCCACCAAATAGCTCAATAATACATGAATAAGCCTCTCAAGAGGGTCGAATGATCAACAAAGTAATTTGTTGGGACTTTTAGGAGGCCTACTAAATTCTAAGGGGTGCCATGAGTAAAAAATGGACTCCCAACATAGTGGACAAGTGGTTGGCCCCTTGTTTTCCAAGTAAGAATCCATGGTGCTCCCAAGTGGGTGTGGGGCCACAAGAGCAACCTCATGGGTCTACAAATGGATCAAATACACCTGTAGACCATCTATAAGGTCTAAGATGATGACATAATCCCTCCCTCTACAATGGGAGACATCCTATGGACCCTGGAATATTTTCCAAGTGTTTGGTGCAATTGTGGAGCCTATTGGACATGGTGGACCAGGTGTATCATCGTCATCCAAAATGGTGGAACACGAGCAGTCAATGAGCGTTACTAGGGATCTATGAATTAAATTATGCTATAGTGGAGGGCCATGGCTCTCAACACTCACCCTACAAGTGCCAATGTGTCCCTCTGGAGAGCTAGGACCCTGTATAGGGAGACCAAGCACCAAATGAATATCCACCTGCAATCTTGCATAAGATCCAATGCATCCCCTTTCCCTCCAATACAAAAAATCATTAGAATAATCAAGTAAAATAACCTACTAGTCATGGAATCAATGAAAAAATGAAAAATAGTGATGTCAAATTTCATTTTCAATACTGATGAGGTCGATAAATGAATATATTTCTAGAATATTAGGTGAAGAGGTCTATTGATCAATAAGTGATAATATTGGCATTGATAATTTGTAGAGAATACTAGTAAAATATGTTATCAATAAATTTTGGAACTTCTACAATTCTAATGAGTCCAACAGGCACAGGAAAAAGGACTTATACAAAGTATAAGATGGAATAAAATGACTTCTACAAAGTAGAATATTGTTCCATTTCCATGGCCACATTCTAATGAAAAGCTCTATACTTATAAAATTGTAAGACAACATACCCTTCCTAATAAAATGATAATAAATCTACATTTTATGGGTGTCAAAACAACATGTTGAAACATTTAATAGGATGTTGCTTGCAAATCTATAACATTCAAGACATGCATAGCTTTCTTCTCTCTCCTAATGTGAGATAACCAAGTGTCCAACAATTACCAAGTCAGCCCTCCAAAATTTGTGCACAACTTGTCTTTCAACTATCCACAATGAACTCGATCAAAGTATTGACTTAGATTTGTGCTAGAGCCAAATTTAGGCCTTCTTTACTATCCCAAAAATCTCAGCCTTCACCACATAATAAAATTTAATTTAAATTATGAATGGGCTCAAATGTTATCACATACAAGGCTTGAACTTCACCCTCAGAATGGGCTCGGACTTCATCAAAGAACAAGCTTGGACTTTATCTTAGATAGGATCGGAATTCACAAATTCCATAGAGATGGTGTTCCACTGGAGGCTTGTTCAAGTCTTGGATAGTGACAATAGAGTTTCAAGACAAACTATAAAATGAGAAGATCTATCATTTGTTGTGGATGGAAAGAGTCAATATATTAGATACAATTCGTACGCAATTTATTCTTCTTGGTCAAACACCTTAGCCTCTATGATGGAACCATCTATAGGGATACCCATGATCTAGTCTACATCCTCTAGTGTAGGTGTTATCTTTCCCTGCGGGGACACAAATGTCACTACTACATGAAGAGGGTATTTAATACATTTGTTTAAGACAAAATAATCAATTTGTTTTAAAATTATCATTTCGTCTTAACTATTTATTCCTATTCAATTATTTTATTTTGATATTTTTAATTATTTTAAAGTGAAATGGTATTGCACAGGTAACTAAACCTTTATGCACTGTGTGGCTTGGATTTTTGTGTGACTTTTGCATTTGGAGGAGGAGATATGTGGAAACTGAGCCTTGAATATATTGTTGATGTATTTAGGCTAAGTCTAGCATGGTGGAAAGATTGGGATCCACCCTCGATGTATCCATGCTGAGCGGCATGATGGAGAATTTTGGGATTCAACCTCCATATTTCAACACTAATCCTCTCATGGATGATATCTGCAATAAGTTCATAGAATATGGGTGCAAGTTATCAAATATCACCAAGGAGACCACAAAACTCACACTTCTTGCAATGGGGTTGAGGTTGGGGGACATCACACCCGTGTTTCCATTATGGAGAAGACAAAACCTCACTACCATATATGGAAATGGCACAACCATATGATTCTTAACGATGAAGAAAAGGGTTTTCACCTTGATTACATCTACAACAATAATTTCCAGCACCTTGGGGCAAGGTGAAAATGTGAGGCTAAGAAGGATGCTTAGAATTCAGTTTTGCGAGAGTAGCTGGAGAAATCATTGAATTTAAATGTTTATTCTGGCCATGGATGTCTAATAAGGGTTTAGATATATCATGGGTCTATCTACTAGGATTTATTTCAAGTCTATCTGTTAGGGTTTTCAATGGGAAGAAACTTTAGATGGCAATGGTCCATGGAAATTTTTAAATAAAAGAAACTTTGCTACTCAAACCCCTGCGGTTTAAGTATTTTCCTATTCTTGCAAGATTCATTATCTCTATTGATCCTAAGGATGAGAATATAGAGAGCGAGATCATATTAGAGGCGATGTACGAAGATTTTGTGTCGGCTCATATAGGCTTTCTTTAGATGCAGATATGATGGACGTCGAGGCTAAGGCCAAGGTGGATGATTTGGAGGATATACCACTAAATAATCAATGCACTACTTCTGGAGTGGAAACCCCCCAATTTCAATCTCAAGATGCCACATCTTCTTTGAATGTAGGTATGCATGATTGTATATCAATGTTTAGATTGTTGGGTTTTAAAATTAATGACATGTCTCATAAATCGGTTCCACAGCCTGTTCGATTTAAGCTTAGTGTTGTTCAACAAAACTTTGTTGTTGACCAAATTCTCTGGTTAAAACTATTGAAATTAATTGTTGCTAATCTAGTTTCAAGAAAAAATCCGTACCCACTCTGCAACCCTAACAAATGAGTCTGCACTTTCTATCCCTAAACTCCTAGCTTTAATGGCCCACCTTCCTAGAATGCTTGTGTTTTTTCGAATTTGGTGAGACTCGAGATTGGTTGATTCTAATTTGAGGTAGCATGAGTTCTTCTATCCTAAAAATTTCCTCTTTTTAAATCAAATTTTAGCGGTGCCACACTGTTTAAAATGTTTGCACCCTTTCATGCACCTACTCCTACACTAGCTTTCAATTGCACTCCTGCAACACTCCCCTATCGAAAACTTGAGCCATCTGACCCTACCGCTCTATTCAACCTTAAGTCACTGGAAACAGAGGAATGGTTTCAATTTTTGAAACAACAACTTCAATAAAAATATATCTTTAATGATTTTAGAAACATGCACACATAAATACATGTGGGAGTTGTTGAAAATAGATCATGCTCCTCCCATGTATGACATTGTTGATGTCGCCTTTGGGTAGAGCATTGTAATGTTACTAACATTGTTGATGTTGCCTTTGGGAAGATCATTGTAATGTTACTGACATAGGAGAAGCAACCTTGTTCTTTGATTTGATTACTAAAGTCTAAGGAGGTGTACATGCTTTACCTCCCTCTAGATTTGAACATGTAATGTCTTATTCCTCTTTCATGGAGGACATGAGATGAGATTCGACATGTACTGCCTTGCATGTGAATGAAGCTCTAATATTTAGTGATGGTCTTCGGCTTTGGTTTCTTCTTTTCCAGTAGAAAAGAAAAAAATGAATTCCGCCAAAAAAACATATGAGAAGTTGAATTCCTTTTGCACCATATACCCACGTCATTAGTCTTAAAAAGGAGTTCCTTCAACCTTTAGACATGATTAAAAATGTCAAATAGTAATTCATAAAAAAAGGTTAATATAGTATTACAATCACTCTAAGTTCCCATATATTTACATAATTATAAAAAAAAATCATAAAACTTTTAATATTCACATATATATATATATATATATAATTTTTTTTTAAATAATTTAAAATTTTTAAAATATAAATTTATATAATTAATTTTTTTATATAATGAAAATAATAAAAACGTACATATAATTTAATTCCATTTAATATATTCTTATTGTAAAAATATATTCTTATTGTAAAAATAAATGAATATAAAAACTAGTTTATATAATGGTGGATCATTTTAAAAAAAGTTCTTGATATTTTGTAAATAATATTTTAATTTATTATATTTTATTAATGTAATCTCATTTATCGTTATTATGATACTATGGATGATCAATAAATTTTTAAAGCATTTATTTTATATATTCTAAATAACATCCCTAGTTTTGTAATATTTAAATAATTCTTTTATTTGTCGCATTTAAATAACAACGGTTATTTAATATAACATTTAAATAATATATATATATATATATATATATATATATATATATATATATATATATATAATGATCACATTTATATGGTAGTTTCTTTTGTTTGTGGTAATGGTAAGACATGTTTTTATTTTCTATTTTATTTAAAGTAATGATTTATGAGTTTTATGAAGTTTTTTTAAATAAAATTATTTAAACATCTGTTTTTCTAGATACTAAGAAAATGATGTAAGACATTTTTTTAAAACAAAAGAAATATTTTGTTTTAAAAATTTATTTTCTATTTTAGTTAGTTTATATTAATTTTAAAATTTAGTTATTTTATATTAAAATTTAATATCAATTGAATTGTCTTAATTATAAATTTCAGGAAAAAAAATATTTTAAGATAAAAATTTATATTTAAGATAATATTATGTAACACTTGCAAAATTGTCTTTGAGAGTGTGCCCTAAGTCTACTAGCTTGTAGGCTACTATTGTCTCGCGCTTATATTGAGACTCTTATTTCACTTACCATTCATGTTATCTTATATCCGCTTATATCGATACTGTTATTTCACTTACCATTCATGTTATCTTATATGTGCCTATATCGAGACTGTTATTTCACTTACCATTCATGTTATCTTATATAAAGACAATGATTTGTTGGGCTCTTCGTTTTTCGGGGGTAGCCAACTCTAAAGAACAGACATCAATTCCTCTTTCGTCCCTTCGATCTTTGTTGATATGATTTGAGACAACTTATCTATCATTGCATTCAGGAAGTTTGGACAAAGATTCCATGAGTGGATATGGGATAACTAGTACAACCACCTTAAAAATATAAATGTGGTTGATATAGTTGAAAGCTTTATAAATATAACAAAAATATTATTACCAATGTACACATTTACCTCATTAACCATGTGTAAAAAGGTTATGGGTCAACTTTAACTTAAGAAAAAAAAAATTAATTTGAGAAAAGGAAAAGAATTATACATTTTGTTGTAAAATGGATCATTTTGATAAATGAAATTTGCTTATACATTATTTTCCCCATCTAATTAGAATGTGAACCTATTACAATGGAATAATCTCAAATCGGTAGGAAATTGATGGGAAGGGAGCCACATGGCATGAATCTAATTTTTGAAATTTATTGAAAGTCAATGCAACCTACAAACTTTGTAACAAACTATAACAGTTGATAAACATTAAGGCTCGTTATATGTTGAATATATTCCCTTGAGAATCAATCTAACCAATTAAAAAAAAAATTCAACATCCTCATCCACCTTAAGTTGAAATAAGAAACCTTTGAAATTATGTTTTTAATTTTTGAAAATAGATATTCAAACCACATGAAATTTTTTATTATTATTATTATTATTATTATTATTATTATTATTATTATTATTATTATTAATCTTTTTTAATTAAATATAAAAATAAAATATGCTAATTATATTAATTTTTTAGTTAATTATAAAATTAAAATATAACACATATTGAAAATTATATTAACCTTTTTTAATTAAATATAAAATTAGAATGTGTTAATTGTATTAAATTTTTAATTAATTATAAAATTAAAATATAACATTGTGAAAAGTTAAAATATTTTTAACTAATTTTTAAGTATTTAATTTAATATATGTTTATTTGAAATTTATATTAAAAATTACATAAAAGTAATAAATTAAAGATAATTTGATTTGAAAACAATTACAATATGCATATCACATTCTAAAATATAATAAATAAATAGATAAAAATTATTATTTTTGGTTGGCCTAAGTCACTCACAGGGATTTGAATTTTGAATCGCATTCTTTTATATAATACTTCATAGCAAGATGATTCTCAATTGAGTTACAATCCATGGGCTAATTTTTTTTTTTTTAATATTTGAAAAGTTTTAAATTACTTCAACTAAAACTTTGATGTAAATATGCAAGAATTTAGATACAATATAATGAGGAAAAAAATTAAAAATATTATATATTATATCAAAACTATACATAAATAAATCCAAAAAAAATAAAATACAAATTCTTCAATATACGCATTTTAAACGTTCATTTTTCCTTTCTAGATGAAAAGTCAAGTTTGATTCTTGCATATGTTTTATACTCACATTTCAATTTTCTTTTCACTATTGAAAAAACATACCAAAGAGATAAATAACAACAATTTAATTATTTCTTAGATAATATTTTAATATTTAAATTTTTTCTTATTGTAAAAAAAACTTTCTACTAATATTGTAAAAAAAATACAAAATGTAGTTTTTATTGTTAGGTATTAATATTTTGGTAAATATTTTTGTCTAGTAATTATAAAACCATGAAGGCATTACTAAGAAACCAAGTAATATTAGTAACTGATATCATTTCAAACTAGGGAATAAAGACTATGTGATTTATCTTCCTCACTTAATAGAGATATATATAAATAAATTATGAAGGAGGTTGAAAGAGTACCTCTAGCATAAACTTTAACTTAACCTAAAAATCCGTTGTCATTCCCCTATAGTCACCCACATTATAGGTTGACTTAGCGCACCCAGATGGCGTCACTATAGGTTTGCAGTGCATCGTGACTCATTTCATCTCATCGATTTTCTCAATCTGAAACTATGTGATTCCATACTACACCTCACTTTTTATATTTCACGATTATTAAAATTCATAAGTTTAACACTTATTGAAGTATGTAGATAATCATTCCATACAATTATGCTTAACATAACCAATATGCAAATGATATTAATGAAAGTAATCTTATAGAAACAACAACCCAACTGGCCTAAGAGTTGTCAAATATTCAAATGTATTACAGCCAAGTGAACTCTACTCTTGTATAGTAATTTAAAAATTATAAGAGCACACAATTCATACAAACCTATCCCCAAATTTCCTATTTGATTTAGTGCTATTGATTGCAACTTTGGCATAGATCAAAATCATTTCACTTGATAGAAATAGTAAGTACTCTTGTATGCATGCAATGTATGAAGAGTTAAGTTAAGTGAAGGAAAGCAAGTTAAGTCTAATATTAGAACTCAAGTGAGTCAAAGTTAAAACGTTAATTCCTTGTCAAGAAAAGCTAAGTTAAGGAAAAGAAAATTGTTGATTTATATTAAAGTGAAGTTAGAAAAGTTTAGTTAAAGCGTCAAGTCATAGTTTTCATTAGGAAAAGAAAGTTAGAGTCTGCGTGATTCCATATTTAAAAAAATTAGTGCTTATATACTCATGGTTGGGTCATTATAACATGAAGTAAGAAGAGAACATAGTTGCCACTCAATGGATGTATGTGAGAGAATAATTAATGAATAGAATTTCTTTATTCAAACAGAAGCTTGTGTACTTATTTGTCTTGTGTTTGCATGTTTATCTCTGCCTCTAAATAACAAGTGGTATCAAAGAAAGGTTTAGCAAGGTTTCAAAGAACCAAAGGAGTTAAGAAGGTCATGAGCTACTTCCACTAAGAGCCTTGGTTATTGTGAGTAGCCCACAAATCAAAGTTTGCATCCATTGGTCCATAAGTAGAAACTAGAGCTTGTTGAGAGTTTGTAAACCCAACTACTAAAAGATTAGGGTGAGTAGCCTATAGAGCCACCACCATATCAAGAGGAAAGATCCACTGCCACTGACCAAAGAAGGAGTCTCCACCATAAGTTGTAGCCATGAGCCTCCATAAGAATCTACATAGAAGAGCTTAGCAAAGTTGCTAGTAGTTGTTGGGAGCCATCGTTAAAGTGAAGGTTAAAATGTTTAGTTTTAAAGATAATCAAGTGTATGTGATATTCATTTCTAGAATGTTGACACAATAAGGAAATAAGGCAAAAGACAAAAGAAATACGATAGTCATGGGTAACAAAGCAAGGTTTAAGAAAACCGAGAAAATAAATCGAAAGAAAGAGCCAAAGTATTTCGAAGAGATCATAGAGGTTATTTCCAAGTTGAGGCATCTAAAAGAAAAGTGGATAAAGTATAACAATTCAAGGATGAATGGATCAGGATAGAACTGGTAACACCTTCAAAATTTACTGGTAAAAAAAATAATTTTTGGGAACTGTCAAAATGAAAATTTTCTTCAATGTAAAGAGTTGATTAAGTATCAGTCTAATAACGCATATGCTGAAGTATGTGTTGCGTTAGTATTAGATCTTATAAAACATGCATTGTATCATAATTCCTTGTGCAATATAGAAAAAGCTACGTCTTCCCAGGAAGCATGGAAGACATTGGAAGTATAATTTGGTATAAAGGAAAGTGACATGAAGCAGCAAATTTTGTTATAGCCTATTGAAGAATAAATAGAAAGTCAACTGTAGGTCTGAGAGTAAATGAGAAAGAATCTAGGAGGAAAACAGAGCTTGGAGAATCCCACTCAAATGTGGATGATGGTAATAAAGGCTATAAAAGTGAAATCCATCATGAAAAAAATGCATATGACATAGAAAAGATTGTGGAGTGAGAAGTTGAAGCCTCTATGTGTGAAGTAGAGAAAAATCATATACATGCTCGAGAACCCCACTATAAAATAGATGTTGAAGATGATGGTGAATTCCACTATGACAAGACACATGTGGATGATGACTGCAAAGTGAATTGTGAATTCGTGAATCCAACAATAGACCTTGTTGATGATGGTGAATCTTCCAATAAAGAAGTGAATAACACGTGTGATCTAGTTGGAATGAGTGTAGCTGATGATGACCTCTTTACATTAGAGTTTGAGGAATTTAAGTTTGAGAATAACAAAGACAATTTTTCATATGAAGTAATGGTTTGTAGAGCTGAAAGTGCATCTCTCATGAATCCAGCAACAAATGATGAATTTGGTGAAGTTGAAATTGTTAATGAGCACATGCATGCTCAGATATCTCACCACAAAGTGGATGAAAATTATGTTGATGAAATTTGTGGTATCTTTTTTGAAACAAGGACTAATTGTGGAAATATGGAAAGTGCCATGTTTTATGAAGAATTGAAGGTTGAAGCTACCACTATAGCATCAAGTTATGAAGCAATAGTTAGAATTTCTCATGAAGCAATGCATGATCTAGCAACAATTGATTATTAAGAAGAGTATAAAGTGATTCATGAGTTTTTTATGAGAATATCCACTAACAAAATAATATTGGAAGATAGCCTCAATGCAGTTGAAGAGGCAGAGAAGAAAGAAGAAGGAGAGAAATCTCTCACTGCAAAGCATAATGAAGATGTTTTTGTTGAAAAATGTGCAACAAGAAATGCTAAATTTAGAATGTGCTAAAAATAGAAGTCCTAAAAATAGAATGTCTAAAAATAGCAGTTTGGCCAGTGAGGTCATTGGCCACATTGGGTGAGAGGTGAAACTGCTAAAAATAGAAAGTTCTAAAAATAGCATTTCTGGGTCCCTTCCTATTTATAGCAGTCCCTAGTCTATCTATAGGAAGTAAAATTAATTTTGGTCTTAACAACAGTTGGAAGTATTAATTAATTAATTCAGTTGAGTTAATTAGTTAAGAAAATTTGAATTTGAAGTCTTTGTGAGCATGCACATGAGTTGTCCCACTGATTGAGGAATTTATTCTTAATTTCCTCCACTGATTGAGAGAATAAGTATGAGTTCTATAATGAGAGAATCAATTGACTTAGTTCTAACTAGTCAAGTCTAGTTAGATTATTTTAACAAGTTGTTAAAATAATAAAATATAGTTTGTTAATGCTTGCATGTGTGTGACAACTATTATTTTAGATAAATAAGGATTCACTCATGGATAACTGTTGCATGTCAGTTCTGTCAGAGACAAAGTTGAGATCAGATGTGGGACAATGTACTATCAGATGCTTAGCTATTTCTAGTAAGTAGTTTTTGCATGGTTGAGGAACTAGTGTTCTCAAGGAATACGTAGTTGGACCATTGGTTGTTTTTGGTATGTTGGAATTAATAGCATATGATTTTGCTATTATTTCCTAAGAAAACTACGTAAGGGCCATAGGGAAAGCCTATATAAACAAGGCTTGGGTGGTTCATGAGATATATCTTCATATCTTCATAGTTCATTGAGAACTGAATAGCTTGAGAGCTGATTCTTTTTGTATTGTGAAGAGGATTTCCACTTGATTGATAATACATGGTTGGGGTTTTTTGTTGGTGCTTTCCCCTAGATATATCTTGTGTTATGTGTGATTATTTCTCTTGATCAGTTATGCATGTTTCTACTTGATGTTTCTCATGAATTAGATTATGCATCTGCTTAATGTTTTGTAGAAGTAGAACAAGTATTATGCTTTAGGACATTGCATATATTGGTTTGTTCTACAGGTGAAATTTCTACATGGTATCGAAGCAAAGGTGATCAAGCAAGAAAAATATACTAGGAGGAGAAATTCAAAGTTTATTATTCGAGATATAGATCTCAAGTTCTTATCATATCTATTTCATCAATGGTGTTCTATGGTTTGAGGCTTGAGTATGCCCTTGATGGCAACTCAAACTATATAGCTTGGAAGGATCACATGGAGGCAGTTTTGGAAGATAATGGCCGTAAGGATTTCATTGATCAAGAAATTCCTAAGCCTATTAACAAGACTGAGCAGGTGGAATGGAGGAAGTGTGTGGCTAGAGCTAGGAGAATTCTCTTGGAGGGAGTGTGAGATCACATTGTCTCGAGCCTCCATGGGAAGGAGACTCCACATGCAATGTGGAAAACATTGAAATATTTATATCAAAATAGCAGTGATCAGAGGAAGCTGGCACTGAAGGACAAACTTCGAAAGATCAAGTGTGAAAGGGATCAGACAATCTCTATGTATCTGACGATGCTCATCACATGCAGGGATGAGCTTGCAAGTGTAGGGGTTGTGACATAGGATGGGGATATGGTGAGTCTAGCAGTCCTTGGCCTTCCTAAGAGCTGGCATAGCTACCAGGACTCAATGAATGGAAGGGAGAAACTGCCAGATTGGGAACGACTATGGTCAGATTTGATGCAGGAGGAGATCAGACGAAGCACCAGAGATAGTTCTTCATCTATGCATGATGAGGAGAACTGTGCCTTAGTGAGTGAGGTGAAGAAGGGGAAGGAGAAGGTTTCTCTTTCTGAATCCAGTTCTTCCAATGACGGGAAAAAGGTTGACAAATCAAAAGTGCGATGCTTTCATTGTCATGAGGTGGGCCATTATGCTGCAAATTGTCCACGGATGAAATCAAAGAAGGGATCCGGGGAAGGATCTTAAGGTGAGGCACTTGCTTCACAATTTGAGTTCGATTTCACACTCTTCGCATGCATGGTTTCATCCATGGTGGGAAGTGGTTGGTTTCTTGACAGTGGAGCTTCTTTCCACATGACTGGCGATAAGAGTTTGTTTAGTACTTTGGAGGAGAAAGATCTCCAGATACTCATAGTGATGGGTAATGATGAGAAGTATAGTGTCTCAGGTGTAGGCACGGTTATTTTTCAGAGGGAGCATGGAGCTTGCCTTGCCTTGATCGATGTCAAGTATGTACTAGGGATGAAAAGAAACTTGGTGTCGATCGCAATGCTGGATGATAGAGGCTATGATGTAGTCTTCAGTAAGGGAAAGGTTTTCCTTAGACACATCATCACTAAACAGGTGAAGCAGATTGGTTCATGGGTCAAGAACCTGTATGCTCTTAAGGTTCAAGATGCATGTAAAGCCTTGAGTAGCAAGGCAACTGATGGAGACTTGGTGGTTGAGAGGGAGGGTATGTTACCTCTCAACATGTAGCACCAGAAGAAGTCTCAGATGATTGTGGAGGAGCCACGATTGGTGCAACAACTTTAGGAGGTTGTGGATCACCCACAATAGGGGAAGATGAGAGGAGATCGAGTAGAGACATCTGCTCATTCAGAGACCTCTAGTAGGGGGAAACTCCGAGCCAGGTGGGTAGAGGGATCACATGCAACCATACCTCCAGGTAGGAGGTGGGGAGATATAGAGTGATCATCCCAAGGAGGAGGGGCAGGATCCTTGAGGTACCCAACCTCTTAGATGAGACCTTGCTACAGGAGCCTCGATGCGGAGTAGCAGGAACTGATTGATTGGGTAGAGACAGATGTGGATGGAGTGGAAGAAAGAGCAATAGTGCAGGGAATCCCAAGACAATGCATAACTAGCAGGCTACAACAATGTGAGAGGAACAAGTATTTTGCATAGTGCTAGGTGGCACTGAGAGGTGTGCAATGGTGCGAGATGCATGGAGATGCTACAGTAGCGCAGATGTCAAAGAGGGAGCACTTGTGAACAGCAGGTAGAGCTTCAGCATCAGAGTATGTTCCTAGCCCAACAGAGTGGTCAGTTGGGAGTGTTTTTGTTCCAAGTGTTGTTGGAGCAAGTGGACCGGGTAGATGTGTTGCATGCAGAACATTCCAGAGTTACAGGATCAAGTTCGAGAGGAAGCCTTTCTTGTTGAGAGGGAGTGTTGAAAAATGTGCAACAAGAAATGCTAAATTTAGAATGTGCTAAAAATAGAAGTCCTAAAAATAGCATGTCTAAAAATAGCAGTTTGGCCAGTGAGGTCATTGGCCACATTGGGTGAGAGGTGAAACTGCTAAAAATAGAAAGTTCTAAAAATAGCATTTCTGGGTCCCTTCCTATTTATAGTAGTCCCTAGTCTATCTATAGGAAGTAAAATTAATTTTGGTCTTAACAGCAGTTGGAAATATTAATTAATTAATTCAGTTGAGTTAATTAGTTAAGGAAATTCGAATTTGAAGTATTTGTGAGCATGCACATGAGTTGTCCCACTGATTGAGGAATTTATCCTTAATTTCCTCCATTGATTAAGGGAATAAGTATGAGTTCTATAATGATAGAATTAGTTGACTTAGTTCTAACTAGTCAAGTCCAGTTAGATTATTTTAACAAGTTGTTAAAATAATAAAATATAGTTTGTTAATGCTTGCATGCATGTGACAACTATTATTTTAGATAACTGAGGATTCACTCATGGATAACTGTTGCATGCCGGTTCTGTTAGAGACCCCGTTGAGATTAGATGTGTGACAATGTATTATCAGATGCTTAACTATTTCTAGTAAGTAGTTTTTGCATGGTTGAGGAACTAGTGTTCTCAAGGAATACATAGTTGGACCATTGGTTGTTTTTGGCATGTTGGAATTAATAGCATATGCTTTTGCTATTATTTCCTAAGCAAACTATGTAAGGACCATAGGGAAAGCCTATATAAACAGGGCTTGGGTGGTTCATGAGATATATCTTCATATCTTTATAGTTCATTGAGAACTGAATAGCTTGAGAGCTGATTCTTTTTGTATTGTGAAGAGGATTTCCACTTGATTGATAATACATGGTTGGGGTTTTATGCTGGTGCTTTCCCCTAGATATATCTTGTGTTATGTGTGATTATTTCTCTCGATCAGTTATGCATGTTTCTACTTGATGTTGCTCATGAATTTGATTATGCTTTTGCTTAATGTTTTGTAGAAGTAGAACAAGTATTATGCTTTAGGACATTGCATATATCGGTTTGTTCTACAGGTGAAATTTCTACAGTTTTTAACATTGATTTTTGGGTGTGCAAGTAGACAACACAACGATCGAGTTACAGTTTTAGCTGAAAGAGAATATGAATAAAAAGATGTATGAAAGGGCATGGAAGTTTCTAAAGGTGAAGAAGAAAGCATTAAAACAACCTTTCAAGGATGGAGTCAATAAGAGATCAAATTCTACCATCAAGAATTATGGCAGAGAAAGAAGATTAGAAATATGAAGCAAAAGAAGCATGGAAAAGTTCATAGTTTGAAGATGAAGTGTTTTGGTAGTAGTCCATCAATGAACAAATATTTCAAGAGGAGGCTATAGAAGATAGGTTCTGAAATCTTAAAGATTTTTTTAGAACAAATATAAAAGATTTCAAATAAAAATTGCAGTAGAGGCAAGTGAAGAAATATGGAGCTTGCATCAAGAAAGTGCAACTGAAAATGTAGCAGTTTCACGGGTATATAATATGGAAGAAATGAAAACTAAAAAATTCCATTGTAAAATTGTTTTGCGTCAATTTTTTATTGCAAGTGTAGCATACATGGTTGAGTCATATGGTCGTAATTAAGGGGGAGTTTTAGAAATAGTAATTACTCCTATTTGAATGCAATGCATGAAGAGTAGAGTTAAGGAAAGAAATTAGAGTCTAATATTAGAAGTCAAGCGAGCCAAAGTTAGAAGGTTAATGCTTTGTCTAGAAAAGATAAGTCAAGAAAAAGACAAATGTTGAGTTAAGTTAAAGGAAAATTAGAATAGTTTAGTTAAATCATGAAATATCAGTTTACATGAGGAAAGGAAAGTTAGAGTTTGCATGATTCCATATTTAAAATTTGCAGTGTTTATAGACATGTGGTTGGGCCATTGTAATGTGAAGCAAGAAGAGATAATAATTGTAGCTCAGTGGATGTGTATGAGAGAATAATTAATGAAAAGAAATTATTTATTAAAGCATAAGCTTGTGTATTTCTTTGTCTTGTGTTTGTATGCTTTTATTTGCCTCTAAATAACAAAAACTTATGTCCCTACACTTTGTCATGTAAGAAAATCATGTCAAGACTTGAGAAATGACCCACCCAATCATGTTATACATTGGGTCATGACTTGTCCTATGGATGCTTGTTTGCAAAAGGAGACCCTTCACGGGTCCTTTAATGCAATTTCTACTCACAAGTCTACAAGATATATTGGATGACTATATGGATGATTCTCAAATTATGTCAATAGATTAGCTTGATTGTGTGGATATTTGTCTTCCACACTACGTTATTTATCTTTACTAGACATATTAACTATATGAAAGATGGATCTTTTATTTCCCCATGGTATCTTGGTTTCTCTTGGTGTTGGGTTGTGTTATATTCTTTCCACGTAGTTAATAGGGGGTTTGAAGGGCACCTGTAACCCCACTTTATGGAGTCTAGGGCAGCACCCCATAAAATTTTGGTTTTGGACCCTATGTTAGCTTGGGCGGACCCACCTGAAGCGATGGTTTTCTGTCCATGGAATTGGACGCGATGGTTTTCGGTCCATGGTATTAGACACGATGGTTTTCGGTCCATAGTATTGGATGCTTCGACATGTATAAATATGTATTGTAACATTGAAAGGAACATAATGAAAAATCAAGTTGGTAGTCCCGGTTTTGGGATCCAGGGGAAAATCTCTGTGTATATGTGTTTTATGTGTTATGATCTCGCATTGTTTATTTTCTGTGTTTTAGAATTCGTATGTAGGTAATTTCTATACAGGGTTAAAACCTACATTTGGTATCAGAGTTGTTTTGACTTCAAGGGGACGCCTTTATTGTTGAGGGGTTTCGCTCGGGCCTATGGTAGACCCTGTTCAGTGGGAGATCTGCGAGATCGATTATGGTGGTGAAAGAAGATGGCGAGCAGTGGAAAGATAGAGATCGAGAAATTTAATGGTTAGAGTTTTGGGTTGTGGAAACTCAAGATGGAGGATCTGCTGGTTGATAAAGACCAGTGGATCATGGTAGATGTGGCTACTAAACCAATGGGAGTGTCCGATGAAGAATGGAAGAAGTTGGATCGGAAGGCAAAGAGCACAATATGATTGTGTGTCTCAGATTTATTATTGCTGAATGTATCAGGGGAAGTTACGACGAAGGCTTTGTGGGACAAGTTAGGGACTTTGTACCAATCTAAGTCTCTGATGAATAAACTGTTCCTGCCAAGAAAGTTGTATAACCTGAGGATGAAAGATGGAGACTCGGTGATAGAGCATCTGAATGCATTTAATACTGTGGTAAGTTAGTTAGCATCTGTTGATATTAAAATTTCAAATGAAGATAAGAGCATCAGTTTGTTGTGTTCTCTACCAGATTCGTGGGATGGTCTGGTTATTGCAATATGTAGCAATTGAACTGCCTTGCATTTTGATGAAATAGTCTCATCCTTGGTGATGGAGGAGATGAGACGGAAGAATATGGAGATCCAAAATGGTGATGCCTTGTCTGTACAAGGGCGGACCCATAACAGAAACAAAAATAAGTCATTGAGTGGGAGATCTAAATATAAAGGGAGATCTAAATCTCCAGGAAAAACTATAAAGGTGGTGTGCTGGAAATGTGGAAAGGAAGGGCACTACGAAAGGGACTTTAAATCTAAAGCTCTTGACAAAGGAAAGGGATCTGATGAGGCTCCTTCTACAGAGGAAAAAACCACCTCAGATGAAGGTGGGGATGTGTAATTGGCTTCTTCAAGTACACATGTAGATCATGAAGCATGATGGATTGACTCAAGTGCATCCTTTCACTTCACTCCCCATAGAGAGTGGTTCTGCGAGTATCAGAAATATGATGGTGGTGATTTCTTCTTGGGTGATGATAGGAAGGCTAGAATCATTGGTTGCAGAAAAGTAAAGTTAAAGTTGCAAGGTGGAAGGGTTGGAACGCTTCCAGGTGTTCTACATATTCCTGCATTAGCTAGAAATCTGATTTCTGTTAGCAAGCTGGATGATGTAGGTGTAAAAACAGTGTTCGAGAAGGATACCTACAAGATGGTTTGGGGAGCACTAGTATTGACGTGGGGAGTTCAGACTGGAACTCTGTACAAGCTACAAGGTAGCATTGTTATTGATGGGTGTAATAGTTCTGTGGTTCTTGAAAGTGGAGCAGAAAATCTAGTGGTCTCTGGAGAGAAGATCATGCTGTGGCATCAAAGGCTTGGACATATTGTTGAAAAGGACCTTTGGATACTTCATGGTAAAGGTATGGTAGAAGGTATGAGTAATAGCTCTCTGGATTTTGATTTCTGTGAAAATTGTGTATATGGGAAGCAAAATTGGGTTTGTTTCCCCTTTGGTAGTAAGAGGGTGAAACAGATATTAGAAATTGTACACAGTGATGTGTTTGGACCTGTGAAGGTTCCATCACTGGGTACGTCTGTGTACTATGTATCATTTATAGATGACTTCTCAAGGAATACATGGATATATTTCCTTAAGAAGAAATTTGAAGTCTTTGACAGGTTTAAAGAATTTAAGGCTTTGGTGGAAAACCAGACAGAGAAGAAGATAAAGGTGCTGAGGACAGATAATGGTGGAGAGTTTTGCAGTAAGGAATTTTTAGAATTCTGTAAGAAGCGTGGTATAGCACGGTAGAAGACTACTCCATATACGCCTCAGCAAAATGGAGTTGTAAAAAGAATGAATAAGACTTTTATGGAAAGGGCAAGAAGCATGCTCAGTGGTTCTGAGTTAGGACAAGAATTCTGGGCAGAGGCAGTGGATACTGCATGTTACCTGGTCAACAGGTCACCTTCAGCAGCGTTGGAGGATAAGACTCCACAAGAGGTATAGACTAGTAAGAAACCCTCTCTTTCACATCTGAGGGTATTTGGATGTGATGCATATGTACATGTTCCAAAGGAGAAACGAACCAAGTTGGATAGTAAATCTGAAAAGTGCATCTTTATTGGGTATAAGGATGGTTTAAAGGGTTATAAGCTTCGGAACCCAATCACACGGAAGGTTGTGTACAACCAAGATGTGGTGTTCAGAGAGGTGAAAGATGTTATTAAACATGAAGTCCAATGAAAGGAACCTGAGAAGATAGAGTTTGAGCTAAAGGAGTAAGAATCAAACTCTACAACAGAGGAGGAATCAGGAGATGAAGAGCCACACACTCCAACTATGAGAAGATCAGTTCGAGAAAGAAGGCAGCCTGAAAGGTATAGTCCATCTGCTTTCTATTCAAATTTTGCTTTATATATTATTGATGATGATCCTAGAACTGTGAAGGAAGTAGTAGATTCAGAGGATGGAAAACTCTAGAAAGAGGCCATGGTTGATGAAATGGCATCTTTGCACAAAAATGAAGCTTGGGATCTGGTTGAGTTGTTGGCTGGAAGGAAACCCATTGGCAGCAAATGGGTGTTCAAAAAGAAGACAAATGCAAAAGGAAATGTGGAGAAATACAAAGCTCGGTTGGTAGCAAAAGGTTATTCCTAGGTGCCGAGAATTGATTTTGGTGATATTTTTTCTCCTGTTGCCAAGGTGACTTCTATTAGATTACTTTTATCTATTGTTGTTGCTTTTGATTTTGAGGTAGAATAGATGGATGTGAAGACAACATTTCTTCACGGGGATCTAGAAGAGGAAATCTACATGAAGCAACTTGAAGGCTCTGCAGCGAAGGGTAAAAAAGAACTGGTATGCAAGTTAAAGAAGTTCCTGTATGGATTAAAATAATCACCAAGGATGTGGTATCAGAAATTTGATACATTTATACGGGGACTTGGCTTCACCAAAAGCAAAGCAGATCACTGTGTGTATTTTAAATTAATTGGTGACCGTGTTATTTATCTGGTCTTGTATGTGGATGATATGTTTCCGGTTGGAAATGACAAAGAAATTATCCAGGATTTGAAGACCCAATTGTCCTCCAAATTCGACATGAAAGATCTTGGTGCTACAAACTATATTTTGGGCATGGAAATTAAAAGAGATCGAGTAGAGAGGAAGCTCTGGTTAAACCAGAGGAAGTATATCGAGACAATAATGTAGATGTTTAATATGCAGGATAGTAAACCGGTGAAGGTTCCTATTCTTGTAGGTGTGAGGTTATTTGCTGAACAATGTCCCAAGACATAAGAAGATGAAGAGGACATGTCCTGTGTTCCATATGCAAGTGCAATTGGTAGCCTGATGTATGCAATGGTCTGTACTAGACCAGACATTGCACATGCAGTGGGAGTATTGAGCAAGTTTATGTCAAAATGAGGAAATGAGCATTGGACAACAGTGAAGCAGGTTTTAGGTATTTGTGTGGCACTAGTGATTATGGTTTGTGCTACCAAGGAAGACTAGGATTGGATAGAGTGTTGGATATTTGTGACTTTGTTGATGTAGGCTGGGTTGGATATCTGGATCAGAGAAGATCTACAAGTGGGTATGTGTTTAACCTATTTGAAGGTAGTGTCAGTTGGATGAGTAAGAAATAATCTATAGTGGCACTATCAACTACAAAGGCAGAATACATGGCAGCCACTCATGCAAGCAAGGAAGTAGTTTGGTTGCAGAGATTGTGTTCAAGTATGGGGTTAGTACATGAATCTATGAGGATAGACTGTGATAGCCAAAGTGCAATTTTCCTAGAAAAGAACCTTGCATATCATTCAAAGAAAAAGCCCATTCATGTTTAGTATCACTTTGTGAGGGATATGATAGAAGAAAAAAAGGTGTTACTGGTAAAGGTGGACACTTTGAAGAATACTGTGGATGCATTGACAAAATCTGTGAGCTCTGAGAAGTTCTTTAGTGTAGAGAGACAATGGGCATTTCAGGGCTGGGAAAATGACTAAGCTCTGTTGTGGCCCTTGTGGAAAGAAAACAACAAGTGGGATAATGTTGGGTTGTGTTATATTCTTTCCACATAGTTAACAGGGGGTTCGAAGGGCACTCGTAACCCCACTTTATGGGGTCCGGGGCAGCGCCCCGGAAAATTTTGGTTTTGGACCCTATGTTAGGTTGGGCGGACCCACCTATGGTTTTGTGCATGATTTTCGCACATGTTTTTTGTACGCGATGGTTTTCGGTCCATGGTATTGGATGCTTCGGCATGTATAAATATGTATTGTAACATTGACAGGAACATAATGAAAAATCAAGCTGGTAGTCCCAGTTTTGGGATCCAGGGAAAAATCTTTGTGTATATGTGTTTTATGTGTTATGATCTCGCATTGTTTATTTTCTGTGTTTTAGAATTTGTATGCAGGTAATTTCTGTATGGGGTTAAAACCTACACTTGGATGGACTTTAAATGGCATTTTTTGTGTTGTTACCACTCAAACTAGTAAGGATCCTAGGAGGGGATCCTAAAGGGTGGCTACTAGGTCAAGGGAAAAAATGGAGTGATACCATGTTGTCGCCTTGGCTAAGGATTTGTACTCTTTATGGACTTTTACTGATGGAAGGAGACCTGTTATATTAAGGACCACAATAATGAATATATCAATGATAGAGTGAAAGGTGAACCCCAAAAGCCTATTCATAAGAGAGGCTCAAATATGTGGCTTTCTTTCTTAGAAAGAAAGGTGAAAAGCTCTCTAGGAAGGGCTAGGATTTGAAGATATGTCTTGTAAAAGAGATTAATAGACCTCAAAATCCTTGTGGAAACTTTGTTACTAAATGGTCTTTGAAGATATGGCTTTGATAAGAAGTGGGATGACAAGGGACCAGGTGGACCCAAAATTAGGTAAATGGGTTGGAATTTATCAATCAGTGATATGCTTGACCTAATTGAGGAGGAGAAAGGGATCAAAGGAGAAATTTTCTTTGATATTGATGCAATGATCCCAATGAGATCACTAGCCAAAGGAAACCAAAGGCAAGAATCAATCTCGGAGCTAAGGCTTGAAATATCTCAAGATACCATTGTTATAATTTCATGAATTTTGGAGGGCACCTAGGAGACATGCCAATGCAAAAGATTGAACTTTTTTATGGATGAATCATGAGAAAATTTATGCCCTAAATGACTTATGGAAGCTAGGCCTAGAAAATATAAGAAGGTGAGTGAAATAAGATTTTAATGTGATCACCTATGGAAGGATTAATGCCTAATCCTTTTGGAGAGATGGAGTCAAGGAACAATTTATAGCTTGAAATAGATTCATCTGGTCAAGGAGGCCTTTAAATAACTTCACATGGCATTTAAGGGCATGTTAGAATCAACATTAAGGTATTTTCACTTCAAATTTTCAATATTCGATGACTTATCATGATAAATTTGACACAAATTATCTCTAATAACATTCACTCATTCATACATGGCCCATGACATGATGCAACGCTATAAAATATCAAATTTCCATAATTTCACATAAGAAAAGAAGCAAATTTCAGTGTAGTATAGAAAAAATCCCAACAACATGCATGTGAAAAAAGTAAATAACAAGAATAGCATTAAAAAGGAACTTACATGGAAAAAGAGTATATCCAATCACCAAGATATGCCAATAGAGAAGTTCCAAGGAAAAATGAAAGAGATATAAAAATCAAAATTCTTCCATTCATCCCAACTTGTCCTCCAGAAAGGATAGCGAAATTCTCACAAGAGGAGATAACCCAATCAAAGTGATGATGAGAGAATGAATCAACTCTCATGCATTTATACAATGTCTAATGAGTTAGATTTAGCTAATTTAGCCTAATTGGGCCCCTAAAATAAAATGATGTGCATAATAACAATATTTTTGGTGACACGCCCACCAAATAGCTCAATAATACATGATAAGCCTCTCAAGAGGGTTGAATGATAAAAAAAAAGTGAGTTTTTCAGTCTTTGAGGAGACGTAATGAAGTCCAAGGGGTGCCATGATGTAGAAATGGACTCCTAAAATAGTGGAAAAGGGGTTTGCCCCTTGTTTTCCAAGCAAGAACTCATGGTGCTCCCAAGTGGGTATGGGGGTACAAGGGCACCCTCATGTGTCTGCAAAGGGGACCCTGTATAGGGATACCAATCCCTAAATAGAGATCCACCTTCAATCCTACCTAATATCCAATGCATCCCCTTGCCCTCTAATACAAAAAAATCATTATAATAATCAATTAAAGGAGCTTACAAGTCATGGAATCAATGAAAAAGATGAAAAATATTGATGTGAAATTTCACTTTCAATAATGGTGAGGTCAATAAATAAGTACATTTCTAGAATACTAGGTGAAGAGGTCCAATGATCAATAAGTGATCATCTTGGCATCGATACTTTGTAGAGATACTAGTCAAATATGGTATCACTAAATTTTGAAACTTCTACAATGTTAATGAGTTAAACTGCCTTGGGAAAAAGGACTTCTACAAAGTACAAGATGGAACAAAAGGACTTCTAAGACATAGAATATTGTTCCATTTCCCTAGCCACATTCCAATGAAAAATTCTATATTATAAAAATGTCAGACATCATACCTTTTCTAAGATAATGATAAGAAATCTACATTTTATGGGTTTCAAAACAACATGTTGAAACATTTGATAGGATGTTGCATGCAAATATATAACATTCTAGAGACACATAACTTTATTCTCTCTCCTAATGTGAGATCGACAAGTGTCCAACAAATACTAAGTTAGCCCTTTGTTGTAGCAGTGACAAACACCCTCCAAAATTTTTCCTTAGCTTCATTTTGGAGCCTCCCTACCAACCTTCACAGCAGCATGTCTTGCTTCGTCAAGTACACAAGCTCCAGTGATTTTCTTGCAGAAAGATAGCCTGTCGATCAAACCTTGATGCATTCCCCTCACAAGTTGTTCATCCAGACTTGGTCCAGCAATAGGCTGAACAACTCCTTCAAGAATTTGCACAAATCTAGAGGGAAACCAGACTTCCCTCTAGAAATTGTGCAATCTTGACTGGCAGCCTGTTGGGCCCCAGAATTGCACAATTTTGTTGAGCAAGCTTCACCTAGAAAATTGCGCAATCCTTCCCAACCGTGTTGCTCAGCCAAAAATTTGCGCAAATCTGGGTAGCGGTCAGCTGCTCTGCCCAGAATTTGTACAAATCTGGGTAGCAGTCACATGCTCTGCCCAAAAATTGCGCAAATCTTCTGAGCAGCCAGCATAGCTATCATATAGAAATGCACATTTACTGATGCAGGAGCATTGAGCCCAAGGAAAATCATTGTAAATAGTAGACATAGGGGGTCATGCATTTTAGGAATTAGTTTCCTAAGTTCCAAGTCAAGGAAATATTTAAGTGTGATTTAATTAGATATTCTCAAAATAAATAAATGAGAACATAGGAATTAGGGAGAGATTTTAGGCATAAAAGGAATTGATGTGGACCATTAAGCGATAAGGAGGCTTTCTTGTTTTAAAACAGGGAAAAGATAGAATAAAGCCTCAAGAGGGTTTTTGCCATGTATGCATGCATGTAAAAGCTTTAGGCTTTTGATCGGACCTCAAGGATCTGATTCAATGTTTATTATATATATGTATGTAAGCCTACGGGCAAGGGGGAGGCCACTAGTGTTGATAATCGGGCCTGTGAGAGAGGGGGCCACTAATGAGGAAAATTAGGCCTCTGTGTGTGTGTGCATGAGACCAAAGTCTCTCAATGTAAATTTATGCTTTCATATTAATATATGCAGAGTTTCCTGACTATGTCAGAACATAGGAAGTGTGTGTTCTGTGATTGTTTATGATGTGAAATGGTAGGGTGGAAATAATTTTAAGCAACCACGCTCGAGGGTGAAGCACAGAGAGAGAGGAGCAGGTGCCGGAAGCATTATTCCTTGGAAAGCTTCTTTCCCCGTGTATCTGAATTAAGGGCTTTTTGTTAATATATATATGCATGTATCAGACAGCTTATTTTACTGTGTATCGAAAGTGTTAAATCTGCTTTATTTTCCTGCTGGAGGTGTGATTGAAGCTTTGGGGTCGTTTCCTTTTCATAAGCGGCGTACGCTGGCTATCTAATTCATTTTACAAATCCCTATGGATAGTCCTGTTTACACAGAGGATTCGTGATATTTCCATACGCAGAACATTGTTCCGGACATGAAATTGTATTAAGATTGGTTCATACCCATATCGGGTCCAAACCAAATATCGCATCGGAGGAGTGTAGAGGAGTGGCTGCCTTTGGAACCGCCGAAGTGTAAGCTCTAACGTTCCAGAGCCAAAATATTACAAAGCGCAGCTCAAAGGGGCGTCGGGTCTGCAGGACCGATTACACTATAGACCCACCGAAGGAATCGTCGATATCCCGGACCTGAAGTCATTATAGGAAGGGGCATAAGAGGTGTTGGGTCTGCGACTATCGCATATATATAATATATAATATATGCGACTATCGCATCAGAGGAAAGGAAGGGGAGTTGAGTGCGGAGCTGTGATGGCCGATAGTCGGACCCGCCGATATTTATACAGGCAGGCATATAGTGTTTGAAATCCGCATGAGCAGGAATTACATGGTTCCTGTGTATTAACATATGTGGAGCCGCGGGGCTTTAAAGCTCTACTAATTAATAAAAGCGGGTGTGTGGTGGATTCTGATGGTTATAAAGGCACCGATAAAGGGATGACTCTATTTTAATGTAAGTCCATTGTTTGTAGGCTTATAGCCTAGAGTGCTTCCGATAAGGCTTGTGGGCTATAAACCACAGGTCAAGGGTTGAGATTTATTTACGAAAGGGGATTTTGGCCTATAACCAAGATCTCTTTTCATCATTTTCTCCTAGAATTTGAGCAACATCCTACATGTGTAGCTGAGTTGACCGGTTCCCTCCGGGACTGAGCAAAATGACTTGCATGCATGGGTTGCTTCTCCCAAGGTAGCATGCAAAGGCATCCCTTATTTCAGGGATCTATTTTTGGTAGTTGGAGGTTACATGCAAGGATCATTTCAAAAACCTCCCACCAAGTGTCACTTTCCCTAGATTTGTGGCATGCACGTCACAACCTCGATTTTATCAAAACTCATCAACCGGATGCTGCAGAGCTCATTCCTCACATCAACTTTGCAGCTATGACATCCCACATCACATCTACAAGTTGTAGGCACATTCAGCTCAATTGTTTTCGGGTAAGCCCGCTTTCCATGTCTTGTGTTTTTGGCACTTTTTGTGTTTCGCTTCATATAAACGTTGTTTAGCTTGATTTTAGTGAGAGGTTGCTGTCGTTTTGATACATACTAGCTTGTACTAGCACTATTTCGATTTTCATTAACATCTCACTATTGTCACATGCATGAAACTTTTTTTCACGAACGATCGCCGATTCAATGACTCGCCTCACCCACATGCATGTTGTTCCATTTTCTGAATTTTTCATTCACCATTTTCATGCATGATCAATCACTTATGCTTAAACTCACTATCGCCATGCATTCACATTCACATTCGCTTTCAGTTGCCTGTCAACAAGTCTGGGCAGCCTTGGCCTGGACTCTACCTTCACCGAGACAACATTGCGCAATTTGGGTAAGGAAGGCTCTATCTTCCTCTCTATAAATCCACATTTTTGCCTAGGCACTGTCCTTCAAGACTGTTTTGTGCATTTTTGATGGACAGTGACTACTGGCCCAGAAAATTGCACAACACAGTCACTGAGCCTACAACCATTTCTAACTGAGATTGCGCATTCACAATTCCAGCAGTCATCAACAAGGATGGACTGTGGATTATATAGTTCCAGTAGTCATTCAGCCTCCTAGCAACCCAGACTGTGCCTTGCGTAGTCTTGGCAGTCAATCTCTCGACCTCCCGGTGGAAATTTCACAACCTTCATGATCAGTCACATAGGGTATGTTGCAAGTCAGTTCTCAAGTTCATTTTGGTTTCTGACAACAGATTGCTTGCCATGAGTGTTTCCATGTCTCTAGGTATCGTTCATCTTCCTCTCAGCAGTACAGATACAATGGTTTCCAAGAGAGCAGAATCGAAGATACCATTCATATCACACTTCGAGATGCAGTTGATCAAGTGTCTATGGACTTTCCTACCCATGAAGACATCAAGTTGTTCATAGACAAGGACATCAATATATGATAGTAGCAACATCACAGCAAGCAACATCATAAGCAGTAGCTGAAGGCAGCATACTGAATGCAATGAACGCAAGAGGAAGGTTGTTGACAACACAAAGGCAGAACAAAGTTGCAAGCTCAAGTAGATCCACTTGTGAATGAAAGCAACTTTAGAGACTCAGGCTATGAGGTGATGACGTGACATGGAGATCGCGTGAAGACAGAGAATAGAATAGAGAAGGAGTTGCATGTGCTGAAGCAGAAACTCAATGAAGAGCATGAGCTACACAATCAAGCGAATAAATTGCAGCAGGAACATGTACAATAGGGGGTGAAACATGCACTCACAGACGAAACTGCACTTGTACAAGTTAAAGATCCATCCCATCAGCGGGCACGAAGTAGACATTGTGAGCAGTGTTGTTGATCGCATGCAAGGGAATGTGGCAGCATGCATGACATTGTGCGCATGCATGCGATCCCACCCATTCATCACACTCACGAAGGCAAAGACAAGAAGCAAGTCTGACTAGAGCTAAACATGTAGTTTATAGTTGATGCACATGACCACTACCACACAATGGAAGATCAGCATGGAAACTATGCATCAGTGTATTGTCAGCTCATCTGCACTCAAAAGGATCATGCACATGCTAGGAGACAAGTCGGATGGAGGAGCCATACCAATGCACTTGGATGCAATAGAGGAAAGAGTTCGCTTCAGCAAGATGTCACCGTTGAGCACATACACACCATCACAGATCACCAAGCTTGGCATCAGCTCACCACCTTCACCATCACAAGCATGTCAAAGAGTTGGTCTCACCACAATGGAGCAAGTGTCAGTGATTTCTTGCATGACTTGCTCAAGCCATTTTGTCTCACATGAGCACATGTGCATTGTAATGTAATGTCTTGTCAAGTGGAAGTTCAAGTGTTGATAGTTGAATGTAACAGTCATAGAGTAGATGAAGAGTCATGAGGGTAGATGAACTGTCACAAAGGGGAATTTCAAGGGTCACCCCACCCTTCGCTATAAATAGAACCTCATAACTCATTGTAAAGGCTTTTGTTCAGCCAAGCTTCCGATAAGACTATCTTGGAGAGAGCTTGGACAATATTGTAACGAGCCTTGGCTTCTCCACTGTGCAGAGCTAGAACATCTCTTTGGAGGAGCTGGTGGTTGTGGATGTAACGATCCACTATTGGAACTAGTGGATGGACATGTATGTATTGTATGACTGGAACTTACACTTTTTAATATAATAGTGCAAGCATGTTTCATGCATATGTTGTATTGTATTTTATGTTATTTGGTTTACTCTAGATGATATATGTATTGTTTGCTTACGCATGCATGTATGGACTATTTTGTATAAGTATGTATGAATCTTTTTTAAATGTGTTGTTGGTTTAACCATCACTTTAGATTGCTTGCTAACTTGCTTTCTAGCTTGTGATGCATCTTCGCTCATGTGCTCCCTTCCAAGCTGAGTACTATTATAGGTTTCCAAGGGGTGCACTCACCTCACCCTCGATGTGTTAGAATCTCTCATGCAGCTTCCTTGTCTTACTGCATCTGTCACACCCTTGCTACCAATAGAATTATCTTACTTGTCTCTGTGCGAAGTCATGGTCAAGGCATTACCATACGACCCACTGTTGGGACTCCTACACCAAACGATCTAAGGTTTAATTGGGACTTCTTATGGGGGAGATCCCCTGACATGTTGGTGGATCCAGCACCATCAAAATTTATGGCACTAGAATGAGGGCTAGATGACAAATTGTGTCCTCTCATCACGTTTTGAACCTTTGCATATCTTTCATGGATTCTTTCACTCTTCTCCCTCCACGATGTTTTTCGAATGGTGAAGATGTCACCATCACAAGGCAGTTTTTCGATCTCTTTTCCACTTACATGTATGATGGTGAAGGTGAAGTGGCCTGGCCTGAGTTCTTACATGACTTTATTTCCATGCTTCATGAGGAAGATGGGTGTTCTGACGAACAGTCTAGCTTGTTGCTTTCATACACACTTTGCGAATCTCCACTTCGATGGTTGTGTAGCCTATTGGCTGACAATGTGCACTCACTTGAGCACTTCTGTGATCTCATTGAAGACACTTTCTATCTTTTTTTATCTAGACCATCTTGACCAAAAACTATTACAACAACGGAAGGCTCTGCATGAATCGATTATGGAGTTTTGGCAGCGCTTCCATGACTTACAGTTTCAAGCTCCGAGGAGCCAGATGAAATTTTTTCTATCTTTGGGACCGATTTGAGTATTGTGTTAAGAAATCTACTTGTCCCAAGAAGAAGTTTGAAATCAAGCCTCATTCAACATTCTTTAGTGATGGAGCTGTGCAATCTCAGACGGATGTGGTCACTGTCACAAGTGATTGTCCGCCATCCACTCATCAAACATATCCACCAATATCGAATGATGTTGAGGATCATGCTCAGACACTTGTTCAGCTTTCACATCCTCCCAACATCACTTCACTTAATTTTCGCACAGATTTGGTTGTGAAGCCATCAAGTTCTCGTATGCATTCTCTTCCATAACCTCTGTCTTTGCACTCGGTTGTTCCTCCGGATGATATTGTCTTGTGTTCTTCCATTCTAGACTCTACACTTGTTGTGAATGAGGAACAAGTCATTGATGGAGTTGGTGTTGCACAACCAACATGCACTGTCATTCATGAAGAGTATGAGTGGGAGTTTGAGCATCAACACTTGGCAAAGGATGAATCCCTTCCATCGGAGCCTCCTTCGTTCTTTCTTGACATCTTTGGTGAACCTGCCATCCACGATTTCACATGTGTATCTCCATCCACATTGTTGATCACTCACTGGACACACGGGTGTTGGTCCATCATTCAACAATGGAGAGGATAAGTTATTCACTGAAAATCCACTTGATCTTTCATCTATCTTTCCTAGAAAAACAGAGGATGAATTTGTATGCTTTTCATCTACCCCTCTGTTTGATTCATTTGATCATGAGGGTGTTGATGAAATCATTGATTTTTCTGATTTTGGCAGTCGTGATCCATTTTCTTCCATATTTGATCATGATCATGACCCTATCATAGTTTATTTTTCGAAGTCACTAGTCTATGATGAGCTATCTAACGATGAAGTTGAAACACCCAAGACTATCAAGGCACTTCAGCCTGAGCTGATGGTTATGTCAGGTCCTCACTCTCTTGGGGTTAGGCTCACTTCCAATCAGGAAACTATTCAATCACCCAAGGCTCCTCATCACTCATCTATATGCATTGAAGATCAATCTCACACACAAATCATGCTTCCTCCACTCGAACTGCACGATCCTATCTCTCATGCATTGGAGGAATCTTACATTTCAAGCACGTGTGCACGATGCAAGTTACCTTTCTTTCTTTCTTTTTCTTGCATGTCACAGTCAAGAGTGTGCTTATGCTTTAAATCTACACATAGTATCGCACAACACCATGATAAGTCCACGGATTGCTTGTTATGCACTTGCACTCACTTATTTCTCATGGGCACTTTGAAATGCCAAGTGTTTTTGTCTTCATTGTTATATCTTTCTTACTTGTTGGTCCACACAACTGGGTTGCTCGCAGACCAAGCCTTCACCAACATGGGTCAACCAATGCGTCAGTGGTTACATTGGAAATATTAGTTCACATGATCAAGCCCATGCATCGTTAGTGTAGGAGTAGGAGTAGTGTTTGCTTTCAGTTGGTTTGCTTGCATGCTTGTTTGCTCACTTGCTTTGTTTGTTTGTCCACTTGCTTGTTTTCTTATTGGCTTTGCTTTCGCTTTTTCTTCTTCTCTTGCTTTGCTTTGTTTGTTTGTTTGCTTTTTCATCCATAGGTTAGTTTCACATGAAACCATGTATGACTCTTGAAACAAGCTGGGTAAAGTACAAGAGGCCTTTTGCAGCTATCACTACTTGGTTATCTGTCATCCTGCCTCTGTATGAAGAACTTGTTACTTTTAGTCCATGATACGTCGATGGAAAATACGTATTGTTCGAAGTGAACCTTGGTGAAAACACAACACTTGCATGCTAACTAGTATCAC
Organism: Pinus tabuliformis; assembly: GCA_031772625.1. Classification (NCBI taxonomy): domain Eukaryota; kingdom Viridiplantae; phylum Streptophyta; class Pinopsida; order Pinales; family Pinaceae; genus Pinus; species Pinus tabuliformis. The sequence continues at coordinate 660,981,530 of CM062811.1, forward strand.
CTACTCTAGTCAGTTGTTTTTGGGTTAACCCTTGTCAGCTCAGTCAAGTAGAGTAAGGTGAGGGGGGAAAACTTAATAGGCACGTCAGAGGTATAATAAAATACTTATTTACTAGAAAAACCTCTTCTTCTCTCAATAAGTTGGGATCCCTCTTCCACCTCTGAAATGACTAAGTGATATGCACAGTTACGAAAATAAAATAAAAAATGAAAAAAGTGAAAAAAGTTTGAAAAAGATGAAAAACGAATAAGGTGAAAGAAGAGAAGGGATTACTGTGCAGAGAGGTGATTCAAGTAACTCCGCTGGGGTACTGACTAGGCTTTTTGGCAGCAGAGCCATGCTTTTTTTCCTATGTGACTCCATCGGGGTACTATCCAGGCTTGCTGGCAGCAGAGCAATACCAGAGATGAAACTAAGACTCTGACGACTATAATTCTTGTGCATCAATATACCCCTCAACCCCAATCGAAACAACTGTGTTGACTTGGCTTGGAATGTGTGACAATCAACCAAGATCTTGGCGGATGATACATCTTACAATCAAGCTAGTGTGAAACCAAGACAAGTTGAGAACTGAACAATACTTCTAGAGGTGTTAGACTTTATTTTCACAAATAAGGTCCATTTAGAGAGCTGGAGTTTTACCAGTGTGTCACCAAGTGTTGTATTAGCTACAACCACCCTCCAAAAAGTTTCCTTAGCATTGTTTTGGAGCCTCCCTACCAATCTTCATAGCAACATGTCTTGCTTTGTCAAGTGCAGAAGCTCCAGTGATTTTCTTTCAGAAAGAAAACCTATCGATCAAACCTTGATGCATTCCCCTCACATGTCATTCATCTAGACTTGGTCTAGTAGCAGGTTGAGCAACTGCTTCAAGAATTTTTACAAATCTGGAGGGAAACCAGCCTTCCCTCCATAAATTGTGCAATCCTGACTGGCAGCCTGCTAGGCTCGAAAATTGCACAATTCTATTGAGCAAGATTCACACATAAAATTACACAATCCTTCTCAACTGGTTGCTTAGCCCAGAATTTGCACAAATCTGGGTAGAATTCAACTGCTCTTCCTAGAAATTGCGCAAATATTTTGAGTAGCCAACCCATCTCCTAGCCATAAATGCGCATTTTCTCCCAGTAGTTGAGAAACCTCTTGCACGTGCAACTGAGTTGATCGGTTCCCTCTGATACCGAGCAAAACATATTTACATGCATGGGATACTTCTCCCAAGGCAACATACAAAGAAATCCCTTGTTTCAAGGATCTATTTTTGGTAGTTGGAGATTACATGCAAGGATCATTTCAGAAACCTCCCACCAAGTGTCGCTTTCCCTAGATTTGTGACATGTGCATCACAACCTCGATTTTATCAAAACTCATCAACTAGACATTGTAGAGCTCATTCCTCACATCAATCTTATAGCTATGACATCCCACATCATATCTAGGTGTTGTCGGCACATTCAACTCAACTCTTTTGGGGTAAGCCAGCTTTCCATGTCTTGTGTTGCATTTATGGTGCTTTTTGTGTTTCAATTCGTATGAACGTTGTCTTCTTGATCTCAGTGAGAACTTGCTATCATTTTGATACATACTAGCTTCCACTAGCACCATTTCAATTTTCGTTAACTTCTCACTGTTGTCCCATGCATGAAACTGTTTTTCATGAATGGTCATTGATTTGGTGACTTGCCTCACCCACATGCATGTTGTTCCATTTTCTAAATCTGTCATTCACCATTTGCAGGCTTGATCATTCACTTATTCTTACACTTAGTATTGCCATGTATTCGCATTCACATTCACTTTCAGTTGCCCATCGCCAAGTCTAGGCAACCTTGGCCTGGACTTTTCCTTCAGCGAGACAGCATTACACAATGCAAGGAATGAAGGCTCTATCTTCCTCTCTAGAAATGCACATTCTACGTAGGCACTCCCCTCCCAAACTATTTTATGCATTTTTGAGGGGCAATGATTGTTGGCCCAGAAAATTACATAATGCAGTCACTGAGCTTGTAACCATTGCCACCTGAGATTGCGCATTGAGAAATTCCAGAAGTTAGCAGCCAGACTGGACTGTGAATTGCATAATTCCAGTAGTCAGCCAACCTCCCAATAGCCCATACTATTCCCTACACAATCTCACTAGTCAGTCTCCTAACCTCACGGTGGAAATTGCGTAACCTTCATGATCAGTCACACAGGTATGTTTCGAGTTAGTTCTCAAGTTCATTTTGGTTTTCAACTAATAGATTGCTTGCCATGAGTGTTACCATATCTCCAGGTATCATAGGCATTCATCTGCCTCTTAGTAGTATAGGTACAATGGTTTCCAGGAGAGTAGAGTTGAAGACACCATTCAGAGCACACTTAGAGATGTATTCATTCAAGTGTCTATGGACTTTCCTAACCACAAAGACATCAAGTTGTTCATAGAAAAGGACATCAAGATATGATGGTGGTAACATCACAACAAGAAGCATCATAAACAACAGCTGAAAGTAGCATACTGGATGCAATGAATGCAAGAGGAAGATTGTTGACAACACAAAAGCGGAACAAAGTTGCAAGCTCAAGCAGATACACTTGTGAATGAAAGCAACTTTGGAGACTCAGGCTATGAGGTGATGGTGTGACATGGAGATCATGTGAATACAAAGAAAAAAATAGAGAATGAGTTTCATCTATTGAAGTAGCAACTCAAGGAAGAACATGAGCTGCATAGACAAGCGAATGAGTTGCAACAAGAATAGGTATAGTCATGAACCTGTACAAGTTAGAGATCCATCCCAGCAGCTGGCATGGAGCAAACATGGTTAGTAGTGTCATTGATCACATGCAAGGGAATGCATAAACATGCATGACATTGTGTGCATGCATGCGATCCCACCCATTCATCACACTCACCAAGGTGAAGACAAGAAGAAAGTCTGACTGGAACTGAACATGTAGTTGACAGTTGATGCAATGACCACCAGGACACACTAGAAGATCAACACGGACACTATGCATTAGTTTGTTTCTATTTCATCCACACCCAAAAATATCATATGATGCTAGTAGACGAGTCAGATGGAGGAGCCATACTAATGCACTCAGATGCAACAGAGGCAAGAGTTCGCTTCAGCAAGATGTCACTGTTTAGCGCATACACACCATCATGGATGACCAAGCTTGGCATCATCTCACCACCTTCACCATCACAAGCATGTCAAAGAGTTTGTCTCACCACAACGGACTGAGTGTCAATGATGTCTTGCATGGCTTGCTCAAGCCATTTTGTCTCACATGAGCATATGTGCATTGTAATGTAATGTCTTGTCAAGTGGAAGTTCAAGTGTTGATAGTTGGATGTAACATTCATAGATTAGATGAAGAGTCATGAGGGTAGATGAAATTTCACAAACGGGAATTTCAAGGGTCACCCCACCCTTTACTATAAATAGAACCTCATAACTCATTGTAAAGGCTTTTGGTTATCCAAGCTTCCAATAACATTTTCTTGGAGAGAGCTTGGACAGTATTGTAACGAGCATTGGCTTCTCCACTGTGCAAAGCTAATACATCTCTTTGGAGGAGCAAGTGGTTGTGGCTGTAACGTTCCACTATTGGAACTAGTGGATGGACATGGATGTATTGTATGACTGGAACTTACACTTCTTAATATAATAGAGCCAACACTTTTCATGCATATGTTGTATTTTGTTCTATGCTATCTAGTTTACTCTAAATGATATATGTATTGTTTGATTACGCATGCATGTATGGAGTATTATGTATAAGTATGTATGAATATTTCTTCAATGTGTTGTTGGTTTAACCATCACTTTGGATTGCTTGCTAACTTTCTTTCCAACCTGTGATGCATCTTCACTCGTGTGCTCCCTTCCAAGCTGAGTACTATTACAGGTTTCTAAGTGGCACACTCACCTCACCCTCAATGTGTTAGAACCTCTCATGCACCTTCTTTGTCTTACTGCAGCTATCACACCCTTGCTACCAATAGGGTTATCTTACTTGCCTCTGTGCAAAATCGTGGTCAAGGCATTACCGTACGACCCACTGCTAGGACTCCTACACCAAACGGTCTAAGGTCTAATTGAGATTTCTTACTGGGGATATCCGTTGACATGTTGGTAGGTCTAGCACCCTCAACACCCTCCAAAAGTTGTCCACAAATTTTCTTTCAACTGTCCACATTGAACTTGATCAAAGTCTTGACTTAGAGTTGTATTAGGGCCAAATTTAGGGCTTCTTTACTATCCCAAAAATCTCAGCCTTCACCACATAATAGACTTTGATTTAAACTCTGAATGTGCTCATCTATTATCAAAGACAAGGCTTGAGCTTCACCATTAGAATGGGCTCGGACTTCATCATAGAAAAGACTTGGAATTTATTTTAGATAAGATTGGAATTCACAAATTCCATAGAGATGGTGTTCCACTGGAGACTTGTTCAAGTCTTAACCTAGTGACCATAAGGTTTCAATACAAGCTATAAAATGAGAAGAGCTATCATCTGTTGTAGGTGGAGAGAGCCAATAGATTACCTCCAATTCGTACAAAATATATTCTTCTTGGTCAAATACTTTTGCCTCTATGATGGCACCATCTATAGGGATACCCATGATCTATTATACATCCTCTAGTGTAGGTGTCATATTTCCGTACGGGAACACAAATGTCACTATTACATGAAGAGTGTATTTAAGGCATTTGTTTAAGATGAAATAATCATTTTGTTTTAAAATTATCATTTCATCTTAACTATTTATACCTATTCAATTTTTTTTTAATAATTTTAAAGTAAAGTGGTATCGCGCGCATAACTAAACCTTTATGCATTGTATGGCTTGTATTTTTTGTGACTTTTGCATCTGGAGGGGGGAGTATGTGGAAATTGAGCCCTAAATATCCTCTTGATGTATCTAGGCTGAGTCTAGAGTGATGGAAAGATTGGGGATCTGCCCTTGATGGATCCAAGTTGAGCAACATTATGGGGAGATTGGGGATTTGACCTCCATATTTCAACATATATTCTCTCCTGGCTGATTTTTGTGATAAAGTCATCGAAAATGAGTCCAAGGTGTCGAAGATTGCAAAGGAGACCACAAATCTTGAACAAAATATTTTTTCCATAATTTTAAGTGGCAAAGGGGACAAATTGAAACCTAATTCTTGTAATGTGGTTGAGGTTGGGGGACATCACTCTTGTGTTTCCAAAACGAAGAAGATGGAATCTGGCTACCATGTATGTAAATGGCACATCCATATGATGCTTTATGATGAGGAAAAGGGTTTTCACCTTGAGTACATCTATGAAAATGATTTCCAACATCTTGGGGAACATGAAAAATGCAAGGCTAAGAAGGATTCTTAAAATTCAATTTTGTAGAAGTAACTTGAGAAAGTCGACGAGGTCAATGTTGGGATTTTATGCAAAAATATTCCTCTGGCCTCCAAGCAATGAATTGAAATGTTTATTTTGACCATGGATGTCTAGTAAGGTTTTATATATATCATGGGTCTATCTACTAGGATTTATTTCAAGTTTGGCTGCTATGGTTTTCAATTGGAAGACGCTTTAGATGGAAACTCTCCATGGAAATTGTTGAATAAAAGAAACCTTCCTACTTAATGTTGGAACTAAGGAATTGATTAGGGGGGGGGTGGTGGGGGTGAATCAGTAATTTAAGAAACTCTTTATTTTAATTTCTTACTTTGCTTATAGTTCCTTCTTATGTCTTATGCTCTTTCATATGTAAATCATTCATTCGTGAAGCAGTAAAGTGGTAAACTTTCAGAGCACATACTCAAACAACAATCTCATGATTAGCATACATTTGACACAATATTTTCACGTGGAAACCCAGAGGTAAAAAACCACCAATTTTGTTGTTTGTTTTATGATGTAATTTAAGCAATGACTTAATTACATTTGTTTGTTTCTGAGCACCCACTCATTGGAGGCACCAAACCCCTTTGTTTAGCAAGCAGCAACTTGCCAAGAGCCATCAACCTCCTTTGTTTAGAAAGCACCAACTTTCCAAGAGGAATCAACCTTGTTTGTTTAGCAAGAACCAACTTGCCAAGAGGCACCAACCTCTTAAGTGTGTAGACACCAACCTGTCACTGCCATTGTTTTACTATTTCATACAATTTTCAAACTGAAAACATAGGCATACAAAATACAAGTAAAATACCAACTTAAAGGCTGTCCGCAGATTCAACTTTTGCACTCTTCTTTTAGAACACTTGTGGTAGTCTTCCTCTTGCTACTCACTTCAACACTTGCTTTGTGTTCTTCCTTCTCTAATCAGAAATATCCACTATTTCACTACAACACTACCCTTACAACACTCTACTCTAATGCTCATCTCACTGCTCTACTCTTTTCCAAGTATGCCTACACACCCCATTATCTCAATGGAGGTTCACCCTTTTATTCTTGTGCTACTCTTG